>CM032331.1:7220777-7857599 GCA_019022515.1 Quercus aquifolioides | reverse complement strand
ATCGTAAGAGATGGAAAGAAAGCAAAAATGGGCCAAAGGAGCCCAAAGAAGGAAGTTAGTAAACGGGGTTGGTTCGCAGGCCAATAAACCCAAAGGCAAAAGATGTGGTAGTTAGGCCAAGGAAGCCCAAAAATTTTAGCAAAAGCCTATGGAAATAAACAAGGTAAGAAAGAATGAAATGGGCCGAGGATGTCCAAAGAATGAAATGGGTCGAGGAAGCGGGGTATTGAATAGACTGGCCCAGCAGGAATGCTGGGCAGTAAAGACTAAAAGAAGGAATAATATGAGAAATTGGCATGGCAGATGCTTCAGCCCACAAGCCTAGAAGTAATAAAAAAACAAATAAGGGTAAATGATATCATAGCAGGAATAATGCAGTGGCGTGGCAGGAGCACCAATCAGCCCACAAACAAAAGATAAGAAGAGACATGGGCAGAATTAAAGAAGAGAAAACCCATACCCCAGCAATGCCTAGCCCAAAGAAGAGATGGGATGTAGAGAATGAAGATCCAAAAACTCATTCATGCCGCAAGAGTTAAACAAACACCAGAGCATGCAGTAGAATCAAACAAACCTAGAGGCAATGGCAAACGCATGAGAGCCAGAAAAGCAATGGACTCATATGGAAGTAGAGCATGCACACAAGGCCCTGGTACCACTTACCTGTACTTAGCCAATGCAAGGGAGGTGGGCCACAAGTCAAAGGTAAGAGGGGGTGTGGTCTGGTGGTGGAGAGAAGGGAGAGCCTATTTTGGGGTTCCCATTCAAACTTTTTTTTAGGGGAATGTCCTGCTGGGATGATGTCTCATTCAAAAGAAGTATACATGAGCTGGAATTACTAGATGCACACTATAGAGGTTGGTGAGGGAAAAGTTTAACCCTTATTTGGATGGGAGTATCAAGGGGAAGTGAAAAACAAAACAAAAATATTTTTGTCTGGGAATGAGGTGTGACACAGCCAACACAGTGGAGTGGTGGTGGCTGAGCAGCTGGCAAACTAGTGGGCAGTCTTGGAAGGACACCCATAACAGGCCAAAAGCGGTTAAGGGGTAAAAATTGCAAATCCTGTCATAGCATGTAGTATAAAAGGCTATAGACATGCACAATAAAGGAAAGAAAAAAAAAAGTGAGGAGGAAAAGGAAGAAAACAGAGAAAACGAGTAAGAGAAAGAACACAGAAAACCAAGAGTAATAAAGAAAAATATGAGTGATAGGAGTAAAAGCATGCATCAATAGGCTACCCACTTCTCTCCCTCTCAATAACCCATTCTCTAATGAGTCAAGAATCTGAGATTAAGCCATCTGGGTTCATTTTCCAAAGTGAGTAACTTCTACAGCAGGACTCCTGTCTAAGGTTACCTACATTGGAAATTGGTTCCATTTTTAGATTTGAATATGCTAAAGAGTCAAGCCAATTCCTTTAGCAGACTAATCTTCTTTCCTTTGCCATGGTTGATTAATAACTAACCTAACATCTTGCCATTAATCTATTTCTATCGTAATTACGTTGTGATATTTTCTTTCATGGAACTGTTCATGTATTATTATTGTTAGTAGAAAAGATTTTAGCTAAAGCATTTTAGATGTTCTACTGTATTGTGTTTTCCTGCTATAACACTTGTAACAATTTTTCTTGCTGTCAGCACATGAATATGATTGAGATTCCTACTAGGACGTGTCAACACAAGAAAGGCCTAATTTGCGCACAAGCTGGCCTAAGGTGTGTCTTAGTTAGGCTAATCCTGACTCTCTTACCTCAGAATCATAGGGTCGTGGTATAGCAAGAGCAATCCAGCCCAAGACGCAAAAAAGGCCCACCACATTACAATTGGCAACTCCACTGGGGAGTTGGGAAAAAGACATGGAAAACAGATAAAGCCCTCGCAAGTTATGCCCCTGAGATCAAAGATGACGCGAAACATGAGTGTCGTGCCCTCACAGGCAGAGTCAAGGCCAGCCATGCCCTACCAGCACTAACCCAATCAGGTGGAAAGTGTTAATGTAGCAGGGGCTAGGCCGCAGCAGCAATAGAGAATTCTTGCTGACAATACCAACTTTTTTATTGAGGTTCTACAATTTGTGCAGCATTCTCAGCAGCAGATAATGTAAGAGATTCGCCAAATGACGGCAGACAAGACGAAAGAGAAAGGAAGCTAGCATGATCTAAAGCATGCGACAAACAAGGAAGAAACCCCTGTAGGGGGTGGCCCACAGTTCGGAGAATAGTGTTTCATTACCATGGCCAAAGTTGCAGCGCTTTTAGAGCAAGAAAGGGCCAAAGTGCCCAAGGAAAGAACCTATGCATGAAGACCTCCTTATCCGCCGAGGATACTCAATAAGCCATATCCTAAGAGATAGGAACCACAAACTTTTGCACCATACGATGACAGAAGAGGAAGTGCCATTGAGCACGTGAGTAAGTTTATTGACACCCTCGGTCCTAATCCAGCAAATGAGGATTTGTGTCTTTGGGAGTTTCCCAAATCCCTATGTGACCGGGCGTACACCTAGTACACTGGCTTGAAGCCAAGGTCAATCCCGACGTGGGATGACATGGTGGATGTATTTTGCACCAAGTATTTTCATGGAAAAGAAATAGTAATGCTGGCTACTTTACAAGGAACTAAGCAAAGGAGCGGTGAAGACCTGATGGAATATATCAATAGATTCAGGGACATAGCCCTTGATTGCTATGATCACTATGAAGAGAAGACGTTGGTGGAAATATGTATGGGTAACATGATCATGGAGTACAAAGCTGTCCTGGAGAACTTGGAAATCTCCCAGTTCGCGTAGCTATTGCAAAAGGCCAAGAAGACTGCTCAATTAGTAAGGCCAAGCTTTGACAGACCTAAAGAGCGGAGATCCACGCTGTAGGCTATAGCAGTATCTATTGGCGAAAAGAAGAGGAAATCATATGGGAGGGAGTACGAGACCCCCCCGCCACTATCGTGTACACCAAAGGAGTTAGATGTGCTCTTGGATAAATGGATTGCAGATGGGGTCTTCAAGCCCAATCAAGTTTCAAAAGAACTTACTGAAGAAGAACGGAGGGATTCACGTTTCTGTCATTTGCACAACTATGTGCAACACCCTACCGCAAAATGCTGGGCGCTCCACACACTAGTGCACCGCAGAATCAGAGAGGGAACTCTCGAGTTGTCCTAGCCAAAAGGTCAAAGAAATCCACTCCCAAACCACAAGGGAAAGGGGGTATTACCACCTTGCAAAGTCGGCCCTGCCTGCCGCAGCTATTACCACCTTGCAAAGAAGTTCTAGGTTCAAGAACCTGTTTTATCAGCTGGAACTCATAGCCAATAAACGAAGAATTGCCACAGAGGCTTTGGTAAGCATTGCCTCAAAGGCAGGAGTAGAATGCTTGGCAGTAGAAACCAGAGCTGACAAAGCCTTCCTACAGGACACCAACGATATTACTTTCAACAATGAAGACATAGAAGGAGGATATTCATACCACAGGAGACCTCTCTACTTGGCGGCCTCCATAACCAAATCCCCATTAAGAGAGGCTTAGTTGATATAGGCATTTCAGTGAATCTCATCCCGCTTAGCACGCTACAAGCAGCAGGAATTTCAGAAGGCGGGATCTAGGGATGCCCAATGGAAGTAACGGGATTCGGAGGAAGATGTGAGTACACCACAGGCCATATTCAGTTGTGGCTGAAAGTAGGGCCGATAGCCTCCTTAGCCTGCTTCCATATAGTGAAAACAGAAGTCTCATATCATATATTATTGGGAAGACCGTGGTTACACAAACACTGACTGGTCCCATCTACCTACCATTAGTGCGTAAAGGGAAGATTGAATGGCAGGATGATACAAACAATGGGAAACCTTTCACCGTTTAAGCAAGTAGAAGCCCACTTAGTAGAAACCATGTTCTATGATGAATGGGCACCGTCTAGTGAAAGTTCGATGTCCAAACCACAAGGCACCTTTGTCCCTAGGTGGGAGGACGTCCGGGATAACCCAGAGCTCGACTTGAGAGAGCTGCTAATACAAAGGAAGAAGAGGAAAGAAGCGCTCACTTCGGAGTTTAGTGTTATGCCATGATGCGTTAGGGATCGAACACCTGATGGCAGGATAGTCTACAAGTTATGAAGGTGCGCGCGAGGCCCACCCGTAGTGCACGAGGGGGTCCCAGACAAGGGTCACAACACAAAAGTTTAGTGTGCTGTGTGGCCCAAGAAAATTCGGAAGAAGAAAGCGACATAGAAAATAAAAAGGAGTTTACAGCAGAAAAAGACGCACAAGTGACGGCAGAGGAGAAGTTAGAAGAAGTTGACTTGGGTACAGACCTGCAAAAGCCAAGACCCATTTCAATAAGTTCAAAATTTTCAGAGGATGAAAAGACAAAATTAATCCTGATGTTGAAAGAGTTTAGAGATGTTTTTGCATGGGACTACAACGAGATGCTTGAGCTAGACCCAGGACTGGTGGTACACACGCTCAACGTAGATCCCGAGGCTAAGCTAGTGGCTCAGCCTACTAGAGTGTTTCACACCGAAATAGAAGAACAGATAGTGAAGGAAGTGCAAAAGTTGCTGGTGGCTGGCTTTATCAAACCCATCCAATACCCCCTATGGTTGTCCAACATTGTACTAGTGAAGAAGAAAATTGGGCAGATACGATGTTGTGTGGACTTCAGAAACCTTAACCAAGTCTACCCCAAAGATGAACTCCTGCTGCCCAACATGGACCTGTTGATAGACTCTGCAGTAGGAAATGCTATGTTTTTCTTCATGGACGGGTTCAGTGGGTACAACCAAATTAGAATGGTGCCAAAAGATGTGGAGAAAACTGCCTTCAGAACGCCTATAAGTAATTTCTACTACACTGTGATGCCCTTTAGGTTGAAAAATGTAGATGCAACTGACCAACGCACGATGATCGCCATATTCCACAACATGATGCACCACAAGCTAGAAGACTATATGGATGACATAGTCATGAACTCGAGAAGGTGAGAAGACCATGTTAAAGTATTAAGAAAGGTATTTAAAAGGTGTCGACTTTTCAAGCTGAGAATGAATCCACTAAAATGTGCTTTTTGAGTGTTTGTCGGGAAATTTCAGAGATTCTTGGTCCACAGCAGGGGAATAGATGTGGACCTAACCAAAGCCATAGCCATAGCGACCATGAAGCCACCAACTACAATGAAGGAATTAAAGAGTTTCTTGGGAAAGATTTCCTACATTCGGAGGTTCATCCCTGATTTGGCATCAATCACCTCAGCTTTTACCAGATTACTCAAGAAAGGACAAGGCTTTGAATGGGGAGAGGTGCAGCAGGCAACCTTTTAAAGGCTACAGCAGATCATAACAAACCTCCCTACGATGTAAGCCCTAATTCGCAAAAAGCCACTACTACTTTATTTGGCCTCAAGCCTATCTGTCATAGGTACTTTGATAGTCTAAGAAGATGGAGGTGGTGTCGAACAGCTAGTTTATTACATAAGTCGCGCCTTAAGGGATGCGGAGACTCGCTACCCCAGAGCAAAAAGGGCATGTCTGGCAATAGTTTATGCATCAGAAAGATTGTGCCATTATTTCTTGGCTTACGAAATACACTTGATGACAAAGTCTCATGCAATCAAAGCCCTTTTCTGACAACCTATCCTCTCTAGAAGGATATCTCAGTGGTTGTTACAATTGTCATAATATGACTTGAAGGTAGGAACACCCAAGGCGGTAAAAGTTCAAGCCATAGCCGACCTGCTAGCCCAATATCTAGGAGAAAAGGAATTTTTCGCTGGACAATGAAGTTCTAGGAGAAGTGGCCACAGTAGAAGTAACCGGAGAGCAATGGGTCATGAAGTTCGACGACTTTTCTACAGCAAACTTAGGGGATGCAGGAGTGGTCCTCTACCACGAAGGAGAAGAGACTGTGGCACTCTCATTCAAGTTGGAGTTTCTGTGTTCCAACAATACTGCAGAATATGAGGCCTATCTTACTGGTTTAGCCATAACCCTCAAGATGGGGATCAAACATTTGAAAGTGATAGAAGACTCCAACCTGGTGGTTTGCCAAGCTAAGGGGAGTTTCTCCTTAAAGGAACCAAGTTTGGCTTTGTGACATTGGCCTAGAAAATGGAAGAAAGGTTTTCCACATTTAAGATAGAGTACGCTCAGAGAATCGAGAATCAGTACGCAGATGCGTGGACTGCATTGGGCTCACAGATAGAATTTGAAGGAAATAGTACTAGAGTCGAAGTCAACAAGCGAAGAGAGTCTATTGTTAAAATACTGTAGGAAAGATTTCAGGAAAAGTAAGGGTGTGAAGAGATTGGAGGGTTCCCATTAAGGAAGCCTGGTTAAAAGAGGGAGATATGGCAAATTTGAAAACATTAAAGGACTATGTCTTGATGAAAGGGGAACTGTATCACAGAATGCTAAGAGGAATTTTATCAAGATGTGTGGGGCATGAAGAGGCCCGAATAAAACTAAAGAAGGTGCATGGCAGAACCTACGAGTTTTGCGGTGAGATTAACCTTTACCATATGCTCTAGAGAGCGGGTTCTTATTGGCCAAGCATGGGTAAGGACACGGACCTAGTCCAAACCCAGTGTAAGGCCTACCATTTGGTTGTGGATAGGGAAAAGTTATGCCATGTTCACCAGTGAAGATTGGAAAAGCCCATTCGTGCAATACCTAGTAGAAGGTGTCTTGTCGCAGAAGCATAGTGAAAGATATAAGCTCAAGGAGTTGACAACCCACTACTTTTTACATGAGGGAATTCTTTTCAAAAATGGGTATGATGGGGACCCATTATAATGTTTGAGTCCCAAATAAGCTAGAGAAATGATAAGGGAGGTACATTCAAGGGAATGCGGAGAACACCAAAGAAAGAAAAAGCTATATCGGTGTATGCTGTAGATGGGATATTATTGGCCCACTATAAAGAAGGATACGGCAAAATTTGTGAAGAAATTCCACAGCCGCCAAGTGCAAGCCAACTTGATTCACACCCACCCACAAAGCTTACATAGCATGGTCACCTCATGGGCCTTCCATACTTGGGGGCTGGACTTGGTGGGACTAGCTAATCTACCTTCTCATATATGGATCCTTGTGGCTACGGAATACTTTACCAAATGGGCAGAAGCCATACCACTCCATAAATCTATGGGAGGAGTTGTGGCAAACTTTACCAAGGAAAACATAATTATCATATTTGGGGTACCCATAGGATCATAAGTGACAATGGTACTCCATTTGTCAATAGTGAGGTAAGAAAGATGCTGAAATTTTATCATATCAAACACCATCGGTCATCGCCTTATTACCCTCAAGGAAATAGGCAGGCAGAGGCAACAAACAAGACCCTCATCAAGATTATTAGTAAGATGAGTCAGGAATACAGTAGAGGATGGGTGACACATCTGCCAAATGCTCTTTGGGCCTACCGAAGTTCGCCTAAGTCTGCCACAGGATTTTCTCCCTTCTCCTTAGTCTATGGAACGGAGGTAATGAGCCCAGCAGAAGTAATGATACCTTCTTTAAGGGTTATGCAGGCACGAAAGAAAGAAAAAGAGAAGGAAGTCTTTGTGGTAGAAAGCTATGAGGACCTAGAAGGGTTAGACGAGAAAAGGGAGGAGGCCCAAGAGTGCAGCCGCAAATATAGGTAAAAGATGACTGAAGCTTATGGCAGGACAACTAAAGAAAGGGTTTTTTTGTAAAAGGACAACTTGTGTTGAAGACAGCAGACCACATCAGGCGAGGTATGACAGGACCATCTAAATTCTTGCCAAAATGGAAGGTTCACAAGTGTCTCTCATGGGGCTGGGAATTTATGGCTAGTCATGGTCCTCCTGCACTCCAGCAAGGCTCCGAACCCAGTGGGTAAAGTGCTACTATGATCACGTTCTAGTAAGATTGCCATGTTGGTCGCCCCTTACCCATTTTTTGTACATAAAAAAGAAAAAGAAAAAAAGAAGTCATCTTTCTATTATTGTGATATCTAACGGATGCCAAATATCACTAGTATTAGGTTATTCAAGGAAGTTTCCTTTAGAATGATGAGAGAGTTTAATATCATTGGATATAAAATGTTGTATTTATTTTGTATAAGACTGTCTCATGAGACCATTGTCTTAGTCCATGGTCTCAATGATATGCACTTAGACAATGGTCTTATGAGACTGTCTTAGGAGATACTTTCTCTACAAAGTTAGGGTTGAGTTAGGGTTCAATTTTGTTTTAATAACTACATCCGTACGGTAGGTGAAAATGTATTTTTTTATTTTATTTTAAAGATTGATGTTTTACATAAAGAATAGGTAGTCCTAAATATTTGTTCGTAGGTATTAATAAGACTATATGCAGTTCCGATTTTTATTGCTTTGGGTTTAGGATTTGCTTACAAATTTAAGATTTTGATCATGTGCTATCCAATATTAGTTGTGTATTTTAGATCTATCATATGATGAATCTTTGTAGTTCGTAGGTGTTTATGGCTAATAAAACTATATGCAATTCCAATTTTTATTGCTTTGGTTTTAAGATTGTTTACAAATTTAAGTTTTTGATCATGTGCTATCCAATGTTAGTTGTGGATGCATTTAGATCTATCAAACTTCAATTTTGGTTGGATTTATAACAATATAGTCACATTTTTTTTTTGGGCAAATAACCCTCCCCTCCTTTGAGATTTAGGAAAATAACACTCACCCCCAAATTTAAAGGGGAAAAACATTTTCCCCCTTTGACATTCATTTAACTAAACTCTGTTAAATTGATGTTAAAAACGTTGTGTACTAACCTACCCTTTGGTTAAGAATATATTCCCAAAATTGCCCTAAACTTATTCTTAAAAGTTTTAGAAAACCCAAAATTTCAGTAAATTTTTAAACAATAAAAGCTTGAAAGCTTCGGCAAATTGTTTTATTTCATAAATTTTGATCCAAAGTGTTGGAGAGAGGTGCGATTAAAAAATCTAAGAGGGTCATCAAACTTTAAAAAATCAATTGGAAAGGTGCTAGAAGAGACTAAAAAATCCACATAAGCAACATGTTTTATAATATGCTCTTTTCATTTTTTATTTTATTTTATTTTATATGAATGCTCTTTTCACTAACCATGGTTAAACTTTGGTAAAGAGAACCTTTTAAAAAATTGGAATATTCCATTACTAATATTAACAGAAGGGGGGGAGTGTTATTTTTTTCAAATCTCAGGGGAGGGGAGTGCTTTTTCCTTTCAAGTTTTGGGGGTGAGTGTTATTTCTCCAAATCTCAAGAGAGGGGAGTGTTATTTGCCCTTATTATTATTTATCACTGCACATGAAATATTTTAATATAAAAAATTATACTTTGTTGAACTATTTATTTAATTTTTAATGATTTTTTATTTATTTATTGTAACACAATGTTGTTGGTGTTTATTATATTTTGCAAATAAAAGATAAAAAATAAAAAAATAAAAAAAAAAGTCATTTATTATAAAAATCTACTGAAAATGCATAATCAATTTTCTAAAGTATTAAAATAATTTCTAATTAAAATTTATATTTGTGTTTACTATAAGTTTTGGAAAAAGAATTTAAATTAGTTTCAAATGAATTGCAAATAATCTTAAATGGTTTTGATGTACTTTTAAATGGACTTAAAAAATAGTTTTAGATTGAAGAGAAACCCAGCACAAATTTAGAGTAGAATTGAAGTCTACCTTCGACACTTAATACAAAATTATAATAAAATTAGTTTAATCCTTTGTTGAACTTCCATCTTAATGATATTATAAACTAGTAGCAAATTTGTGCAATACATGGAATTAAAAAAAAAAAAAAAAAAAACAATAGTACAATCATTTGCACATAATCTGAATTGTTCTCAAGTCTCACCAGTCAAATGCTATAACTAAATAAAAAAAGATCTAGCATCACTTAAATCTTACCTAATTCAAATATTTTTAAATTACATGATTAGATTTATGAATAGCTAGTGATAAATTTATTAAATGTGAAGAATGAAATCATACAATACTTTTAAGGGGGAGAATATTAATATTAATATTACCACTTTATATTTTTCAAATAACCTAAAAAAATCATTTATTGTAAAATTCTTCGGAAAATTCATAATCAGTTTTCTAAAGTATTGTAAATTTTTTATTGAAATTTATATTTATCTAACTGAACTTTCATATTAATTATATTTTTAAAATTTAAACTAGTCACAACCCAGTGGGATGCAGGAGATTCATGGAAAAAAAAATAGTGCAATTATTTATTATAGCAAATAATCCGAATTTTTATCAAGACTCACCAATAAAAAAAAAAAATGCTAAAACTAAATGGACAAGACCCAAGCATCACATAGAATCTGAGGGCACGGAATGTTGAAACAGGAAAACAAATCAAGAAAATGGCAGAACACTCCTTGTTTGTGAATTCATGCTGTCCTTCTCGGAGAGGGCCACCACTTGTTGTCAGCGGATCTGATGATGGAACTGCCAAACTGTGGGATATGCGTCAGAGGGGTGCCATTCAGACATTTCCAGATAAATACCAAATCACAGCAGTCAGTTTCTCGGATGCATCTGATAAGATCTTCACAGGCGGTATTGACAATGAAGAAAAGGTATGGGACTAGCACAAGGGTGAAGTTACAATGGCACTTCAAGGCCATCAAGATATGATAATAGGCATGCTGATGCAGTTGAGTCCTGATGGCTCATATCTTCTTAAAAATGGTATGGATTGCAAACTCTGCATATGGGATATGCGTCCATATGCACCACAAAATCGGTGTGTAAAGGTAATGGAAGGGCACCAACACAACTTTGAAAAGAACTTGTTGAAGTGTAGCTGGTCACCTGATGGAAGCAAAGTCACTGCTAGGAGTTCTGATCGGATGGTATACATTTGGGATACCACATCTAGACGCATCTTGTATAAGCTCCCTAGCCACATTGGTTCAGTCAATGAGTGTGTCTTCCATCCCAGTGAACCTATTGTTGGATCTTGCAGTAGTGATAAGCAGATTTATTTAGGGAAGATTTGAGAATCGCAACTTGAAGAACTTACACCTTAGTGACCATTATTTCAGCTAATTGTTGGCTCTGTAAGGGCCCTTCAAAGACTTTCGAAAGGTTGTATTCGTATCTCTACTGTAGTTCCCCAAGTTGACTTTTGGTATCTTTATTGGTGATGTTGGAAGATTATGTTCCATTTTGGAAAATTGATTCTACATGTATTTTGGCATCTGTGAATACATCTAAGTTCTATGATCACCTCCCACATTCCTTTAGTCCAATCAAAACCTTATTGAGAGGAATTTTTGTAGAAAATCCTTGGCAATTTTGAGGGGAGTTGTGTCACTCACAAATTAAAGGCCATGTAAAAATTAAAAAAAAAAACACCTAATACTGAGTGTCTAACTATAATCTCATCCAAAAAAAGGAAAAAGATCTTGCATGGTACTTCCCATATTTTCTTCTAGTGTGGTAGGTGAAAAATTTATATATATATATATATATATATATATATTGACAATTTCTCCAAACTTGTTTGGAGCCCTGTGCTTTAACTCCTAATAGGAAGATAATTTGTGTTATTATCGACTTATTTAAAAATACTTAATCCAACCAACCATGTGAATGTTCTTTAATGAGGATGGTACCACAGCTTGAAAGAATATATTGTGTTCTTGGCATCATACACAATTTGGCCGGTTCATATTTATTAGTCCAAGGAATATGTATACAATGTTTTGTCTACATACTAAAGTTCATCACTCCAATTTCGAAAATTACGCTATGTTTAATTTTTATTATTTTTATTATTTTTTTGGGTTTGATTTCTTCCAATGTTTTTGACAAATTGTGGCCACTATCCAACCTCTATACATTATCTAAACTTTAGAAAATAAAATACAAAGCCTAAATTAGGTGTTTAGTAAGAAGATAACTAGGACGAGTAAATTCTAGAACTCAATTTTTCTACCCAAATAATTTATCATTATAGCTCATCAAGAACTTTTGCTTTCACTACAATTGTAAACAAAATTGGATTGGGTATATTTAGAGTCTGCTCGGCAAAGTTTAGTCCCACTTGATGCCCAAAAATTCTCTTAAAGATCTGGAACATGAAAGAGTGAATAAGATTGTTTCAGTTTTGAGAGATAATGTGGATCAATCCATCTTTCATGAAAGATGCCTGTACTTTTCAGATTTGGTCAATTCCCAACTGTTAACAATCATGCAAGTACAAATTCTTATTTTGATAAGCTAAGATGGACTCTCCTTGGTATTAGACCTAGCAAGAATGGACCTGGTCGGATGGTGATATAATAACACTACCTCCAGTGCATATGATGTTATCAAGAGCATAAAGGATGTACCCTTCTATGTGATCCTACATAGTTCAAACCTTGACCAATTGATGGACCACATCATTTAGAACTGAATGATGGATCTAGATGGTGATTAGTTTATAATTGAAATACAAAATACCATATAGTGACAACAGATAGTCTTCCCTTCCTATGCAGAATTGGTTTGCAATTAGAACAAAGCAGCCACCTTTGAGGTTAACATAGGTTATTAGTTTTCTCCCTTGGTTTGCCTGTAGGTCCGAAATATATTCCAATGCATACATATGGTGGCATACTAAACAGAATACTAAAAAACTATAATTATAACTTATAAGGAGGCTCTTGGCTATTAAGGTAGGGAATACTAGACAATAACCCACATTAAATCATAGAGAAATTTGGACTGAGAATGGTGATAATTGATGATAAATTATTCTATAGATATAGCAAATTATTTCGCAGATAACTATTGTGGGAAACATCTTCTAAATAGCACTTCCATACAAGATTAATTTTGAAAGCTAGTTTGGATTTTAGAAAGATCTCCAAATAAATAATAGACACTACAAGAAATCTGGGTTTAGGCGACGTTTTGAAAACGTCACTAAAAACCCAAAAAACGTCACTATAGACACAAATAGTCTATAGTGACGTTTTTTTTTGTGACGTTTTTGAACGTCACAATAGAGCAGTCGCTATAGATCTATTGCGACGTTTCCAAAAACGTCACCATATGTTACTCTTTAGTAGCGTTCAAAAACTTTTAGTGACGTTTTAAATAATATAACATTTTCGTAAATAATCTAAGAAAATACATTTAGCGACGTTTTGAAGACATTTTTAGTGACACCTTTAAAACGCCGCCAATAATTAATCATATAGCGACGTTTTATAGACGTCGCCAAAACGTTTGCTCTCTTGTTTTTTAGTGACATTTTTAAAGCGTCGCTATAGGATTGATTATTTGTGGCGTTTTAAAGGCGTCACTAAAAAGGATTTCCTCTTATTTTTAGCAACGTCTTTAAAACGTCGCAAAAACCTGCTTTTTTTTTTTTTTTTTTTTTTTTAATGCTGTATGAACCTGCTTAAAATTCAATAATAACTAACACAAGCTTGTAATAGATCAAATATACCTATTGATCATCAATATTCCACAATAACAATTTAACCATAGTCAATATATATATATATGTTTAATACCAATACATGTATCATTTTAAATTGAACAAAATACTTGTCTATTCCCATCAAAAAAAAAAAATACTAGTCTATCTATAAAACAAAAACAACCACCTAAACTATGACAGTATTAAACAAAGTACAATACTTCCAAAATAAATGTGGTTGTAACAAAATACTTGTCTACCTATACCAAAAAAAAAACAACCACCCAAACTATGACAATATTATAAACAAAGTACAATAGTTCCAAAATAATTGTGGTTGTTCAAAATAACTATGTAATAGCCCATGGAGTCCTTAAAATACTGCATGTACCACTATATGCTAGTTTCTTGATGGGATGAAGCCTGTGATCTGTAAGGAGTTGGAGATGGATGATCTAAATCGAAACCACCCTGAATACAAATTAAAATATCTAATAAGTTCATAAAGAAATCATTTCGAGTAACAAAATAATAGTTGCTATACTTAAAAATTTTTAAAACCAAATACATTCTTAAAACATTAAAATTTAATACCCGACTAGCTTCTGAAGAATGATTTTGTTGATTTTGCACTAGTTGCGTCAATTGGGTCATTCGCTCCTCCAAGTTTTCATAACGACTCAATTTCTCCGTCAAAGAAGCCACTTGATTCTCCAACTGAGTCACTTTAGCATCCCTTTCTTGGCTTCTTACTTGAGCAATTGTAGGAGTGCTCTTGGCAGGATGCATACTTGGTGTTGGGCCAAATCCCACACCTCGAACACGACCATTGCGCTCATTACCAAACACTTGAGCATATACATCATCTGGTGCCCATGCAATACCACCAGTAAGGTCGGATGATTGCACACGATTTGAGGACTCACTCAACAATTCGTTGATTTTTCCTAATATTCAAAATTTCCACAATAACACATTAGAAATTAACAATGTTAATAGATTCAATATTACACTTAGCAAACATGATATTACTTACAATGTTGCCTTCTGCTACGGTGTTAACAGGAGTACCATCTTTATGAAGATGGAGTTTTACATATACATCTGCACGTTCTACAGGATGCCCAAGTGTTGTTACCTAAATTATGGTCATTTCATTTATTTAATTAGGAATAATGGTTTCATACAAACTTAAGAACAATCTAATATGTCATTTACAAGCTTGAAGGTAGTAACTCTTGCAAAAATTGAAGCAAGAAGGTAACTGATTTGTTACTCCAACCAAGTAGACACTTCAAGTGGTACAAATACACAATGACTAACAATTTGCTAAACTTTGTACAACCTTCATAACAAAGTTCCTCAACATCTTTGAGCAATTTGAGAAATTGGAGTGACTCTTCGTTAGGACCTTGTGTAGGTTGTTCCACACTAGGGCCTCCTACCACAGGATCTGATGCCATATCTTCTTCTATTGGGTCGGGCACCACATCATGCATAGGGAACATGTGATGCAACATTTCACGCATATTACTATTTTCATTTGAGTTTTCTTGGACAGAAGTACTAGGAGTTCTAACAGAAGTCTTTCTAGTTGATGATTCCCCACGAAAAATCCAACGTCGATAACCCCTACAAATCCCATGTGATACTAGATGAATTCGTACAACATCTATAGCCAACATTGTTGAATGTGCACATTTTCGACATGGACAAACAATCGTACCATCTCGTTGTGCATGTTGAGATGCAAAATTCAAGAACTGTGCAACTCCATTTCTATATTCCACAGATGTCCTATTTCTAATGTCCATCCAACTCTTGTCCATAGCTATAGAACAAAACAACTAAACAATCCACCACAAAAAAAATTATCAATATAACAATATAAAATGCTTACAAGTATTGAAATCTAAAAAGTAATCAACAACCATAACTCAACAACATCCAAATGTTCAAAAAATAATAAACACTCCCAATATGAATGTAAATCGCCTTATAACACCATACAAGCCACCCGCTTGTTCCAACACAACAATTCTCCCAATATAGTTATCATAATCACAAATATAGAATGCTTACAAGTATTAAAGTCCAAAAAATAATCAACAAATATAACTCAAAAATATCCATCCAAATTTTCAAAAAATAATAAACACTTCCAATATAAATGTAAACCATCTTATAGCACCGTGCAAGCCACCCGCTTGATCCAACTCAAAAATCCACCTCAACACAATTATCATAATCACAAATATAAAATGCTTAAAAGTATTAAGTCCAAAAATTAATCAAAAAATAATCTAACTAGATAAATCATTAATTGTAGCACCATGTAGTTAATTGAGAACGTTTAAGATTTAAGTGAGGGAGATTTTAAACTTCAGTTGCAACAACTACATGGTCCCAAAAACAAAAATAATCTAACTAGATAAATCATTAATTGTAGCCAAGGGCTTGGGGGCTAGCCCAACTAAATTATGTCTATCCAGAAGACCCAGGTAGTAGTAATTACTTAAGCTTTATTCTACAAGAAATGACTCACATGTGTAATTATTTTTTGAATTAAGCCACATTGGTAATCATGTTTGTTGTTAAAATGTAATGACAGTAACTTTCCGTATTTTTAGATACTCCCTTAGGATGTAATCACCTTTGAAATTAAATCTTTTTCTGGTTTTAATAAATGAATGTTAAGGAAGGATAATGCTATAGCCTATAGTACATTAAAATCATTCCACTTTAGTTTTCTTTTTCTTTTCCTTTATTTCCTTTTATCTTTTTGTGGGTATCATAAAAAGTTTGTTACTCTGTCCCTTCGAAAGTAAAATAGGCTTTGCATTGGGAAATCTAAGATGCTACCTTCGTAAAAGCAAGAAGGTTGCACCAAAATTTGTTGATGATAGTGTTGTGCATGCTAGTAGATTCTAAGTAAGGAAGTAGCATTATGTGGTACACATTTGAAAGTAACATACCATAAATTGTCCCTAAAGGGGAAAGGCAATGATTTTTTTTTTTTTTTTTTGCTATGAACATGGGATAATGTTTAATAAAAGAATCAAGCATAGTTACAAAGTTCAAATAAAAAGCTTAAAAAGCAAACAAGAGAAGTGGAAAGAGCCAAACATGTCCTAAAGTCAGCACATTGTAGCTTTCTCTAAAATATGTTTAAGTCTTACCATCTATGGCCTTGCTAGAACGTTTCTCCACTTTAGAATCAAGTTAATCAATGTAGGAGCAAAAGGCACAATATCAGATTCCAACCAATTAATAATAGCTAATGCCTAATAAAAAAGTCAAGTCTCTAAAGAAATAAAGGGAAAACCATGCCACCATAAAAGTTGGAAGGCCTAGCTAAATAGGTATGTCCCAAAGCTCATCTAGTCATCTCTTGCACTAAAAAGTGATTCCTAAGAATTTGAGGGAAACCCCACTATTCATCTGCCCTCATCAAGGCATTTTGTCATATTCATGTACATTATATAAATAGTGTATATTTTGGGTATGGTTTTCTTATTTATTAAGTTTGCATATTTATTCCTAGGTGCAGTTGAGCTATAAGTATAAACTGCTAAAGAAGAGTCTTGAGTACTAAATATTTTGTAGAACCCAGAAGTTATGATTTTGATATAAAGTATAGCTACAAATTACAAGGGAAAAGATGACCAAAAAAAAAAAAACAATAGGATGTTCTAAAATAGAGCTTATCCCTCCATCATTCCTCATTCTTTCCATTCTTCACAATGAATAAACATTATAAAATATTATTTCTCTTTTCTTCTCAATATATTAAGAATAGGGTGGGATCCCCTGTTATTTTAATTTCCTAGCTACTTTTATGTTTTGGAGTGTATCAAGCCCATGTCATCTAGTGCGGGATTATAAAATTTTCAATGGTGTAACGACTAATTTATATGTCTTGTGCTATTGTGTGAGTAAGTGAAAAAAAAAAATATATATATATATATATATTCACTTGCTGGGTCTTTTCCAATGTCAAGTGTCAACTTGAAATGATAACAAGACAAACAAAAGGTGACATTATTTCCTGCACTACAACTAATTTCAATCTCATCAAACCAAGCACTATTAAATGCACATGAAAATTTTTCAATTTTCTTTGTGGGAAATTGTGGTTATCATATTCACATATCCTTTTGCTATTAGCCTATTATGATTTTATAACTTTGTCCTTATAATTTATATAATTATAAAAATAAAAAAAAATAAAAAAAAAAAAGTAAGCACTTCCAATATAAATGTAAACCACCTTATAGCACCATACAAGCCACCCGCTTGCTCAAACTCAACAGTCCACCCCAACACAATTATTAACGTTTCAAGTATAAAGTTTTAAGCAAAAATTACTTACTATGCTCAAGCCAAGCAAACACCTTTCTAAACAAAGTCCAAGCTTATCACAATAAATGAGTACTTAACCTACAAAATAAAAGATGACAATTAAATGATGTGGAATGCAAATAAAGGTGCCACTACAAAAAAAAAAATTTAATGAGTTAGAACTTGGAAGAATTAGGCAAAAAAATTAAGGACCACTTTGCAGAAAATATTTGAGGTTTAATTATATCCAAACTTTGTCATTTGGTACACATAAGGAAACTTACCCATTATGCCTAAATGTCTCAATTGAAAAAGGTACTCCAAATCATCCAAATTTTGCATATGAGAATGCTATTGCAAAAAAATTTAATGAGTCATGGTGCATGAAAATTTATTAACAATATATATAGAGATATATATATATATATATACACACATATATAAAGAGCATTTAGTTGAGATTATTTACTCACAACAAGAGTGAAACCCCAACACCTAGGCCAATAACACCAAATGAAACCAGCAAATAAAAAAAAAAAAATAAATAACGAAAGCCACAACTTTCTTAATTTTCCAAGATTATAAAAAATTACTATAATTTCATATAAAGCAATAATTGTAATTTCTAATATAATAACACACACAAAAACACAGATTAATAAAAACAAATTCTCATCCATAAGTAATTCTCTCTCATTCTCATTCTCTGCATTCAATGAAAAAATAAAAACTAAAGCAAGCGCGCGCGCGCGCGCGCACACACACACACATATATATATATATATATATATATATATATATATGTATAATGATAACAAAGATATAATTTTTAAGTAGAAATCCTCATCTAATGGAAGAATCTCCTTGTACACATTAGAATCTCCTCATCTAAGTAAAAATTAATCTCAACCTAGTTAAACCACAAAACTAATAACAAAAAAAATTCAAAATCTACACAGTACAGAAAAATTACGTAGAAAAAAAAATACAAAATTTACAAACTTATACATAAACTTACAATGATTCAGCCTTTGATGCTCAAGTCTTTTTGCTCAAAAATCCAAATTTGAATAAGAATTTTCTGCACCAAAATCCAACCAAAACAAGCAAACAATAAAAATTAGCACAAAATTTCCATGACCCATTAAAGAAAAACCAAATCAAAGCAAACCCATAAGCCAAAACACAAAAACACCATGACCTATTAAAGAAAAACCAAATCAAAGTAAACCCATAAGCTAAAACACAAAGACTTACCCTTTAAAAAAACTTGAACACCAAAAAAGAGGGGAAAACGTATGGTGGTGGCAATGGAGGTCGATGATGGCCGCGGTGGCTACGTTGGTGGCAATGGGTGGTGGCTAGAGAGGGTAGAGAATGTAGAAGTGAAAAGGGGAGGGGGAGAATATAGAATGGGAAATGGAGGCTCTGCGTGAGTGAAAAAAGAGAGACAACAAATAAAACAAAGAAAAATGTGTAAGGGAAAGTGAAACAAAAGAATAAAAAAAGTGTAGGACCAAAAAAAAAAAAAAAAAAAAAAAAAAAAAACGAAAAAGGAGGGACAAAAAGCGTGGGAACTGAAAAGTGGCTTTTCAGCAAAATTTTCAGCGTGGGAAGAAGACAAAAATTTTGGGAACATATAGCGACGTTTCTAAAACGTCGCTATATCTCCCCTCCCAAAATTTTTTGGCATATGCGTTGGGTCTCTTTAATAACTACAGCGACGTTTTATAAAAACGTCGCTATAAACAAAATATACGCCACTAAAGCTGTACGTTTTGCGACGTTTTAAGAAACGCTGGTATTGTTTTGCGTTACAATGACGTTTTTTAAGAAACGTCGTGAAAGGTTCACTCTTTAGCGGCGTTTTCTAAAAACGTCACAATATACTACATATAGCGGCAGATTTAAAAACGTCGCTAAAAAAGACGTCGCCTATACCCAGTTTTCTTGTAGTGAGAAATTATAAATACCTAGAAGAAAAATAAACATTCACAAAAACAATAAGGATTTACGTGATTCAGCAATAGCCTACATCCATGAGTGATGGTGTGGATAAAATTTCACTAATCAAATATGGAGATTACAAAAGAGACAAAAGGTCACTTTCACAAAACTTATATCCCAAATACACCCTAAAAAGTCTCTAAAAAAAATACAAGTTTAAGGCTTAAGGCTTCACCTAAAGACAAGTTTTTCTACTCTCTAATCGTTGCACAGCACTGCAGCCCTCTCTTTAGTTAAAGCAACATATATATAAAAGTTGTCAAAGTGAAATAGAACTCCTAGTTATGTTGAATTTTCAAGATCATGCTCCTGATGATTCCCAAAGTCTTCAATCAAACCGTGTGGCCAAATAACCTCCTTGATAGCTTCAATCATAGCCATGTATTCCACTTCAATGGTTAACAATAACCGGAGGCCAACCTCTAGATTTAGAGTAGAACAGAGATTATCCAGATCTTCTCCAGCATAGTCTGAATCAACATATCCAGCTAAATATCTTCCAATAGATTCATCTCTCAAAATTCAAACCCAAATCAGCATTCCCAAAATACATCTCAAGATCCATTAACTTGTGAATGACCATTGTCCTAATCTTGCACATAGTGACTAGGTTCCACATTGACAGCTTGAGAAATATTGGGCCGAGACGACGAGTGCATACTACTGCATATGCAAGGCTGCCAACCAAGCCAACCAAATCTGTATTAGAGCTTCTGCCATCACAGCAATAACATCACAAGGTACACAAAAACACACAAAAGACATTTTTTTATGTTCTACAATGTCAATGGTTAAACTGAATGACAAAGGATAAGGCATTAAATAACACTAATTATTCTTTTACAAGTAAAATATGACTGTAAAAACTGTAACAATGACAAAAGGTATACCTTTAGTATCTAAGTCAGGTCATAGAGAATTCATTCTATTTTTGCAGCAGATGAGGTCACCTATTTTCCAGATTGGAGTCTTATATACGTGCAGCAATGATTCCTCTACTAACCACCACACTTCAAATTCAGATGCAGTTGCCATTAGCTTTTGATATTTTCCAAGATATCAGCCCAATGAATTGAAGAGCAGAACAGCACTAAGGAGTGAATATCAGCAATTGACATCAGCTTTCAAAAAGTGAAGCTTAAATTTAGTTGAGATTGTAGCAAATCAGACAACTTCGGGTCCTGTATAAACAATTATTCAACATAAATTTAACCAGGAGAAGAATATAATAAAATGTGCTAGTGGGTGTTTTGGGTTACAAGATAAAGTAACACAGTTATTAATAGCAAAGCTTAAAGCTTAAAATGTTGACTAGGCATAAAGTTGTTCGGCCTTGTTTAGAAATTAGCAACTACCGCAGCTTCATTTTGGGGTAGACTGTAAAATTAGTAATGTAAGACATTTTAGATTTAGCATTCATACTAGTATGTTCTATCTTTTTCCAAGAAAACTGCATATTGACTTATAAAAAAAAAAAAAATGTAAACTGCATACTGTATCACGTTTCAACTTATCACTGACAGAGAGGCTTTTAGTGTAGGAGCTACAACTGAAATTGGATTAAAACACAGTAAGATATTTTAGTCGTGGCTAACGTCATTGATGGAAATTTTAAGTCATATTTCTGAGTAATACAATCAATTCTAAACCTAATGGCACTAATTGAATAATTGTAAATAAGAGTCAGATTACAGAGACATATGTACATGATGTAGAACAGACAGCACATGCCTTCCTTGAGCAGCAGGGGCGCAGGAAGTCACAACGCAAGATCAAAGGGGGGTGCCAGTAGGGGCCATCGGGGTAACAGTGTCGGAATTGCATGAAATTTGGCAGGTTGAAGGGAAACGACGTTCTGATCCAGATTCATGTCATGAACGTCGCCAAAATTTAGGCGAATTCCTTCATTAAGGCCCCGATAACAGTGTTTTTGCTATTTATAGTAATATTTGTTTTTCCTTAATAACTTTTAGTTTAAAAGTCAGAATAAGGTCCCGTCTGTTTTGGGACAACCCTTAAGGTCAGTAGTTTATGATTCTGCATTTAACTCAATTTTGCCATTTTTGGTAAAATTCGGTAATTTTGTCACCTAATCGCTTAATTAGTGTGAATTAGGGTTTTAAACGTTTTTTTCTCAGTATTTATATGTTTTGTAGCCGTCAGAGGCAAAACAGACTATTATCAATAAAATACAGACTTTTGTCAAATTTTCTTCTGGTGGATTCCAGTTTTATCTCCTTGTGGATTCAGGGAAACCCCTCGTGGATTCGAGGTTTACTACCAGGAACTAACAGTTTAGTTTCTGTTCCATCAAGAGAGCATCGTGTGTGCTTCTCTTCAGGCTTCCGCGACATCAGTACATTGCCTTACCCACGCAGTGTAGACTAGTTCTTTTAGAACTTTTGAATGAACTAGATCTCCCAAGCAACATATCCTCTTAGTTAATACAGCAAGACCGATGAGAAGAGAAGACTGTAACAGACAAGTGAAACTCAATTAATAGAAGATAGTATTATAAAATTTAATATGGCTTACCAAAAATTATGTGAACTTGATATCAGACATAAAATTAAATTTGCTAGTGGGTTGTTTAGACTACAAGATAAAGTAACAGAGTTATTAATAGTAAAGCTTAAGTCTCAATATATTGACCAAGCATAAAGTTGTTCAGCCTTGATTAGCAATGAGCAACTATCACTGCAAAATTAGTTTATGTAAGCAATTTAGATTTAGCTTTCATACATCTATGTTCTATCTTTTTCCAAGAAAACTACATACTGTATCTTGCTTCAACTATTCATTGACAATAAGGTTTTTAGTGTAGGAACTACAAAATTTTTTTTATAAGTAATAAACTTTATTGATACCAAATTAGAATCACCTGAAGTATACAGGAAGTATACAGTTGGTTATTAAAATTATATAATAGCACAGTAAGATATTTTTGTCATGACTGACTTAATTAATAGAGGTTTTAGCTCATATTTCTGAGTAATACAATTAATTTTTTTTAAAAATGGAACTAATTGATTGCAAATAAAATTCAACTTACAGCGACATATGTTCATTACCTTATCCAGTCACTGTAGGCTAGTATCCTTCAAACTCTTGTATGAATTGGAGCACCCAAATAGTTTGGCCTCTTAGTTAAGACAACAAGATTGACAAGAACAGAAGGCTGTAACAGACATGTTAAAATCCATAAATGAAGCTAGTATGTTAAATTTCTCTAGCAAAGATATGTAGAAGTGATTTTATGTGGAACAATTTTGACAATAAATCAAGCGTGCAAGATGGCTAACCATCAAATTCATACCTTAGCAAGCATTGAAGTGTTGAAGTCACTAGAACAAAGGGCTCTAGGTGAGGCCACAATAACATAATAAGATTTGATAGGTGGATGAACTGTTAGGAATCTGTGTAGCTAATTTTGGTTAGCATCTTCCACAATCAATTTCAAGGAATCTAACCAACTTATTCACAAGAAACATTGCTTACCAAAATGCAGATATTCAAAAAGCTTTTAAGAAGCCACCATACTTGTGAATATGAGTAGCTTCTCAAGTGGCAAGTTCATTGTAATTGTAGTATTGTACCAGCCCAATTGAAACAAGAATATGCCATCCTACCACACTGTTGGAGTATGTCATGGATCTTGCCCTCTTCTAATTGGTTAGGGGAGTCATCAAAATCTTTTGGGAGAGTGGCCATTCACTGTTTTTATATCCATACTCATTGACGCAAGACAACCAGAACAAAACTGAAACAACAATAAAGAGATATGACCTAGGAGTCAGCACCTAAGCCTTGCTTGGAGTCAACACCATGCGGGGAAACCACTAGGAGTTAGCACCTAGGGTAGACCTGGAGTTAGCACCAGACCAAAGAAAGACCAAATGACCATTGTTTTCATTCATCAAAATATCAGCTATCTTCTTAAGGAGTACAATAGGTTACTTATAAATGATTGCTAAACCCTAGTTCTAATTAGCTAGGAAACCCTAATTGCCTTATTACAAAAATAGCTTTGCTTCCCAAATTAAAATACTAATAGCCCAATAAACTACTAGGACCCAAAACATAAAAATACAATTGACTTGCAAACATAAATAATATTAAATAATAATTTTCTTGCATCTCCCGCATTATTCCCCTCTGGTTGGAGAAAACTCAACCTCAAGTTTTAAAGCATTGAAGGATTAAGATACTGACAAATAACATTTGCTTCAAGTCTGAAATCACCTTAAGAAGAAAAGGAAAAAGAAAAACCTTGAATTCCACCACATCAAACTCATTTGGAATAACAAAATCAATGTGTGGAATCAGTATAATCTCTTCTTGAACCTTTTGAACCATAGGAAGCATTGTGGTTTTAACATCTTCTACTTCATCAAGATGTAGATCTTCAATGACTGTGGAGGGTTGATCAGAAGCACGTTCAACAGCTTCAACTTTCACATCATGTGCACCTTCGAACATAATACTCTCTTTAGGCATCATCTCTTCACCTTGCTGCTCTTCAATAGATTCACTTCCTTCATGTTAAAGCAAAACTTGTCGAGGCATGTACATCTGTGTCAACATTAGACTTTGTTGTTACTAGAGGATTCTTCACGACCAAGATATCATCATCAATGTTGTCTTCTATTGGGGCAGCAATAAGTTCATTGTGATCTAGTATTCTTGGTTTCCCAATTGAATCGGTTTGAGTCTTCTTTTGCTTCATCTGAGCAATCCTGTCTTGAACATTTTTCATGAGTTTTACAGATAATTCATTTAATTCCTTGGTAGATTGTTCAAAAGTGCGCTAAGGACATGAAATGGGATGGGATGAGGATTCATCGTATTTGCTTCAACTTGAAGAGTACCACACTAAGATTGGGGTAGATACTTAGCTCGATAGTATGGTGACAAATACTCATCACAAAACTTTTCTTTCATATCTTCCCACACACTAATGGCAGGTTCATACCTCATATAGCAGAAATATTCAAGATTCTCCCAAAACCTTTGTGCTTTAGCTCTTACCTTCAACTTGGCATACCTAACCTTTTTGTTATCTGCAAAATTTTCTTGCTCAAAGAATTGCTCCATCCCATTCATCCAGTTGACAAAATCTCGTGGATAAGTTTCATAACTATCAAAATAAGGTGCTTCTAATATTACCATAACTCATTGGGCAAAAAGATTTTGCCAACTTGACTTGCTATGTATGGCCAACTAAAGAAGGGATTGTCATGGCATTAACCAAATAAAGCTTCACTGTTTGAAGTTTGAACACTAATAGAAAAACTGTGGACTGGACTGAAGGCCTAGAAGGCTAGACTTGATTTTTTTTTTTTTTTTGGTATACACGTAGAGAATATATGGACAATATTTCAAACCAGCAAATTAAACTAAAAGAGAAGAAACTTCAAACCCAAAGTGGCGTGGCCCACTTAGGGCTGATGGGTTGGCTTTGTAAGTGAACTCACGTGGTTGGTCAGATCTGTGAGAACAACAATTAGCTTTGGTCTCGGCGAGGTTGTGTAGACGCAAGTGAGGCTCGCGATAGGTATCAGTGAGAACAATAGTGACTTTGGTTAGATCTGCATCAAAGTTTGGTCCGGCAGTGGCGCACCAAATGAAGGGCTTTTGGCGGTGCAATGTTGACAAGGATCAGGATCGGGCTTGTGGGTCGATGGAGATGGTCTGGCTTCGATTGGAGCAAGTGAGCAGATGGCGGTCTGAAGGCTGGATCGTCGTTGTGGCAGTGCTGGACAATGAAATTGGAAGTCGCCAATGTGATGGGGACGCTGCTGGTGACGGAGGCTGATGGCGGCGCTGACTTCTTGTGGATCTCAATTGTGATTTGATGGGATGAGAAACACAGCAATGAATGAATTTTTTTTTTTTTTTAAATACTTTTCTAGTTTGTGACGTGGTGATGCTTCAAACGGATCGATGTTTGCTTTGATACCAAAACTGACGTAGGACAACTAAAACAAAACTGAAACAATAATAAAATAAAGGGATATGACCTAGAAGTCAGCACTTAGGCCTTGCTTGGAGTCAACACCAAGCAGGAAAACCACTAGGAGTCAACACCTAGGGTAGACCTGAAGTCAGCACCAGACCAAAGAAAGACCAAACGGCCATTGTTTTCATTCATCAAAATATCAACTATCTCCTCAAGGTGTACAATAGGTTGCTTATAAAAGATTGCTAAACCCTAGTTCTAATTGGCTAGGAAACCCTAATTGCCTTATTACAAAAATAACATTGCTTCCCAAATTAAAATATTAATAGCCAAATAAACTACTAGGACCTAAAACATAAAAATACAATTGACTTGCAAACATAAATAATATTAAATAATAATTTTCTTGCTTCTCCCGCATCACTCATACATAACTTAATGTGTAACACTTTCAAATCATTTCTGAGTAACAAAATGAAATTTCAAACCAAATGGTAATTTTTGAATAATAGCCAATAAAAGTTATATATGTCCATTACCTTATCTGCTTACTATTAAGAACTGTTCTTCCTACACGTTCATGAATTGGAGCATCCAAACCAATTAGCCCTTTCGTTAAGGAAAAGCTTGCAAGAAGAGAAGAACAAAACTGACATTAATTGAAGCTATAAAGATATGAAGAAGAAATTAATTGGGAATTATTTGGGCAGATATATACCTTAGAGTGCAGTAAAGTTTAGATGTTGATGAAAAAAAGGTTCCTAGGTTAGCCAACCATAACCCAGAAAAAACAAAAAGATTCAATGGGTGGATGACATACTAGAATTCAGTTTATTAGAAAAGATCCACTACTAAGTACATAAGAGATGGAAGAAACCGTGACGTAAAAGCTGGAAAACTTGGACTCACTTGATGTTTTGTTGGTTGACAAAGGTAG
The DNA here is from genome assembly GCA_019022515.1 of Quercus aquifolioides. NCBI lineage: Eukaryota > Viridiplantae > Streptophyta > Magnoliopsida > Fagales > Fagaceae > Quercus > Quercus aquifolioides. The sequence goes on along the minus strand of CM032331.1, from coordinate 7,830,918 downwards.
TAGTGCTATCATGTAGAGTAAACTTGTAAACATTTGTAGATATAGACGCAATAATAGTCCAAAAATTTCACACGAATTAAAACGAAGATGGCTTACGAAAAATTTGGAACTTGATAACAGACATAAAATGAAAAGATGCTCTCTTTGATTTGAATCTCAAGTTGCCCTTCTTTCTTGGGGACATTAGACAGATCATTTACAGACAAGTCAAATGAAAGAATTTCACTGTGTTTTTTGCTCAAACCATATGTCAGCTGCTTGATGTTTGAAGGGAATGCAACAGATTGAGAGCCTGTTGATCAAATGTGACCTTTTATTAGAACATTGAAAAAGAACTGGCATACATAATTTGATGAGGCACTGCACCAAATCCAGTGCTGGTAGATATTCTGGCTTCCTGCAACTGTTAACATAAAGATGATGTATAAATGAAAGGTTCCCCAACTATAGAAGAAAAAAATTCCGTTCTTTCTAATTCTGTTGCTTTAACTTTTAAATATTATGGTGCTGTGTGTTGAAGTAGATGAGACAGAGGCTTGAGTTGGGCATAAAATCCCTAAGCACGCCTTGTCCAACAAAAATCGATTTTTAGTCCTAACACACAAGGCATTATACTATAATAGTCATGCTTGGGATTCACTATCTAATGAAAACAACAATACAACTGCACATAAACCAAAAGTAGATATAAAAAACATTCATTACAGTTTTCCAAATATCTATCATTGAGCTCATCTATAGTTTTAAACGTGTGAAAGAGAAAATCTCCAGGTTACATAATTTCATTCCAATGCATAGAAGATGCATAAGGAAAAAATCAAAAAATGAGCAGCATAGAAAAAGATAGATTAATAAAACTTTCAAGAATCCAACTTCAATGAGAATCATAACATGTGTAGGGTCCTCAAGTGACTGACATCAATTTGCCACAAATTTTGAACATGACAAAGAAGAATGAAATATTAGAAGATAAAGGATGGTACCTAACTTATTAAGCTCAATAATCTTCACGAACACAGTCATTTTGTTCTATTGCATTGTAATCACATTTTTTTATAAATTCAAGAAATCTAGCAAGCACACAAAATAGAGAAATCTGAAGGTTATGTTTAGTTAAAAGGGAGAAATCAGAAGAGAAGAACATGAGATTGGAGGAAACTCACAATTTTAATGAACTTCATCAAGATAGGAATCAAATTAACACCCTGGCATAACACAATTCTTGGAATGTCTATGTCCATCATTTAACCACTCTGGCAGCAAACAATATGAAATATTCAGCTTTTTTTCATTTTTTGTAAAGTGAGCATCAGGTGGGTAAATTCTAATAAATTTCCAACCACTTTGGCAGACCTTCCACTTAGACAACAGAGAGCATCTCTATTGGCATGGATTGCGCTTCTTCCATAATTTGCTCTAGAAATTAGCTTTTCAAGAAAGGAAAAGTTGTCCCACCAATCCAGCAAAGCTTTAAGATCATCAAAATATGATACTTTCAACTAAGAATTTGAAAACTATAGCTCAAGTCACTACAAGAAGAATAGAAATATATATATATATATATATATAGGGTCCGGTTAATGTGTGCCCTAAGGGCACACATTAACCTTTCCACTTTTGGAAGCTTTTTTTCGAGAATTGAAAAAGCTGTTAATACTTTTTCAATTCTCGAGAAAAAATTTTCTAAAAATGAAAACTAATAGTAAAATCCATATATATATATATATATATATATATATATTTATATATATCCAACGCTTACTGCTTTCACAAGGTTTAGCTAGAAAGATGATGTTTTTGTTATCCCTGTTTGCATTAAATGTCTACTAAAAAATTCACCCGTTTTCTTTAGCTTTCTTTTTCGCTCACAAATCTTTTTTAACCGTGGCAGATATTATAAATCTTGATTTTAAAGATTAGATATTATGAGTGTTGTTGGTATAGAATGCAATAAAAACAAAGACATAGGAACATGTTACCTATCAATAGTAGTCAAAAGCGAATGAATCAAATCTCCCCATGTAGGATTCAAACCTACAACTAATTAGTTAACGGTGACCACTGTACCATTGAGCTATTGTGGAACGGCGATAGAATCCTACATAGGGAGATTTGACCTGACAAGAGCATAATACAATGCTAAGACTGTGAATGTTATAAGAACTACAACTCTACAGCATTCTGTTATGTTGGAAAAGAAGAAAGAAAATGCCTTTTGTTGAACACACACACACATTGTGGGAAAGGTTATTGGGAGGTTAATTTATCAATTAAGCCAGTATTGTAGAATTTTGAGTGAAGACGATGACAAATAGTTATTGGGAGGTTAAATTCACACTTTTGCCTTTCATTATGTGATGCTTAATACCACCCAATTTGGTCAAATGCGATGAGAATTTATTCAATTATGCTATATAGTTGACAATGTTTCAAAAACAGTGAAAGGCATTTTAACCTATGACAATGTTTGTTTTTCTTTATAATGAGCAAAAAAAATCATGATGCATCATACAAATCTTCACTATTGCGTATGGAGTTGAGGATTTCAAAACAAGAGATTTGAAGAAAAATTTCTAGTCTAAACTCATTTTTTTAATAGATTGATCTAGTATAAATTGATTGATACAAATTATTACAAATTACGATGGATTTGATTTTTAAGGATTTTGCTTCCACAAAAACACTTGTGTCATGAATATGAAATAACATGATAGCTAACCATTTCGAATCTACATAACCAAAAGTCTTGGGAAAAAGAGAAATTGAGGTACCTGAACTTGTTTTGCACATTAACGCATTTCAGTTCTTTCCCCAGTGGATTAAAACCACGGAATAACCTGCAATCACATCATTTTATGTTTGGTTCCTTAAAAAAAAGTTTACTAGAAAAGAAGAGGAGATCAGGTTTAGATGAAATTACCTCATTATTTCTGTATAATCGGAATACGGCCAATGTTGGGCCATTTTTCTATGATTGGGGATGATGAAAATTCAGTGGCTTATCTCTATACGATCTCTTAATCATCGTGTGTGTGTGTGTGTGTGTAATTTGTTCATTCAAAGGAGAATATATAAGAAGAGGATTTGAGGTATTAGAAAACATACATTCTTATCTCTGGAATGTGGGCAATCTTCAACCACTCTTCCTCGCTTCCCTTTGCACATCTTTCCTTTAACTTGGAGCAATCTCAAATATCTAGTACTTCTAATTTGATGAGTCGTGTTGTGGTTGTGGGCAGATACATCAAGTTATTGCAATCCTAAATTCTGAGTGTTTTAAGGGAAGAAAGGTTGCCCAACCACCCAAGTGAAGTTTCTATTCCGTTAAAACCAACGATAAGCAGAGTTTCAAGGGCAGTGAAATGTTGAATTTCCCCTGGTAGAGAGTTGAGTTTAGCCCACCCTTTCAAGTGTAGAAATTTGAGCGTCATATGAGAGTGTTGGATGAAATTAAGACTAGGAAAAACATCCAGCTCCCCACAGTATCCACCAATATTCAAACTCTTCAAGCATTTTAATGACCCCTTTGGCAAACATGTGATGTTGCTGCAATCTTGAATTGCTAAACGTGTAAGAAAGCATAACTCTCCTAGATCTAGAATTGATTTGAGATTATGACACGAGTAGATCTTTAATTCGGCAAGATAATGGAATTCTTGTAGATCTGGAAGTGATTTCAGATAAGGACAATCATGAATATACAATTGTGAGAGAGACGTACATAATTGTAGCTGAGTAGTTAGAACTTCAACACCACACCCTGTTATATTCAAGCGGCGTAGACCTTGTATGCGTGGAAAACACTTCAGCTTACGACAACTTTGTATTGTCAAATCCTCGAGGGAAATGAGGGGTTGCGAGGTGTCCAGAATATAACTCAGGTTCCCACAATCTTCTATCTCGAGTGATTGGAGAGAGGTACATAAAAGCTGCTCTGGCACAAAAGTAAGTCCTAACACTCTAGAAATATGGGCGGACTTGAGTGTGGTAAGATTGTTGCTAATCCTTTCCAAAGTCGTGTTGTAGTAGATTGAAGAACTGTTTAATTTCTATAGATACGGAAAATGACATGGGGCACTTCTCAGTTTTGAACAATATTCAATGGTCAACTCCTCAAGGCAAGGAAATACTACACCTGCTGATGTCACCTCTAGTGCATCCTTCCACTCCACTAGTTTGATCATACTTCCAATTCTGAGTGTTCTTAATGACAGGAACAATACTTCACTGTACTTGCCGTAGAACTCAACTCCAATACGTTTCACGTCAATCATTCCCTTTATTGCTAGAGCCTTAAGGCAACGTAAATGCCCAAGGGTGGGAACTTGTTCACATTTGTCGTACCTTTTTAAATGTATCTAGATCAAATTGTCAAAAAGTGACGACATCCATGATGGGAATTTCTTTCCACCAAAGCCATTGATTGTTAACGATTTCAAATTTTGATGAGGATAGAGGCCTTCCAACACTTTTTCTTCTTTATGGTGATTGACTTCACTATTTGATCTATCACTCCAATGAAATTTTAATTGGTTTATTTTCGCCTTTATTGCTAATTTTGCACTTCTTCTTGATCTTCCACATTCTCTAGATTCTTGATGTCTAATTTTCCACTAAGTTGATTCAAACACCCCAATTCTTTGATCTGCTCACCTGCGTCTTGACCCACAATGAAAAAGGACAATGTTTGTAGACAATTCAAATTACCCATATGTTTTGGTGTTCTGTTGATCCTATCATTATAATCAATATAAATATGCCACAGGTTATCCAATTTTTTTAGACCTATTGGAAGCTCTTTAAGAAACCGGCACCATTGAAGTCTTAAAGTTTGCAGATGGTAGAGCTTGGTGATGGACTTTGGTAATGCTTTGATCTTAGTCCTTAAGATGTGGAGAAGCCTCAAGTGTATTAAGAAACCAATTGAATCTGATAACTCTGTTATGCTATACCCAGATAATTTTAGAACACGCAAGCATTTAAAATTAGATAAGTTTCCAATAGCATTGTTTGAAATAAGTGTACGCAATCTCCGAACATGGTCATTTGAAAGTGGAATTTTTGGTACTATTTCCCCATCATACACTACAACAAAAAACGTTTATTGCAACAAAAAAAAAAAAAAAAAAACCATTGCAATAGCATTGGAGTCATTGCAATGGTTGATACAAGATGTTGCAATAAAATTTGAGACAATAGGTTTATACAACAAAAATTTTTGTTGCAATAAGCTTCAAATATTTTAATAATAACTTTGATGCAATGATATATATACTGTTGCAATAAACAGTTTACTATTTTGAATATCTTGTAAGTATAGGCTATTTCTTCATAAAATTTATTGTAATAGATTGCAAATAATTGAACAAAATAAGTTGGATTAAATTACTACAACGATAGCTTCATATCAAATTATTGCAACGAAATATTCGTTGCAATTACGTGTTTGTCATTGCAATAGATTGTAAAAGAATTAATATCAAATTATTGCAATGGTAACTTCGTTGCAATAAGCTATTAATTCGAAATTTTCATTGCAATAGATTGTAAAAACAATTTGTATCGATTTATTGCAACGATTCTTTCATTTTATTGCAACAATTTTTCCTAACATATTATAACTTTTATTGCAGTTGAAAATTATAAGTTATTGCAACTTATTATTGTTGATGCAATAGTCTAACACTTTTAAGTTACTATTGCAACCATTTTAACTTGTAGATGCGATATTTTATCTAAAACTACTATATACATACTTTGTTGTATTAACACTTGATGTAATAGATATTTTTTGATGTAGTGATATTGGATTAATAAACGCCGAACATGATTGATGTTATCTTGTCCATGATAGATATAATCCCATGAATCCTCCTCCAAAATAAAAGTTTCAAATTTTGAAATTGCGAGGGCAAGATCATGTACCAAATCATGCATCTTACAACTCTTAACATTATCACAATCATCCTTTTCCACATCCTGGAATAAGGAATTTGTTAACAAGATATCAAAATACTTGTTACCAATATCCTCCATCACCAATCTACTTCCTTGAGATGGTTGAAGGAACCCTTCGGCCATCCAAAGCTGAATTAATTCTTCCTTTTTAATCTCACAATTTTTAGGAAAAATTGAACAATATGCAAAGCATTGTTTAATAGATGATGATGGAAGACAATCGAAGCTCAATTTTAATATCTGTAGCATTTCATTGCTACCATGTCCGGAATTCCAACTTTCATTATATAGAATGGCTAACCATTCACTTTTCTCTTTTTTACGACACATTATCCCTCCTAAGACTTTTGCAGCTAATGGAACCCCTCCACATTTTCTGGCAAAATCCCTTCCAATAGCCTCCAAATCTGGAGTTAATGGAACTCTTTCATTAGGAGATACTTTTTTCTTGATTATGGACCAACATTTATCATCTGAAAGTTTTTCCAAGTGACATTGGGGAAGTGTCCTCGTGATATTTGCCACATTGTCTTTACGGGTCGTTACAATAATGTTGTTTCCAATATTTGAAGTAATTCACAAACAACTTATTAAAGTATCCTATTTAAATGACTCCTCATTCCATACATCATCAAGTACTAGAAGAAATCTTTCTCCCTCCAACTCTTTTTGAATTTCCCCAAGTATTGCATTGTTTGTTTCTTGTTGACTTGAGATACCTGTAAGTGATTCTAGAATGCCTCTTAAAATTTTTTTTTCATCAAAATCGTCAGAGACACATACCCATATTTCCTTATTGAAATAACTCTTTACTAGCTCATGATTGTAAACCAATTTTGCTAAAGTTGTTTTCCCCAAACCTGCCATTCCAAATATGGAAATGACCGAGAGTTTTTCACTAGTTGTATTTGTCACTAACTCCACTATTTCTGAAACACAGTCTTCCCTTCCTACAACTTCTGAATTATCAATAAAGCTGTCTGTCTCTCGGTTTGGTATATCATCAAGATTAGCAATTATTGATTCGGCTATACCGAAACACAGATTAAATTCCATTGCTTCATCATAAATCCTTTTTAGTGAATGAGCAATAGTCTTAACTTTGTTGGCCATCTTGAAACGGAATGCAATGGGATTTGAAAATGAAAAGAAGAAGCATACCTTTCTCTTCATTTGGTTTTGGATCTCTACCTTTCGCCGAAGAAGCTCGTAAGCAAGCTCACCTAGTATATCATCAGCATCATAAACAACATCTTTAAGCCTCTACAGCCAAAGCCTCACACACTCTTCTCCCACTTGCCTTTTCTCTGCATCAGCCAGCACAGCTTGAATCGTCTCTACTGAGTCACGAAACCGTGTCAGCTCATCCTCGAAGCCCCAACGAAGGCTAATATGCTCAGTAACAAGTGCAGTCAGATTTTCTAGTATTCCCTTAGCAACATCAGTAACGAGAGCCTCAGTCATGTTTTCTTTGGTACTCAGGTAAGTCACAAATATGCCGGAAGTATTTGGAAACAATAGAATTGCACGTGATGTTAAAGAGTAACTGCAGCAGCGGTATATGTAGGAGGGAACCCAAACATCAACTTGCATACTTGCATACATGTCGTGTTTTTTACGTTTATATGGAGCCTAATGGGATGCGAACAGAAACATATTCGTTCTCATTAGTTTTGGTCGAAAGTATCTTGCTTTTTACTCAGTTATGCCTTCACCATATCAAAAAAGAAAATTATGCCTTCACAAATTCCTCACTTTAACCAGCAAACGCCAAGTATCATATTCCAAGTCCATTTTGGGAGAAAAAGGTGGGCCTCATAATTTTAGAGATGCTTATCAATTATCAAAGGAAAGAAAATGGAACAACAGATTCCTTGCTTTTTCTATTTAACCATCATTCCTTTGGTGCTCCGATAAGTAAAGAGATAAGCTGTTAAGTGTTTTTAAACATCTTTTCTTCGTTACACACAAGTTGTTTTACACTTGTGAGTTGTGAGTTGTGAGTTTTACACAAATTGTTTTAACCTTAATTAATCCCAACCTTTAAAAGTGATATTTACAATGCAATAACTGAAACTGAAAACTTTTTGTTAAAATTGAAAACTTTAGCTGAAAATTAGAAACAACTTATTTAACTGAAACTGAAAATTTTTTGCTGATAGTACTGTAGAAAAAAACTAAAAGCTAGTTGAATAGTATAGCGAAACTCATGAATAGTACCAAAAAGTACAATAGAACTCATAAATGGTAGCAAAAATAAGTTAAAAACTCTAATAAACTGTGGATTTCATTATTTCCCAAACACACTCTTAATCCTATTTTTGGACCAATAAATGTGAGGCACAAAGAAGGATGGAAAATACATTTTTCTACCTTAAATTATTACCTCAATTACACTTAACTCCCTAAACTGTTAAAAAAAACATATGATTGATCCCTAAAGTTATAACTATGTTTAATGTCCCCCCATGCCATTTGTTTTGGTGTTAGGTCTTTATTATTAAAAGGCCAATTTAAACCTCTCTCCAAAATAGAAGGTTGAGGGGTAAAATGATCATTCAATACTGAATTTCATTAGAGTTAATAGTAAAATATACGGAAGGGGTTAAGTTTAATATATTTTTAAAATTGGGGGTTGTTTGTATTTCAATATGTTAGGACATATATGTTTTAACTTGTTTAAGAACATATGTCACTTAATTATGTAAATTGGCTAATCCTTTGACAAAACGCACTCTGCTTGTAATTGGGTAGTTCTAGGTGTTTTTAATACTTCAAGAAACAATGTTTCAAGGTCAAGTGTTGAAGTCATCAAGTCTGTCCAAGAGAAAGCAAGTTGAAGTGCAGAATTTTTAAAGCTCGACACCTCTCGATAGCTACCTCGACACCTGCTATCTGTCGAGATTTAAAAAGTCAGAATTCCAATCTGATTTTCTTGGGATCCGTGAATGTGTTTTTGGGACTTCTTTTCTTCTAACCCTAAACATATAAAAGGATTATTTTAAGAGCCGTTTTGGGTGACACAAGTTGCATTATCATTGAGCAATCTCTGTTCAAGCAAATTGTGATCAACAGACAAAGTTCTTGACCTAGTTCATCTTTCATCAAGAAGTTGCTGTGTATTTGCACCATAGGGTTTTGTAACCAAGCATCTTCCTGCTATTCATCAGAAAGGATGATCTGAAGAACTTTGCAGCCAACCATTCTTCCTCAGTTGGTGTTCTGAAGTCACGTACTTGGATCCACGCATTGGTTAGTCACGTACTTGGGAGCCGTGCATCAAAGGTGGAGACTGTCACTACAGATCAAGTCCAATTGGGTATTGGGGTAAGGGTTCAACTGTAGGTTGGTAAGGTACTTGGGATTCCTTTACTTGTAACCGCTTGATTTGATAATAGTGGAGTTTCGGGAGTGGTGACTTGAAAATCACCCGGTGGGGTTTTTGCCATTAGGGTTTTCCCCATTCGTAAACAAATCGCCGTGTTATTTATTTTCCGCTGCTTATTTAGTTGATTGGTGATTTGTTTGTGCTTCCATAAAATTGCATGATTAATTGATTAATTAATTACTTGGCTAAATTAATTAATTAGGGTTAATCACAAGGGGTCATTCAGATTGTGACCTAACAAGTGGTATCAGAGCAGACACACTCTGATTAGGATTTAATCTTTGCTGTGTTTGATCCATTGACCCCTGTTTGTCATGGATAGAGGACAATCATTAATTATACCTTCTTTATTTGATGACACTAACTATGCATACTGGAAAGTACGCATGAGAGCTTTCTTGCAGTCTTTAGATGAAAAGGTGTGGCAAGCGGTAGAGATTGGCTGGACTAAGCCAACAAAAGATCTGGCCGATTGGGATGATTCTAAGATCAAGGCGGCTAACTTCAACAGCAGAGCGTTAAATGCCCTATTTAGCGCAGTCACAAATGAGGAGTTCAAAAAGATATCCTCAACTGAAACTGCCAAGGAAGCTCGGACCATCCTCTAGACTACCTATGAAGGCACAAAGGCTGTCAAAGACTCAAAGCTTCAAAGGCTCACTACAAGCTTTGAAGAAATTAAGATGGAGGAGGATGAGTCATTTGATGAGTTCTATGCCAAGCTCAAGGACATAGTGAACTCAGCCTTCAATCTTGGGGAAACCATCCCTGAACCCAAGATCGTAAGGAAGGTGCTCAGATCTCTACCTGAGAGATTTCATGCCAAGATTACGGTAATTGAGGAATCAAAGGATATAGACAAGATTCCTTTGACTGAGCTGGTTGGAAACTTGCAGACCTACGAAATAGGGTTATCTAGGATTGGCAAGTCCAATAAAGGCAAAAGCATGGCCTTGAAGGCGAAGAGCAGTGATACAGATAAGTCTTCTGATGATGAAGATTCCAAGATGAAGTCCTACATCACTCGGCAGTTCAAAAAGTTTATGAAGAATGCCAATGGAAGGAACTTCGACAAGGACCGCTGGCAGTTCAGTTCTTCTCAGTTTAAAAGCCAAGACAAAGGGAAGAAGGATGCTAAGGAGGGCGGTCAGTATACTGTTCCCGCAGGACCAAAGTGCTTTGGTTGTCATGGGTTCGGACACATGAAACATGAATGTCCTACATATCTGAAGAGCATTGGGAAAAGCAAGGCCCTTGCTGTAACCCTAAGTGACACTGAGCCTGAAGATGATTCCGACAATGAGGATGACGGAATCCTAAATGCCTTCACTGCCACAATCAATCCTACTAAAGGGATTGTTGAAGAAGTGGATGAAGAAGAAGAATTGGTGGAGTCCAAATTTGAGAAGATGGATGATCAAGATGATATCCATTCAGCCTATGAGAAGCTTTACAAGCTCTCTGAAAAGCATGAGAAACTATATAGGCTGGCCACCAAGAAGCTCAGTGAAGTGGAACTCGATCGTGAAGAGCTGTCCACAAAGTTTGATGAGGCGAATCAAACTATTGGAGCACTGAGATTTGAGAACAACTTTTTGGCTGAGAATACCAAGAAACTTGAAGCGGAGCTGTTTCAAGTCAGAGCTCAACTGGAAAGGACCTCAAGTGCAAAGCTTGATGAGATGCTTAGCAATCAAAAACCTGCTTCAGATCGAACTGGTTTGGGGTATGGTATTTCTTTCTTTAATACTGCTTCTACTAGCAATACTGTTTTTGTTCCTCCTGCTAATAACATTGAAATTGAGAACATTGATGTTAAAAATAAATTAGCTAGTGAGAACTTAGACAAGGGAAAATCTATCTTAGGAACACCCCCTAAGCTAGACAAGAAAGATGCTAAAAACCCTAGAGCTAAGAAGGCTAACTCTCAAAAGCCTAAACAAAAGAAGCAGCATCTCTGTCATTATTATGGAGCTGCCAGTCACACTCGACCAAATTGCTATAAGTGGTTAGCCACTCAACAGAGCAATGGCATGATAGCATCTGGAAGCCAAACTCAGCTTCAATCCTCTCTTGTTCCTCTTGGAGATCTTCTGAAAGCCCTCATGTTCCTTTCGAACTTGAACGGTTTGAATTCTTCCCCCTCACCACTTTTTCAAGGATTCAATCAAAGGAAAGGTTCTTCCAAGGTGTGGAAGAAAAAGGACTCTAAGTGATTTCATCACTTTCTTCTCCTTTCTTGTTCTTCTTGTTCGTTGCATTGCTTGTGTGTTTTTCTTTTCTGCTGAGTCAGTCTAGTTTTTGCTTTGCTTTGATAACATGTTTTTGTTTGTTTATTTTCAGTTTTGTTTATTTTGTTTTTAATATAAAAAAAATAAAAAAAAATTGAAAAATCAGAAAAATACAAAAACAGTGTGTGTTTTGTGTACTTTGGTATTTGTGTACCTTGGATGGCCAATGAAACAAAGTTTTCTAAAACTTTGTATCTCTTGTAGCTTAGATGAGCATCTCTATGCACAACTAAGCAAGTGAGCTTTGTGGCTCTTGTTTGTGATGAGTAAGATTAAGTTATCTCTTAAAACTTAACACTCATATCACTCTTTTTGACGGGTAGGACTAGAAAATCCTAAGAGAAAGGCATAAATGACCATCTCACCACTGTTGCCCGCCAATCATAGTATGACACCTGTATGCTTCGGCATAGCAAAAGTGCAGTGTCATAGACACCTGTATGCTTCGGCATAGTAAAAGTGCAATGTCAAAGACATCTGTATGCTTCGGCATAGTAAAAGTGCAATGTCTATGCTTAACATGTTGGGTAGTTCTTTTCTCTCTTTATATGCCCATGCATGATATGCTTAAAAGAAAATATGCAAAGAAGAATAAAAATGCTTTAAATATGATTGCAAGCGTGTTTTCTAGGAGATGTGGGAGTTATAGGATGTACCTCGAAGGTGATAGTCCCCATCAAACAGTTATGATTGTGTGTGAGTTAAAGTTATTTTCTCATATCTCAGATCGTCATAACATGTATACACATATGCAATCTTGCGATGTTTTTCACACACAACACGCAATATTCTTTGCTACTTTTGATACATGTGCAGGTACAATGTGATTTGGCCATCACAAAGGTTTCACATGTGCTAATGTATGCTCACTAAACTGTCATAACTTGTTTTTGAAATATAAAATTGGTTAGACTTGTTTAGTGTGTGTGTGTGTTTTGCATGATCCTTGTGCTTATTTTCTTGTTGAGAGATGTTTTGAGAGGTTTATCACTTAAGTGGATCTTTGGTTGAGATGTGTGTTAGATTGCATTCATGTCTGTGTTTTTCCCTTCTCGAAAAACTGCATTTTTGTGTGAGCTCGACACCTCCCTCGACACCTCCTCGATACCTGGTCATCTGTCGAGCTTCTCATGTTGTTTCTTATCGCAATCTCAACACCTCCTCGACACCTGATGGATCGATCGAGAAAGTCTCTGTCCTCTCGACAGATTCTCGACACCTGTTGGATCGATCGAGATTCAATTGTGCTGTTTGTGTCTTCTTTCTCGACAGCTTCTCGATACCTTGTCAATCGATCGAGCTTCTTGTGTCTGAAATTGGCCTTGTTCCTCGATACCTCTCGATACCTTCATCTGTCGAAGGCAAAATTCCTCGATACCTTCCTCGACAGCTTCCTCGATACCTCTCGACACCTCAGCTGTCGAGAATTACTGAGGTGCCTATTTAAGAGCAGATCGCGATTTTCTTCATTTCTCACTCGATCTCTCTCGATCTGTCCGAGGCTCTTCAACTTCTCCACTTGATTTTCTCACTCAATCTTCAACCCCACTTGGATCTTGCTCATTCCTTGCTTAAATCTCTTGGTAAGATCACTTGTCCCTTTCATTTTCATGCATTTCATGTTTGAAAACCTAGTTTTGGGATTTTGCATAAATATTTGGGGTTTTTCAAAATTGTTGAGATTTTCTTCAAATTTTGGGTTGGGTTTGTACTTAAATGATTTCAAAATGTCATACAGTGCATTACATTTGTATTTTAATGATATTTACATGCATTTAGATATGTGCCTTATGTTTGTGTGCTGCTAGGATTGGATTGGGCTGAGCCCATGATGTTTTTTTTCTTACATGTCACATGCCCATGCATTCCCATGCATACGTAATTGTTGTTCAACATATTTGATATATTTGAACTGTGTTTGGGATTTTTCTGATTGTTTCCCCCTCTATCTTTTTCTCATTCTTTTTACGTTAGTCGTGTCTATGGCACCCAAACGTAAATCTACTCCTGCTCGGAACCCTCTGCGTTCTGGAGCTTCCTCTTCTTCAGATACTGCTCCCTTTATCATTCGGTTCCGTGATGGAGATGCCCATAAGGCATTTACTGAGAACTTTTCTAGACGAGGTGTTCATTCGGAATGCCAAGTCATTCTGGCGGACTTCGCCGACACTGACCTTCCCTCTGTCATTCACAGTAGGGGATGGGGGTCACTGTATGACATCCCGGTCACTTGCCCTCTCGTGCTGATATAGGAGTTCTACTCCAACATGCACGGGATTGATCTTTCAGTACCTCATTTTATCACTCGTGTTCGAGGTATGCGCATTCCTGTCACACCGCAACTTGTTGCGGAGTTGCTTAGGGTACCTAGGATAGAGTTTCCTGATTACCCCTCTTATGAGCGTCTGAGGACTGTGTCCAAGGATGAGCTCATCTCTGCTTTTTGTGAGCGTCCTGCTGATTGGGGTGAGCATCAGTTCACATCATGTAGGCCTTTTGCTAAAGGTCCTAGATTCATGAACATGGTGATGACTTTTGTTCTCCATCCTCTTTCTCACTATAACTCGATCACAGAGCCTCGTGCTCGATTTTTGCTCTCTCTGCTTAAGCATCTTACTATAGACTTCCCTTCTCACTTCATCCGGTCTATCATAGAGGTTTATCTTGATTCGGCGTCTCGTGATAAGCTCATCTTTCCTTCTGCTATCACGCGGATTCTACGCCATTTTTCTGTCCCCTTTCCTGTGTCTGACCACTTCACACACATATCTGCCATAGATGCCGCTACCGTAAAACGTAGTGAGGCACAGTTCAGGTCGAGACAGCCAGGTGCCACTCCTCCCTCCCGTTCAGCGCCATCCAGATCCGCTCCTTCTTCCTCTTCGAGCGATGTATCCCTTGGTGATATTATGGCGCAGCTGCAGCGCATGGACACTCGCCTTGATACACTCTCTGCTGAGTTGTATCAGGTGAATGTTCGTGTTGGTCGTATTGCACGACGGCAGGTGACCATGGGTGGATTTGCTCCAGAGGCTACTCCTTCACCACCTACCCCAGCAGCTTCAGATTCTGAGGATGATGATGATGATGATGGGGATGCTAGCTCTGCCGATGAGATGTCTACATGACACTCTACCCTTTGTCACTCGTGACAAAAAGGGAGAGTAATTTTGGACTATGAGAGTAGTCATCTTAGGGGGAGAGTTAGTATAGGACATTTTTGATAAGGGGAGTGTTGTTATTTTTTTTAGGGATGTAGTGAGGCTATATGTATTTTTTCCTTATCTCTTAGATACATTGGTCTTGTATATGTGGTTCTTTGACCATTCTTACATACATTGTACTTATCTTATCTCTTATATATGTTGATGTATGTTTCTTTCACCTCTCTCTTCATGTGTTGTTTCTTTTCTATCTTTATACACATGTTCTTTATACTTGTATGCAATCTAATTATTTCTGTTTCACACAAGATGCCTTGATGAGTTTTGTTTAAAGTGTTTCAGAAATACAGGTTGTCAAAGTCTACTTATCATAAGCTCTCTTCTTGCAAAGTTTTTCAAGAGTTTGTGTTAGGATAGATTTTATTGTATTCAACAAGTGAATATGAGGTGAGTGATTTATGACTTCTCTCATATGCTCATTTGTTTGTTGTGGTTTTGTCACGGATTGCCAAAGGGGGAGATTGTTAGGACATATATGTTTTAACTTGTTTAAGAACATATGTCACTTAATTATGTAAATTGGCTAATCCTTTGACAAAACGCACTCTGCTTGTAATTGGGTAGTTCTAGGTGTTTTTAATACTTCAAGAAACAATGTTTCAAGGTCAAGTGTTGAAGTCATCAAGTCTGTCCAAGAGAAAGCAAGTTGAAGTGCAGAATTTTTAAAGCTTGACACCTCTCGATAGCTACCTCGACACCTGCTATCTGTCGAGATTTAAAAAGTCAGAATTCCAATCTGATTTTCTTGGGATCCGTGAATGTGTTTTTGGGACTTCTTTTCTTCTAACCCTAAACATATAAAATGATTATTTTAAGAGCCGTTTTGAGTGACACAAGTTGCATTATCATTGAGCAATCTCTGTTCAAGCAAATTGTGATCAACAGACAAAGTTCTTGACCTAGTTCATCTTCCATCAAGAAGTTGTTGTGTATTTGCACCATAGGATTTTGTAACCAAGCATCTTCCTGCTATTCATCAGAAAGGATGATCTGAAGAACTTTGCAGCCAACCATTCTTCCTCAGTTGGTGTTCTGAAGTCGCGTACTTGGATCCGCGCATTGGTTAGTCACGTACTTGGGAGCCGTGCATCAAAGGTGGAGACTGTCACTACAGATCAAGTCCAATTGGGTATTGGGGTAAGGGTTCAACTGTAGGTTGGTAAGGTACTTGGGATTCCTTTACTTGTAACCGCTTAATTTGATAATAGTGGAGTTTCGGGAGTGGTGACCTGAAAATCACCCGGTGGGGTTTTTGCCATTAGGGTTTTCCCCATTCGTAAACAAATCACCGTGTTATTTATATTTTCCGCTGCATATTTAGTTGATTGGTGATTTGTTTGTGCTTCCATAAAATTGCATGATTAATTGATTAATTAATTACTTGGCTAAATTAATTAATTAGGGTTAATCACAAGGGGTCATCCAGATTGTGACCTAACACAATAATTTAGGGGATTAAGTGTAATCGTGGTACTAGTTTATGGTGAAAAAAAAAAAAAAAAAGCATTTTTCCCTAAATTTAATCCATATTCAAATATTCCTACTATGATGTTACGAGTTTTGTTGTACCTATGTCATATATTGCTACGACTAATCCATTCATCTCAAAACCTTTCTGCCTATTTCAACTTCCATATACTTCCACCTAAGATGATTCCAATGAATTTGTATTTTTTTTTTTTAATAACCAATCTATTAGTAATGTCAACATTAGTGTGAATTAGGGAAGTTCATGGGTCAAGTTGGGATGGGTTAAAGGATATTTTTCAATCCAATCCAAGCTTCCAGGTTGAGAAATTTCTAATCCAACACAACCCATCACATATATAAAAGTCAAAAACCAATTCCAAACTCAAGTGGGTCAAGTTGGCCGGGTTTGGTTAGTAGATTAAGCTTTCATGTTTTATTTTATTTTTAATAGGATTCTTAGATGTTTCACGCCTTCTAAATTAAAGTCATTGGTGGCACACCATCCTAAGCAATTAACAATCTTATTTTTTGTTCTTAAAAAAAAAAAAAAAAAAAAAAAAAACTTTTTTTTGGCTCTTTCACCTCAATTAAAGTTGCTTTGCAAAGTGCTTTATATATTTAATTTTACTCTTAAGGTGAAGATATATTTGGTACCATCTTGGTGTCAATTTATATAATATAAGAAAGGAAAATAGGGCAAAAATTATAACAACTTTCATAGTTTCATTAAGATATATTTGGTACCAATCTATTAGTAATGTCAACATTAGTGCGAATTAGGGAAGTGCATGGGTCAAGTTGGGATGGGTTAGAGGATATATTTCAATCCAATCCGAGCTTCTGGGTTGAGAAATTTGTAATCCAACACAACCCATCACATATATAAAAGTCAAAAACCAATTCCCAACTCAAGTGGGCCAAGTTGGGTTTGGTTAGTAGATTAATCTATCATGTTTTATTTTATTTTTAATAGGATTCTTAGGTATTTCACGCCTTCTAAATTAAAATCATTGGTGGCACATTGTCCTAAGCAATTAACAATCTTATTTTTTGTTCTTAAAAAAAAATTTTTTAAAAAAAACTTTTTTTTTGGCTCTTCCACCCAACTTAAAGTTGCTTAATGCCAAGTGCTTTACGTATTTGATTTTATTCTTAAGGCGAAGATATATTTGGTACCATCTTGGTGTCAATTTATATAATATAAGAAAGGAAAATAGGGGAAAAATTATAACAACTTTCATAGTTTCATTAAGGTGTATGAAACGATGGTTTAAAAAAATAAGGTATATGTTAGTCTACAGTCTACGCAATAGGGTAACTCAGAACAAAATAGGGATTACCTACCGATTCATTTCATCTCAAAATCTATCCAACCCCACCTTATCTCCAAGCAATCTATAATGATCCAATCGGATGGCTCCATGTTGTTAGCTATTCTTGTGTAAAAAAAAAGGTGATCTTTTTGGGGTCACTAGATTTATTGCATCGTAGACCGTAATTATTCATAGTTTTGAGGGCAATGAGAACAATGACTTAAGAAGAGCACTGGCGCGCGCTATTTAAGCAGCTTAGCATGGCATTCAAAGCAAAAAAAAAAAAAAAATAGGCATTCAAACATACGGTTCCATTGCTGAAATGAATACACAACATGATAATGCAATGCAGGAAGATCCTGAATGGGACTATGATTCCATCATAATAACTGACGGGACTGACGAACTCATTTACCGAAGACGACGACCATGATCCCTGGACGAGCATACATTACCCACGTCACTGACGAAGGCAGAAAGGCCATTCAATACAGCCAATTAATACGTATGGCAGTTACAGATCCAGCTGTGTGAGCCGTTGGAGCACATTGAAGCCACATTATGAGACAAGAAACGTTACTAAGAAGAGCATTAAAACCACCTTAATTGCCCCAACGGCTAGGAGCTGGAACCGCAGATATAAAGCCTCCACATTGCCAAATGCAAGGTACAGACACATAGACACTAAGAGATCTCTTTCATTCTGTTCAATTACATTGTTTATTCCTAAGAGAGCTTCTTATACTGACTTTGGCATCGGAGGCATTGTGGCAGGCACCACACCGGTGACCACCTTTGAGAGTACGTTCATACAGGCTGAGGATTGCTTCCATCTGACCAAATCGACTGACAAGCTCATGCTTCATCAGTATAACTCTACTGACGAATTTATTTTACTGACGAACTTACTCTACTGACGAACTTATTTGACTGACGAATTTATGCTTCATCAATAACAAAATTGCGAGATACAGAATGTTCTCTTCTCCTTGAAAGATTCTTCGACTCAAATACACTCCTTCTTGTTGCAGCAAGCTTAGGCCATGATCAGATCGTAGAAGCGATCCTCTCAAAACAACAGTGCCTGCAACAACTTTTAATGGCAAAAAACTCCAATGGCGACCTTCCTCTTCATGTAGCTGCAAATACTGGGCATTTGTACATAGTTCAACATTTGGTCAAGTCGTGTCACCAGCGTCAGGAACATTTAATGGTACAAAACTCCAATGGCGACCTTCCTCTTCATGTAGCTGCAAATGCTGGGCATCTGTCTATAGTTCAACATTTGTTCTCATTTTCTTACGAGTACCAAGAACAATTAAAGTCAGAGAACTCAGAATCCAGTGACGACCCTGGTTCAGTTGAGTCCTCTATACAGCAGCAGCTAAATGATTTAACTTCTAAACTACTGAGGGTGAAAAATAAAGAGGGGAATACTCCTCTACATCTGGCCTTAATAAAAAAATATGAAGAGGAGTACTCGAATTTGAAAACCAACTACCATGAGGTGGCCAAGTTTTTAATTAAGAAAGATCCAAGTGTGTGCAATTATAGGAATAAAGCAAGCAAGAATCCTCGACGTATGGCAAAAGAAGCTCAAGATGAGGACCTTTCGAAGCTCATATCTGGTAAGTCACCATCTAGATATGCAGGGCACGCTGCCATTTTTTGTCTTTAATAAACAAAACGGTCAAAATTTCCTACTTCACTTAGCCAAACGCTAAAAAATTTTCAATTTTCACGGTGTCTAATATTATATACTGGGTGAACACTTCATGATTATTAAGTTATCTTATTTTGTTAGCAGAATTAATGGAATGTGCAATACAATGAAATTTCCTCTCTTGATTACAGATTTGGCACCGCCAGAACTAGTACCTGTTTCCGACGACGCTGAACTGGAGAACCAGCGTATGGACTCAGGCACAGCTAAGACGTTAAAGAAAGAGCGCCACAACCGCAAGTCAAAAGACAAAGTTACAAGCATGAAGGGTGAATTGTATGAGACTGTAAAGCTTCAGAATATTACTCATCAAAAAAATAGAGCAAGATCTAGAACATTCTTCTGTCTCTCTCTCTCTGACAAAACTCCCGGTATGGCAATCGAAGCACAACGGACATTTTTGGTCTTTACTTCACTTAGCCAAACGCTAAACAAAATTTCAATTTTCAGTCTTATATCATATACTGGGTAAAAACTTCATGATTAAATTATCTTATTTAGTTTACGTTTAAGTTATATTATTTTGTAAGCTGAATAAATGGTATGTGCAAATAAAATTTCATCTCTTGATTACATATTTTGTGCCAGAACCTACGATCAAGCAAGAAGCCGGTTTTAGTGATGCTATAATACTGGAACAGCGTTGGAGCTCAGACAAAGATAAGACGTCAAACAGAGTAAGCAAGTCAAAAGACAAAGTTACAAGCATGGATGGTAAATTGTACGAGGCTGTAAAGAGTAAGACTATTGATTTCATCACAGCTCAAGATCCAGAACATTCTGCTCTCTCTGACAGAACCCCTGAACTAAATACGATCCTTCATCTTGCTGATGCAAGCTCAGGCGATCATCGATTTGTAGAATCGATCCTGAAGATCCAACTGTGCCAAAAATTTGTTACGGAAAAGAACTCCAATGGCGACCTTCCTCTTCATGTAGCTGCAAGTGCTGGGAATATACAAATAGTGGAACATTTAGTCAAGTGGTCTGACGAGCACTTGAAAGATCACTGTAATTGTGTACCACTGGTGGAGAAAAATATGGAGGAGAATACTCCTTTACACCTAGCCTTGATAAAAAAGATGGCCAAGTACAAGAAGGTGGCCAAGTTCTTGGTTTAGAAATGTCCAGAAGTGTCCTTTTATCCAAATAAGGAACGCAAGTCTCCTCTCTATTTGGCGGCAGATGGAGGAGATGAGGAACTCGTGAAGCACATGATAACTACAAACCGCCTGCCACATGGCAAATCAGTTGTGCACGCTGCCCTTTATTATCTCACGACAATTGAGCTGCCATATGGCAGGTCAATTGTTCACACCGCCATTTATGGTTCCTTTACTGCGAGGAAACTTAGGTGTCTCAACACACATGCTGCTTCTTTTCTTTGCCCTTCAATGTGTCTCAATACAAATACAGGTATACATTGATTAGTTAATTTGAGTGCTAACATTTATGGTCTGCTCGATTAAGTGGATTTTAGGCAAAGTGGATTTTAGGCAAATTGAAGAGAAAAAGAGAAACGAAAGAAATTTATTGGAGTGTTTGTTTTGGTGGATTTGTGGAAGGAAAACTGATGGGATTCAGGGTTTACCAAAATATTTTCTTCTTAAATTAAGTAGAAAACTGGAGAGAAAAACCAAGATAAATAAATTTACCAAAAACCTGGGTTTGTCCGTTTCGGACTTTTTTTCTTAGACCACTTTTTTTTTTTTTTTTTGGTCTTTTTTTTTTTTTTTTTTTTTTGTACTCATACCCTTTTTTTTTTTTTTTTTTTTTTTTTTTTGTGGTCATATGTTTTGGATCCTTTGGGTTGTGCTCTTGAAAAAAAAATGATTTTTTTTTTTTTGAAGGGTCCATACACATTTTTTTTAATAAAAGAATGTGTTAAATTTTGTTTTATTTAATAAGAACATACTTGTAAATTTATACTAATTTTATTTTGGGCAAATAACCCTCCCCTCCTTTGAGATTTAGGAAAATAACACTCACCCCCAAATTTAAAGGGGAAAAACATTTTCCCCCTTTGACATTCATTTAACTAAACTCTGTTAAATTGATGTTAAAAACATTGTGTACTAACCTACCCTTTGGTTAAGAACATATTCCCAAAATTGCCCTAAACTTATTCTTAAAAGTTTTAGAAAACCCAAAATTTCAGTAAATTTTTAAACAATAAAAGCTTGAAAGCTTCGGCAAATTGTTTTATTTCATAAATTTTGATCCAAAGTGTTGGAGAGAGGTGCGATTAAAAAATCTAAGAGGGTCATCAAACTTTAAAAAATCAATTGGAAATTAGGTGCTAGAAGAGACTCAAAAATCCACATAAGAAACATGTTTTATAATATGCTCTTTTCGTTTTTATTTTATTTTATTTCATGTGAATGCTCTTTTCACTAACCATGGTTAAACTTTGGTAAAGAGAACCTTTTAAAAAATTGGGATATCCCATTACTAATATTAATGGAAGGGGCGGAGTGTTATTTTTTTCAAATCTCAGCGGAGGGGAGTGCTTTTTCCTTTCAAGTTTGAGAGTGAGTGTTATTTCTTCAAATCTCAAGGGAGGGGAGTGTTATTTGCCCCCTCTTTTTTTTTTTTTCCCTATAATTTGTAAGCTCTTAACACTCTATTTGCCTTTTGGAAGTTTTAACATATGTATTTTTGAGTTTATTTTTTTATAATATTTGAAATTTTTGGGAAAATTTCAACAGTTATAGCCATGTATTACTTTTTTTAAGGTAACTCATCTTTTTCTTATATTTTTCTAAACATTTTTGCAATATCTAAAAACGTCTAGCAAATTATTTTTGCAAGCCATTGCAAATTCATGCAATGGATTCTTTATCAAATTTAAAGATAAAAGACTGGAGTAATTTATGTGATGGTATAGTTTCATAATCAAGTTAGGATTTTATAAAATTATTTTAGTGTGCTACACCTCATGCGTAGTACGGGTTTGCGACTAGTTAAAATAATAAGGAAGAGAGAGAATAAATTAAAATAAGGCAAATGCTAACGATTGCTCTTAGGACATTTGTTAATAATCCATTTAAAAAAAGTTTTTTATGAAAATAGAAAAAAAATTAATATTTTGACAGTTTTTTTTCATTTCTTATAAAAGTGGTGTCAAAACTTTTTCTAAAATAGATTGTTAACTAATATCTTAAGAGGGCTCGTTAACATGACCCTTAAAATAAATAAGAAAGTGAGAAAATTTGACTTTTTTAATTGTAGAAAGAACCTTAATAAAATATTGTAATTTATTTTTAACAACTTGCTAGTTGCAAAAAATTTAGATTTAGCTTATTTGATAACACATGATTTTAGTAAAATAGTTTTGTAAATTACCATTGAATCCATCATATGCTTTGGCAAGATCAATTTTAATGGCAAAGAGATAGTCATAGATTTTTCTATCCGGTGAAAATACAGTTCCAGTCGAATCCGACCCGAAACTATACCAGATCAAACTGATTTGACCAAAGGGATCAGAGACTTAAAACGAAAAACCTTTTTTTAAGAAAAAGTTATGGAAAATTTTCATAGATAAAGAACCCAAAAATAAAAAATAAAACCCAAAACTTTTCACAGATGAAAACCATTAAATGCACTCACAAATGGAAACACAGAGCCAATAATTGGATCTAACATAAGAATCATATTCTAATATGACTATATATATTTAAAAGCAAAAGCCAAAAAAAAAAAACAGAGAGAAGAAAATAAATTGAGTGAAATAGAATCAATGTAGCGACTTGTTCGAGGCCATAATCGTGTTGGTTCAGAATTCAGAGTGCCTTTTATAGGCCCCGCCGCCAAGATCTAAACCCTAACCCTAATTCGTCTTGGTGAGGAATGACAGAAATGCCCTTGCTTTTGAAGAGGTGGAGGTGTGTGGAACTGAGTAGAGCTGTGGGATAAGAAGTGGGCCTGGGAAGAGGGAATCCATTGGGCTTGGAATTTCATGGGCCTGAGATTCAGCTCTGTTTAAATGCCAACAGTGTGGTGCGGATCACAAAGGCCTTCTGGTGATTTGGACTGCTCTCATTTTGCGATCTTAGCGCTGAAATTTTGAAACTACCCACATTTCTACGGCATATTATCGATAGATTTATTTAAATTTTAACAACTTTTTTATAATTTAAGGATCTAGATTCTGTCACATCAACATTCAATTAACAATACTCTTAAAATAATAAAATAATGTTACAAACAAAACAACCAAATAATGTTTTGTTTATAATATTATTTTATTATTTTAATATTACTATTAGTGGAATGATGACATGGTAAAATTTAGACATTTAAATCATAAAAAAGTGGTTAAAATTTAAGGAAATCTATTTGGTAAAGTATTTTAGGAAATCTAGAGAATCTGAATCCTATACTAGAATCCTCAAAATGGCCATTGACCATCCAATAATAAGTCACGTGCCATTTTTTTTTTTTTTTTTTTTATAAGATGCACTTTCATTACTGAAAAAACAAAGAAAAACTACAAAACATCCTGAAGAACATCTTGTTCAAGAAAACAAGGAATTTCTTCTATCCAAACAAAAAAAACATCAATGCTTAAAGCATGTTTAGCTAAAAGATGGGTTGGACAATTGCCTTGCCGACGTACATGGGAAAAATCAACATGACGAAACTCATAGGAAGCAGATATAGAACCATAAATCATAGCAGCAATCGACGAACGTGGGGGAGAGGTCTCTGAAAGGGCATTGAACACCACCAATGAATCACCCTCCATAATGAAGTCTTGAATCAGAAAATCCTTAGCAAATTGCAAGCCGAACTCAACTGCCTTTGCCTCCACTTCCACTGCACCAAGAGGGATCCGAAGCTTCTTGCTGCAAGCTCCAATTAACGAGCCATTTGAGTCCCTGATAATTACACCAATGCCTGCCGACTTTTGAGTACCAAATACAGCGCCATCGACATTTATTTTATACCTGCTGGGCGGAGGAGGAATCCAGGGAGTTTGGATACTTAGGCTCGGCTCAGAGATAGCGCAAGCACCTTCCTGAAATTCCTCCAGAAAATCCATAGCACTAGAAACCACCTGCTGACTTGATTTCTTTACACCCCCCCAACTCTTAACTTATTTTGATTTGTCCATACTGCCCAAGCCACCATAACAATCCACTCAATCCTGTTCTGCTCCCAATCGCCTTCCATAACCCCATACCACAACATATCCAAAAAGGAATGAAAGTGGACCCATGAGTTCGTTGGAAACAGCTTCAATAAATCCCAGACTTCACAAACGAAGGCACAATTTCAAAAAATATGGCCGATGACTCCACATCTGCATGACATACTTCACATTGTCCATCTAGCAGCACCTTCCTTTTCATGAGGTTCTCTTTGGTGGGAAGAATGTCCTTACAAGCTATCCATGCAAAGTGGCGAACCTTAGGAGAAATATCAAGCCCCCAAAGTGTCTTCCAAAAACACCTCAGCCTACTATCATCTGAAACAGCCCCCTTCAACCCTTCTTCCTTCATATCCATAGCTATAGTGTAAGCACTCTAGACTGAGAACCTACCATTCGAAGATGGAGCCCAAACCAGCCTATCATCAGGTAAGCGAGAGCTCAGGACCAAACCTAAAATCACCTTAGCCTCATACGGTAAGAAAATTCCCCAGATCAACTCAGGATTCCAAGAACTAGTGTCCTGATCAATGAGCTCATTGGCTCAAGCTTTAACCCCGAGCAGAGAAGGCGGAGAGATTACCTTATATGTCGAAGGAGGGGAAGCCATCTATCTTGCCAAATCTGAATACTCCTCCCGTTACCCACCTGCCAACGAATCTCACTACACACTATGCCTTGGGCTGCCATGATATACTTCACCAAGCGAAAGACGGATTGCAACCCACCTTGGCATGAATAAAATCACAGTTGGGGAAGTAACGAGCTTTGAAGACCCAGAACAACAAGGAGTCCCTACCCACTTGAAGTCTCCACCCTTGCTTAGCTAGAAGAGCTAAGTTGAATCGTTTTAGTTACTTGAGACCCATACCCCCTTGAGATTTAGGAGTACAAAGTTTATCCCAACTAATCTAAGCCATCTTCCTCTTATCTTTTTTTTTTTACCCCACCAAAAATTTCGCATCAAGCTCGTCATCTCCTCACAAAGCGAGTCCAGGATCTTAAAACAACTCATAGAATATGTTGGTATTGCTTAGGCCATGACCTTGATCAAAACTTCTTTCCCCACCTTAGAAAGAAGCTTTTCCTTCCATCCTGCCAATTGCCTAGCCAATTTGTCCTTAATCTCCTTAAAAGAATTTTTCCTATTTTTCCCTACCAGTGAAGGTAAACCCAAATACTTCTCATGCCGCTTGATAACTTGAGCACCAAACTTGGACTTTATCTCTTCTTGGACCTTATGAGTAGTGTTATATTGAAATATAAGGAAGTTTTAGCCCTATTCAACTGTTGACTCAAAGCCAATTCATAGACATTCAAAACACACTGTAAAAAGTCACAATTCTCAATGGAAGCTTTACAAAAAATTATACTGTCATCTACAAAAAATAAGTGAGACAAAATAGGACCCCCTTTACAGACAGAAACACCCTCCATAACCCCATCAGTGACTGCTTTTTTAATTAAAGCTGAAAGACCTTCAGCACATAGAAGAAACAGATAAGGGGAGAAAGCGTTACCTTGGTGAAGCCCCCTTGAATGAGTGATATGGCCCCACGGCTTACCATTGATTCTAATAGAATAAGTGACTGATGAAATACACTGCATCTTCAAGCTTTGCCATCTAGGGTGGAAACCCAGTTTCTCCATAACTTTATCCAAACAAATTCATTCCACTCTATCATAAGCCTTGCTCACATCAAGCTTCAAAGCCATTTCTCTTATTTTCCCTATTTTACGCTGGCTAATGTGATGCATAGTTTCAAAAGCAACTAGAACATTGTTAGTAATAAGTTTGCCGTTGACAAAAGCACCCTGAGTCTCACTAATAATAGATGAGAGTATTTTCTTTAATCTGTTAGCAAGTGTTTTAGCAGCCAACTTATAGATCACATTACACAAGCTAATAGGTCTAAATTTAGAAACTTTTTTTGGCTGATTAATCTTAGGAACTAGGACAATATAAGTGTCATTAAAATTTGGGGGGGGGGGGGGGGGGGGGATACCAATATTGAGAAAATCAAGCACAATTTTATTTACTAAATTTCCCACCGTAGGCCAAAAATGCTGATAAAAGAGGAGGGGTATACCGTCGGGACTCGGAGCCTTTAAAGGGTACATTGGTTTGAGAGCACGGTGAACTTCCTGAGGAAGAAACTCCTTCACTAGATGCCCATTCATTTCCGGAGTGACTTTGGTTTGGACTACATCCAAAATTTCTGAAAAATCCGTGGGGGAGGTAGAAGTGAAAAGCTTTGAGCAGTAATCCTCAAAAACCTTAGCAACGGCTGATTCATCATCTTGCCAAGTCTCTTGCTCATCAAAAATGCCCTCAATATAATTTTTTTGAAACCGGGATGATGCCTTTGCATGAAAATAACTCGTGTTGTGGTCACCCTCCTTAAACCAGTGCAGTTTAGCTCTTTGCTTCCACATCAAGCTCTCCTTTTCAAGCCAACAATTAGGCTCAGATCTAGTCTCACGGATACTCTGTATTACACCTGCATCTGTTGGCTGCAATTCAAGCCACTCCAAACGCTTTTGAAGCCTAGCAACTTCCTTCCCTACATGACCAAACTCAGACCTATTCCAAGCTTCCAATTTTGACCAATTCCAAACTCCTGGATTCACTTAAATGCATCCCCCTCAGCACCTTTTCATCATTGTTTGTTGCGACACCACTCCTATTATCACCCTCCTCGGCCTGCTTTGGATTGTCATTGAAGGCAGCCACTTCAGTTGCCTGAAACCTGGACTGACCAGCCTTAAAGCGTGTTTTGGGAACCCCTTCCTCATATCCCTTGACCTCAATAGACTGGCGTTTACCCATGCTGAATTGGGGGGCTCATCCAATGTCCAAATTGCTGATCATCCATTATAAGCGTATCTTTACTTTTCAGCCAAATTTCACAATCTTTGTCATCATGGGTTAATAGTCCACACGAAAAACACAAATTGGGTAAACGCTCGTATTGGAAAGCAACCCAACCTTCTGTACCATCTTCCAGTGCAGTTTTCCTTCCTCGGCAGAGAGGTTAAGACACATCCACCCTCACCCTTACGTGCATAAAAGTTCCTCCTTTCATCTCCAAGGGGTCAGCAGATTGGATCACTATACCTATGGATTCTCCTATTAACATTGTTGTTTCTGGGGTCATAAACTGAAAAGGTAAATCGTGAATTTGAATCCAAAAGGTACAAAACTTGAACTCAAGATCTTTCAAGGACTATTTCCCGTCAAAGTGCTGAAATATTACCAGGTGTCTGTCATACGACCAATCGGAAACATAATGTTATTCCTTACGTTAACCAATCGGAAGCACTCCCTTGTACGCCATAATGGACGAAAAGTTTAGGCCACCGTATCCATATTCAGGTTCCTCTTAGTAAAGAACTTTTCCGCAAGAACATGCTCTGAAGTAGACAACTTCCTCAGTAGCAAAACCTTATTCCCTTCCTTTGAAGTCAGGGATAATCCATCACACCTCCTAATTATTTCTTCCCTATGGATCCTGGGCAAACCAACCTCACCACTACGCTACAGACTAAGCCCTTCTAGCAACGGAGGTCACTAAAGGGAAAACAGTCTTACTCAATGAGAAGGCAATGGTATACTACGGTATAGGGTTTTGGAGGCGCTCTCACTAAACCCTAGTCGAGAACTTTTTTCGTTCCTCTGAGATTTTTAAGTCATGTGCCAAATTGCCAATACCTAGAGTTGAAAGAAATAATCTCTATATATTAAGAAGATTTAGAAAGTTAGTTATCACTTTCCTGAATTGTCGAAATACCCTAATTTAATTAGATAGTCTTACTTAAAAAAAAAAAAAAAAAAAAAAAAAAAAAAAAAAAAAAAAAAAAAAAAAGAGAGAATAGAACTATAACTTAACAAAATTAAAAATACCTTAAAACTTATTAAAAAAAAAAAAGAAACTACATTATGAAAACTCTCACTCCACATGCACAACCAAAACCATCCTACTTACACAATCAGTTGCAATTTCCACGTAATAACTTCCCACTAAATATTACTAATAGCCCTGTAACAGTGGTGCCCACTCATAAAGTCACGAATACGTTTAAGAAACAAATGGAGGACATAGATTGTGCCTTAAAACAATTCGATATACCTGGGGGAGAAAATCACATCCACGACACATTGCCAAGTAACACCTTTTCCAAAATAATCCCATGACCACCCAAAATAACCCCCTGACCACTCAAATAACCCCTCATCCTGAAATATCCTCACACATCCCAGATTTTCCTCCTTTAATCCTCTAGAGCCCACTCAACCTAAAATATCTCCCCAAATACCTAAGCCAACTCCATCACCTACCAATTATCCCGAAAATCCCTCCGATATCCCCAACCTAACTAAAACTCCCTAACAATACACACCCCCCAGGCACGTGGAAGAGAATCACCAGGACTAAAAGGGAAGAAGGTTTACCTAAGGTTGAGTCAGTGGGACAGAAAAGAGCAGCACCCTACCACACACATTAGTTTGAGTTGCCTAATAAAAAATTCGTGGTTTCTCAAATTGATAGTGAAAACATCTGGATATTGGCGGAGGCTGGTCTCTAGCCCTACCAGAAGCAATGAGTCTCTTAGTGTGGAATTGTCATGAGCTTAGGAACCTACGTACAGAAGATTAGTTTGCAGACATGGTGTAGGCAAAAGATCCATTGGTTGTGTTCATAACCGAAACATGGACCGATAGAGCAAGGCTAGAACTAGTTCAGAGCAAAATTCAATTCAAGTATATGTTTGAAGTACCAGGAAGAAATAAGGCGGGGGGTTTGGTACTATTTTGGAAGGAAGACTTCAAGTTAGACATTGAAATGTTCTCTCCCAACCATATTGATACCACTATTAACAAGAACCAGGATGACAAGTGGAGATTTATAGGATTTTATGGCGAACTAGACACACAAAAACGACATGAATCTTGGACCAAGCTGAGACAGTTGAAGAGAAGGAGTGTTTCGCCTTGGTTGTGTGCTGGGGATTTCGATGAAATCACCCGGCAATCAGAAAAATAGGGGGGCAACCAGGAACATTCTTGATGAATGTGATTTCATGGACCTAGGATTTGTGGGCTTCTCGTTTACCTAGCACAAGCATTATCCAGATTTCACAAAATTGAAAGGTGATAAACTAAACCCTAACTTTGTAGAGAAAGTATCTCTTAAGACGGTCTCATGAGACAGTCTTATACAAAATAAATACAACATTTTATATCCAATGATATTAAACTCTCTCATCATTCTAAAGGAAACTTCCTTGAATAACCTAATACTAGTGATAGTTGGCATCCATTTAGATATCACAATAATAGAAAGATGACTTCATTTTTATTTTATTTTATTTTTTTTTTTTTTTTTGTGTGAACAAAAAATGGGTAGGGGGTGACCAACGTGGCAATCTTACCTGGACGTGATCATAATAGCACCTTATCCACTGGATTCGGGACCTTGTTGGAGTGCAGGAGGACCACAATTAGCCATAGCTTCCCAGCCCCACAAGAGACACTTGTGAACCTTGAGCTGTTGAGAGAGGCAACCCAAGTAAGTTTATATTCGGACTCGACCTTTGGACCACACATTTAGCACATCTTGCGTATCACCCAATGCCCCTAAACCACACCCCTCAGTGCTGAAAGAAATTTGACTTAATTGCGAATTGTAGCAGGAATTGTATTTCAACTAAGTTATTAAAATAAAATGAAAAGGTAACATGCTGAGCTAAACAGCAGAACTTGATACATATATATATAGTGGGGTGTGCATGCAATGGGGTCGGAGTAGAGAGTTTCCAAAGTCTAAAGTCCAAAGTTCGCTTAAAACCCAAATCCCATAAAGTGGAGTTGAGAATTTCCCAATCTCATACTCGTAATTAGGGGTGTTCGCAGTGTGGTATGGTGCGATTTTGCGTCATTTTTAACACCACATTTTGCAGTATAGTTTGGCTAAAACCATAATTGCACCGCACCTTAATTTTTGCAGTTACATGCGTGATGTGGTGTGGTGCAGTTTAAAGTTTAGCCAAAATCATAACCGCACGGTCCACACCGCACTTCACTTTTATAGTCACATGTGCGGTGCGGTATATAAAATGTGGTTTGAATGGTTTAAGTCAGTATATTTTTCAAATTTTGGGTTTTTTCTACCCAGCCCAAAACTAATTTTTCCCTTTGTTTTGGGCTAAGTTTTAAACTATTGAACTAGTTTTTCTTTATTTTGGGTTGGCTTTCTTAGTCAACACTTACTAGGGTTATCAAACTATTTTTTTTTTTTTTTGGAAAAATAGGGTTATTAAACTATTAATAATATATTTAATATAAGAAATAAATAAATATATTAATATAAAGAGAGGGTGTGGTGCGGTTTTCTTATTATAAAACCGCAAATTGCATTCCACAATGCAGTGCGATGCACTGTTACTTGCGGTGCATACGATTATTCCATTTTGTAAACGATTTTGGTGCACTTTTTATGATTTGGTAAACACCCCTACTCGTAGTAGTACTGGCTGATAGTAATCTTTTGTTACGATGTATGGTAATATCAACCAAAAGTCCAGGCGAGAGAAGTCGAACTCAGCATCAGTGATGTCAATATCAATTGTACCAAATTGGTGACATATAGTAGAAAGCCATTTGTTACCCTATTACCAAATGGCTACGAGCCAACAGGGCAGAGACAACTTTATTCCTAAAAGACTTTTAAAAAGGAAGAATTAATTTATGAACATAATTCTGGAAAAAGGTCATGATCTTCCGAATGGTTTTTTAATAAAATTTTAATGTGAAATTATAGAATGGCCCAAAAACAATTCTTTTGGAGTTGGATATGGATCCTCAATACATTACGGGTTGTGTTAACGGGCACCTTGCGATGCCCATTAACAACTTTTTTGAAATTTCTCTGACAATTTTTTTGTATTTTTTTTTTATAGATTTATCTCATTTTTTCTAACTTTATAAGTACCGTTTGGTATCTTTTTACTTTTTTTCTTACATTTAAAAAAAAAAAAATATATATATATATATATATATATATCTTTTTTGCACCTTTACAAATACTGGTTGATGCTTGTTAACATTTCTCATAAAATAATTAGGGTTGGCAATGTGTATTTGTTACCTCTATTCTAATCTATTTAAGACATATTCCCTATTACTCTCTTAATTAGTATCTTCTTCTTTATTAATTCTACTAATAATGTGATTTTTTTTATCTTTCTCTACCTTTTTTTCATTCCCTCAATTTAGATAAACTCCCTCTCTTATTGGTGCATTAGTTTTAGTTGCTCTTCTCTATGCATGACTGAACCATCAAATAGCTTTCCTCATATAATTTTTATTTTTAAATTATAAAATTTGGTTTGGGTTTTTTATTTTCTTATTTTTCTTTTACTTAACAACAATAATTAATGTTTTGTTAGAAATTTATTCGGCATATAATGAGATAATAATTGTATTGTAATGTTTTAAAAATAAATTATTTTATGTTTTTCATTTGTTGATATTTTATTAATACTAAATATATGCTAATTTGAATTTTCACAAAAGTCATGTCACATAAGCTATTAAATAAACTCTGACCAAGAATTAGCTCATACCCAAAAATAGTAAATAAGAGTGTGAGTAGCAATATAGCTTAGAAAACTAGTTGAATTGTGCATAACAAATCAAGAATCATTAGAAATCATTATTCTAAGCTCACAAACACTATACCTCATTACCTATCAAGAGCCACAATTTATATCTTTAAAATGAACTACAAGAAACAAAATATACTATCCACCAGCAAAATACCCATCTGCATAGTCAATCCAAATTTCGAAAATGAACAAATACATAAAAAAAATTAGGAAAAAAAAGAAGGAGAAATTTCATAATGATTTTTAGCATACATCATTAGTTCATGACCAAGCAACACAATTTCTGGACTAATGTCAAAGGCAACACCAGACAACAATTACACGCATGTACTTAATCAAAACACATTCAGCTCTACCCAAAAGCCCCAATTTTTCAAACCCAAGCAGATCATCAAGCTTTATACTAAAAAAGGAGACTCAGTCACTAAACAAAACTCTAAGGGATTCAGTCACCTCTAAAAGGAAAATAAAAAGAGAAACAAAAAGAAAAATAAAAATAAAAGAGAAAAGACAATAAGGAGAAAGAGAGGAGGACCCGGCGGCCACCAGTGGTGGTGGCACCGGCGATAGCACCTTTAGCAGCCGAAGGAGAGAGACAAGAACATACTGGAACTACTGCCAGTAGTGGAGGTGTGGGACGCAGTGGCTGCTAGCTGTAGCCATGCAGATTCAGCAATGGTGTGAGAGAGTTTTTGAATTTTGCGTAGAGAAAATTTTGAAAAAGGGGAGAGTTTTTTGTTTTTTGTTTTTTTTTTTTAGTAGCTAAAAGGCAGAGAGAAAAGAGCAAAGAAAGGGCAGAAGGTGGGTGTCACGCGGATTGATGACCTGTCCTTATTAGGTGTCAATTTTTTATGCGTTGGATTAAATAAGCGGTTGGGATTTCAATCCGTTTTTCTATAGTCTACGCTTCTCTCTTCAGTTTCGTCTCTCTCAAATTCTTCTCGTCCAAACCATCCACAAGAACCTATCTAGAGCGACGATTACTAAACAAAACCCTAAGCACCAAAGGGTTCCAATTCTCCCTCTCGGCCCATGATTTGGCCTTCTGTTAGCGTACGCTCGAGTTTTTCTTGGCTGCCTTGTGAGCTCCAGTTCCATTGTCAGCCCACCAACACCCCTCAGTGGGTCGTTTACCTCCCCATTGTGGGTCTTTGCTTCTAGAATTGTCGCTAGTTCGATACCCAGCAGCTAATCTCGGTTTTGTGCAGCCTCTGTGGAGATCTTATGCTGAAGGTGTGGGTGATTGAAGCCACCAGAAGTAATTTCATGGGATGAATTCCGGCAAGTGAGGGCTCTTCTAGATTGGGTGTGATTCGACCAAGGGTGGCTTCTCCATGCCAACAGTGAGTAGTTTGTATGATTTAGTACTTCCTTATTTGATCATCAGGGGTTTGATTTTGAGATTTTTCCTTTCTTTATTTGGGTTTGATTGATTCTCTTCTTGTACCCCTAAATCATTTTATTTCCTATTGGATATTTCTTGCATGAATTATGGTATGCAAATATTGCTATGAGTTGTTTAAGTTGGAACTACCGTGGAATAGGCAACTGATATGGTAAGAATGGAGAGGCCAGACGTGGTGTTTCTCATGGAGACACTAGTGGAAGAACCAAATTTGGAACAAATTCGAGTTAAATTACGCTATGACAACAAATTGGTATGCTCAAGAAATGGCCACAGTGGAGGACTTGTTCTATTTTGGAAAAACAACTTTCCTCTTACCATCAACAACCATTCAAAGAATTATATTGATGCTACTATCTAGTGCCCGAAGAAAGGTCAATGCAGACTTACGGGTTTCTATGGACACTCGGAAACTTGCAAGTGTCAAGAATCATGGGATTTTTTATGGCACCTGTGTAAAGATATGGATGAGCCATGGGTATGCCTTGTTGATTTTAATGAAATATTAAGCATTGATGAGAAGTGGGGAGGGTGTCAGAGGCCGAAAAGACAAATACAATAGTTCAGGGATGCCTTAGATGATTGCGGATTAATGGACTTGCGATTAAGAGGTCCAAAATTCACTTGGTTTAGAAGGAATGGCAATGGGGTGGGCATATTTGAAAGACTTGATCTTGTAGTCACAAACCCGGCTTGGATAAATACCTTTCATGAAGGGTATATACAGCATATAACGGTGGCCTCCTTGGATCATAGGCCAATTATTTTGAGAACAAAGAATAGAGACAAAAGGAGGAATCGTCCATTTCGGTTTGAATCGATGTAGGTGGGCTCAGAAGGGTGCGAGGCTACTGTTAGAAATTCATGGGACGAAGAGGAAAGAGATGGAGATGGAAATTTTTTTTGAGCGGATTCAATTATGTGCTTGAAATTTAGAAGATTGGAGCAAAAGGGATTTTGGAGAGGTTACCAATCTCCTGCAGGAAGAGAAAAAGAAATTACATAAGCTTGGAGAGGAGCCCAAAATTGAGACCATTGTCCAGCAAGAGGCTGACTTGAGAAGAGAAGTCAATGTGCTCTTGGTTAAAGAAGAAAAGATGTGGCAACAGAGATCCAAAATTAATTGGCTACAGAGTGGGGATCAAAACACTAAATTCTTCCGCACATATGCTTCAAGGAGAAAGAGGGGCAACTGGATTCAAGGAATTGAAGATAATGATGGAGTATGGCATGAAGATGTAGATAAAATTGAGGATGTCGCTGTACAATACTTCACAAACATTTTCACATCAACGAGACCACAACTAGGTGAACAGTCTCTTAGAGGAGTACACAAACTCATTACTGACGACATGAACAGGGAGTTCTCATGGGAGTTCACGACAGAGGAGGTTTACTTAGCTCTGAGACACATGGCTCCCCTAAAGGCCCCTAGGCCAGATGGTATGCCTGCACTCTTTTATCATTCATATTGGCATATTATTGGGTCTCATGTTACTAATGTTGTTCTTTCTTGCTTGAAATCATGTAAAATACCAAAAAGTATAATCATGTCGAAAATGATAGCTAATAGACTAAAACCCATTCTATCAAAAATCATATTCGAGACTCAAAGTGCATTGGTTCCAGGTAGATTGATTACTGATAATGTTTTAGTGGCGTTCGAAGCATTACACTACATGAAAACTAGATGTGAGGGCAAAAAGGGCTTTATGGCTATAAAACTTGACATGAGTAAAGCATACGATAGAGTTGAATGGGGATATCTTAGCCAAGTAATGAGAAAAATGGGTTTTGAGGAAAAATGGATCTCTTTGATTATGCAATGTATAACTTCAGTTTCATATTCTATTCTTATTAATGGTGAACCTCGTGGTTCTATTCACCTGGAGAGAGGCTTGCGTCAAGGTGACCCTCTCTCCCCATATCTTTTTCTTATTTATGTAGAGGATCTATTAGCTAAATTGAAAGAAGCAGAGATGGAAGGGAAAATCACAGGTGTGGCCATAAGTCGAGGAGGTCTCAAGATCACAAATCTTTGCTTTACAGACGACAACCTACTTCTCTGCTAAGCAAACATTGAGGAATGCAGAAATCTCCAACAAATCCTACAGAATTATGAAGTAGAGTCAGGGCAAAAACTGAACCAAGACAAGACCACCATCTGTTTTAGCAAAAATGTGGATGAAGGCACAAAGAACGCCATACAGGCGAGTCTTAGCATTCCAGAGATAAAAGAGTTTGAAAAATATCTTGGTATGCCATCTTTTGTGGGAAGGAATAAACGAGCTTCCTTTAGTAATATAAAGGAGAGGGTGTGGTAAGTGATACAAGGGTGGGGTGAAAAACTACTATCATAGGCTGGCAAGGAAATACTAATTAAGGCAGTCGCATAGGCAATCCTCACGTATGTGATGAGCTATTTTCAGCTACCTACCTCTCTTTGCAAGGAACTAGAGATCATGATAAGGAAATTTTGGTGGGGTGGTGGTGATAGGAGGCACAAGATCCATTAGGCAAACTAAGAGAGACTGTGTAAACCCAAATTTGGAGGCAGTGTGGGCTTTAGAAACATTAAAAAGTTCAATGAAGCTCTCCTAGCAAAACAATGTTTGAGACTATTAAACAACAGCAGCACTTTGGCTTACAAAGTATTCCAACACCGCTTTTTTCTAGATGGGAATATTCTCAATCTATATGACTGAGCTAAGGGGTCATATGCTTGGAATAGTATAAAGGGCGTTAAACATATAAAAGAGATGGGCAACAAGTGGCGGATTGGGAGAGGTAATAATGTGAAATTATGGGGAGACCCATGGCTACCAAACTCACACACACACAAAGTCCAATCCCCAGTTAGTCAATTACCTCATGATGCTAAAGTTGAAGAGCTCATTGATTAAGGAAACATGAGATGGAGAAATGATTTAATTGACCAAATTTTCTGCAAGAGGAAGCTACTCTTATTAAAAAAATCTCATTGAGTGATTGAAATCCACCTGACCATTTGATATGGGCTGAATCGAAGGATGGCAAATACACAGTCTGTAGTGCCTATCAAATGGTACTTGCAAGGGAGGAAGCCAATCAACCAAGTAGCTCACGCATCAAAGAGAATACTATTTGACGTAAGATATGGAAGCTGAACATCCCTCCAAAGATCAAGCAGTTCCTATGGAGAGCACTAATTAACTCACTTCCCACAAAGTTGAACTTAAAGAATCGAGGAGTACAAGTTTGGGAAGTTTGTTATAGATGTGGTGCAAACAAAGAGGACACAAACCATATCCTATGGCTCTGTCTAGATCTTGATTCTGATTGATTGCCTTTTTTTTTGACGACAAGTTTTAAATCTTAATGCAGGCAAGGAAAGATCGTTTTTCAATTATTACTTGCTGGGTCGGAGCGTGGACGAGCGAGCAGAGCCCAGGAAAGAGGGAAGCCCGTCATGGAGCAGTCGACTAGAAGTAGAAGACTGCTGGCCTGAGAGAAGGCGGCCTCTCTCGGGAAACATGGCCCCTATGTGGGAAAGCAGCCCAATTTGGAGCTTGGTTGGCAAATTATAGCACCAGGATTTTGAGGAGGTAACAAACTTTATTTTCCAATTAGATCAGCCAGAGGTACAAGAACTATTTGCAATCCTAGCTTGGTCTCTATGGTTCTACCGAAACAAAATAAGAGTGAAGGAGTTTGAAAAAGTCCCTCCTGATGTAGCTCATGCTTCAAAAAGAATACTATTTGGCGTAAGATATGGAAGCTGAACATTCCTCCAAAGACTAAGAATTTCCTATGGAGAGCACTAATCAATTCATTGCCCACGAAGATGAACTTAAAGAAACAGGGAGTACGAGTTTGGGAAGTTTGCGATAGATGTGGTGCAGACAAAGAGGACACAAACCATAACCTATGGCTCTGTCTAGATCTTGATTTTGATTGATTGCCTCTTTTTTTTTCTTTTTCTTTTTTTTCTTTTTTACGACAAGTTTTAAATCTTAATGCAGGCAAGGAAAGATCGTTTTTCAATCATTACTTGCTAGGTCAAAGCGTAGACAATCGAGCTGAGCCCAGGAAAGAGGGAAGCCCGTCATGGAGCAGTCGACTAGAAGTAGAACACTGTTGGCCTGAGAGAAGACGGCCTCTCTCAGGAAACATGGCCCCTGTGTGGGAAAGCAGCCCAATTTGGAGCTTGGTTGGCAAATTACAGCACCATAATTTTGAGGAGGTGACAAACGTTATTTTCTAATTAGATCAGCCAGAGGTACAGGAACTATTCACAATCCTAGCTTGGTCTCTATGGTTCTGCCGAAACAAAATAAGAGTGAAGGAGCTTGATTTGTGCTTCACTTTTTCACCAAAATTGCTTGATGATGGCATTTGTGAGGTTTGTTCATCCCAAGTTGACTTTTTTTCCCCTCTGTTCTGTTAGAAGAATTTGATAAAGTTCGCATTTTTATTGATTTTTTGTGAGGATTTGTGTTTGTTTGGGGTTCGATTTTATTGGGCATTTATCATTTTGGTGATTGGTCGTTTTGTTTATGGTTATTTAATCTTGCATGCATTTCATACTTTTGGTATCCTCTGTTTGGTTGCTTAGAATGTATTAGGAAAAGAGGATAAAATGGAATCTCAAATTTCAATGTTTCGTGTATGACTTTGTGATTGATCATGTTCTGGCAGAAAGAATTGGAGTTTATAGGAATGATTGGCTTTTGGGAATATACACATAAACATTTAGAGTTTGTGTTGGATCATTAGCATAATTGGCTTAATATACTGTCTCTTATTAGATTGAGTGAGTTCTTTCCAGTTTCGATTTGATTCTTTTTAAAAATTTAATCGCTCTATTATTATAAATATTAATTTCAATAAAAAGAAAGATGGTAATCAGTATACACTGTACTAGACTACACCTAAAGGATTACAAACTCATATTTAGGGAGTCAATGAAATCTAAATAAAATTAATTAATTAATTAATTAAAAAAAAAATGACAGGAATGAATGTTGACAATAGCAGTCTTCCATTCATAAGAAAATCTCAGCATAAACTTTTTGACAACATGAATAGGATGTTCAACCCCATCAAAAGTCCTACTATTACACTAACGCCACATTGTCCACATATAACATTGCGGGACTGCCTTCCATATTTTGCCACCACTATTGACCATGGAAATTTTCTTTCCCACAAGAAAGCATTCTGGGACACCATCTTTGGCATAACCAAGAGTCTCCAAATGATGCAAACATCTTGGGCCAGATATCCTTGCCACTGAACGACTCAAAAGATCAGTTTCAAAATGATTTTTTCTACTTCTTTTATTGTTTTTAGTTTCCCTTTACTTTGATTCGTTATTATGGGTAGGTTAACTAACAAGTTACAATTTTATTTGCATCAATTTTTCCTTTCATTGTCGTTACTTAACAATAAAAGAAACTATTTTGTTTTTTTGGTTGCAAAATTTAAGTTTCAGACTAATATTTTAAACTACCTTCTTATCCATAATTTTTATGGCCTCTTAGTAAAATGTATTTACCTACTTAGTGAAAGTCTTTGTTGGTTTCAGGGAGGCCTTACTGCTACAGATGTTTTTGCGGTTGAGTGGATTCAGACTGGTGTTATTCACTTGGGATGACAGTCTCAAATTTTGGTTTTGTTAGTGATGGTAAATCATGATCCTTGGAATTGCCTTTTTTTAAAATCTTGACTTGTATTGTGGTCAATTAATTTCACATCAGGCCTACATTCCAAGTAGCAAACACAGTGAAATAGACCACAGTTACAATTTGGTGCTACAAGTACCTGCGTTATGTTTTTTCGTGCTTCTTGATCAGCTGTATTTTTGAATTTTCTTGTTTCTTGATGTTTGCTTTCTAGTGAAGTTTGAAGAAATGCTTTGTGGCCATGCTTTTGAAGTTTCATACTTGTAAGCGTGTTTAACACTTGATGCTTGCCTTACATCATTGTCAGGGATTTACCCTACAAGTGATTCATAAGCTTACTTATTTTGTTATTGTAGATGAACTCCATCCTAAATAGATTTCGTGATAAAATTTTAACTGAAACAAATATTCCATAAATTACAATATATATATATATATATATATAGTATCTAGACCTTCTAGGGTACCACAATCAAAATAATTTCAAAAATAGATAAATAAATGTACATAAAGAAAAAAGAAAAAAGAAAAATGGTATTGCAATGTAAAAGTGTAAAAGTTTACATATAAATTACTTGTGTCTAGCTATTTTGATATTGTCATTCGCATCTAGCCATTTTGGCATTGCTGTAAGTGAGGAAATAATCGGCATAATCAATCAAGAACACTAAATCAAAAAAAAAATACATCAATAATTGAGATAAATTGCATTATGTAAAATATTTTTAAAAAATCATAGAATTTAAGCAATATTTTTAATAGAAAAATAGAAACGCAAAAAATAAAAAGTAAAAAGAAGATAGCTCTTCTCACTGAAAAAGCCAAATCCTTCCTTTAGTAGTTCTTCACTTAATTTTGGTTTTTTTATTTATTGATTTTAGCATTCTTAAATAGTAGAGTAAAATAGATTTAGTAAAGTTGTAGTAGATTTTTAGTTCAACTCAATTTCTCTTGGATTCAAACTTAATTTGTAGAGTTGTTCTCTTTTTACGTGTATTATTATTATTGTAAGGACTGGATTTGGCCCTTGGCCCAAGGTGTGATTGGATCCAAGCCCAATAGGCTCAGTACAATGAATTTGTAGAAAGTGGGTAGGAGAACTAGGCTCTAATGAATGACTTAACCGTTAGGATGGATTTCAAAAGATAATCAAACAAAGATGGAATGAAGTTCTCTGAGTAAATTTGTCCTCGGCCGAATCTGAGGAGGTCTGTTCCAGTATATATTGATTGAAAAAGGTTACATATATAGTTTAAGCTATTACAGTGCTTTCTCTTACAAATTTTTGATCCTCTATCCATGGAGGATCTCTTACATTATATAGTTCCTTTTGGACGATCTTGATCCTACACATGTTGATCATTTGAGCCACTACTTGAGTGCTTGTCCCATCAGACACCCTCTCTGGCCTTCTGTAAGTTGTGGTAGCGAAGACAGCACTGTTCAGGAGTCTTCTCTACATAAATGCGGCCAGAAAGTTAGCGGGCATTCAACGCGGTGGCGGTAGCTTTCCCTTAGATATTTTCTAGCTTCCAATCTTCCAGTACGTTCATAATGCACATCCCTCACAGTAGAATTTCCTGAAAGGTCCCTTTAAGTGATAGAATATACGTTTGACTTGTGCTTCGTTTATCCGAGGAAACATTTCTCCTCGGACCACCTTCCACCTGCATGTTACTTATGAGGCTCTGAACTTAACACCCTCACTATTGTTTATTTGTCCTCGGATCAATCAACATCCTCAGCCAAAGTCCAAGGCTCAATATACAAATTTGGGCCTTTGTCCCTACAATTATTTTATATTTATATATATTTTTTTTATTTTTTTTTAAATGGTTGTTTTCTTTCTTAAGTGTAGTTATATTGATTTTAAAAAAAAATCATATAAACGTGCATTATGTTGCTGGTTTTTTTTTTTTTTTTAATTAAGATTTTTTTTTTCAACTTTTCTTTTTTTTTTCTTTTTTTTTGTTATAAGTTTTTTTTTTTCCAACTCAAACGTGTACTATGTTGCAAATTTTTTTTTAAGTAATTTTTTTTTAATAAAGGATTAGATAAAGAATTTAGATTGAAATCAAATTAAGATAAAATTTTGATTGTAATTAAATTGTGATTTTTATCAACTTAAAAATTACAGTTATTTTTAAGATTAATAAAATAACATGTCCTTGCTCCTGAGCCTGTGGCTGTTTTGGACACCAGAACCCATCAACTCAGAAGCAGACTCATCACTCAGATCCTTGTGCAGTGGCAGGATGAAAGCACAACTGATGCTACCTGGGAAAATTTGTTTGAATTGCAACACAAGTTCCCACACCTTGTGGGCAAGGTGTTTTAAAGGAGGAGGCATTGTTAGGAATCCAATTGTAGATGAGTGTGCCACGGGTGCAGGTGGTGCTGATGACTAATGCAGGTGGTGCTGCATGAAGGGGCATGTGGTGCTGCATGAAGGGGTGCTACAGAGGGTGCCTAGGCTGATGGTGTGAAGGGCAGGAGTTGCTGATGCAGCATGCGTGCACAGCTGATGATGGGAGGCTTCTAGTGTGCTTATGAGTATCTGTAGTGACACGTGTAAGGAGGCTGTGTGTGTGTGAGTTAGTTGATGTAAGAGTTAGTTAGATTGATGAGTTGTCATGGTAGTTAGAAGGTAGTTACAGAGATATGGTTGGGAAGGGTTAGAGGTATATAGTTGGATAACAGATTGTAAAGGGGGCATTGAACCATTTTGTGAATTGAATATTCCTTTTCTCTATTCTTTCTCTCTATCTCTAATCTCTATCCATGCTTTGGAGGCCTAGTTGTCCTCGAATTCAACTACCCAATACTCTGTTCTTAACAGTGCCAAGGAGAAGCTCAAGACTATTGTTGCTAGGTCCGTCGAAGCTTTCCAGACTACTAACGAGTACAACACCGTCCTGTTTAGCTAGTATTTCAAGGGCTTCGAGCTTCTGAGGAGGTACCTCATCAAGCATCCCTCCGTAGTGGACTTGGAGAAGCTGGACCTAGAAGAGGTTGATCAGGAGATGGCTTCTGACAAGGCTGCCTAGTCTTCTGCCACTATGACTAATGCTCCTGAGAACGCCCCTACTAATGACACTCCTTCTGGTGACACCCCCACTGGTGACGATGTTGCTACTGATGCCTGAACCTGAGCCTTTTGAAAAATTTTCTCTTTTTTCTGTGTGCCCATTATGGTTTG
This sequence comes from Quercus aquifolioides, assembly GCA_019022515.1. NCBI lineage: Eukaryota > Viridiplantae > Streptophyta > Magnoliopsida > Fagales > Fagaceae > Quercus > Quercus aquifolioides. The sequence goes on along the minus strand of CM032331.1, from coordinate 7,788,461 downwards.
GCAAAGATTCAAGAAGAGTATAATTGGAGTTGCAAGAAGGTTACTAAGGTACCAGGGGATCAAGGCAAACCTTCCATTTTAGGAGTTCCTCCGAAAACCCCTTCACTATTGGAGACTAAACCAAGGCTGCCTCTCAAGAGGATATCTCCTACTTAAATGGAGGAAAGGAGGAAGAAAGGATTGTGTTACAATTGTGATGATAGGTGGGCTTTTGGCCATAAGTGCAAGAATGCCATGTTATTTTTGTTGGATTATGTAGAAGTATCTCAGGGAAATGCCAATTCTGAGGTTCATATCAGTGAATTAGAGGAGAATGGTTATGCAGATCAGGTTGGACAGGATCAAGAAGATCTGGAGATTACTCTATATGCATTGAGTGGCACTCCTACTTCAGGACGATGAGGGTCATGGGAAGGATCAAGCATAGGTCTTTTATTATCCTTATTGATTCAGGGAGTACTCACAATTTTATTGATGCTGCATTGGTCTCACATTTGCACATGAACATTGATACCTCTCAAGTCTTGGAGGTCAAGGTTGCCAATGGGGAGGTCATCAAGACTCAAGGTGTGTGTAAGGAGGTACCAGTTTGGTTACAAGGACATGAGTTTGTGGTGCAATTGCATGTGTTATCAATGGGGGGTTGTGATTTAGTTTTAGGGACTCAATGGTTGGGTACTTTGGGAGTAATTCAGTGGGATTTCAAGATGCTTACAATGAGCTTTGGTTATAACCATAAGCAGGTGCTGCTACAAGGGTTGAGGAGTACAAGGTCTCAAGTGCAAGATGGGGATATTTTTTTGAAGCAATCTGTAAACAAGGGGTTGGTTCTTCACATTACATTTTAGCCTCACTTGTTCACTGCAGAAGGAACAGATCTGCTACCTGAAGAAGTGGCTGTTCTGTTGAAGGAGTTCTAGTCAGTCTTTGCCATACCAGAGGGGCTACCACCCTTAAGGGATCATGAACACCAAATCAACTTGAAGGAGGGAGCTCAAGCTATATGTCAGAGGCCTTACAGGTACCCTTACTATCAAAAAAAATGAAATTGAGAAGATTGTTAAGGACTTACTATCTGCTAGTTTCATTAGAAATAGTAGCAGCCCTTTTGCTGCACCAGTCCTCTTAGTTAGGAAGGCAGATGGTTCCTGGAGAATGTGCATAGATTATAGGGCATTAAATCAAGAAACCATTAAGGATAAATACCCTATACCTGTCATAGATGAGCTATTGGATGAGTTGTTTGTGCAGCTGTGTTTTCTAAATTAGATTTGAGGTCCGGGTACCATCAAATTAGAATGAGGGATGAGGATGTTCCTAAAACTGCCTTTAGGACTCATGAAGGGCATTATGAGTTCTTGGTAATGCCATTTGGCTTAACCAATGCACCTTCCACCTTCCAATCTCTCATGAATTCCATTTTTAAGCCTTACTTAAGAAGATTTGTGTTAGTATTTTTTGATGATATTCTAGTATATAGTAAGAATGTGAGTGATCATGTGCATCATCTTCATGTGGTCTTGGAAGTTTTGGTGAAACACCAATTGTATGCCAAACAATCAAAGTGTGTGTTTGCTTGTAAGGAAGTAGAGTATCTAGGCCATCTTATCTCTAGTGATGGAGTGAGGACAGATCCAAGGAAGACTGCTGCTATGCAGCAATGGCCAATTCCTAGAGATGTGAAGGCCTTAAGGGGATTTTTGGGTTTGACAGGCTATTACAGGAAGTTTGTCAAGGGGTATGGACAAATTGCTGCACCTCTAACAACTTTGTTGAGGAAGGATTCATTCCATTGGACCCCTGAGGCTTCTCAAGCTTTCCAACTTCTTAAGGATACAATGTCAAACCCACCTGTTTTAGCCTTACCTGATTTCACTAAGTCCTTTGTAGTGGAATGTGATGCATCTGGTGTGGGGGTTGGGGCTATCCTAATGCAAGAGCAAAGACCAATTGCTTACCACAGCCAAGCCTTGAAGGGTAAAAGCCTTGCACTCTCAACATATGAGAAGGAGTTGCTGGCTCTAGTAGTGGCAGTGAAGAAATGGAGACCCTATCTCCTTGGTAGACCTTTTGTGATTAAGACAGACCATCAAAGCCTTAAGTACTTGCTGGAACAGAAGATTGGAACCCCTGCTCAGCAAAAATGGATATCTAAACTCCTTGGCTATGCATTCTTGGTGGAATATAAACATGGCAAAGAAAATCTGGTGGCAGATGCACTTTCAAGGAAAGAAGCTGTTGAGGAGGGGGAAATTGAGAGTGTTAAGGTTGGCACCCTGTGTATGATTTCATTTCTCACTCCTACTTGGTTGGAGGAACTTAAGCTGACTTACACATTTGATGCTGCAGTCCAAAAGATAATCCTTGCTATTCAGTCAGGTAGTGACATTCCAGTTGGGTTTACTCTTCATAATGACTTGTTGTTTTACAAAGGAAGACTGTTTGTGGGTAGCACAACTCAAGGATTGAAGGCTCAGGTGTTACAACATATACATGCTAGCCCTTTAGGGGGTCATTCTGGCTATTTAAAGTCCTTCCAACGGCTTAAGAAAGACTTTTATTGGACTGGTATGGTGGGAGATTTAAAAAAATTTGTGAGGGAATGTGATACATGCCAAAGGGTGAAGAATGAAACTTGTTTACCTGCTGGGTTGTTGCAGCCATTGGTCATTCCTGATAGACCTTGGCTAGACATTAGCATGGATTTTGTGGAAGGGTTGCCTAAATCCCAAAAGAAGTCAGTGATCTTTGTGGTGGTGGATAGGTTTACCAAATATGTGCATTTCATTCCCTTGGCTCATCCTTACACAGCTGCTAAGGTTGCCCAAGTGTTCATGCAATATGTTTTCAAGTTACATGGTATGCCTTCTACAATTATGAGTGATAAAGACCCAGTGTTCACTTCCAAATTCTGGTCAGAATTGATGAAATTACAAGGAACTAGCTTGGCTCTTCTTCTTATCACCCCCAATCTGATGGGCAGACTGAAGTAGTAAATAAAAGTCTATAGCACTACTTGAGAGCCTTTGCTGCTGACAAACCTATGTCTTGGGTGGACTGGTTGCCCATGGCTGAGTTTTGGTTTAATACTAACTTCCACACTTCCATTAAACTCACTCCATTTGAGGCACTTTATGGCTATCCCTCTCCTAAGGTTGTGGAGTATGTGCCAGGAGTAACAAGGGTTGCAGCTGTGGATTCTTATTTGCAAGATAGGCAGCAACTCTTTTCCTTGTTGAAACACAATTTAAAGATAGCTCAGGAGAGAATGAAGTGGTTTGCTGACAAGAAGAGGGTGAACAGGTCCTTTAAGGTAGGAGATTGGGTTTATCTCAGGCTTCAACCTTATAAGCAAGCATCAGTGCAGCCCAGGAAATTTGGGAAGCTTGCTCCTCGTTTTTATGGTCCTTTCCAGATTATGCAGAAGATTGGTCAGGTGTCCAACAAGCTTGATCTGCCTGAAGGGTCCCAAATTCATCCTGTATTCCATGTCTCAAACCTTAAGGCTAAATTGGGTTCCAATGTCAATCCTAAACCTGCTTTACCAGTTGTGTCTGCAGACCATGTCCTTGCTCCTGAGCCTGTGGCTGTTTTGGACACCAGAACCCATCAACTCAGAAGCAGACTCATCACTCAGATCCTTGTGCAGTGGCAGGATGAAAGCACAGCTGATGCTACCTGGGAAAATTTGTTTGAATTGCAACACAAGTTCCCACACCTTGTGGGCAAGGTGTTTTAAAGGAGGAGGCATTGTTAGGAATCCAATTGTAGATGAGTGTGGCATGGGTGCAGGTGGTGCTGATGGCTAATGCAGGTGGTGCTGCATGAAGGGGCATGTGGTGCTGCATGAAGGGGTGCTACAGAGGGTGCCTAGGCTGATGGTGTGAAGGGCAGGAGTTGCTGATGCAGCATGCGTGCACAGCTGATGATGGAAGGCTTCCAGTGTGGTTATGTGTATCTATTACATATGCATTGCATATGTATTATAGCTAGTGACACGTGTAAGGAGGCTGTGTGTGTGTGAGTTAGTTGATGTAAGAGTTAGTTAGATTGATGAGTTGTCATGGTAGTTACAGAGATATGGTTGGGAAGGGTTAGAGGTATATAGTTGGATAACAGATTGTAAAGGGGGCATTGAACCATTTTGTGAATTGAATATTCCTTTTCTCTATTCTTTCTCTCTATCTCTAATCTCTATCTTCTATTCATGCTTTGGAGGCTTAGTTGTCCTTGAATTCAACTACCCAAATACTCTGTTCTTAACAGTGCTAAGGAGAAACTCAAGACTATTGCTGCTAGATTTGTCGAAGCCTTCCAGACTACTGACGAGTACAACACCGTCCTATTTAGCTGGTATTTCAAGGGCTTCGAGCTTCTGAGGAGGTACCTCGTCAAGCATCCCTCCGGAGTGGACTTGGAGAAGCTGGACCTGGAAGAGGTTGATCAGGAGATGGCTGCTGATGAGGCTGCCCAATCTTCTGCCACTGACGCTTCTGAGAACCCCCCTGCTAATGATGCTCCTTCTGGTGACGCCCCCACTGATGACAATGTTGCTACTGATGCCTGAACCTGAGCCTTATGAAAATTTTTCTCTTTTTTCTTATGTGCCCATTATGTTTTGGGCTTTTTGTAAATCTAATTTCATAACAATTTTTCTTTAATCTGTCTTAAGAACAATATTTTTGGCCCAGTGTTTATAGGCCTTTAGATGTGAAAACAATAGTAACTGCCCGTGGTTTTTGGGCTTTAATTAAATTTGTAGTTGTGTACTTACTTGTATTTGTGATTGCACACTCTTTGGTTTATGATATGCTTGTGCTATCTGACAACCGTCCACTTAGTGAAGTTTTTAGTTATGACTTTCCTTTTTCTTCGTCAGTGATTTTTGTCTGTTTTGGTTCTGTAGTTTCGTCAGTAACTTACATCCGTCTAGGCGGAATAGTGTTACTTAGCCATTTTTGGCTTTTGTGATTTACACCCTTTTAGGGATCTTGTCATTCTTTTGTCTTTGTCAGTAACTTACATCCGTCTAGGCAGAATCTTGTTACTTAGCCATTCTTGGCTTTTGTGACTTACACCCTTTTAGGGATCTTGTCATTCTTTTGTGTTCGTCAGTAACTTACATCCGTCTAGGCGGAATCTTGTTACTTAGCCATTCTTGGCTTTTGTGACTTACACCCTTTTACGGATCTTGTCATTCTTTTGTCTTTGTCAGTAACTTACATTCGTCCAGGCAGAATCTTGTTACTTAGCCATTCTTGGCTTTTGTGACTTATAATTGAATAAACCTGCTTGCACAGAGACATTAGCTGAATAATTCATTTATTAATTTCAAGAATGAATACATTTATTTGTTACATCTATTGGTGGTACTTCTTCAAGTGCTCAATGTTCCATGGCCTCGGGAGCCTCTGTCCGTCTAGGGTTTCCAGGTGATAGCTGCCTTGCCTGGAGTAGTGGACGACTCAGTAGGGTCCTTCCCATGTGGGGCCAAGCTTTCCTTGGGCAGAGTCTCTGGTCGCTATGGTGACCTTGCGCAGGACGAGGTCACCTATGTCAAGTCGTCTGAGCTTTACCCTTTTGTTGTAGTAGTTGGCCATCTTTTGCCGGTACTCTGTCATTCTGCTGGAAGCTTTGTCTCTTACTTTGTACGGACAGGTTGATTCGCAGACGATCGTCATTGTCTTCTTCATTGAATACCTTTCGCCTGATGCTGGTTACTCCTACCTCGACCGGGATCACTGCTTCAGTGTCATAGGTGAGCCTGAAGGGGGTTTCTCCCATTGGGGTTCTTGCTGTGGTTCTGTAGGCCCACAGGACGTTGGGCAATTCTTCCAACCAAGCACCCTTCACGTCATCCAGCTTAGTTTTGATAATCTTGAGCAGTGTTCGATTAGTCACACCCGTCTGTCCATTTGCCTGTGGATGCCCTGGGGATGAGAACTGATTCTTAATGCCTAGGCCTGAACAGAAGTCCCTGAAGCCTAGGCTGTCGAACTGTCGCCCATTATCTGATATGATCGTCCTTGGAATCCCGAACCTGCAAATCATATTCTTCCACACGAAGCTCCGGATTCTTGCTTCAGTGATGGTTGCTAGTGCCTCTGCTTCGACCCACTTCGTAAAGTAATTAATAGTAACTAGTAAGAATTTTACCTGACCTTTACCTAGGGGCAGTGGGCCAACGATGTCGATTCCCCATTGCGCGAATGGCCACGGGGATGCTATCGTCGTCAATTTCTCTGCTAAGAGTCGCTGGATGTTCCCGAACCTTTGGCACTTGTCACACTTCTTGACGAGCTCCACTGCGTCCATTTGCATAGTAGGCCAGAAATAACCTGTTCGAACAACCTTGCTTACAAGGGATCTAGGGCCAACATGGTCCCCACAAACTACTCCGTGGATTTCTTCCAGAATGTACTTGGCTTCCTCTTCGTCGACACATTTCAAGTAAGGCATGGAAAAGCCTCTCTTGTATAAGGTGTCATTAAGGATCGTGAATCTGACCGCCCTCTTCTTGACCTTCTTAGCCTCCTCTGCGTTATGAGGGAGGTGCCCGTCTTGGAGGAAAGATACGATTGAGGTCATCCAGCTGTTTGTGCTCTAGATTGTAAATGTTGGAACTTCTTCAATGCTGGGGCGCTTCTAGACTTTCATCTCCAAGCCCATGCTCGTCGTCCCTTCTTCTAAGGACGCCATCTTCGTGACTTCGTCTGCTACCATATTCTGGCTTCTGGGGATCTATACAAATTCCACCTTATCAAACTCCTGAGTCAGATATTTCGTCAGCCTGAGGTATTTCTGCATTCTCTCTTCCTTTGCTTTGTATTCTCCCTTAATTTGCCCAATCACCAGTTTTGAATCATTTTGGACTACCAGGTTCTTAGCTCATAACGCCTTCCTTAGTCTCAGTCCCGCCAATATTCCTTCATACTCAGCCTCGTTGTTGGTAGCCGGAAATTTCAGTTGAGCTCCATATTTGAGTCCTTCTCCATCAGGGGTGGTTATGACGACCCCTACTCCCCCCTTCTTTTGGGTTGACGAACCATCGATCTGTATCGTCCATTGTTTGGCCTCGTTGGTGAGACCGCCTTCGTCCGGAAAGGTGAACTCGGCGATGAAGTCTGCCAAAGCTTGTGCTTTAATGGCTATCCTGGGATGGTACTCAATATCAAATTGGCTGAGTTCAATTGCCCACTGAACCATTCTTCCAGCTGCCTCGGGTTTGTTTATGGACTTCTTGATAGGTTGGTCCGTCATCACCAGGATAGGATTTGCCTAAAAATACTATCTTAGTTTGCGTGAGGCTACTATTAACGCGAATGCAATCTTTTCAATCCTTGGATACTTAGACTCAGCCCCTTGGAAAGCTTGAATGACGTAGTAAACTGGGAGCTGTTTCTTGCCTTCTTATCGAATCAGGGCTGCACTCACGACTGTAGCTGATACTGCCAGGTACAAATATAGGTTTTCCCCTTCCTTGGACGGACTTAAGAGGAGTGGATTACTCAAGTAGCGTTTGAGTTCCTGGAACGCTGCTTCACACTCGTCGGTCCAGGCGAAAGCCTGTTTTAAAGTCTTGAAGAAGGGTAGGCATTTGTCCATCGCTCTAGAGACGAACCTATTAAGGGCTGCGATTCTTCCTGTGAGCTTTTGGACTTCCTTAACAGTCTTGGGCGATGCCATGTTGATTATGGCTTGCACCTTCTCTGGGTTTACTTTTATTCCTCTCTGGGACACCATGAATCCCAGGAATTTTCCTGAGGCTACACCAAAAACACACTTACTAGGATTCAACTTCATCTGGTATTGTTTGAGGGTGGCGAACGTCTCCTTTATGTCGTCCAGATGGGCAAGTTCTTCCTTACTCTTGCTGAACATCTTGTTCACTAATCTCTAATAAGTAGCTCCTGCATTCTTTAATCCAAAATGCATTACCTTATAGCAATAGAGCCTTTGGCTTGTGATGAAAGTAGTTTTCTCCTGATCTTCTTCAACCATTTTTATCTGGTTGTATCTTGAGAAAGCGTCTATGAACGTCAGCAACTTATGTCCGGCTGTAGAATCCACAAGCTGGTTTATCCTTGGTAGAGGGAAACTATCCTTCGGGCATGCCTTGTTTAGGTTCGTGAGGTCCACACACGTTCTCCACTTCTCATTTGCCTTCTTCACTAGGACGATGTTTGCGAGCCAATTAGGATAGTACACTTCCTGGATGAAGCCTGTCGTCAACAGTTTGTTAACCTCGTCTGTAATTGCTTGGTTTCGCTCTAGGGCGAAGACTCTTCATCTTTGCTGGTCAGGCTTTCTCTCCGGGTCTACATTCAACTTTTGTTGAATGACTTCTGGAGATATGCCTGGCATGTCCTCGTGGCTCCATGCGAAGACATCTATGTTCTCTTTAAGGAACTGGACGAGCCTTGTCCTCATCACAGGACTTAGTGTTGTCCATATTCTCATCGTCTTGGTTGTGTCTCCTTTAGCCAGTTCCACTGTTTCCAGGGCTTCCATTTTATCTTCTTCCTTCTCTTCAATCATCCATGTATGGTTCTCCTTTACAGCCAAGACGGCCTGGTAGCACTCTTTGGCTAAGACTTGATCTCCTTTTACTTCGCCTACACCGTTACCTGTTGGGAACTTTACCTTCAGGCAATATGTGGACATGGCTGCCTTCTATTTGTTGAGTGTGGGCCTTCCAATAATTACATTATAAGATGATGGGCAATCTACCACCAAGAAGTCTAACTAACAGGTCAATTGCCTCGAGTATGTCCCCACTGTTGCTGTCAACGTCACTATTCCCTTGGGATATACCTTGTCTCCACTGAAACTGACGAGGGGGGAGTCAAATGAATGCAGTCTCCTTAGATCTAGCTTCAGCTGCTGAAAAGCAGGAAGGTAGATGATGTCTGCAGAGCTACCATTGTCCACGAGGATCCTCTTGGTGTTGAATCCCTCTATATTCAGCATTATGACCAAAGGGTCGTTATGAGGCTGCTTCACTCCCCTAGCATCTGCTTCATTGAAAGACATGTCCTGGTTTGTCCGTCTTTTCTTAAACGGAGGCATCATGTGGATGTTGTTCACCTGTCTTTGGCATGCCTTCTTAAGGGATCTAAATGACCCTCCTGTGAAGGGCTCCCCTGTGATCGTCTTTATCTCCCCGATCACATCCTGTGGAGGCTGGAACGGACGATCATCATTCCTAGACGAGGATTCGTGCTGGCTCTTATTGCCGTCTCTGAACTTACTATACTCCCCCTTCTTCACATATTTCTGCAATTTCCCTTTCCGTATCAACACCTCTATTTGCTCTTTTAAGTCCCGACAATTTTCTGTGTAATGGCCATGATCCTTGTGAAACCAGCAATACTTATTCTTATCATGGACGTTAGGGGATGAAGGTAATGGTCACTACCATTTGAGGTTGTGCTCATCCTTAATCTGCATTAAAATTTTATCAACAGGCATAACTAGAGGGGTAAATTTTACCATTCAAGGATTTTTATCGTCTTTCCTTCTATTCCCGTCACTGGTCCGACAATCTGGATGCTCCCGCTTTTGTCCCCTACGCTCATCGTCTTTCCTTCCTTTGTCTCTTGGCTTCTCTACATCCCTTATGGTTGCTAATGCGTCTTCATCATTCATGTACTTTTGTGCTTCCAAAAGCATCTCTGCCATCATCTTTAGAGGATTCTTCGCGAGTGAAGCTACGAGCTCTCTGGATCTCAGTCCTGCTTTGAAGGTCGTCAACTGCACCTTGTCGTCAGCTTCGTCTACCTCCAAGGACTCTCGAGTGTAGCATTTCCCGTACGACCTCAGGGTTTCCTTCTCTCCCTACCTAATGGTGAGTAAGTGGTCCGCTGGCCTCTTAGGACGCTACCCCCCAATGAAGTGACGCAAGAAGGCGTTGCTCAACTACTCGAAGTTGTCAATGGACGATGTTGGCAACTTTGTGAACCATTCCCTCACAGCTCCTTTGAGAGTGGTGGGGAAGGAACGACACAGTATCTCGTCAGGGGGCCGTTAAAGGCCCATCGTCGTTTTGAAGGTATTAAGGTGATCCTGAGGGTCCTTAAGCCCGTCGAACGGCTCAAGTTGAGGCAGACAAAATTTCGACGGCACGGGACATTCGAGGACTGCTGTAGTGAAAGGTGAATATGTGGCCCTTACCATTCTATCAACACTCCGGTCCGTCTTCTCCTTGATGGCATTCCTCAACTCGTCCATCTCTTTCCTCATCTCTCGAAGAAAATCTGAATTCTGTTCATCTTGAGTAGTAGGTCTTCGATGGTCACTTCTTCTATGGCTATTTCCCTCGTCCTCCAAGTTGTCTTTGGATCGATTCTCCTCCTGTTGAAGCCGTAGCTTCATTTCCTGATTTTGCCTAGTAAGTTCTTCAACGGTGGCCGCAAGAGCTTGAACTTGCTGAGCCAAGGCTGCGGAATCTTGATTGGACTCCATCTGTATATAGAAGTTGATGGAAATAGCGTTTTCAAATATGAAAATGAAAATGCGTTCCCCACAGACGGCGCCAAACTGATGAAGTTCAATTTCGTCAGTCTTAAATGCATCCAGATGGAATCAAGATGTAGCTTTTTGGAATAGCAGAAATAGTTGATCAACCTCCTTAGAGTGGTCACCGGTGTGGTGCCTGCCACAATGTCTCCGATGCTAATGTCAGTGCAAAGAAACTTTTTAGAAAAGAGTAATGCAATGTAACAGAGCAAAAGATATCTCTCGGTGTGTATGTACCTTTTGTTGGTGCTTGGAGTGCTATATATATATATATATATATATATATATACGCTCTCTTCGTTCCCAGCCGTTGTGGCTATTATGGTAGTTTTAATACTCCTTTGGGTAACGTCTCATCCCCAATAATATGATCTTTAATGGGCCTCCAACAGTTTGTATAGCTAGCCCTGTAACTGCCCAGATTATTCATTGTCTTCATTTAATGGCTTATCTGCCTCATCAGTGGTGCGGTTATATCGCCGGGAATATTTGGTTGTTTCGTCCATCAAGTCGGTTTCGTCAGTATAAAAGGATTCGTCACAGGAAGTCCATCTCGTCAGTCCCATCACATTCAAATGAGTTTCTCTTGGATAATTTTTTTTTTTTTTCTAAATAAATATTTTATCTGCAACGTCTTTGAATTAAGTGGCACATCTACTCCCTATAAATATTTTATCTGCAACGTCTTTGAAATTTGTCCTCTGTTTTATTTAGTACTAGTGATGAATTATTGTATGTCAAAAAGGAAAAACGAAATCTGGTGGACATATTGTTTGGTCCAGGAAACGCTTTCCCTAAAATTTGAATCAAACTTCAATAAAGATATTTCTAAACTACACACATAGTGTCACTCACAACTTTAGGAAATACACCAAATTAATGCCTTTCCTCATTGGACAAAGTTTGAGAGCGATTCTCCCTCTAAACTTTGAGAGTCGTCTCAAAATTAGTTTGAGACCGACACTCTCAGAAGTAGTAAAGTTTGAGTCCTATCAAAACACAGTCATTAACACAAATGGCTTGTCAGGTCCATCTTGGTAGGACATATTTGTTTCCCACAACTTGAAAAAACAAACAACACCCCCCCCCCCCCCCCCCCCCCCCCCCCCAAAGTAAGTGCTATATAAACCCCCCACCACAACCCTGAGTCCTGACCCAGACAATCCACACAACTTAGAAAAACAAAAACCCACATTTTACCAGAAAGAACTAAATTTCATCAGAATCCTTGACTCCTTTCATTCATTCACTGCCTATAGATCGTGAGATTCTTGACAACCTATGAGGCTTCTGCCTCCAACCTATGAGGCTTCTGCTTCTACAGGGACTAGAAGGGAACTAGGGATTAATTTTCAGAGGGAGACACAAGTGAGAGGCTTCCTTTCTTCTCCCAACTTATTGGATATGCTTCCTACTACTGATTATCATCCTTGTCCTCTTCCTCCAACCTATGAGGCTTCTACTTCTATAGGGACGAGAGGGGAACTAGGGATTAATTTTCAGAGGGAGCCACAAGTGGAAGTCTCTCTTGCTTCTCCCAAATTATTGGATATGCTTACTCCAGAGCCACAAGTGAAAGGCTTTCTTGCTTCTCCGAAATTTGACTTGAATATGCTTCCTGCTACTGAGCCACAAGAGGAAGTGCCTGTCTCTCTGAAATTAGAAATGCAAGCTGCTCCAGAACCAAAAGAGAAAGTCCTTACTTCTCCCAAAATTGATTTGAATGTTTCTCTATCTCCTACTCCAGACCCACCAGAGGCCGACCACGATTCTCATGAGAAGTTTAACTTCGATTTAAATAAGCTCCCGAAGAGGACGAAGCCAATGATTACTGAGGTTTTTATTACGGGATCCGCATTTGTTGCTTTTTCTTTTTCTGTTTTTGTTTGTTTGTTTTGTTTTTTATTTTGTAAAACTTAAACGCAGTACTGGCTGTTTGTTAAATTCCCTTTTTAAGGATTTGTTTGTATACAACTGAAAATTAAAAAACGCTATATCAAATAATTTTTAAATGTGTGAATAGTATCATGGAACCTATTTTTAATCAAAAAGTTAATAAAAAGTGAAATTTGTGGGTTTGTAAACAGTGCACATTATGTACTGTTCACAAGAAAAATCAAAAAAGCCAACCCAAAAAGCAAAAAAAAAAAAAAAATTCTGAAACGCAATCGTGCATTTGGGAAGCGCAAACGCGCTTCTCAAACGCATTTTGCACTTTTCAAACGCACACTTAATATTTAGTGATGTGGTTTTTTATTTGGACTATTCGTAAAATTCCCTTTTTAATGTTTAGTGATGTGGATTTTTATTTTATTTTATTGAATAATTTAGAAAAAAAATATGTTTTGGTTAATTTTATGTTTTTTTATGATTCTCCCCGTGACCAATCATCTCTACTAATGGTCACGTCTCGAGTAATATATTATTAATTCCTAACTTTGTTACAAGTCAAAGAAATAATTAATGTTGATGACATGAATGTTGCATTTCTTTTTCTTTTTTTAAACTTTCCAAGATCAATTTTCATTTAAGATAATTGTTCATTGCTTTAAAGTGAAAACTCCCCCTTTCAGAACTGCTAGTACATTTACATTTGTTTGGTTGCAATTGAGGGAAGAAAAAAGAAATAAAATAAAATAAGAGGGAAAAAAAGGAAAATAAAACATTTCTCTTATGTATGTTTGAAAATAAGCAAAAAAGAATAAAAGAAAAGAGAAGAATTATTTTGCTTTCCGTTTGATTGTAAAGGGTAAGAAAATGAAAAAAAAAGATGTGTGTTTTTTTTTTTTTTTTTTTTAACTTTTATACCCAACTAGAGAGATTAAAATACAATCTTGGACAAAAATGTAAATTTAATGTAAAAAAAGGTTGAAGTGTCTTTATCTAAATTTTAGTGGCTCAAAGTGTCAGCTTTTCTCTTTAAATCCATCCAAAATATGAGGATTGGAAAAAGTGGGCCCAGCGGAACTTTTATCCCTTCTTTTTGTAAGGAAAGTTTTTAGTTTCTTATTTAGGCCGGTTGTGCCGCACTTTTCAAACACAAAATTATATATTTTAAACAATATTATACATATTTTTTTATATTTTTTCACTTATACGTATATTAAAAACGTTCAAACAACATTATTTAAATTAATCCACCAAACAGACCTTAATGTTTCTTGTTATCCATTATGGTTCAAATCACTCTTTTCCTCATACAATTATAAAAAAAGTAAAAATATCGAATGTCATTTGTGTTCCAAATTCTAAAAAGAAGATGTGTTAATTTCTTTTTTAATGTTTGTGATTATCTTATTAATAAATAAAATAGTTTTATAATACGATCTATATATCAAAAAGAAAAAAAAATATATCATTAAATAAAAAATAAATAAAAAAGGAAAGTTCTATAATATCATATTTCGTTTTATTTCGCGTATGGCATGACTCCATTTGTCTATCTTAATGGATTTCTAAGATCTTGCCTTGATGAGGATTATGAAACCTTATGTTGTATCTTCATTAAGACATTAAAAAAATCAGCTACCATGCGGATGTGGTTATTAAAATAAATTTGAAAGGTGATATACTCAACACTGCCTTTGTGAAATTCAGTGTCAAAGTAGGTTTTCTTCCGGCGCCCACAATCAGTAAAAAGGATCGGACGACCAAGTATAGGGGTTTTGTTCTAAGATTGTCTCAAAAAAGGTCCTTTTGATTTAGCCCCCCAAAAATAATAATAAAGTACAGTGCTTTTGATTTAGATCTCCTCTTAAGTTTTGGAAAACGCTGTATGTAATCTCCAATGAAGATACCCAAATTATTTGGGTGTCATATTGATTGACAACAGACTTTTTCTCTATTGATTATAAAAATGACCAGGCCTTTTGTCTGTGCCGGGCCATGCCAGTTTGATTTAGTATCGGCTTTCAATCCCTGCTTAATTAAGCCATATATGCGCACTAATCTTTTTGTGGGGGCACAGTACTGTAACACAACCAACGACCCAAGTACTGTATTGGGAGGTTGTGAGTCTTGTGACTTCTGATGGCCAAACAAAAATGGTTGAAAATCTCTCGCGGGTGACAAATCTCTTGAAAGGCAAACTCAATTAGAAGTTGGTTGTAATATTAATTTTGGGTAAACTGGGCGTATTACTCTTACCATGTTTGCGATGGTCATCTCCTTAAAACTTCGGAGAGAAAATCTCCAAGCAGTTTCACAACCTCCTACAACTGTTACTCTATACTTTATATTATTTTTTAATTAACATTGTGTTTGGTTGGGGTGAAAAATGAAGAATAGAAAAAGGGTAAGAGAAAATAAGGGCTTTTCTTTGTTTGATTGAATAGAATGAAAATAGAGAAAAACGAAAAATAGGCATTTTATTTTCCAGCCAGTTCTATAAAATATACGGTAAACTACATATTTAGTCCATATTCTTACGCTAAATATCAATCTAGTCCATAACCTTTCAAATGTGTTAATTTTGTCTCTAATCTTTTGGCATTGAGTCAAAATAGTTCCCCCTGTTAAGTAATGAATTAAAAATATTAACATAACTAACAGCCAAAATAAAATATAAATTTAATTTATGCAACATAAACTGCCATATGTTTCACCACCTTAGCATAAAAAATAATAATAATAATAATAAAAAGGGTTAGGTGAAAGTGAGGTGGATTTTTATTAGATTAACAGTTTTTTTTTTTTTTTTTTTTTTTTAATGCTCTCCATAATGGCATTATCATTTATCCCTCTTAGTGCATTGAGGGTGTAAAACCCCCTAGTTGCTAAAATAGGGGCTGACAATCCAAAATAGAAATACAATTGAAGATGCAAACCTAATAATTTTTACAATGTATGAATAATAAGTTCTTATATTTAGAACCTACAGTCATGAGTTTGTGAACTAAAAATTATATTTTATTTCATTTCTCTCTCTCTGACTCTATTTCTCTCTCATTGACTATTTCTTCTCCCTTCTCTCTTCTCCATCAATCTCACAGTATGATCTCTCCTCTCTCTTCTCCCTCAGTGCCTCTCTGAATCTCTCTTCTCTCTGCACTTTGTGGCTGTGGTTGTCGTTTGGGTCAGACAGGTGGTGTTTGGATCGGTCGTTTGGGTCGGATCATGGGCATTTTCGGAGATCGGCGAAGCAACAACAGCTACAGCGGTGATGAGGCGTTTGGTGGTGTTTTTATTAGGATCCGATGCTACAAAGACGATGGGTCAGGCGTTGCTCTTCGGCCCATGCTTAGTGTTCCTATTGCAACGATGATCGGAGTTTGAAGTCTGAGACTGGTTTTCCTACTGCAACGATGATCGGAGTTTGAGGTTTGAGGGTGGTGTTCCTCAGATTTTCAGTTGTGGTGGCTGGTTGGTTGGTTATGGGTGTAGTTGTTCCGGTTTGGGTATGGGAATGTGATTGTTTTGATTTGTTCCAAAATTTGGGTATAGGTATGTGTTTGTTCCGATTTGGGTGTGGTGATGTGGTTGTTCTGATTTGTTCCGATGGTTTGTTGTTGTTCTGTTTGGTTGATTGGGGAGTTTGGATGGTGGATGTGGCTGTTCTGTTTGGATGGTGGATGCGGTTGTTCTATTTGGTTGATCGGGGGGTTTGGGGTGGCAGTGGGTGGCTTTTGTTTGAGTGGCTTTTGTTTGAGTATTGGGTCTGTATCAGTGGTGGGTGGTGCATTGGGTTGCTATCAATGGGTGGCTAAGAGATAGAGGAAGAGAGACCGATTAGAGAGAAAAGAGAGAGAGAGAGTCAATTTTTATATTATTTTATTGCGTAGTTAATAGTATTATTTTAATGGATTAAATGTAAAAATAAAAACTAAGATTTAGGGTGTATTATAAAGTGAGTTGGTATAATAAATAAAGTAATTTTTTAAATGGTAAAATAGAGACCGGGTTACAAACCCAAATGCTATTGCTCTTACAGTTACTTGAGTTACTTAGGCCCTGTTTGAATGTAAATTGCCTACATGCCTACGAGAGGTGTTACGTTTACAACATTTTCATAACATTTTCACAACAAATTATAGGTGGTTAGTTGTTATTGGTTCAAATTTGAACTTAACACTAAGATTACTTTTTTGCCCCAATAATAACAATTCGTAATAACCTGTCATTTAAAATTTGTTACAAAAAAAATTGTAGACATATCATTTCTCCATGCCTACACTCTTCTTCTAAATAGAATAAGTCGGACTTGTCTTTCAATCCTCCTGCAAAGGCAAAGAGCTTTCAAAATTGATTGCCTGAGATCCATATCCGAGGCTTGAAGAGTTTAAATATCACGAGGAAAATAAAGTTCCCAAATAAAGCTTTTATTCTCCAGTCAAGAATCATAACACCTTTCCAGACAAGGTCGTAATGCCAGATCTTCATCAAAACCAAATAATAATGATGATGCTCGAGATCGTCAGTCAGATTACTCGTCCAGATGATGTCATCCTTATGCCAACCTGACCCTGAAGAAAAAAACGAGTGAAGGGAAAAACGTATGGATCACCGGTGTGGTGCCTGCCATAGAACCTCCGATGCCAAAGTCAGAATGACTAAAATAAGAATGGAAAAGAAAATATCAATTACTGAGAACTAGAGTTTTTTCGTGTACCTCCCTGTTGGGTCTTGAGAATGGGTATATATAGATGTTTCCTTCTCCTTTCTAGCCATTGGTTCTTCTTAATGGTAATATCATTTCTAAATCTGTAATGTCCCTATAGAGTATTAAGTGGAATGATATACCTTCAACGGTATGGAAGTCCATTATTGGTATTGTAACGCTTCGTCATTAATGGAGTGGTGATGGCCTCGTCTTTGCCAGGTGGTCTATCCAGAGCTGAGCTAATCCCGGGGATATCTTTCATCGTCGTTCTTCATCCGTGTGGGCGAAGGTATATTTGGGACTATCATCTGGCCCCCCATTCCAAGGTTGTCCATGTTTTGGACAGGCTTAAGAATATGAGGAGTTTTTTTTTTTTTTTTTTTGAAAACAGTTGAAGCACTTGGAGTTCTGTTCCCCGCATTTATTGCTCTATGGCGGCGTGGCACTCATCGTGGCCACGTGTCCTTTTCCGGCTGGTTAATGATCTCGTTTCCGGAGAGGGCCTTTTCAGTTTTTCTCGCATTTTTCAAGACAAAACCTTTTTAATCCTTCACCTTTCTTTTCTCCTTTTTTCTATTTTTTTTCTGTGTTTCATTTTTCTGACTCTTAGCTTTTCTCTTCAACTTCTATCTGCGTTTGACTCCTTTGAGCTCGTAGTTGTTCGCTGGGCATTTTTGTTCCCTGCCTTACTAGTTTTCTTCCTCGTTTCCAGGTACGCTTACTTTTTTCCTTTTATGGTCTCACTGTAATTTGCACTCCTACTTTCCTTTTGTATTTTTCCTTAATGGTGGATTATTCTGAAATTAGGCACGCTTCTCCCTCCATTGCCTTTCTTTTTGCTCGCCTAGGTGGGCTATTAGATTCCTCTAGAGACCCATTAGGTGTTCTTTCACATTACTCTAGTAATCAATACCCATAGATTAGGGATTTTGTTGTGGGCGATAGTGGTCTTAACCTAGCGCTGGGTGACTTGTATCCACTGTTGCACCAGTCTTTATCTTGGTTCAAATCTATTCGTGGGTTTTTTAGGAGGGAAAGTATGGGTTCTGAAGTGAGATTGAGTGATCTAGAGAGGGGTTCGTCTCCTGGTGTAGATGGAGCTAGAGAAGACACGGCTAACTCTGTTCCTATCTCCATGCCTTCGCCTTCTAATCCTCGTACTCCCGTCGTACTTCATTCCTTTCATGCCCTCAAGGAAAAATGTACCTTGAAGGCCGATGTTTTTGCTAAGTTTAGAGATAGATTCCAATTTCCTGAGGAGACCAGGGCCCGTCTTCCTAAGAAGGGTGAGAAGGCTTGTGCCTTTGCCCATGGTAATGTCTACATCTATAAGGCCGCGTTCATGTGCGGGCTCAAATTTCCCGTCCACCCATTCATTATGGAACTCCTTAATCACCTAAACATCGCCCCGGGGCAACTTATGCCAAATTCTTGGAGGATCGTCATAAGCTATATGGTGATTTGGACAACCATAGCAGATGGAGACATGATCACTCTCAACGAGTTTGTTCACCTTTATCGTTTGAAAGAGTCTAGGGAATTTGGTTATTACAAGCTTGTACCTTGGGATAGGAAGTCTCACCTCGTTGCCGACCTTCCTTCGTCCTTCCGAAATTGGAAATCTAGATATTTTTTCGGGTCAAGCAATGGTTGGGAGACCTTGTCCGACGACTTTTGGGGGGACGTCCCTAGGTTGCTACGTCGGTGGGAGACCCTTTGTCTTGGTGCGTTCGTCTTTATGTTTCTTCTTTTTATGGTTTCGTCTGTGTTGATCGTCCTTCCAACCTTGTGTAACTTTTGTCTTGCAGTGAAAAAGCGTCCTGACCTTGAGGACGAATTTAAGGAGCGGGTTCTGGAGGCTACCAAGTACATCAGTACAATCGACGACTTTGACGAACTTGTCGACCCACGTACGCTAGCCCGTCACTGTTTGGGGTCGGAACCTTCGCTTTACGTCCTTAATACGATCGATCGGGAAGAGCGGAAACATGAGTAGTCATTGATGTATCAAGTCGTCCTTTTATTTTTTCTGATTCTGAGAGTTTAAGTTGTTTTTTTTTTTTTCCAGAAATGACGACCAGATTTAACAAAGATATGTACGCCAAGATGAAGGGGAAGAAGAATAAGCCCCTTTCAAGCATTGGCCAAAGACGGCTAAAGATTGTTGATAAAGATAAAGAGAAAGAGTCCATGGAGAGGGGTTCGTCCACCCCTACTTTGGATGAAGGACGAGCTACTTCCCCAACCCTTTCAATAGAGGAGGTAGTTCCTCCTGCCAAAAAGCAAAAAACTGGGAACAAAGGGAAGGAGAAAATGGACTCCAATGCTTGGGCTAACGTTGGAGCGGCCATGGCTTGGGCAAACGAGCTTTTGACTCCTGAGGAAATGAGGGAGGGAGATGTCTAGCATGCCCTCCCATGAGATAGTGAGCCAGCATGTTCACAAGCTTATGCATGTGGCCTCCCTTCCTTATCTTTTTTTTTTTTTTTTTTTTGACTGTGACGAAGCTTTTTGTTGTCAGGTTTTGGGAGAGACGATGCATATCACTTCTCAATATTTGGCAATCGAGGAGAAGGCCATCATGGCTAATTCGAAAGTTGAGGTGCTGGAGGCCGAGGCTTCAAGGCTGCGGAAGGACCTGATTGCTGCTATGGATGTCAATAATACATCCAAGGAGAAAAATCAAGGAATTAACTGAGCAGCTCGAGTCAGAGAGACTGCTAGTGAAGCAAAAGGACAAGCTTCTAGCTTCATCTGGTCAGAGGATGAAAGCCACTATTGCTAAGGTCGTCCAGGCATTTCAAACTACGGAGGAGTATAATACTATTCTGTTTCAATGGTATTTTAAAGGATTTGAATTGCTGAGGAGGTATTTGATCAAGCATGGTCCAGGGACGGATTTGGAGGAACTGGACTTCGAAGCTGTATATAAGGAGATCGAGGCAGACGAGGCGGCCCAAGCTGCTCAGACTGCGGCCTTGACTGAAGGGGACCCGGGGACCAACAAGGACGACAATGATGTTCCTCAAGCTTGATCCTGCTGCCTTTAGAAGAAGTCTTTTTTTTTTAAGTGCCCTACCTATTTTAGGGCTTTTGGACTCCTTAAATTTGTATGCCCGTATTTATTTTGGGGCTTTTGAACAATTTGCAGCTTCATATATATGCATTTTGCTTTTCTTTGTACTCTTCCTTCTGTTTACGTTTGGCTGTAATTTGTCCCTAAAGAGACTTAGGAAACTTGTTGCATAGTTTCTTTGTCCATCAATGGACTTGAAGAATTTTCATTAGAGAACTCTCCTCGTCCATCTTGGGACTTAGAGAATTTTCATTAGAGAACTCTCCTCGTCCATCCTGGGACTTAGAGAATTTTCATTAGAGAACTTCCCTCGTCCTTTTTGGGACTTAGAGAGTTAAGGTGTTCTTGGACAATATACTTCAATTCATAAAACTAATCGTCTTCTTTCGTTCGGACGATGTACATCCAATTAAGGAATCTTATCGTCATTTTTTGTTTCTTTGGACAATGTACATCCATTTAAGGAATCTTATCATCATTTTTCTTTGGACGACGTACATCCATTTAAGGAATTTTATCGTCTTTTTGTTTGGGAAAAGTAGAGAGATAACCAGAATACATGGACTGCTGAATAATATGTTTATTTGAATTTGTATCATCATGCTTACATTTGGACGTATTGAAAAATATGAAGTCATGCATACAATTGGATTGTGGTTCCTACTCGTAATACCTCTTTAGGTGCTTGACATTCCATGGACGAGGCAGCTTGTTTCCATCCAAATCTTCCAAGTGGTAGCTTCCTTGGTGAGAATAGTGTATTACCTTGTAGGGTCCTTCCCAAGTCGGTCCGAGTTTGCCTTGTGCAAGGTCTTTCGTTGCAGGTGTAACTTTTCAAAAGACGAGATCTCCAATGTTGAACCTTTTCAAATTTAACCTCTGATTGTAGTATTGTGCCATCTTTTGCTAGTATTTGGTCATTCTTTTGGAGGCTCGGTCTCTGACTTCGTCCAGGCAGTCCAGGTTCAGTTTTAGATGATCGTTGTTACACTGATCGTCGAAGGATTCCGTCCTGACACTAGTAAGTCCCACTTCCACTAGGATGACTGCTTCCGTTCTGTAAGTTAAACTGAAAGGCGTTTCTCCTGTTGGTGTTCGCGCTGTAGTTCTGTAGGCCCACAGGACGCTTGGTGATCTCGGGCAAGGTCCGGTTTGTAACTTCCGTTTGTCCGTTGGCCTGAGGATGCCCTGGGGACGAATATCTATTTTTGATGCCTAGGCTCGCGCAAAATGACCTGAATCTGTGGCTATCGAACTGACGGCCGATGTCTGAGATGATCGTCCTTCGTATCCTGAACCTGCAAACAATATTTTTCCATTACAAAGTTTTGTACCTTTGCTTCTGTGATCGTTGCTAGTGCTTCTGCCTCAACCCATTTTGTGAAGTAGTCTATCGCGACGAGTAGAAATCTCATTAGTCGTTTTCCCTATGGTAGGGGGCCCATAATGTCGATCCCCCATTATGCGAACGACCAAGGTGAGGAAATGGTTGTCATCTTTTCCCCGGGGACTCGTTGGACATTTCCATACCTCTGGCAGCGGTCGCATCTTTTGACGAAATCTACTGCGTCTTGTTGCATTGTGGGTCAGAAATAACCCGTCCTTATGATCTTCTGGACGAGGGATCTTGCTCCCATGTGGTTGCTGCAAACTCTCCCGTGCACCTCTTCTAAAATATATTTGGCTTCCTCCTCTTCCACGCACTTCAAGTAAGGTTGAGAAAAGCCTCTTTTGTAAAGCTCATCATTCAGTATCGTGAATCAGGAAGCTCATTTTTTTATCTTCTTGGCTTCTTCTGGGTTCGGTGGTAGACGCCCATCCCTGAGGTAAGACAGATTAGGACTTGTCCACCCCGAGCGTGTGTGTACAGGGAATGTCTGAAATTTGTCGATGCTGGGAGAGTTTTGTTCTTCTAGCCTCTAACTATTTACCTTCGATGGATCGTCCGCGAATGCACTTCGTGCTACTTCATCGGCTTCAGCGTTCTAACCCCATGGGATCTGAACAAACACTACACGATCAAAATTGCTTACCAATTTGTTCGTCAATTTGAGGTATTTCTGCATTCTTGTCTCCTTTGCTTCAAAATCTCCCCTGACCTGCCCTACGACTAGCTGTGAATCGCTCCTCAACAAAATGTTTTTAGCTCCGAGTATCTGGGCTACTCTTAGCCCTGTCAATATAGCTTCATACTCCGCTTCGTTGTTTGTTACAGGAAATTTGAGTTGGACTCCATACTTCAAAACATCTCCTTCAGGAGAGGTGATAACAACCCCTACCCCACCTTTGCTCTGGGTGGACAAACCATCAGTATGGATCGTCCATAGCTCTTTCTGGTCTTCTTCACGTTTAGGGACAGTGAACTCCGCTATGAAGTCTGCCAATGCCTGTGCTTTTATGGCCATTCGGGGGCGGTATTCTATATCGAATTGACTGAGCTCAATGGCCCATTGTACCATCCGTCTAACGGTCTCAGGCTTATTCATTACTTTTTTTATGGGTTTGTCCGTCATTACTATGATCGGGTTAGCCTGGAAGTATGGACGAAGTTTTCTTGAGGCAATTATTAGGGCAAAGGTAATCTTCTCTATCTTCGGGTATCGGGACTCGGCTCCCTGGAAAGTCTGGCTAATGTAGTACACTGGACATTGTATTCTGTCTTCTTCCCTGATTAAGGCTGCACTAACTGCAGTTACTCATACTGCCAGGTAGAGAAATAAATCTTCACCCTCCTTGGACGGGCTCAAGAGGGGGGTTGCTTAGGTAGCACTTTAACTCCTGAAACGCTGTCTCGCATTCCTTTGTCCAGACAAAGGCTTGTTTCAGGGTCTTGAAGAAAGGAAGACATTTGTCCGTCGCCTTGGAGACAAACCTATTGAGGGCAGCTACTCTTCCTGTAAGGGATTGCACCTCTTTTACCGTTTTTAGAGAAGAAATCTCAAGGATGGCTCTTACTTTCTCAGGATTTGCTTCTATCCCTCTTTGTGAGACCATGAACCCAAGGAATTTCCTTGAGGAGACTCCAAAGGCGCATTTGGAAGGGTTTAACTTCATGCTGTACTGTCTGAGCATGTTGAATGTCTCCCTGAGTTCAGCCAGGTGGTTCTTTTCTTCTTTGCTCTTAACAAGCATATCGTTGACGTACACCTCTACATTCCTTCCAATCTGCTTGCTGAACATCTGGTTTACCAGCCTCTGGTATGTGGCCTTGCGTTCTTCAAACCAAAAGGCATGACCTTGTAGCAGTAAAGTCCTTGGCTGGTGATGAAGGCTGTCTTTTCCTGATCTTCTTCGGCCATTTATATCTGGTTGTATCCAGAAAATGCATCCATGAAGGTGAGAAGCTTGTGCCCGGCCGTTGAGTCTACCAGCTGATCAATTCTGGGTAGGGGAAAACTATCTTTTGGGCAGGCATTGTTTAGATCCGTGAAGTCGACGCACATTCTCTACTTCCCATTTGCCTTTTGACCATGACGACGTTAGCCAGCCACTCAGGGTAGTAGACTTCTCGAATAAAATTTGCTGCAATCAGCTTATCCACCTCGTCCATAATTGCTTTGTTCCGTTCGAGGGCAAAAACTCTCCTTTTCTGCTGTACAGGTTTCTTCTCAGGGTCTACGTTCAGGCGATGCTGGATAATATCTGCTAGGATACCTGGCATATCCTCGTGGCTCCATGTGAACCTTCGTCTTTGAATTTAGGCTCATCCCTACTTGGGTCGTCCTTGCTGGATCTCCCTCGACCAGCTCTATCATTTCTAGCTTCTCGACGATCTCCGGTGTTTTATCTTCGATTATCCACGTGTGGTTCTCTTTCGAGGTCAAGATTTCTTGGTAACATTCCCTTGCCAACACCTGGTCCCCTCTTATCTCTCCGACCCCCTGTTCTGTTGGAAACTTCACCTTTAGGCAGTACATGGAAGTAGTAGCTTTCTAGCAGTTGAGGGTAGGTCATCCTATGATCACATTGTAGGACGAGGGTGAATCTACCACTAAAAAATTGTGTTTGTTGGTTACCTGATGGGGGTAAGATTCGGCCATCACTGTCAACGTTACTATTCCACGGGGGTACACCTTGTCTCTGCTAAAACTGATGAGGGGAGACTCAAAAGGACGAAGCCTTTTCAGGTCTACCTTTAATTGCTGGAAGGCGGAAAGGTAAAAAATGTCCGTCGAGCTCCCGTTGTCTACCAGAACCCTTCTTGTATTGAATCCTTCGATCATGACCATAATGACCAGTGGGTCGTCATGAGGTTGCTTTACTCCCCTGGCATCCTTTTCTGAGAAGTACATATCTTGGTTTGCCCGTCTTTGCTTCAGGGGAGGTAGGCTGTGAACATTGTTTACCTGCCTTTGGTGCGACTTCTTGAGGGATTTGAATGACCTTCCTGTGGTTGGTCCTCCCGTGATGGTTTTTATCTCCCCTATTGCGCTCTGTGGATGAGGTGGTAGGTGGTCTTCGTCTCTTTGGGAACTTCCATGTTGGTCTTTCTTACCGTCTCTGTACTTATTGGAATCTCCCATTTTCACGTACTTCTGTAGTTTCCCTTTCTGTATAAGTTCTTCTATCTGTTCCTTCAAATCTGGGCAATCCTCTGTGTAATGCCAGTGGTCTTTATGAAAAATGCAGTATTTCCTCTTATCGCGCACGCTGGGTGACGAATGGAGTGGCCTGGGCCACTTGAGATATTGTTCGTCCTTAATCTCTGTCAAAATCTGGTCAATGGGCATCACTAAAGGCGTGAACTTCATAAGTCAAGGATTTTTGTCATTTTTTCGTCTATTTCCTTTGTCATTCTATCTGTCCGCTCGATCCCTTTTTCATCCTCTTCGATTGTCTTCCTTTTCCTTCTTCTTGTCCTTTGGCTTTTCTGCTTCATCTATTACGACTAAAGCATCTTCGGCGTTCATGTACTTCTATGCTTTCAAAAGCGCCTCTGCCATCGTCTTAGAGGGATCCTTTGCCAAGGAGACCACAAAGTCTCTGGATTTTAATCCCGCCTTAAAGGTTGTAAGTTGCACCTTATCGTCTATTTCGTCTACCTCCAGCATTCCTCGGGTGAAGCGTGTTACATAGGACCTCAGAGTTTCCTTCTCTCCTTGTTTGATGGTGAGCAAATGGTCTGCAGTCCTCTTTGGATGTTGCCCGCCGACAAAATGACGAATAAAGGAGCTATTCAGCTGCTCGAAGTTATCAATGGATGACGTTGGCAAATTGTTGAACCACTCCTTGGCCGCCCCTTTGAGGGTAGTGGGAAAGGAGCGGCACAGAATCTCGTCAAGGGGTTGCTGAAGACCTAAAGTTGTCTTGAAGGTATTTAGGTGATCCAACGGATCTTTTAGTCCGTCGAAGGGCTCGAGCTGGGGTAAACGGAACTTGGAGGGCACCGGGCACTCCTGGGCTGCTACCGTGAAGGGTGAATGCGTCTTCCTGACTATTCTGTCCAAACTCTGATCCGTCTTTCCATTGATGGCGTTTCTCAGCTCGTCCATCTCCTTTCTCATTTCCTTGAGGAGATTTGAATTCGCCTCTTCTGGAGTGTTGGTTCGTCTCTTGTTACTGTCTTCATTATCATCTCTATTAATTTCTGTGCGGTTGTCTTCTTGTTGTAGCCGCTGTCTCATCTCCTGGTTTTGCTAGGTAAGTTCCTCCACAGTGGCTGCGAGTGACTGAATTTGTAAGGCCAATGCAGCAGGATCTGGGCCAACATTGGATTCCATCTGGACTTGTGAGTTGAATGGAACAGTACTCTCAAATCACGTGCTGAAGAGTAATCGTCCCCACAGACGGCACCAAACTGATGATGCTCGAGATCGTCAGTCAGATTACTCATCCAGATGATGTTGTCCTTATGCCAACCTAACCCTGAAGAAAAAAACGGGTGAAGGGAAAAATGTATGGATCACCGGTGTGGTGCCTGCCACAGAACCTCCGATGCCAAACTCAGAATGGCTAGAATAAGAATGGAAAAGAAAATATCAATTACTGAGAACTAGAGTTTTTCTGTGTACCTCCCTGTTGGGTCTTGAGAATGGGTATATATAGATGTTTCCTTCTCCTTTCTAGCCGTTGGTTCTTCTTAATGGTAATATCATTTCTGAATCTGTAACGTCCCTGTAGAGCATTAAGTGGAATGATATACCTTCAACGGTATAGAAGTCCATTATTGGTATTGTAATGCTTCGTCATTAATGGAGTGGTGATGGCCTCGTCTTTGCCAAGTGGTCTATCCAGAGCTGAGCTAATCCTGGGGATATCTTTGATCGTCGTTCTTCATCCGTGTGGACGAAGGTATATTTGGGACTATCAAATAACACCAATGATAGATCTATCCAGACCATCAAAATAAAAGCTAAAATGATATTTTCTATAAAAACCTTCGTTTTCTTGCAAGCTAAACAACCCAAAGACCCTTGCCGAGCTACACATACATAGCGACCCAAAGGCTTGCCAATCCAAGCTTTTTGCACCGTCTAACCACTCCCTTATGACTCCCCCCGACTCGATCTCCTCAACCATTGCGTCCACTGAACATTGTTTCCTCTTCTTCCCATCCGGTAACTTGGTAACTCCCTTTTATAATCCGACCTCATCCATGTCATTCCTTGGATTCTTGCAAGATCCATTGTCGAAGTCTAGGAACATGAGGCTACCAATGGTGTGGATGGTGAAGGGTGTAGGTGATTTCACGGACGGAGGGAGAGAGAGAGAGAAAGGAGGAGGAGGAGAACTAGGAAGATAGACAATGCTTATAAAATTTGGGTTTTGTTAATATTGATTGAAGTGGATTTTTAATTGAGATGGCAAGTTTTAATTAGTCCACTTGGAAGATATGTGACCGTCTATGTGGCATGAAAATAATATTTTATTTTGACTGTTAGTTATATTAGCATTTTTCATTCATTACTTAATAATATGGACCATTTTGACACAATATCAAAAGGTTAGGGACTAAATTGACACACTTGAAATATTAGGGAACAAATTGACATATAACGTAAATGTTAGGTATCAATATGCAATTTACCCTGAAATATATTACTCGCTCTATTGTATAGAGAAAAGAGAGGATAATAATAGATGTGAAGTTAAAAAGTCATTACTACCCCTACTATCCCATTATTTCAAACCATAATAAGGGAATAATAAACCAAATTCCTAGTTTACCCTAAATTAATTTAATTTCTCTCATTCTACTTTTTAATACCACCTACTAAACACTCATGCTACAAAACTAAAAAAATTCTATACTCTCACTAGTTTTCTATCATTCCAAACAGTTTCCATTCTCTCACTAATCAAGAAATCTAAAATTCAATTCTTCAACAATTCTATTACCAAAAGCTTCAACAATTTAAATTTAATATTCATTTTAACTATATATCATAATTTTATGTATTAATATATTAAAATTTATGCACAACATATCTTGTTTACGCCAAGTATTTTAATATATGTCTGAATGAGAAATGCTACATCCACTAAGGAGCGAAAATCATCCCTTGAAAAACTCACAATTACCATTAGGCTAAAATACAAATTGCATCATCTATATTTGAGTGAAATTCATTTCAATCCTCTAGCATTACTTTCATTCAATTGAGTCCTCTAAGTTTTAAATTTATTTAAATTTTTCTTTTTTTCCAATTATGTTTAAAAAGTTGCCTTTAAGTATGGAATTAACTAATGAAAAAAAAAATTGAAAAAAAATTTAAAATAAAAAATCTATAAAATATTATTATTAATTTTATAGATTTTTTCATGTGAGAAAAATATTTTTTTAGTGACAAATTTTTAATGAAATTGGACGAAATGCTTGAATTGAATAAATTTGAAATTTAGAGGATTTAATTGAATGAAAGTAAAGTTAGAGGACTTAAATGAATTTCAATCAACCTTAAATTGTGCAATTTGCATTTTAGTCTTATCATTAATATGCCCAAAATCAACTCCATTTTAGCATTAACAAGCCCCAATTAACTCCATTTAAGATTTAATAGGCCCCAAATCATGACTTATTTATCCCAATTAAAAAGATAATTGCACCAATTACTCATAGATAATTAATGTTTGAGCATCTAATTAATCAAGTGTGCACAATCTTGTTATTAATCTTAGTCAAATCCAATAGGATCATGACACATTACTGATTTCAAATTAAATCCTCATTGGACCAATCAAAATCAATTATTCATTATCAAATGTGATAAGACTCAATTACATGGATGTGTTAAAATTTGATTCCAGGATATCTTTTAATTCGATGACATGTCATTTTGATCATATAAAGGATTTTAAGATTAGTTTTATGTGATGTAATTGTAAGTCTATCGAGCAAAGTTATGGTATTATCTGGTGAAGTTACCTTTTTGCCCTCCATATAAGGTTAAATGCTAGTTACAAAATGAAGTGTCAACAAGATTGATAATAAAATATAATTTCTAGGCTCCAATAGACTTTTAAGAGATTGGGGTCAAACTTTTGCCCTTGAGAGGGTGTTAAAAAAAATGCCAATCATAAACAATCTCTAGAAGAATGAAATGAGTTTGTATAATCTAGAAACAGCCCATTCCAAAAAAAGAAAACATTAGGTAAGAGTATTTGCATTAGATGATGCAAAATTAAAAATTAAAAAAAGAAAAGACTCAATTTTACATATGTAAGGCTCAAAATCATCCATATAAGTTAAGTTTAAAATGGGTAAATTTGTAAAGTCACTACTATAATCGTGTAAATTTGCAAAGTTACTATCATAATCGTGTAAATTTACACTAATATTATTCATTTTGCATTTAGTTTTTTATTCTTTATTTACGTACCTCAAGAATAAAAGAAGAGAATGAAAGGTTTTTTTGTGTGTGAAGAAAGACAAACAATATTTAAAAAATCAAGAACAATTTATATTTTAATGAAATAGAGTTTAGAATGGATAATCTTATGTGGGTATTTTTGAAAAGTGGTTATGTAAAATAGAAAAAAGTAAATGTGGGGGGTGAAAAGCCCAACCTAATATATTGGGCCTAAGGCCCTATTTGAAGACTACTGTACGTCCGAAGAGAGTAACGTATTTGAGAAGAAGCCCATGTGAAAGAAACATACCTGGAGATGAACGAAGGGCATAGTCCGAGGAGATCTTCAATTGTCCGAAGAGGCCATTATCCTCGGATTCAAAGAAGCTTGGTCAAACAGATGTCTGGGAAGTTCAAGTAATCCTCCTAACAATTCTAATGATAAGGATGAACCTCAGGCGCGCATGGAGATGATAGGAACGGAGAAATATCTAGAAGACAAACTTCAACCACCACATTAAATGCACTGCAGCTACTTTTCTGGCCGCATTAATGTGGAGAAGACCCCTGAACAGTACAATCTCAGCTACCGCCACTCACACAAGGCTAAAGAAGATACCTGATGGGACATGTACTCAAGTGGATGTTTAGATGATGAACAAGTGGACGATGAAGATGAAGGGAGAGGGTGCTATATAAGGGGGGGAGGCCTCTGATAAGGAGGAGGGAACAAAAAAGAGAAAGAAGAAGAAAATAACTTTACTGTAACTCTAAGAATTGTAACCAACTTTCATTCAATAAAATGCCTCTTCGGACTTTCACGTTTGCCTTTGTCCAAGCATGATTGCATGTTAGTTCATCCGTAAATACCATAATTAACTCTTGTTTAATTCACACCCAGCCCAGTTCTTTCACCCACGCTCTATAAATTCATTGTCTTGGGTTCATTGGGCTCATAATCCATACCTTTTGGGCTTGGGCTACAAAAATTGACCCTACAATTGGCGCCGTCTGTGGGGAGAACTTGTGCAAAGGTGAAAGCAACAGTTGATGATGACAGGACGAGGTCAACAACAAGCAGAATCTAGGGCATCCCAACACGTGGACCCTTTTCTTAACTTAGAGAGGAGACAGGATCGTGAGGATAGTGCGCACACTACACATACTAGTCACAGCCAGTCACATGGTGGAAGTCATGCGCCCCATGTAGAAAAGAACCGGGATTTGCAACTGGAGGTAGAAAAACTAAAAAGGGAGTTGCGCCATGCAAAGAGGAAACGAATTTCCTCGTATTCTGATGAGGATCTCAATGACGAGCAGGATGTCACTTATCAGCAGAAATCTCGGACACCAGCCAGCGAATCCTATTCCTATGAAGAAGAATCTCATCGTAAGAGGCAACACAGAAGCCCATCACGTGGAGACGTAGGGAACGATGCCGTGAGTAGGGCTTTGAATCAGATTTCTAGATCACCATTTACGCGCAGGATTGAGGAAGTGAGACTCCCTCGGCGTTTTAACCAGCCAACGTTCACCATCTACAATGGTAAAACGGACCCCGTGGAGCATGTGAGTCACTTCAATCAAAGGATGGCTGTCTACTCCAGAGATGAAGCTCTGATGTGTAAGGTTTTCCCCTCCAGTCTTAAGCCAGTTGCAATGAGGTGGTTTGACAGCCTGAAGGCGGACTCCATCAATTCCTTTAAAGAGCTCACCCAGGCATTTAGTTCACGCTTTGTCACATGCCGAAGAGTAGCCAGGCCCTTATCTTCACTGCTATCCTTATGCATGCAGGAGGGTGAGACCCTAAAGGCGTATTCGGATAGATACTGGAAGATGTTCAATGATATGGAGGGCAACTCTGACGCAATGGCCCTAAGCACGTTCAAGCTCGGCCTTCCTACTGACCATGGTTTAAGGACGTCCTTATCTGGTAAACCAGTTATTAACATGCGTCAGCTCATGGACCGTATAGAAAAGTATAAAAGAGTTGAAGAAGATCAGCAGCAGGGGAAGGGAAAGGACAAGGTTATCCCCCAGGAGAGGAGGGATTTCAGGTCGGACCGCTACAATAACAGTAAACCACGGAGAGATTTCACTGGGCAATCAAGACCAATAAATCCCTAAGCGGTCAACATATACACTATATTCAAAGAGCCAGTACACCAAGTCTTGGAGAAGATCAAGAATGAACCATTCTTCAGGTGGCCAAACAAGATGGTGGGAAACCCTGAGAGGTGCAATCATAATCTCTACTGCCAGTACCATCAAGACCATGGGCATACCACGGAGGGTATGATGTGAAGAGGGTGATGGTGGATCAGGGTAGTGCTGTGGAGATAATGTACCCTGATCTTTACAAGGGGCTAGGCCTAAAACCCCAAGACTTAACACCATACAATTCCCCTCTCGTGAGTTTTGAAGGAAGGGCTGTCACCCCGAAAGGCCAGATACGCTTGCCTGTGCAGACCGGTTCTAAAGTGGTAGAAGTAGATTTTATAGTTGTGGACGTGTACTCACCCTATACGGCAATCGTAGCCAGACCTTGGCTTCATGCACTAGGGGCTGTTTCCTCTACTTTGCATCAGAAGGTTAAGTACCCATCTGAAGGGCAAGTTTATGATATCTGAGGGGATCAGTCCGCAGCCCGACAGTGTTTAGTGGTTGCCATCCAACATGAGCCCGAAGCCGAGTCCTCATCCAGAGAAAGGGGTTTATAGCAGTTAAAGTCTCGGGTATTGCCCGTTGAAGATCCAAATGAGGGCGCTCAATGCAAAGATTTAGTGAAAGTTGTATTGGAAACGATCCTGAAAAGTTCTTTCAAGTCGGATCTCAGCTGCCTATTCAGGAGAGGGAAGAGCTAATAAAATTACTCAAGGGGAATCTTGACGTGTTTGCCTAGAATGCTTATGAAGCCCCAAGAGTGGATCCCCAATTCATTTACCACCATCTCAAAGTCAACCCATTGATTATTCCCAAGAAGCAGCCTCCTCGACGCCCATCTAAGGAACATGCAGATGCAGTGAGAGAAGAGGTAGCCAAGCTCAAACAAGCTGGAGCTATCAAAGAAGTTTTCTACCCTGAGTGGTTGGCGAATACTGTGGTAGTGAAGAAAAAAAATGGGAAATGGCGAGTCTGTGTAGACTTCACTGACTTAAATAAGGCTTGTCTTAAGGATCCATTCTCTATGCCAAAGATTGATTAGCTTGTGGATGCCACTGTTGGCCACCCTCGGATGAGCTTCCTAGATGCTTTCCAAAGTTACCACCAGATACCACTAGCCCTGGATGACCAGGAGAAGACTATTTTCGTCACCCCTATTGGTAACTACCACTATAAGGTGATGCCATTTGGCTTGAAAAACGCGGGGTCTACCTATCAAAGAATGATGACGAGGATGTTTGAGCCACAGCTGGGTAAAAATATCGAGATTTATATAGATAACATGGTGGTGAAAAGCAAGATTGTTGCTGGGCATATGGAGGACCTTGAAAGTACCTTTGAAGTCTTTAGAAAATACAAGCTGCGCCTAAATGCTTCCAAGTGCTCATTCGGTGTGGGGTCTGGTAAGTTTTTGGGGTACATGGTGACTCACAGAGGAATTGAGGTTAACCCCGACCAGATAAAGGCCATTAACGATTTACGAGCTCCTCGGAATCCCAAGGAGGTTCAGAAACTGACCGGAATGACTACTGCCTTGAATCGATTTATCTCTCGATCAGCAGACAGGTGTCAGGCCTTCTTCTCTTTGCTCAACAAGTGGAAGGGATTCGAATGGACTGAAGAATGTGTTTTGGCCTTTCAGCAGCTTAAAGATTATCTAGCTCGACCACTAATTATGTCCAGTCCTAAGCCAGATGAAGTATTGTTTGCCTACATTGCTGTAGCTTCCTATGCGGTGAGCCTGGTGTTGATATGATCAGACTGTGGTGTGCAAAGACCGGTTTATTACGTAAGTAAGTCGCTGCATGAGGCCGAGATCCGTTATTTGCCTCTGGAGAAGGCTATCCTAGCAGTGGTGCTTGGTACACGAAAGCTACCTCACTATTTCCAGGCCCATACGGTCATTGTCTTCACTCAACTCCCACTCAAGGCTATACTCCGAAGTGCTGACTACACTGGACGGATTGCTAAATAGGGTACGATCTTAGGGCCTTTCGATATAAAATATATGCCCCGCACATCGGTCAAGGGCCAGGTCCTTGCGGATTTGGTGGCTGAGTTCACGGAGCCCCAACTAGAAGAAGTAACGCCTACGTCAGACATGAATGAAAAATTAGTTGGCATGATCTCTCAACAAGGCCCCTCCCATTGGGAAGTGTACGTAGATGGCGCAGCAAACCAAAAAGGTTCTAGAGTTGGGCTAGTGTTGATATCCCCTGAAAGAATCATTATCGAAAAGTCGTTAAGGTTGGACTTCTCGGCAACAAATAATGAGGCGGAGTATGAGGCCTTACTGATGGGAATGGCTATGGTCCGAAGAATGGGAGGAAAGTCTGTGGAGTTGTTCTCGGACTCAAGGTTAGTCGTGGGTTAAGTACAAGGTGAATTTGAGGCGAAGGATGAAAGAATGCAGGGGTACTTGAGCCAAGTTAAATTGTCTGCAATCGGAGTTTGACTCTTTCAGTTTGCTACACATCCCCAGAAGTGGTAACGTACATGCTAATTCTTTGGCCACGCTTGCTACCTCCTCGACGCAAAATTTGCCGAGAGTCATTCTCGTCGAGGACTTGCATAGGCCTACAAAGGCAAAAAGAGAAGCAGTTCAGGTTCACCAAGTCAGAACCGAGCTTTGCTGGATGGATCCTATAATTAAATTCTTGAAAGAAGATATTTTGCCTGAAGAAATGGGGGAAGCTGATAAAATTCGGAGGAAGGCAACCAGATTCTGGCTATCTGAGGACCAGAAATTATACAAACGCTCATATTCAAGACCATACTTGTTATGCATGCATCCTGAAGCGGCTGAGCTATTACTAGAAGAACTGCACGAAGGAATCTGTGGGAGCCATACTAGGGGCAGATCCTTAGCTCACCGAGCCCTCGCTCAAGGCTATTGGTGGCCGAACATGCAAAAAGAAGCCCACGAGTATGTTAAGAAGTGCGCTCAGTGTCAGCGATTCGCCCTAAACATTCATCAACCAGGGGGAACTCTTAATCCGCTATCTAGCCCATGGCCTTTCGCCCAATGGGGCTTGGATATCGTGGGGCCATTCCTTAAAGCTGCAGGAAACAAGAAATACCTTCTGGTCGGCACAGACTATTTCACCAAGTGGGTCGAAGCTGAGCCTCTGGTCAACATTAGAGATGTAGATGTGCAAAGGTTCATATGAAAGAATATTGTCACGCGGTTTGGGGTTCCTCACACTCTCGTCTCGGATAATGGCCTACAGTTCGATAGCAAGGCATTTAGGAGTTATTGTAGTGAGCTGGGAATCATAAACAGATACTCCACCCTTGCTTATCCCCAGGGTAATGGGCAAGCAGAAGCTGTCAACAAGGTCATAGTAAATGGCTTAAAGAAGAGGCTAGACGATGCAAAGGGCAAATGGGTGGAGGAATTGCCACATGTACTCTGGGCTTACAGAAATACGCCTCGCAGATCTACTGAAGAGACCCTTTTCTCAATGACCTATGGGGTTGAAGCTGTCATACCTTTGGAAACCGGATTCCCAACACTAAGAACTAGTTCATTCAGTCCGACCAGCAACAACGAGCAGCTAGAGAAGAGTTTGGACCTGATTGATGAAAGGAGGGAGAATGCAATGGTTCGACTAGCACATTACCAACAACAGCTCAAGCAAGGCTACGATGCCAACGTAAAGCTGAGGCCTCTAGAACCTGGCGACTTGGTGCTGAGGAAAGTTATCAGGACTGCAAAGAACCCAGCTTGGGGAAAGTTAGGACTCAATTGGGAAGGGTCATATCGTATTACTTCAGGGGCTGACATTGGGGCGTATTTTCTAGAAGACCTAGACA
The DNA here is from genome assembly GCA_019022515.1 of Quercus aquifolioides. Classification (NCBI taxonomy): domain Eukaryota; kingdom Viridiplantae; phylum Streptophyta; class Magnoliopsida; order Fagales; family Fagaceae; genus Quercus; species Quercus aquifolioides. Next base: position 7,753,501 of record CM032331.1, on the reverse strand, counting down.
GTCATGTAATACCACGCCTTTGGAATGTAAATAACCTCAAAAGGTACTATTATTAATCGAATCTTTTCTTCAATCAACATGCCAATTCGTTACATGAAGTCTTCTCTAAGTGTTTAAACTTAAATCCAATCATGCCTGTAGTCCTCGGACCAGATGATTTGGGTTAGTTAACACTCGTTCAAGGTTCTCTCAAGTGTTTAAACTTAAATCCAATCATGCCTGTAGTCCTCAGACCAGATGATTTGGGTTAGTTAACACTCCGTTACAGTTCTCCAGGTGTTTAAACTTAAATCCAATCATGTCTGTAGTCCTCGGACCAGATGATTTGGGTTAGTTAACACTCATTCACCATTCTCTCAGGCGCTTAAACTTAAATCCAATCACGCCTGCAGTCCTCGGACCAGATAATATGGGTTAGTTATCACTCCTTTACTGTATTTATAAGCGTTTAAGCTTAAGTACCTTCACGCCTGTAGTCCTCGGACTAGATGACATGGGTTAGTCAACATCCCCTTACAATTGTTATTAGTGAGACATAGCCTTAGAATGTGCCATGCTTGAAATTCTTGAATGTGTTTAAGTTAAACTTATGATAGGCCTCCTTAGTTATGTTTAATTCAAAACCAAGGGGTAATAACACTCTGTGTATATCTGAAAAGCCCCGTGAAACTTCCATAGTCGCTCACTGCATTTATTGCTTATTAGTAATTTTCGTACAAACTGCTCGTTACGCTTCAAATTTGTGTTATTTGCATCATCTACATAATATGAGGGTTAAGTTTACCTACATTACCCTAATTGCAAAGTTTACCTACATCATCTACTGAGACACCAGAAGTAAAAGGAAAATGATTTCATTAATCAAAAGAGAACAAGTTACAATCCCTTACTTAAAATAAAAATTAATACAAATACAAAAGCAAAATTTCTAAGTGTCTAAGCCTCCTTTTGAGGGACCAAAGAATCAGCGGCCTGGCTGGACTGAGCCACAACAGCTTCTGGGGCTTGATCCTTGGATTCTGAGAGTGTTTTCTTTTTCCCCAAGTCCTTGCCCTTGTCTTAGGGAGCCTCAGCTGGCTTGCTCTGTTCACTGGGCTGACCAGACTCTTTGGAAGTCACAAGGTTGACAGGAGGGGCTTGGCCGACCAGAGACTACTCCGAGGCCTCTTGGAGCTGTGTGGGAGGAGAGGGATCAGACCCTGGGAGCTCACGAATGTATGGATCATAATATACACTCCCAGGCAGCCTTAAAGAGGAATCTGCAGGAACCCTAGCAGCATCCAGTGCTTTTCCCCACGTTATATCACAGTAGTCTCGGCCAACCGAGGCAAACTGCTCAGTGAGGTCGACCTTGGTCTCCTCCATCCCCAGCTGATATGCTGCTTTCCTTTCAGCCTCGACTGCCTCCTTGGCCAGCTGAGCATCCTTCTGAGCTAGCTTGGCAGTCTCCTTGGCTTTCTGAAGTTCAGCTCGAAGTTGCCCCACAAGTGCTTTCTCAGTTGCCAAGTTAATCTCGGTCATATTCAGCAGCTTGCGTTGCTCTTCGGCCTGCTTCTCAGCATTCTTCAGGCCCGCGTCAAGACTGTTCCGCTGATTAGTCATCTCCTTCAACTGCTCGGACAGCAGAGAGTAATCCTTCTTGAAGTTGCCCAAAGATCTTTCTGCCTCAGATTGAGATTGAGCCGCAGCCTGGGCTTCAAGATAGGACTTCTTGTTCCACTCTTCGGCCACATAAATCTGCTGGGTGATCTACACAATAAAAATTTACACGAAATGAAGAGAAGGGGTTAGTTTAAAAAAAAAAAAAAAACGGATCAGTTCACTTACCATGGCTATATCCCTCTTAAGGGATAGGAAGAGCTCATGCTGGTTGAAGCGCCTATAGGATTCCATGTCCTTTGGAAGGAGAAGTGGCTGCTCCAACGCCTCAGCAACAAGACCTGCCCTCCCCCCATCGTAATTTCTGAGGGAGGTATCCCAGGGGATGGAGGCACCATCCAACTCTAGTCTTGGGGACCAAATGCGAGGCCCTCGGCGCACATCAGCAACATGAGGGTCATCTCGGCTCTCAGTAGATGAGGCCCTCTTGTTCTGGTGGTCTTTCATCACCTTCTGTTACTTGGTCCTTTTTAGTGGCAACACCTCCCTTGCATTAGTTTCAATGTGGGGCCTTTTCTTTTTCAGATCCGGCAATGGCTTCAAGCCGAGATCAGGAACCTGGGGAGGTGCTGGAGGAAGACTCACTGTCGGTTAGGACGTACCGGTCCCTTTAGGCTCAGCCTTTTTGCCCCTGTTCCTCATCAAGCTCCGTAAATCTGCCATGTCTTCTTCTTCCGAAGAGATCTCAGGAATAGCAGTTATTAGAACAGGAGGGTGTACAACAGATTGCCTGTCAGCTTCCTCCTCGGCGTCAGGCACTGGTATCACTTCAACCTCTCTTGAAGCCTCTCCTTCAAACTTGAACTTGTCTATCTGCTCCTCAAGTGAAGAGGTTGAAGAGGCAACTCCTTCTCCTGCTTCTGCTGGCCCGAGAGGAACCTGCTGAATTGGCTGGAGGAGCAGGCGTACACCCTGTGGATTGGGATGTGGCACAGGTAGAAGATCGTGCGGAGCCAAAAAGCCTTTCTGAGCTACGTCTATGCGGTTGAGACGATAATCTCCCTGTCTTATCGTGTTGCCGACCGGCTGAAAATCCTTCGGGTTTGACTTATAACCAAGAATAAGGGGAACCGACCGAAGCTACCCGTCCTCACTTACAAAGATCTCTGATCTCAATAGGTAATTGAGCGCAGCAGTGTTTGCAAGGCTGAGCCGAGGAGAAATGTGTTCTCTATCTGTTAAACATCACAACAAAACGTAGTCAGAAACTTGAAAATAAGGATACAAAGAGAAGAAAAAATTGTTAGAAGGTGGAGATCCTAAACCCACAGTTAGTAAACCTAAATCTAACATGTCCCACCTAGCTCTCCTGGCTTGGTTTGGCAATGAGGACCGTCATGCCACGCACCCGAGAAGATCACGTAGTCGTCTTTCATCCCTTTTGTTAGACTTGGGAAGGCAGGAGAGGAGCCTAACAACATCGGATCGGGATTTAAGATAATATCCCGCCCTTTGCTGGCTATGACACTCGTACATGTGTACCACGTCACGCCAGGTGAGCCCCAATCCTAGAAGACGGTTCAAATCGTCAATGGCTCCTAAGATTCTAAAGATGTTGGGCGCACATTGGTCAGAACTAAGCCTATGGTTTCGGAGGTAATTACTGGTAATGGGACCCATAGGGATAGTCCTAGAAAAGCGATAATGGGGATTACAACTTCACCCATTTTTCGGTCTGTTAGTATCCTTTCCGGAGAGCAATACCTCAAACCCACATCTTGAGGTATGCGATATGTGGCCCTAAATTTCTCCAACTGGGCAGGGCTATCTACCATATATTGGAATTTACCCATCGCACTTAAACAGTAAGGAGGAAGTACTAAACAAAGTAATTGGGGAGTGAATATTTGAAGGCCGAGGAGAGGACGGAAGGTTTTAGTGGAGAAGAACTTACTCAAACTAAACTGGAGATTGATTCTTGAACTCGCTGAAAAATTCTTACGGATTTGAGGAAGGCTAAGACCGGTAGTTGAAAGAACTTGAAAGATTCGAGTGTTTGAGTTTACTGGGCGCTCTGAGAATTTGCGAAGTGAAGGAGAAATAACTTGTTCTGAGACGTTATATGGGAGCAAACGAAAGGACAGGCGTCACCCCGCCCGAGTTCTGAGGAAGAATCACGTCCGTTGGATCAGCGGCCCACCGTTGGATACCAAAGACAAAACGCCACCTGGAGTAATTGATAGTGCTTTGGGAATGCTGAAACGGCAGCGGCATTAATGAAGCGTGCACATCTATGTCCACACACGTGTAAGTTCAGATATTTGTGTTATTTCAAATTCCCATTTCGTGACAAGTCAAAATCCTATTTTTTCTCCTCGGATGCGAGGGAAAAACTAAAATTTTAAGGGGCTATTGTGGGGGGTGAAAAGCCCAACCTAATATATTGGGCCTAAGGCCCTATTTGAAGACTACTGTTTGTCCGAAGAGAGGGAAGTATTTGAGAAGAAGCCCATGTGAAAGAAACATACCTGGAAACGAACGAGGAGCATAGTCCGAGGAGATCTTCAATTGTCCGAAGAGGTCATTATCCTCGGATTCAAAGAAGCTTGGTCAAACAGATGTCTGGGAAGTTCAAGTAATCCTCCTAACAGTTCTAATGATAAGGGTGAGCCTCAGGCGTGCATGGAGATGATAGGAACGAAGAAATATCTAGAAGACAAACTTCAACCACCACATTAAATGCACTGCAGCTACTTTTCTGGCCGCATTAATGTGGAGAAGACCCCTGAACAGTACCAACTCAGCTACCGCCACTCACACAGGGATAAAGAAGATACTTGATGGGACATGTACTCAAGTGGATGTTTAGATGATGAACAAGTGGACGATGAAGATGAAGGGAGAGGGTGCTATATAAGGGGGAGAGGCCTCTGATAAAGGGGGATCGGAACAAAAAAGAGAGAGAAGAAGAAAATATCTTTACTGTAGCTCTAAGAATTGTAACCAACGTTCATTCAATAAAATTCCTCTTCGGACGTTCATGTTTGCATTTGTCCGAGCATGATTGCATGTTAGTTCATCCGTAAATACCATAATCAACTTGTTTAATTCACGTCCAGCCCAGCTCTTTCACCCACGCTCTACAAATTCATTGTCCTGGGTTCATTGGGCTCATAATCCATACCTTTTGGGCTTGGGCTACAAAAATTGACCCTACAATTTCTTATGCTAAAATAAACAGAAATTTCTGCATGAGCTGATGTGAATGCTCTAATGTATTTTAATGTTTTCCCATTTTTGTTTTTAAAAAACTTGTTTTCAACCCAAAAAAAAATCCATTTTCATGACTTTCCAATATAAAAAATACTAATAAGAGATCTAGGGTTCGAATCTCAGCTATATTGAATATACAACCTCTTTCTTTGAGGTAGAATGAAAATAACAATGGAAAACAAGTGGAAAAGACAAGCAAATAGAAATTTGTGGTTTGGTGTCACGAATGAGTCGTTTCTCTTAGACAATATGGTTTTTGTAAACTTATCCCAAAATACAACCAAACTTGTTAGGTTTTACAAATAAATTTTTTGAAGAAGACCCACAAGATTTCAAGTGTTTCTTAAAATTTTGAAATTGTAATGAAATTAGTCGCTAACCCATGCGATGCACAGAATAATTTAAATTTTCACTTTGCTTAAAGTTATGACAACTTGAAAATAAAAGTTACTGATGTTTCCAAGAAAATCAGTGGGCTGAAGATCTCCGGGTCTTAATCCTGAAGGGTGTCCTGAAGAACAAAATAGAATTAGAGGAGACCGGTGGAGGCCGGCCAAAGGTCCTCCGATGACAAAGTTAGTTTCTTTGTTGATCGCTCAAAAAGAGAAAATGCTATCCAGAGTTTATTTTTTAGAATGTTTTTCTTACCTCACTTCTCTACCAGTGAGTCCTTTATATAGTGTTGGCCAAGAGCGGTTACCTTGTAACTTCTCTAATCATTGCGGGTTTCTCGAGTAACCGCTATAACTGTTATGGAAGTTACAATATTTAGATTCCGTCTTCAATCATTTACTACAGAACGGTTGACGGAGCATTGCACCCGTTGGGAACAAACGCAACGCCTCATCTAGTCTGTCTTACCTTCGTAGTGCTTGGCTCGTCCGTCTTACCTTCGTAGTGCTTGGCTCGTCCGTCTTTTAGGACGAACGAGAAATTATTACGATGTCTCGTCTTAGTCCCTCAGGACGACGGAGACCGTTTAGAATGATTTTGTTGGCAAAAGCCCCTTCCTTCTTCTTTGGACGAGGTATGTGGACGAGCTGGGAGTTGGATATTTTTTCCTTCACCATCAGTTGCCCCCTGTCCACATGGGTCGTCCAATTAGTGGGGTGAGTTGTCAACTCGTCCTTAGATGTTTACAACTGATGTATAATAAATTAGCATGCCACGCGTTAGTATCTTATTGGCGATTAGACTCGTCGGTTCATTTTTTCGAGGTGGGCGCCACGTGTCACTCTCATATTGGTGACGTCGTTTTAGATGCCCAGGTCCACATCCTATAAATAGTGGAATCCCTCCTGTGCCCTTCACATTTCTAGAATTTTCTGCTTTTGACATTCCTCGTCTAGAGCCTCATCTAGGAGTTTTCACGCATCTTAGAGTCAGGTATTCCCTTTTCCTTGTCTTTTAGGTTTCTTCAATTTTTCTTTTCCAAAAATGTCAGAAACCATTATTTCCTTGTCTAGTGATAGTGTAGAGAAAGAGATAGACGAGTATTACGACGAGAGTAGCTCCGATAATTCCAGTAGTACTAGTGATAATAGTGGGGGGAATTCTTCAGACGAGTACATTTTTGGCGTCCCTGGGGGTCCTCTGGAAGTTGTTCAAGATCAACTTCGGAAGATCTCAGGGTCCCAGGCTGGTACCTCATCTAACATTCCCCCTAGTTCTTCGGATGAGCAGACCACTGTCTTTAGTTGCGCTGTAGATATTCCCTCTAAGACAGACAAGCAAAGGTTGAACAATCTTAGGACATGGTACCAAATCCCGGACGAGCTTAATCCCAGATTGCCCGTCCGTGATGAATGGTGTTGTGACCCTCATTTTGGGATAGGCGTCTATGAAGCCTATCTTTTGGGGGGTCTAAGATTTCCTTTGAATTCCTTTATCAGAGAATTGCTATTTAGGTTAGGTTTAGGAGTATGTCAGTTTAACCCCAATGCGTGGAGGTTGATTGTCTCCATGCAAATTTTATGGAGGGAAGTATTTAGAGGGGACCGTCCTCTTACCGTGGACGAGTTCCTCTATTGTTACAAACCCTCAGAAATTCATCAATCCCTTGGCTTCTATCAATTCACAGCCAGGGGTAATGATTGTAGGTTGATCAAGTCCTTGGCCTCGTCTGATAGGAAATGGAAGACGAAGTTTTTCTTCGTCTTTGGCTTTTGGGCTGGCAGCCCTGTGGACGTTGGCCGGGACACATTTGGTCCTTATACTGGGGACTTAGGGAACCTTCGTCCAGAGGGTAAAGTCCTTATCCCTTTTTTCTTTTCTTTTTTTTTTTTTTTTATTTTTTTTTTATGCCTAACTTTTATTTGTTTTCTTTCAGCCGTTGGACGAACTTCCCTCAGCAAATTTCACCGTGATCACGTCCACAGGACTCGTCTACACTCAAACAGGGATTTCCATTCCTTAGTTACACTTAGACGACTTGCTAAGTGGGGACTTGGTCCTAACCCATCTGAAGAAGCTCTTGCACACGAGGTTACAGTTAGAAGAAGTAAGTTCAAAATTCTAAGTGTTCTTGGCATTGTTCGTCTTTTGTCTTTGTTCTAAAAATTTGATCCCCCCTCTCCCACCCCTTTTTTTTTTTTAGGAATGGCAACAATGAAAGGAAACAAAGGGAAGGAGGTAGCTGGTGAAGGGACTCGTCCTGAGGGCGAGCCTCAATCTCGTCCATTGGCTGGGGAGAAAAGGAAGACCCTGTCCAAAACTCTGGATTTAGGAAATCTCCCCAGCCGACGAAGCAAGAAAGTTAAGCATGGCTCGTCCCAGGCAAAGCCTAACCCCCCTCCGTCCCAAGCACCCACTCAAGTTTTTGATGTTGATTCGTCCACGCCAATTGAGACTCCCCCGTCCAAGACTCCAACGCCCAAGACGACTATTGCTGCCTCGTCTCAGCCTTCCCAAAGGGTTACTTCAAATATTGTTGAGAATGAAGATTTGGCCTGGGAACGGTTCCGGAGTGCTGTGCTTGACGATGACATAAACGCCTGTTATGACATGTCCCTAAAGGACTTTGAACACTCAGGTGTTCATGACCTTTTTAAGGTATGGACTTCTTGACTTCGTCTTGGCTGTAATAAGAGACTTATTTTGTTAACTTTCCTTACTAGTTCTCTTATAGGCTATGTCCAAGTTTATGGCAGCTTCTAAGCAAGCTACAGAGCTGGACAAGACGAGGATCTTGCTGGAGACAAGGATCCAAGAGGTGAAGGATGAATCCAAAAAGTGGGCCGGGGTAGCTGCTAAGGCTAAAGAGAAGGCGAAGGAGTTAGAAAATTTGGCCGAGGAGCTGAGAGCTGATGCTGTGGAGAAAGATACTCATCTTGATCATCTCCAGAAAAAGAATGATGAGTTGAGTTCTCTTCTCTCCAAAGCACAAGAGGACGCGGTGGTTGAATTTAAGGCGTCCAAACAATATTCAGATCTTCTAGACGCCAACTATGCGGCCGACTTCGAAGATTTCAGAATGGAGGCTAAAGAAAACTTCCCTAAAGTTGACTTCAGCTCCATCAAACTTAATTTGAACGCTGCTGCCACCAGCTCTCTCCTTCAAACTGGCTCTGAAGACGTCAATATTGAAGACGATGCCTCAACTTTGCCTCCTTAGGACGGTTCCCATGTTGATGCTCCCTCAGCTTAAGGACGAAATCTTGACTTTTTAGTTGTATTTTTCTTATTTCTTTCTTGTTTTCACTGGGTCTATTTTATGACCATTTTATGTAATTAAGTACATTTACCTCGTCCATAACTCTTGGGACGAGGTTTTGAACTATTTGTGCCTTTAATGAATGTTGTTCCTTTTCTTTTATATATGTACGCACGAGATTTTTATTCCCATGCATTTTTAACTTGTACATATTTCATATACTTATCTTCTACCATTTTCTTCGGAATTTCACAAGTGTAATTCATTTGTGAACTGGTAATTGATAGTATCGTCCGTCCTTAGACGGTTTTCAAGCTTGATGAGCTTCAGACCTTGCATTATGCTCGTCCATGGGCTGATTATTATGCTCGTCCATGGACTAGACAGCTTTAGCAAGTGTTTGAAGTAACTCATCTAGACATTTTCTCATCCATGATGGAGATGTGCACCTTGTTTTACTGTTCATTATACGGACGAGGATAAGCTCTCGTCCTTCTTTCTGAACGAGCTTGCCTTGCTCCGGAAAAATTTGACGATACATCTCTGCGTCCAGAGAATTTTCTCGTCATGGGCTTTTTAGCCTTTTAGTGAGTTAATAAAGATGGTCCAAAGATAGTATGAAACTTCAAAAATTCACACACAACATTATGTACATAGCATAAATATTGTTCATAGACGAGACACATGCTTATGAGCTAGTGCTTATTGTTAAAACAAATACAAGCCAAATTATAACTTCGTCCATAAGTTTTAACATAATAACAGTAATATCAGAAATATAGACAATATTAGACACAAATAAATAAGTCTCATGTAGCTCTCAGGTTCGTTCGGAGTTCTGCTCCTCTAGGCTGGCTTTTTATTGATAGTACCTCCTCAGGTGCTCAACATTCCAAGGATGCTCCAGTTTTCTCCCGTCCAAGGCCTCCAAGTAGTAGGATCCTTGTCTTTTATAATTGACAACCCTGTAAGGGCCTTCCCAATTAGGTCCCAACTTCCCATGAGCTGGGTTCTTTGTTGCCAAAGATACCCTTTTCAAGACGAGGTCTCCTATATTGAAACGTCTTGGCTTCACCATCGCATCATATTGCCTAGCCATAAGGTTTTTGTACTTGGCCATCCTTTGTTCAGCGTCCGTCCTTACCTCGTCTATGAGTTCGAGGTTTAAACAGAGTTGCTCCTCGTTATCTTTGTCCTGATAGGCTGCCATTCTATGATTGGCCATGTGCACTTCCGCAGGTATGACTGCTTCAGTTCCATAGGCTAGCTTGAAAGGAGTTTCTCCTGTAGGAGTTCTCATTGTCGTTTTATATGCCCACAAAACACCTGGTACTTCGTCTGGCCATACCCCCTTTGCCCCCTCAAGCCGAGTCTTGATTATTTTTAACAAGGATCGGTTTGCGACTTCAGCCTGGCCATTTGCTTGTGGGTGGGCGGGTGAGGAGTAGTGATTTTGAATCCCGAAGTGCATGCAAAAATCTTTAAAGAGTGCATTGTCGAATTGTCGTCCGTTATCAGGTATCAATACCATGGGCACGCCAAACCTGCACACAATGTTCTTCCATACGAAGTTCTTGACATTTTGTTGTGTGATATTAGTTAAAGGTTCTGCTTCTACCCACTTGGTGAAATAATCGATACCAACCACAAGAAATTTCATTTGCCTCACACCTATTGGAAAAGGACCCAGGATGTCTAGTCCCCATTGTGCAAAAGGCCACGGGACCGTCATTTGAGTCAAGTACTCTGATGGTTGCCTGGGGACATTGCTAAATCTTTGGCATTGATCGCAGACCTTGATGTAGGCCTTAGCATCAGCTTGCATGTTTGGCCAATAGTATCTTGCACGGACGACTTTGTGGACGAGCGACCTGGCTCCTGAGTGATTGCCACATGCTCCTTCATGAACTTCTCTTAATATGTAGTTCGCTTCGTCTGGGGCCAAACACCTGAGATAAGGCTAGGAAAAACCTCTTTTATAGAGAATCTCGTCCATAAGAATGTACCTGGCCGCCCTTGCCCTCAGCTTTCTAGCTTCGTCTTTTTCTTCTGGGAGTCGTCCGTCTTTTAAGTACGACACAATTGGAGCCATCCAATTTGCTCTATTTTCCACCTGTTGTACTTCTGGGATGTTTATACTTGGCATATAATGAATTTCATCAAATTTGTCTTCGGCTTCACTCGCTGAGGCTTCAGCTTCCATGTTCTCCTCCCTTGGGATTTGAACGAAGCTAACTTCTTCAAACTTCTTTATAAGGCACATGACTCTATTTAGATACTTCCTCATTCGTTCTTCTTTAGCCTTAAACATTCCATTCACTTGGCCTATGATTAATTGAGAATCTCCCAAGATGAGGAGTGACTTCGCTTCTACAGATTTGGCCAATTTCAGCCCTTTGAGAAGAGCTTCATACTCAACTTCATTATTAGTTGTCTGGTACTGCAAATGAACTTTGTGTTTTAGTTTGTCCCTCTCTGGAGATTGCAAAACCACACCTATTCCTCCTGCATACAGTGTAGACGAGCCATCCACATGGACGACCCACTTCTTGCTGTTTTCCACTTCACCTTCATCATCACAACTTAGGGTAAACTCAGCAATGAAATCTTCCAGAGCTTGAGCTTTTATGGCATGCCTTGGTTGGTACTTTATGTCAAACTCACTGAGCTCGACGGCCCATTGGATCAAACGTCCTGCGGCCTCTAATTTATTCATTGCCTTCTTGAGTGGGTGATCCGTCATGACGTTAATGACATGAGCCTGAAAACAATGCCTTAGTTTTCTGGAGGCTGTTATCAATGCAAAAGCCAATTTCTCCATTAGTGGGTATCGTCCCTCTGCTCCCCTCAATGCCTTGCTGGTATAGTATACAGGTCTTTGTACCTTTCCCTCTTCCCTCACTAGTGCTGAACTCACTACGTGTGGGGTGACTGCCAAATATAAGTACAACTCTTCCCCTTGCACGGACGGGCTCAATAATAGGGCTTTGGTGAGATATATCTTCAAATCTTCAAAAGCTTTCTGGCACTCGTCCGTCCACTCAAATGCTTTCTTTAAAACCTTGAAAAACGGTAAACACTTGTCAGTAGCTTTAGAAACAAACCTGTTGAGGGCAGCGACTCGTCCGGTGAGGGACTGGACTTCTTTAACGTTGCACGGAGGCTTCATGTCCAATATTGCTCGAATTTTATTAGGGTTCGCCTCGATCCCTCTATGGGAGACCATAAATCCAAGGAATTTGCCTGATGACACTCCAAAAGCACATTTGCTAGGGTTCAACTTCATGTGGTACTGCCTCAGTGTGTCGAACGTCTCCTTCAGGTCATCTAGATGTCCTTCCTAGTCCTGACTTTTTACCAGCATGTCATCAACGTAGACCTCCACATTCCGCCCAATCTGTGGACGAAACATGTGGTTAACTAGTCGTTGGTATGTTGCTCCAGCATTTTTCAGGCCAAAGGGCATTACTTCATAACAGAATAATCCCTGACTGGTAACAAAGGATGTCTTCTCTTGGTCTGCTTCGTCCATCCTTATTTGGTTATATCCTGAGAAAGCATCCATAAAACTAAGTAGTTTATGGCCTGCAGTGGAATCTACCAGTTGGTCAATGCGTGGCTGTGGATAACTATCCTTGGGGCAAGCCTTATTTAAATCAGTAAAATTCACACACATCCTCCACTTGCCGTTTGCCTTTTTCACCATTACTACATTGGCCAACCATTGGGGGTAGTATACTTCCCATATAAATTTCACGGCCATCAACTTTTGTACTTCGTCCTTAATAGCAACATCTCTTTCAGGGGCGAACACCCTTTTCTTTTGTCGCACTGGCTTAGAGGAAGGATCTACATTCAAACAGTGGGTAATAACACTGGGATCTATACCCGGCATGTCTTCATTACTCCAAGCAAACACATCAATATTCTTCTTCAAAAAATAGACGAGGTCCTTCTTAACTTCATCTCTCAGATCTGCTCCAACCTTAGTACACATTTCAGGGCAATAGTCGTCCAAGGAAACGTCTTCCAAATCTTCAATGGGTTCTGCAGCAACTCTTTTTTCTTCTATATTCATTGTCTAAATTTGCTCGTCCATGGCCAGCGTGGCCAGATAACACTCTCTTGCTGCCAATTGGTCTCCTTGTACTTGCCCCACTCCATGTTCTGTTGGAAACTTTACTGACAGGTGGTAGGTAGATGTGGCAGCCTTCCAATTGTTTAAAGTCGGCCTTCCAATTATGGCATTGTAGGAGGATGAACAATCTACCACAAGGAAGTTCACATCTTTGGTGATTTGTTGCGGGAATGCACCCACTGTCACCGATAAAGAAATAATGCCTACGGGTTATACCTTCATCCCACCAAATCCCACTAGAGGAGAGCTTGCTGGACGGAGTCAATCTCGTCCTAACCTCATCTGTTGAAAGGCTGGATAATACAAAATATCAGCCGAGCTCCCATTGTCTACCAGCACCCTTCTAGTTTTGTAGTCAGCAATGAGGAGGGTGATGACAATAGCATCGTCATGAGGGTGATGGATTCTCTCGGCATCCTCGTCTGTGAAAGTGACTGCTTGTTCGTCCGTGGTCCCTACTCTCGGTGATCGTCCAGAGAGTTGGACGCTTTGCACTACTTTCAGGTATGCCTTCTTTGACTTGGACGACTGTCCTATTGAATTTCCCCCTACGATGACTCTTATTTCTCCAAGCGGTGGTCGCGACGATTCCTCTACTTTCCCCTTCAACTTCTTGTCCTTCTGGTCTCGTCCAAGGAAATTTCTCAGCTTCCTTTGCTTAATGAGATTTTCAATCTGTTGCTTTAAATCAAAGCATTCGTCCGTGTCATGCCCATGATCTCTGTGGAAGCGACAATACTTATTCCTATTACGCTTGTTGGGATCTCCCTTCATCTTCTCCGGCCACTTCAAAGAAGGCTCATCCTTGATTTGCATAAGGACTTGTTCAAGTGGTACGTTCAAAGGGGTGTATTATTGATTCCGTGTTGAAGAACCTAGCTTCTTACTATTTCGGTCTCTCTTATCTTCTGTTCGCCCCTTCTTTGGACGAGGAGCTTGCTTAGAGTGATGAGCGGGATTTGCTTCCATTCTTTCAACTCTCTTCCTCTTCTTAGCTATGATTGCGTCTTCTGCGTTCATAAAGTTTTGGGCTGAATGGACGAGTTCGGCCATGGACTGAGGCTCTTTTTCATAAAGTTTGTGTATGAATAAATCAGAATTGACCCCGTTATGAAAGGCAGCCAATAATAGCTTGTCATCTACCTCATCCATAGTCAAGGCTTCCCTATTGAAGAGCGTGATGAAGGACCGCAGGCTTTCATTCTCTCCTTGCTCTATGGTTAGCAAGCTGGACGAGGAACGCTTATGTCTCTGTCCTCCAATGAAGTTATTAACGAATAATTTGCTTAACTCCTCGAAAGAACTTACTAAATTCGGGGGTATTTTGCTGAACCAAACTCTCGCAGGCCCTTTGAGGGTAGTTGGAAATGCTCTACACATTATCTCATCCGGAACCCCTTGAAGATGCATAGTAGTCTTAAAGGTAGCAATATGGTCAAAGGGGTCACGCGTGCCATCATATGAGTCCAAGGAAGACATCTTGAACTTTGGTGGCAAGGGATGACCATTGATGGATGCCGTAAAGGGTGAATCAGTTCTGTGAACTAAATCTTCTACAGGATTGGTCCTCCTCATGTTCTCCCTTATCTCATCCATAACCTTCCTCATCTGGTCCACTTCCCTCTCCAAATGTGGTACCTTCCTTGAAACGGTGCCCCTTGATTGACTTTCTGGTTCAACATTCCTTTCATCTTCCTGACTTTGTTCACGCTCCTCTCCACGGGCCTCATGTCGTTGCCTCCTAAGATTGATCTCCCTCCGCAAGTCTTGATTTTGGCGAGTTAGTTCTGCCATGGCAGCGGCCATGGATTGCATGTGTTGGGCAGAAGATGGCTGCATGGCAGGCGCCGATTGTTGACCGCGATTGGGATTACTGGAAGCGTCTCTACTCTCTTGGGGGCCTGGACTGGTAGCCCTTGATCTTGTCCGGACCATCTCAACCATTTTTCCAGAGAAAGAAATAGTAGGACTCGACAAATGAAATTCAAATGCGATGAATACAATCCAATTTCTTTCCCACAGACAGCGGCAACTGATGTTTCCAAGAAAATCAATGGGTTGAAGATCTCCGGGTCTTGATCCTGAAGGGTGTCTTGGAAAACAAAATAGAATTAGAAGAGACCGGTGGAGGCCGGCCAAAGGTCCTCCGATGACAAAGTTAGTTTCTTTGTTGATCGCTCAAAGAGAGAAAATGCTATTCAGAGTTTTTTTTTTTAGAATGTTTTTTCTTACCTCGCTTCTCTACCAGTGAGTCCTTTATATAGTGTTGGCCAAGAGCGGTTACCTTGTAACTTCTCCAATCATTGCGGGTTTCTGGAGTAACCGCTATAACTGTTATGGAAGTTACAATATTTAGATTCCGTCTTCAATAATTTCCTATGTCTTTTTTTTTTCAAGAACAGTTTTTTTATTTTCACCTTTTCTTTTCCCAACGTCAGATCTTTTGTTATCCTTCTCTTATAGTACTGTTTTTCTTTTTTTTTCTTTTTTTTTCTTTTTTGGCAATGCTCTAAGTATCAACATAGTGGTATTTCAGGGGCATTTAACTTTTTTGAGTTTCTGTTAAAAATACTGCACTACGTTAATTGATACATCCTTTTGTCATCCCAATACTTCACCTTTATTTAATACCCAACTTTTCTTTACCATACAATTTTTTATTGAGAAAACATTACATCAAGAGCTGGCGTAAAACCGGTGTTTTACGCCAGCCAATAATACATCGCCACGTGGAAATTCTATTAAAACCCACTCCAAACAGCCAAAGCACACGCTATGAACCTCAGACAAAACAGAAAACAGAGAAAAGCAAACCCACTCCAAAAACTTTGCTTCCTTCATCACGCCGAACCTCCACCTCCGCACAACCTGATCGCCGGAGCAAAATGAAGAAAGAACACTAAGTTTACACTTAAAACCCCTCTCCAAATAGACTCCAAACAGATCGAAGAAAGAAACCCAGCCCTCAGAAAAAAGCTCCTCACGCCTCACCTCTGCTTTTCTCGCCGTCTCCTCTGGGTTGTGTCGTCCTTTGCTTGCCCAAACCTCCACCACACCACACACCAGAGCTCACCGCCACAGAGTTCGCCGGAACTGTGCGTGGAGCTTGGAAACAAACCGGAGCCGCCGTGAGCCACGATCCAAAGGTATGTTTTTCATGATTTTCCCTTTTCCCCAATATGGATTTCGAATTGGGTGTTTGGATTTTTTGTTTGCCTCATTGGAAAGTTTCAAATTTTGAGCATTTCCTTTTTTATGAGAACAGAGGGTGGGTTTTGATATGATCTGGGGTTTGTTTGGTTTTTGAATTAGGGATGTTTGATTAATTTGATTAAGTTAGATTGACTGTTAGATAAATTGGCGTTAGATGTACAATGTGATGGGATTGAGTTTGGAAATGATAGTTGAATACTGAATTAGAACTTGCTGTGAAGAAGTTGACAACTGTGTTGAAAGTTTCAAAATTTGTTTTACTTTTTCACAAGTGGGTTTTTGTTGGTTTGCTATAGCTGTATTATGCTTATAAGATTGATATTGTGTTTTTCCTGATTTCTTTTGTTGTGGTTTGAACTGGGTAAATTTTGGTTTTTGAAGTTTATGTTGGGTTGCTGGAGTTTTTTTTTTTTTTTTTTGTATGTATATGCATATGTGTATGTGGGTTTTATGAAGGTGCTAATTCATTTACTGGAATAAATTCATGCTAATTCACTTTGATTCACTTTTTGCTCATGGGGCTGAATATCATTGGACTGTAATCAATGCAATTAGCCAATACTCACTTCTTAGATTTTCTATTTTCCGTTTTTTGGTCTATCCCAAAATGTTCCCCCACTTGAATAGTCGTATATATTTTATCTTCAGTTTATGTTTCAGTCCTCCATCCAACACATGAATGAATTTATATGTCTTTGTCTTTGCTGACATTGCAGAAAACGATCTCCCATAATTGATTTTTTTTTCTTGGATGGTAATCAATGGATGCTCACCTTGTCCGTTTAGATTGTTTTCTGTTTTCATGTGGTCTAACACCTTATTTTCCTGTGTTAACTTTCTATCCAACAATACCAGTATTTTTAACACCAATGAAAATTTTGCAGGTGAAATTTTGACCATAGTTTCTATTATTTGCTAATGAATACCATGTGTTTAAGGTTTTGTTATGTTTTTCAAACCATATTTTTCCCTTGCTGAGATATTTATTTGCTTTACATAGGCTGGTGCATTGGAGAAGATTGTCAAGGCATCTCAGCTTGAGATCATTGAGCTGCAGCATTCTGTGGGTGAACTAAGGTACTTACTGGCATTCTCAATATTATATAGCTGCAAATAGACTGTAAAACTTGCATGTTTACCTATTGTAAAGCTGGGTCTAAGGGTCCCTTCAATGATAGTCAGAATTATAAGCACTTGTTTTTTCCTGACATGGTATCATTCTGTTTTTCACACTGCTTCACTGTATGAAGGGCAGAGTCGAGTTTGTTACTTATTGTATGATAGGATTGCTGAATTGTTTCTTATATATATTTATTTCAATTTTTCAATTTGTGTTTCCTTTTTTTTTTTAAACCTTGACTTAAAACCTTGTGCCAAGATATCTAAATTAGATAATTCAGGTGTTTTACTAGTATTTTTAACACCAAAAACAAAACCAGTATACCTCAACCTTATGTTTCTTGCTGCCTAAAATAACGGACTATACCAGTTAATTTCAGGAGTTTCGGGTAGTTTCTGATACACCAGCGACAGTAGCATTTTAGACTAAAACCCACTCTTCACTCTCCATCTCCCTGTCTAACCAAATCAGCACCCACCACCTTCCTTTTGTTGTAAGTAGTGCTTCCTTTGTTGTGGGTGTTGGTTTTTTGGACATGGGTGGCTCCTCTTTGTATTTCTAGAAATTATTTCCAGCAGAAACTTCCATCTTGACTCGCCCCCTTATAAGCAAAAGCTAATTTGGAGTCCTCTATTGTGCACCTTACATGTTTCCATTGCTACATTTAACCAAATTGGAATGATTTTGATTATATTTTAGGAAGTTTTTCCTTTGTCCTTGATTATGTGAAGAGCCCAATTATTTTTATGATTATCCGTGTTTGTATTTGATTTAATTCCTTTGTGATAGCTAGAATCTCTCTATGAAATGAAACTTTAATTTCAGTTTGTAATGTATCTTGCTTTGTTTTCCTTTTCATGTGGAAACCATTTTCAGGAATAGCAAGGTTCGAGAGATAGAAGAAAAGAATCAACTAGGGGGAAATGAGAAATGGAAGATAAAAGGTCAGCAGTCGCAGAAGCGTGCAAAGCAAAGATGGCACTGAAATATCTTCACCATTTTTTATCAAATATTTCGACATTTATAGAGCACATTGGAAAGAGTAGATATCAAGATCAACCCAGAGAAATATTTGATAAACTATGATAATTTTACCTAGTGACATGAGAAACAGAATCCACTGAACTGATTTATAATTCATAGCTATATTCACACGTGCTATTTCTCTTCGATGTTAGCTCCTTCCCATAGTTTTCATTATAGAGTTGATCATTATTGTTGTAATGTATAAACGCATGCTTCTGGAAATAATATTTATTGATGGGAATTTTGGTTATTTATTGATCTGAACAAAGATCTTTCAGGTTGATCGCTTCAAGAGTGGAGTAAAGTTCTTTTTATTTCACATTTACTTTCAGAACAAAGCTAGTTACTCGACGAACTTATAAATTGACTAAGTCGCTAAGCGCATAGTACAAATAGCAACAGGCCAACACAAAAACTTGTAGCCAACTTCACCTAGGAAGCAAAGTAGACCTAAGACTAATCATGCTTATTTGAATTATGGTGTTTTTGGACTCACTCGTTTCAATTATTTCAAATTATTTGAACGTAGACTAAACACATTTTCCACATTTTGTCTAGTATACATCATAATAACATAGAGCTTATTTTTCCAGGGAGAAACAAAATAGAAAATGCATCTATTGCCTTTAAAATTGATCAAACTCCTTCAGCAAAAATGAAAAAAACCTCCATGCTTGCACATACACATATGCTTGCACATGTTTTTTTTTTTTTTTTTTTTGGCCTTTTTTTTTTTTTTTTTTATTTTGAAGTTTTATGCAAAAATAAAACTTGAGAATACATTCACCTAAAATAAAACCTATCACAATTTTTTTTATAATAAACTTATCATAATTTTTTCTATAAGAGTTTCTAATTGAGAATGCATTCACCTGAAATAAAACCTGTCACAATTCAATTCATAAAAGATCATATGATTGACCATACATCTTGAAATAAAATTTGTCACAATTCTTTTGGGAAATTTCTAATTGAGAATACATTTATCTAGAATAAAACCTGTCATATTTCAATATACAAAAAAGAGGACCATACGTTGGGAATACAAAAAAGAAGAAGATGGTTCTATGTCTATCCACCACAATTTAAACATTATATAACAAAAAAATATTTGCTTCCCAATCCATTCTCTTGGACACAAAACTTGTTTGTACATCAACTTTCTTGGAATTGTTGTAATGGATCCTACATAAAAGAATGTACAAAAAATAAAATTAGAATGAACACAGTTAAAAAAAAATCAATGTATTCTAATTAAACGCTAAGTGGTCATACCGTAAATGATGACTGGTTGGAATATATATGCATAGTAGATGATGATGTAGAAGGATATGTCACAGTTGGCAAAGAGTCCTAAAGATGATTGACAAATAAAAAAATGAATAAATAACAAAAACATCTATTACAGAACAATTTATACTAAGTAAAAAAATCAAAGACATCATATACCTGTACCAAACTTGTGGAGCATAATGTATTTGCCATGACTAACGGGTTCAACCTTGCCATCGACGACTCCTAATTTAAAAAAGTAAAGGTTTATTTTTGAAAATATCAACAAAGAATACTATAAATTTACAACATAACACTCACAAAAATGTATTACCATTAATTCACCAATCACAAAAAGTAATTTTAACAAACATTTAATAGGCTATTATAGTGCACAAATTGTCATAGGTGAACATGAGCTATGCTGTACTCTGAGTTCTGACATAGAAACAGTGAGCATATAAGTTTTAACTTTTGTGTTTTGCAAGTATGAATAGTTACAATTTAGTTTTAACTTTCTGCTTTTGAAGGCATGCACATTAGGATGGTTACAATTTATTTTTATTTATAAAAAAAAAATAACATTTTTTTTTTAAATGAGTGATATTACTGACATGTATATACATAATAAAAATAATGGCAAAGAAAAGCCACAGAATGAATTAGAGCCCAAATCCTCAACATTTCTACTTGGAAACTGAATATATTGTAATTAAATAACCTCAGTTTAACTTTATTGTTGATGCACTGACTCCCAATGTGGTGTTAAGCTTGTATTTGCAACATCCCTACAAAAAGTAATTTTATAAACCAAAAATTTAAATACTAAATTAATACTACAACTCAACAAGGTCATGTAATTACCTGGAATGTTTATGTGTTGGACAATTGGTTCTCACATGGCTTGTTTCTTTGCAAATGCTACATTTTCTCTTCTTCATCAATTGTTTTTCTTTTGGATGCTTTTGTCTCAAAGCTTTAGGCCTTCCTTTTGATGGAACATGTGGAGGGTCTCGCAAAGTAATTGGAAGATTTGATAATACTTTATTGTTTAATGTAGTATTATCAGGACTTTCTAAATCATCAACATCATGAACATCTTGCATGGCTAGAAGCTCCTCATGAATTTTTCGTAAAGTTTGTCCAAGATGCTTGTATTGCTTCTCTGATTGTGACCCTACCTCTGCAACTTCCAAAAATTGAAGCATCAAACTATTTCTCATCATGGTAGAAGAAACTTGAGGTTCCCCCTGTACTACATCACTAGATATGTCATGTACAATGTGCTTCTTGGCATTAATTGTCCATCTTTCTAAAATATAATGTGATGGAAGAAAGTGCACAAGAGATTTCTTCACAAAAACAGCTAGGATATGTCTACAAATAATACCAACAAACTCAAACATATGGCATGTACAAATAGCTTTTGTCTCAACAATATCAAGAGATACTTCATAAAATAGACTTTCTCTCCCATAAGCTACCACTTTGTATATCTTCTTCACTTATTCTTTATGATATTTGGATGCCTTATATTTTTTACTACAAAATAACTCTTCTTGAAATTTCATAAACATCTTTCTTGTATAAACTTTTGCCGCCTCTACTTCCAGCTTATAACATGTTTTCAAAATTGGCACTGAATTTTTTGTCTTTACATCTTGTTCTTTCTCTTTAAGATAACGTGCATTCAAAGCTAGCTCATATTGATATACAAAATCACTTATTGTTGTACTCGAACGAACATAATCTTTAAAAAATTTATTCATGCTTTCACTCCTTTGAGTTGTAGACATCCCGACACAAAATGAGCTTCGTAAGTAAGCCGGAACCCATCTTTCACGCCGCATATATAGATTTCCCAACCAATCATTATCTCCCAATCCATATTTCTCCATAATCTTACTCCATTCTAACTCAAACTCTTCAATAGTGAGTGTATCATGGATGCAATGGTAAAATTCTTCCTGAAAATGTGGATATTTATTATATACATGGGACAACTGTTCTGGAACTTTCTGTAAAAGATGCCACATACACAATCTATGAGTTGCATTTGGCAATACATCTGCAATTGTTTTAGCCATAGCCTTGTCATCGTCTGTTATAATTGTAGAAGGAGGATTTCCAGGCATTGCATTAAGCCAAGTCTTCAACAACCATGTATAAGATTCCGCTGTTTCACTGACAAGCAAAGCACATCCAAACATTACAGATTGATGATGGTGGTTAACCCCTGTGAAAGGAACAAAAGGCATCTTATAACGATTTGTTTGGTATGTAGCGTCAAAGGTAACAACATCTCCAAAATATTGGTATGCCATTCTTGACCTAGCATCTGCCCAAAAGCAATTACCCATGCACCCATATTCATCAACTTCAATTGCATAAACAAAACCTGGATTTTTACATTGACTCTCAATAAAATATTTGTACATTCCTTGAGCATCTCCATCTTGAAGCAACTTTCTTCTTTTACTACCTAAATAATTTTGAATATCAACTGGAATACATCCAACATTATAATCACCGCCAGATTCTTTACTTAACACAGACATTATCTTGCTTGGGGCTATACCTGACTCATTGAGTGTATCTATAAGATTCTTTTGGGCACTTGTTATCACTCTATGCCCACGAAGCAAACTTGTACTCTTAGGGGTAAGAAGCTCATGATTATGACCCTCCACAAATTTACATACAATCCATGTATCATCAACTTTCTTTAAACCTATCATTGCTTTGCATCCCACTCTTGTTTCTGCACGCTCTGGACCTATTCTTTCATTGTCATCATTACATTGACGACAGAATCCTTCCTTCGAACAAACATATTCAATTCCAACCCTTGTTTTATCTTTATTCTTTCGAGTATGATTTACTCGTATACTAAAACCCTTTCGCCTTGCATATGCATTATAATATGCATGAGCAGCCTCTAAGTTTTCAAATACCATATCAAGATGTGGTTTTGAATGCCTATTGCATGCGAAAGGTTGATTTGAATCATCCAATGACAAGTCTACATTATTTTGATCTTCGTTTATTTCTGACTCATCATGTACTAAGTCATCTACCATATCACAAAGTGAGATTGTTTCAGGTTCTTTGTTGTTTGCACTCATATTTTCAATTCAAGTAATTTTATATTTCAATATGACCTATAAAAAACAAAAGAGAAGAAAAATTCATAAGCAACAATTAAGAATAAATTTAAAAGTGCTATTACAATACTAAACTTGCCCAATTTGGCAAATTTGTTCTATTACATAAAACAGCTATCAAATAACTCCAAGTACATTGGTACATTGGTACAAATAGCTCCACTCAATAAACTTTATTACATAAAACAGCTCCAAGTACATCCTTATTTGCACTTTGGTACATATAGAGAACAAATTGACATTAAAAGTAGGAGAAAATTGACATTACAAGTAGGAGAAAATTGACATTACAAGTAAGAGTAAATTATATTTGAAACTAAAAATATTTTAATAGCTATAAAATAAATAATACCAGCTGTGTCCCAGAGGCTAAAGTTGACAGCGGAGAATTCAATAACCACAGTAAGTAAATTTGTCGGAAAGGCACCTGGAAGAAGCAAAATTGAAAGAAATACAAATCCAAGAAAAAAAAAAGGAAACAATTCAATCAAGGTTTTAAGTCAAGGTTTAAAAAAAAAAAGGAAACACAAATTGAAAAATTGAAATAAATATATATAAGAAACAATTCAGCAATCCTATCATACAATAAGTAACAAACTCGACTCTGCCCTTCATACAGTGAAGCAGTGTGAAAAACAGAATGATACCATGTCAGGAAAAAACAAGTGCTTATAATTCTGACTATCATTGAAGGGACCCTTAGACCCAGCTTTACAATAGGTAAACATGCAAGTTTTACAGTCTATTTGCAGCTATATAATATTGAGAATGCCAGTAAGTACCTTAGTTCACCCACAGAATGCTGTAGCTCAATGATCTCAAGCTGAGATGCCTTGACAATCTTCTCCAATGCACCAGCCTATGTAAAGCAAATAAATATCTCAGCAAGGGAAAAATATGGTTTGAAAAACATAACAAAACCTTAAACACAAGGTATTCATTAGTAGATAATAGAAGCTACGGTCAAAATTTCACCTGCAATATTTTCATTGGTGTTAAAAATACTGGTATTGTTGGATAGAAAGTTAACATGGGAAAATAAGGTGTTAGACCACATGAAAAACAGAAAACAATCTAAACGGACAAAGTGAGCATCCATTGATTACCATCCAAGAAAAAAAATCAACTATGGGAGATCGTTTTCTGCAATTTCAGCAAAGCCAAAGACATATAAATTCATTCATGTGTTGGATGGAGGACTGGAATATAAACTGAAGATAAAATATATACGACTATTCAAGTGGGGGAACATTTTGGGATGGACCAAAAAACGGAAAATAGAAAAATCTAAGAAGTGAGTATTGGCTAATTGCATTGATTACAGTCCAATGATATTCAGCCCCATGAGCAAAAAGTGAAAAATAAGAGTTCCATGTAAATGAATTAGCATGAATTTATTCCAGTAAATGAATTAGCACCTTCATAAAACTTGCATACACATATGCATATACATACAAAAAAAAAAAACTCCAGCAACCCAACATAAACTTCAAAAACCAAAATTTACCCAGTTCAAACCCCAACAAAAGAAATCAGAAAAAACACAATATCAATCTTATAAGCATAATACAGCTATAGCAACCCAACAAAAACCCACTTGTGAAAAAGTAAAACAAATTCTGAAACTTTCAACACAATTGTCAACTTCTTCACAGCAAGTTCCAATTCAGTATTCAACTATCATTTCCAAACTCAATCCTATCACATTGTACATCTAAAGCCAATTTATCTAACAGTCAATCTAACTTAATCAAATTAATCAAACATCCCTAATTCAAAAACCAAACAAACCCCAGATCATATCAAAACCCACCCTCCATTCTCATCAAAAAGGAAATGCTCAAAATTTGAAACTTTCCGATGAAGCAAACAAAAAATCCGAACACCCAATTCGAAATCCAAATTGGGGAAAAGGGAAAATCATGAAAAACAAACCTTTGGATCGTGGCTCACGGGCTCCAGTTTGTTTCCAAGCTCCACGCACAGCTCCGGCGAACTCTGTGGCGGTGAGCTCCGGTGTGTGGTGTGGTGGAGGTTTGGGCAAGCAAAGGACGGCACAACCCAGAGGAGACGGCGAGAAAAGTAGAGGTGAGGCGTGAGGAGCTTTTTTCTGAGGGTTGGGTTTCTTTCTTCGATCTGTTTGGAGTCTATTTGAAGAGGGGTTTTAAGTGTGAACTTAGTGTTCTTTCTTCGTTCTGCTTCGGCGATCAGGCTGTGCGGCGATGGAGGTTCGACGATGAAGGAAGCAGAGCTTTTGGAGTGGGTTTTCTTTTCTCTGTTTTCTGTTTTGTCTGAGGTTCATAGCATGCGCTTTGGCTGTTTGGAGTGGGTTTTAATAGAATTTCCCCGTGGCGATGTATTATTGGCTGGCGTAAAACACCGGTTTTACGCCAGCTCCTAATGTAATGTTTTCTCTTTTTTATTTAGGAGAAAGCTTTTATAGAGAAATTTGTTTCAAAGTTGTCCGCAAGAAATAAATTTCAGAGAGAGAGAGAGAGAGAGAGAGAGGAGGGAGAAATTATAAGATCCACGTGGTGGACAAGTGATGTGGTCCACCATTCCACTAAAAAACTTCCACTTGTTTAAAATTGTTAGTTAGAAAATTTTTTTAAACAAAAATTAATTACTGACTCAACAATTTTAAACAAGTGGAAGTTTTTGAGTGGAATGGTAGACCACATCACTTGTCCACCAGAGGACTCTATAATTTCTCTAGAGGGGGAAAGAAGAGCGTTCAAAGAGTTCTGTTTAATTTTTAACTACTATCAACAGTTGTGTTTATAGTTTAGAATAGGCAGTTGGGTTTTTAAGGGGCGTGTATATAAGGTCAATAAAAAGTAAAAAAAAAAATTATAAATAAAAAGAACATTGGGTCTCTAATTTACCATGGTTCTAAGAATTGAAAATATCACTTTTTCTACCAAATGAAAAGTTACAATTGTTCAGTTTTTAAATGTATATGTGGCGCAAGTTTATGTACCCATGTGGCGCAATAAGGCGTGGTTAACAAAAAATCAAAAATTTCGACTATTAGTTATTATTAGTCGCTAACCCGTACAATGCACGGAAAAATTATTGAATACAATATATAATTTAATCTTGGTTTATTTTACTACAACACCGAAATTGAATTTGTAAAATAAAACCATATAGCTAAAACATTAGTTATTCTCATAAAGGACTAGATGCCATTATTGAATTATACCCCCTAGTCTTGAATTATTGATCTTGTTTAGAAAATTCAATTTTAAGAGGAACATTATTTAAAGCGTTATGTTTTAGTTAAAAATGTATAAGTTTTCAAAACTATGGTCATTAATTTAAATTCGGGGGAAAAAAATGATATTAACTTCTTGAATAAAGTAAGGTAGGAGATAGAGAATTTATTTATGAACTCATTAAATAGGACTTTTAACCACATATAACAAACTTAATACAAACCAAAATATAATACTATAGCCATAAACCATTTTACAAACTCTTATTATGACAAATTTTCATTGGTTTTCTAATATGAACCTACCACTAACATTACTTTTTCACTTACTAAAAACTACTCACCACTCACAAGAACCACTAACCACACATAACAAACTTAATACAAACCAAAACATAATAATATAGCTACAAACTGTTATTGTGACAAATTTTCACTGGTTCTCTAATATGAACCTACTATTAACATCACTTTTTCACTTACCAAGAACCACTCACCACTCACTAGCTTTAGCATTTTACCAAATCATGTACCAATGACACAAAAACTTTTACAACTTTTCTTATATTATGCTGAAATGATAAGCTGGGATTAAGGATTGTTTTGATATGCCGTTCACTAATCACAAAATATCACTCCAACATTTATAAAAGAAGAAAGTTATAAAAAAATTTATGTCACGACTTACCAGAACGTATAAAATTGGCAGCATATATGAACTCACATTTCATTATTATCCACATCATCAGGAAACTTATTCAGAACAAATTTCAAAGGAGTGTAGGGATTGTCCTATTTCTCTCTTGCATCAGTACCTCTTCCTCCTGCTATAGTCGACACAGATGACTCTACAATTGGAGGACAGCAAAACCCGGGGACATAAAAAAATGGAGGCAGGATTGAGCAGCCGCTTGCATTAGGAGTGTGAGGAGGGCACAGGCCCCGCCATAAGTGTCTAGGATGCCATTTCATGTGGCCACACTAGGGGTGACAAAGTAAGCCCAAACCTATTTACCCGCTCAAACCCATTTACCCACCGAAACCCACCCAATTATTAGTTGGGTTAAATGGGCATCAACCCAATTAGACCCAATGATTATTGGGTTTTAACTAAAAACCCATTGAGACCCATTTAATTCAAAAATAATATACACAAATTCAACCTAGCCTTTCCCAAAAAGAAAAAAAAAAAAAGAAGCCCTCAGATGTTTCAGTTTTTAGGTTTTCATTTTCCTTCATTTTCTCGGCCTCCAAACACCTCTCTCTGTCTCTCTCGCTTGCTTTCTCTCTTTCTCTCTCTAGCTCTCATCTAGAACTCATGGAATCCATTGGTGCTTGAGCTCGTCAGGGAAGTTACTGCGGCCGGCATTGCCGTTGGCGGTGGTGGAAACGACGATTGGTCATTTAGGAAGCACTGTACGGATATGGTGCAGAGGATTTCGCTGCTTACGCATTTGCTTGAGGAGATCAGAGAGTTTCGTGCTCGGCCGGTGGATGATGCGGTGTCGGCGGCGATGGCGACTTCTGATGATGTGGATGTGGAGTCGTCGTGGTTGTCCGATCTGGTTGGGGCTCTTCGAGCTGCTAAGCGGCTTTTGTCTCTCGCCGGGAACTTCCGCTCCAAGAGCTCTTCCGTGAGTTTCATGTTATTCTTTGTGTGTGCATATGTTTATATGTAGTGTCTGTTTGGTTGCTCGGAAAGTGAGAGAGAAAGAAAAAAGAAAGTTTCAAGCTCCAAAAATATACTTGACGCATTAAAAGCAGTAGAGTTGAGTTTGAGATTGGAGTTTTTTTTTTTTTTTTTTGAATCTCGCATTCTGGATTTTTGTTCTATTTTGATCGTTTCCTGCATTTTCTCGTCAAACAAATGTAGCGTTTGTGTGAATTGTCATGGAATTTTCTTGCTTTTATTTTTTTTGGAAATTTAGATCTATGCTATAGGTTTTTTGTTTTTTGTTTTTTTGTTTTTGTTTTTTTGGTGACAATGACAATGTGGGTTTTCACTTTAATGGCATTTTGGGTGAGTTGGGGTTTACCCATAATAATTGGGTTGAGTTGGATTTGGGTTAGAAACAATTAATTAAATGGGTTTTAATGGGTAAATGGGTTTTATATGCCCACCCCAATTATGCCCATCTCAAACCCACCCATTTGACACCCCTAAGCCACAACCGACGCTGGCAAACAAAGCATTCGTGCTGCAGTGGAGGGTCTTGCACCCCCATGAAATTAAAATAAGGGACATCATGATCGCAAGCATTGTTAGTCCCACAGTTGTTTTATGGGTGAGATGCAGGGAATTCCTTAGGGTTGTTCATGGTGTTTATTTATCCAAAATACAAGTTGATTTTTGAAAATTACTAAGAATAACAAAAAAATAAAATAGTATTTTTTTTTTTATATTATAAGATATAAATTCTACTTTAACATAATCTAAAAAGTATATGTGTGCGAAGCTCCCTCTTAGAGACTTGAACCCTAGCCCTTTCTTCCCGCACCCCATAAGCACTTATACTTATGGATGATTAGCCATTTCTCCCTACACCCTATAAATACTTATACTTGTGAAGTAATCAACGCACCAAGGGTGTGCGTTGGTAATAGTAGAGTTAATATGAAGAACAATGCTAGTATCACAAAAAAACTTCACAACTTTTGTCACAACTTTCCGAGTGAAATTGTGAGTATCCACATTTAAGTATCATGATTTAAAGCTGAATAAATATAAGGTCCAGTCCAAATTGTGTGAATTATACTAGATTTATAAGTTTTATTTTATTTTATTTTTTTAAAATATTAAGTATTTTAACACACACACAAGGGGGAGAGGTGAGAAAGTTTTAAAGAAACTAACAGTGGTGTATATCCAAAATGACCCAACTCTTGGATACAAAGAAAAAATTTCAACACAAAAAACAAAAAATCTTGGCACCACAGCAGTGGAGCTAAAAATTTAGCTATTTGGTATCACAAAAAGTTACTTTATCTATTTTACCTACACACATGCTGCAGCAATGGATCTATTTTAGCTTTCAACACAATAAAATAATATAAATATCACAATAAAATAAGATATTTACTACAATAAAATAATATATCCACTACATACAACCATCACAGCCACACACACAACCGGACAAGGAATAATTTTTTTTTTTTTTTTTTTTTTTTAGCTCTAAGCTACAGTGTACATTCATAAATAGATGTGTATAGTAGCAATGAAGTTACAAAAATAGATTTGGCTCTACTATTATATAGTTATTTTTGTATTTTGATAGAACTAAAATAGTTA
Organism: Quercus aquifolioides; assembly: GCA_019022515.1. Classification (NCBI taxonomy): domain Eukaryota; kingdom Viridiplantae; phylum Streptophyta; class Magnoliopsida; order Fagales; family Fagaceae; genus Quercus; species Quercus aquifolioides. Next base: position 7,724,535 of record CM032331.1, on the reverse strand, counting down.
TATAGTTTTTTTTAGCTTCAATACATGTATTAAGATTGTTTGTAAATGTAAGAAAGGATTTTAAAGTGTACTAAGACTGGGTCAATGATCTTGTATTTATAGACTTAAAGTACCCGTGGCCGAAGTCCCCAGACCAGTCAAACTCAATGATCATGAGTGAAAAAAAAAAAAAAAAAATTATATTTGGTGAAACGTGTCAGTTTTCAAAGATTCGCACCAATGAGAGATTTACGCTGTTTGGGTTCCTACTTCATTAATTTTCGGCCTTTCTTTTTTTGCTTTTAGGTGGACAAAGAAGAGAAACGCTTTTTTTTTTTTTTTTTGATGAGAAGTACGAAACTTTTATTAATTAGAAGGTAAGGACAAAGCATCATGAAACACTTGTAGTCAGGGGCGGAGCCACGTAGTGGCTTGGGGGGGCCGTGGCCCCTGCAAAAAAAAAAATTTTCCCATTAGCTTATGAAGAAAAAATAAATTGGCCCCCCCAACGTTAGACAACCGGCCCCCCCTATCCATTTCTCCCAGCCCACTCCCAGCCCAGGAACACCCTCAATCAAAAATTAGGAAAAAAAAATTTATTTGTTCTACTTTCAAGCAAAATTATATATATATAAAAAAAAAAAAAAAAACCCAAAAAAATTTGAACTAAAATCTGAAAAAAAAAATAAAAATAAAAATGTAACAGAGGGAAGCCCACGGCAGCGAGCCCATTACAGAGGTAGCTCACGCACGGCAAGCCCACGGATTCTCAACCAAAAAAAAAAAAAAAAACCACCGATACAGAAAATCAAAAATCAAACCCATCAGTCAGGCAATCACGTCGCTGGCAGAGAAATCCAATCCCCAATACAGTAATATACAGAGCAAAACCAAAACAAAATCCAGCAAACAAAGACAAAGGTGTTTATCAAACAAAAAAAAAAAAAAAAAAACCAGAGCAAACCAAAACCGCCCCTGCCACTCTGCCAGCAAACCAAACCCACGGACCACAATCACGTCGCTGTCATCGCCGTCGTCGCCGCAGCAGCTTGCTCGTCGTCGTCGCCGCAGCTCACGTCGCCGTCGACGTCGCCCCTCATCGCAGATCAGAGATCGTAGATCCGATATTGGAGATCGCAGATCGGAGCTCTGCCTCTGCTCTGGTGGTCGGTGCTCTGCTCCCTCCGGCCCTCCCTCAAGGTAATTTCTCTCTTTTTCTCTCTAACTCTCTCTCTTTATCTCACTCTCACTGAAATGAAATTTTCGCAGATCGCCGTCGCCCGTCTGATCTGCTCGCTCCGGTGCTCCCTCCGGTCCGGCCCTCCCTCAAGGTTTTTTTTCTCTCTAACTCTCTCTCAGTCTCTCTCTCTTTAGTCTTTATCTAACTCTCAAATGAAAAATGAGATGAAATAGATTGAACGGCTCTCTAACTCTCCCTATTTATCTCACTACAAATTAAGTCAGCCAGCCAATCAAAGATGAGAGACCCACAGTGGGTCTCTCATCTCTGATTGGCTGGCTCTTTTTTTTATCTTTTTGAATTTGGCTTTATGCCTTTATCTTATCCGTTTGGGTTGGTCAGTGTGTTGGTGTTGGCTTTATCTTTTTCGTTTGGGTTGGTCATTGTGTTGGTGTTGGTGGGAATGGGATATTGATTGTCATTTAGTGTAATATGTATTGTGATTTGTGATTGGCATTGTGAAATTTTCTGATTGCAGCTGGCTATTGTGATTGGGGCACATGTTGTGCTTTTTTGTTGTCTGTTGAGGGGGGACCGTGGGGTGGGGAGAGAGTAGATGGGCTCATGGGGCCGAGTAAACAATAATTAAAGCAATGTAATGTGCAGCACATTAGACTGCTTTAATTATTGTGCTGTACATAGAATGTATAATGTTCGGCTCTTTTAGTGTAATATGTACAAGGGGCTAAACAATATAACAAATTAAAGCAGTATAATTAATGACAAATAAATTAAAGTAATATAGTTTATTGTTACGCTAAACAACAATAATTAAAGCTATATAATTAAATTAACCAATACATTATAAAAGACAAATAAATTAAATTATTTTTGTTTTCATTTGAGGGGTTATTATTAATTAAAGTTGTATTAAAAATTGGTTGACTGTTTAAATTATAGTGGAATTTCTTTTTCCTTGAGTATGAATAACATTCATATAACTAAGTAAAAATTTCTAATTAAAATTTTATTTTTTAAAAATTCTTTTCAGGTTAATTTTTTAGTTATATTCTTAAAGCTAAAAGAATTATGAGCAAACGAAAAACAATTGATGCATTCTTTAAGAAAAAAGATGTTAGCAATTTAGAAATTAGGACACCTGTGGCTGTAGAAACAAATGTTAATACTTCAATGCCTGATGAACACCCCTCCAAATGTCCAAAACTTCAATTTGAAGAGATAGATCGTGATCCAGGATCACGTAAACAAATATGTGAATTTCCTATCAATAAACAAGATGAAATCTGACTAGCTTATCTCAAAGAAGGTCCATATCAACCTGAAACCCCTGCAACTTCGTGGATGTAGGCAAATTGCCGAACCACGTAAATACTGTCTTGTGCGCGTGATTGTTTTTTTTTTTTTTTTTGCGTTTCTTTTGGCGTTTTTGATAATAGTATATTTATGTTACAACCTGGCCCCCCCATGTATTTATTCCTGGCTACGCCCCTGCTTGTAGTTCAATGAATGGTGGGCATTCCTCCATCCATGATACAAAGAAATCAATATTCTTGGCATATGCAGCTAAAGCATGTGCGGGACAGTTGGCTTGTCTCTTGACGTGGGAAACTTCAAAGGAACGAAACTCCTGTAGCTTTGAGTGAGTCCCAGCGACAAGACTAGCAATAGTAATCTGAGCATTGTCTGGGTCCACAATTGCATGAGAAACACTCATCGAGTCTGTTTCAAAAATCACGTCCATTACTCCTACATCCCATGCAAAGAGCGTAGCCTCATCCGCATTAAGCACGTTAAAATGTCATATCTGTGTCAGAATCATGATATATTTGTATGGTATTGGTCGTGTTATATCCTATCCGTGCGTCGTAATCTTGTTATATCTTGTAATATCTGACGTTTTAAGTAGCATCTTGATGCTACGTTCACAATATTTTTATAATATTTTCATAACAAATCATAGATAATTAGTTGTTATTGATTCAAATTTAAACTTAACACTAAAATTACTTTTTTGCTCTAACAATAACAACCAGCAACAACTTACCACTTAAAATTTGTTGTAAAAATATTATGAAAATGTCAAATGTAAATGTGTTTGTCTTTGTGTTTGTGTACGTGTATGTGTTTGTGTCCGTGCGATTTGAAATTGATAGGAATGACGAATCCAGTGACATCGTGACAGTGAAGTCTTTCAGTGACGATGATAGACAAGACAGACGAAGGCATGCTTGGACGAGCATATCTTATGCCCACGTCACTGACGAGGAAAACACAATACATTCATTACAGCACAATTAAGTTAAGAACGGTTATAGGGCCAACTGTATGAGCCGTTGTAGCACATTAAAGTCACATTACAACCAGACCAGACGTTACGAGGAGGAGCATTAAGACCTCCATAACTACTCCAACGGCTAGAAGCCATGAAGGTATGCATATAAAGCCCTCTCATTATCAAGAACAAGGTACATACACAAACACACTAAGAGAGAACTATTATTTCTTGCATTCTCCAATTTCTCTGAGATTTCTTTGCATACTAACTTTGGCATCGGAGGCGTGGTGGCAGGCACCACACCGGTGACCCTTCCAGGAGGCTGCAGGTTGGCTTCATCCGACCACATTGACTGACGAGTTCAGAAATTATGACTGGACTTTACAAAATTGTACCCCTTGTGTTTGTGTATGTGTATGTGTTTGTGTCTTTGCGCCGTAATCTTGTTAAATCTTGTAATATTTGACGTTTTAAGTAGTATCTTGATGCTACGTTCACAATATTTTTATAATAAATTATAGATAGTTAGTTGTTATTGGTTCAAATTTAAATTAAACACTAAAATTACTTTTTTGTTCTGACAATAACAACCAGTAACAACTTACTACTTAAAATTTATTGTAAAAACATTATGAAAATGTCAAATGTAAATGTGTTTGTCTTTGTGTTTGTGTACGTGAATGTGTTTGTGTCCGTGCAATTTGAAATTATGACCGGACTTTACAAAATTGTACCCCATGTGAGAGAGAGGAATCATGTTTAGAAAACATGTGGACTGTTTCCTGCCAAAGAATGCCACGTGAGAGATGAAACCTATAGCGTCTTATCATTTCTTTGGGTCCCAGGAGGGCACTCAAGAACACAAAATTGCACACATGAAATGCGGAAGAAGTGGCCCACAGACCTGGTTGGACACACTCTAGATGGATGATTTGATTGCGACCCTTATCTAATCTATTTTTTTTTTTTCGATAAATTTATAAAAATAATGGGTAGGGAACTTGAATGTATCTAATTCTTTGGTATATTTATTGGTGCTTAAGTTGCCATTAGTGTCATTATTGGAAATTTGGAAACAAAGCAACAGTGCTTCCTTACATGCTCTAACTTCAGAATTACATTCTCTCAAAAAAAAAAAAAAAAAAAACTTCAGAATTACATGGGGTAATCCCACAATCAAGTCTTGTAACAATTACAAATTGTTAAAATCAATTATCCGCAAAAGTGGTACAGCTTTTGGCTCTAAAAGCTATATAGAAATCGCAATTTTTCAGAAATTCGTCTAACAACGAAATTGGCGCATAGATTTACTTTCTTTAAAGAGTTGACAAATATAAAAATGACTATCAATAATATTTGAATTTTATATATATAAGAATTATATTATGCATCTTATTATATATTTTTAAATGTATTCATGCATTTGCATGGAGTTACAAACTAGTTACATATTAAAGAATAGACACAACCATACTCAATCAATATAAAACCAATTTGAAAATCCAAGTCAACTATGAGTTTATTGAGGTGTTATTATTTAGTGGGTTCTATACAAGTAACAAAGTTGAGTGCCTTTTTTTTATTTTTTTTATTCTTCCCTTAGTTAATTTTTTTTTAATCACTGTTTAAAAAAGAAAAAGAAAAAAAAGAGAAGATGCTTTTTTTAATTAATTATTATTTATAAAAGTTGGTCCATCATCCTTCCTTTGATAGAGTCTACCATTCAAGGATGTTAAGAAATACTCTTTAGGAGTGCTTTTTCCCTAGGACACATTGCATATTCCACTAAATAGCTTCTTTGAATTACTCATTTCTTGGCCAAGCTATCCGCAATGCTATTAGTTTCATGGAAGATATGACATAATAGGATGGTCCATGCTCTACTTAGTAGGGCCTTACAATCACAAATTAATGGAGCTATAGTCAGAGTCATTGTCCCATTTGATGTTAGCCAACATATCACAATTTCGGAATCTATTTGCAAGTTTATAAATTTGTAACCAAGTTCTCATGCAATTAATAAGCCTTGTCTAACTGCTCATATTTCTGCAGCATTATTTGTGACAAAATCTAGTTTAAAATTGTTTACATCAAAAATGAAATGTTATCATATTTAGCCTTAGTTTTTTTTTGAGGAATTTAACCTTAGTTAATGGTATGCTTAATAATAAGATAAATAATTAATAAAATTAAAAATGCCACACCCATACTGACCGTGGCATAATATTCAATCACAAATGCACATGGTCACAATTAACTAATTTTATAATTCGATAAAAGAAATAAGTTAATTTAACAATGAGAAGTTATAATTTTTTCAAATGGTGTATACTTATAATTCATGCTTATCTTTGTATGGATTGGAGCCATTATTTATTGACTTAATACCTGAAAATTTTACTTCTTTTTGTCTATTTATTTTATTTATTTCAATGAGTGATCCACTACTTTATATTTTGGTTAAGTTTGTGATTCGTGTCTCTATACATTAAGTATTATGGCTTTATTAGGCTTACTAAATTGCCTTTGTCATATAATAACAACAACAAATAAAGTTTTATTTCCTAAATTTTGAGGGTTGACTATGGATCCTTAATATATTAATTATGGTTGGTCATATGTATTATTTGGATCCATTCTATTTTATCTAAAGTCATTTTCTTTGTTACTTTATTAATTGACATGTCATTTTTTATTAGTTCTACTAATTTGATTTTTGAATTAATTAAGATAATGAAATCTAGTGTAGATTTAGAAAAGAAAATTTTTATTATTGTAGCATATTCAATTTGAAACTAATTTTTAATGGTGTGGATGTTGTCCTCTATTTTATTTAGTACTAGTGATGAATTATTGTATGTCAAAAAGGAAAAACGAAATCTGGTAAGACATATTGTTTGGTCCAGGAAACGCTTTCCCTGAGATTTGAAAATCAAACTTCAATAAAGATATTTCTAACCTACACACATAGTGTCACTCACAACTTTAGGAAATACACCAAATTAATGCCTTTCCTGATAGGACAAAGTTTGAGAGCGACACTCCCTCTAAAATTTGCGAGTCCTCCCAAAATTAGTTTGAGACCGACACTCTCTGAAGTAGTAAAGTAGAGTCGTATCAAAATTCCGCACATAGTCATTGACACAAATGGCTAGTTGGGTCCGTCTTGGTAGGACATATTTGTTTTGCACAACTTGAAACAAACCTTACCACCACCACACCACAACACCCCCCCCCCCCCCCCCCCGGTAAGTGCTATATAACCCCCCACCATAACCCCGAGTCCTGACCCAGACAATCCACACAACTTAGAAAAACAAAAACCCACATTTTACCAGAAAGAACTAAATTTCATCAGAATCCTTGACTCCTTTCATTCATTCACTGCCTATAGATCATGAGATTCTTAACAAAAAACGCTCGGGGTGATTCTCGAGCACGAAGGAACTCCATGGCTCGGAAAGAAAAGTTGACGATGTGGCTTAATCCTGAAGAAATTTACTGTAGGGTTTGTGGCAAACGGTTCAACAAGGTGAGAGCTTTATGTGGACATATGAGAGCGCATGGCGACCGACCATGGCGGGGACTGCTTCCTGATCGTCGTCCTCGTCCTCGTCCTCCAACCTATGAGGCTTCTACTTCTACAGGGACGAGAGGGGAACCAGGGATTAATTTTCAGAGGGAGCCACAAGTGGAAGTCTCTCTTGCTTCTCCCAAATTATTGGATATGCTTACTCCAGAGCCACAAGTGAAAGGCTTTCTTGCTTCTCCGAAATCTGACTTTAATATGCTTCCTGCTACTGAGCCACAAGAGGAAGTGCCTGTCTCTCTGAAATTAGAAATGCAAGCTGCTCCAGAACCAAAAGAGAAAGTCCTTACTTCTCCCAAAATTGATTTGAATGATTCTCTGTCTCCTACTCCAGACCAACCAGAGGCCGACCATGATTCTCGTGGGAAGTTTAACTTCGATTTAAATGAAGCTCCCGAAGAGGACGAAGCCAATGATTACAGAGGTTTTTTACGGGATCTGCATTTGTTACTTTTTCTGTTTTTGTTTTGGTTTGTTTGTTTTATTTTTTATTTTTTATTTTGAAAAACTTCAACAAACGTGTGCTGTTCCTTAAATTATCTTTTTAATTTAGATTATTAAACAAAGTAAGCCTTTTTCAGAACTTGTCAAGTCCTTACTTTTCCCAAATTTGATTTGAATGTTTCTCTGTCTCCTACTGCAGATCCACCAGAGGCAGACCTTGATTCTCATGGGAAGTTTAACTTCGATTTAAATGAAGCTCCCGAAGAGGACGAAGCCAATGATTACTGAGGTTTTTTTACGGCATCTGCATTTGTTGCTTTTTCTGTTTTTGTTTTGGTTTGTTTGTTTTATTTTTTATTTTGTAAAACTTCAACAAATGTGTGTTGATCCTTAAATTATCTTTTTAATTTAGATTATTAAACAAAGTAAGCCTTTTTCAGAACTTGTCAAGTCCTTACTGATAGAGCGTGAACTCGTCAGTCAATGTGGTCGGATGAAGCCAACCTGCAGCCTCCTGAAAGGGTCACCGGTGTGGTGCCTGCCACCACGCCTCCGATGCCAAAGTTAGTATGCAAAGAAATCTTAGAGAAATTGGAGAATGCAAGAAAGTAATAGTTCACTCTTTTGTGTGTTTTTGTATGTACCTTGGTATTGGCAAATGTGTGGTCTTTTTATACTCTTCCATGGTCTCTAGCCGTTGGAGTAATGATGGAGGTCTTAATGCTCCTTCTGGTAACGTTTGGGGGCATTGAATGGTGCATCAATGCGTTCCAACGGTCCGTACAGCTGGTCTTTCAACCGTTCTAGGCTTGATGGACTGCATTAAATAGTCTGAATGCCTTCGTCAGTGGCGTGCATGATCATCTCGTTACTCCCGATGGTGTCATCGTCCGTGAATAATATCGTCAGTGTGGGACGGACTCGTCAGTCTCGTCAGTTGCCCCCGGATTCTATGTTCGTCATGTTCTTGACGATGATAGAATCTGAAGGGTCTCGTGTTGCAGGTGACTCTTGGGATTCTGTTCCTCATTAAGTGCGAAGTGACGGCGCTCCATAGAACGTGGCATACGTGGCGCGTGCTGGCTGGTGGAGTTAATGTCCGAATAATGGGGACTATTGGGCTTCCCGCTGATTTTTCAGTTTCCCAAGCCTTATTTTTAAACCTCCCTTCTTCTCACTCCTCCTTTTCACTTTTTCTTAAGAATTTCTACTTCTTTCTCTGGGTATCTTCTTCGCCAACCCTTCTCTGCAACTTTCCTCCCTACCGGTGCGTCGTCGGCGGCAGTTATCTTCTTTGAGGTGTGTTCCCCACTCATTCTCTTTCATATTTTTGTTTGTATTTTTGGTGGTGGATCTTCTGATTTTTCCCATCTTTTCTTTCTTTGTGCTTGCTCCGACGGGTTTAGGGATTTCTAGGTTTTCTTGTATTTTTCTGTTTTACTTATGGTTGGTAGCCCTGAGGTTAGGATAGCTTGCCCCTCCATATCGTTTCTTTTTGCTCGATTAGGAGGTTCATTAGGAAATTTTCCATACCTCGAAAAATTTGTTTACGAGGGTAGTTGTCTTGCTGTGGTATTGGCTGACCTCTTGCCGTTGCTTCGTCAGTCGATAGACTGGTTCGAGGATTTGGTGAGGGAGGATAGGATGGCATCTGAGGTTAGATCCAGTGAGCTCGAGACTGGGTTATCGTCTAGCGGTAATCCCGTGGAGGAAGACACAGCTGTCTCCACGCCTCGAGAAGTTAGGGCTTTTTATGCCCTTAGGGAGGAGTGTGGTTTAGATGCCGACGCGCTGGGTAGGTTCAAGGACAGGTTTCAGTTCCCAGAGCGAGTTAGGGTTCGTCTGCCTAGTGAAGCAGACCGGGCTTGTCATTTCTTTCCTGGGGAGATTTGTTTTTACGAATCTGCCTTCGTCTGTGGATTGAGGTTTCCCGTCCACCCCTTCTTGATGGAACTCCTAGATCTTTTAGGTGTTGCCCCCGGGCAACTTATGCCAAATTCGTGGCGGATCTTGGTCAGCTGTATGGTGATCTGGTTGGCCGCTAATGACGGGGACATGCTTAGGGTAGACGAGCTTGTCTACATGTATCGTTTAAAGGCATCGAAGGAGTACGGGTATTATGAATTGGTGCCCTGGGAGAGAAGGACCAGGATCGTCAAGGGTTTACCGTCGTCCTTCAGGTACTGGAAGTCCAGATTCTTCTTTGTGTCTGGGGATGACTTTGAGACGGCCTCTGGAGGGGTTTGGGGTGATATCCCAAGGTTGCGTCGTCGGTGGGAAACCCCGACTTTAGGTGCGTCGACCTCAATCCTCGTCCTTTCACTTTTGTTGTGTTTTCTTTCATGGCTATTGACACCCCTTTTTTTTTTTTTTTTTATAGCTAAGAAACGACCCAAGCTCAAGAGCAGGTATAGAGAACGGGTTCAGAAGGCGATCGACTACGCACTGACGATTGAGAGCTGGGACGAGCTTGTTGACCCCAGAACGCTAGCCTTCTACTGCCTCGGTCCTGATCCCTCTGCAACCGTTCTTCGTAACATTGACATCGAAGGAAAAAAGAGTAAGTGTTAAATCCGTCAGTACTCACCATTTTTTTTTTTTTTTTTTTTTTTTTTTTTTTTTTTTTTTTTTTTTTTTTTTTTTTTTTACTTAGCGTTTTTCCTTTGCAGAGATGACGACCAAATTTAACAAAGGTATGTACGCAAAAATGAGATCCAAGAAAGACGAGCCTCTGTCGAGTCTGGGAGCAAAGAGCGTACGCGTTACTGGGAAGGGTGGTCATGCTACTCCAACTCCCTCTGTTCGTCCAATCGTTCCCGCGGGTGAGACGACGAGAACGGCTTCTCCTACAGTTTCTGTGGAGGAGATAGGTGGCACTCCTGCCTCAAAAAGGCCGCGGCTGACTGAGAAAGGGAAGGAGAAACATGCGCTTCGTTCGTCAACCCTGTGGAATGACGAGAAGATGGCCGTAGATCGAGCTCACGAGGCCGTGACGTCTGCAGATTTGCAAGCTTTATCTGGCGTCCCTTTCAACGAGATCGCGGCTCGTCAGGTGCACAAGCTTGTCCAGGTGCTAGGGGAGAGTTTGCATCTTTCTTCTGAGTTCTTTACTCAGGAAGCCAAGGTGGCGTCAATGACGTCTCGGATGGAGGTCTTGGAGGCAGAGAGCTCGTCGCTGAAGAGAGACCTTATTGCTTCCATGGGTGAGAACAACACTCTGAAGGAGCAGGTCAAGAAACTAAACAATGACCTCCGGGTTGAGCGCCAGCTGACTAAGGAGAAGGACGATCAACTCCTTGGGGCCAGGGAGAGTCTCAAGACCATAGCCGCCAGATCTGTTGAAGCCTTCCAAACCACTGACGAGTACAACACTGTGCTCTTCAGTTGGTACTTCAAGGGTTTCGAGCTCCTGAGGAGGTACCTCGTGAAGCACCCATCGGGGGTGAATATGGAGGAGCTGGACCTGGAGGAGGTGGATCAAGAAATGGCCGCAGATGAAGCCGCCCGACCTCCTGCTCCTGAGCCTGAAACTTCTGTGGGTGCTCCTGGTGATGAGGTTCCTGTGGGCGATGTCCTTGTGGACGAAGCTCCTACTGACGCAGCTCCTGCTGACGCAGATCCTGTTGGCACCGTTCCTTCTGTTGATGATGCTGCCTGTACCTGATACTTAGATTTATTTTTGGATACCCACCGTGTTTTGGGTCGTTTTTTTTTTTTTCTTTAATTTATTTTAAGGACGAGGTTTTTGGCTCAGTGTTTATGGGCCTTGTAAAAACACTTTGTGAATTGCCCGTTATTTTTTGGGCTGTTTAATTTGATTTGCTCTTGTGTACTTACTTATGCTTGTGTTTGCTTAGTCGTCGCTCGTAATGCGCCCGTCCACGTAGGGTCCATCTCTTCACTTTGTAGGTATCATTTTCGTTAATAACACACATCCACTCCATGTGGAATTTTGTTACTTAGCTTCATCTTGACCATTTCTTCTGGTCGTCAGTAACTTACATCCATTCTATGTGGAATTTTGTTACTTAGCTTTATTTCAACCATTTCTTATGGTCGTCAGTAACTTACATCCATTCTATGTGGAATTTTGTTACTTAGCTTTATTTCAACCATTTTTTATGGTCGTCAGTAACTTACATCCACTCTATGTGGAATTTTGTTACTTAGCCATTTTTGGCCTTTCGTGGCTTACACCCTTTTTAGGGATATTGCCTTCGTCAGTTACCTTCGGTTGCATGTACCTGCTCACAGAACAATATCAGCTGAATGGATTCTTTATTGATTTTGATAACAAGTACATTTGATTGTTACGTCTATTCATGGTACTTCTTTAAGTGCTCAATGTTCCAAGGCCTCGGGAGTCTTTGTCCGTCCAGAGTTTCAAGATGGTAGCTCCCCTGTCTAGAGTAATGAACAACTCGGTACGGCCCTTCCCATGTGGGGCCGAGTTTCCCTTGAGTTGGATTCTTGGTCGCAAGTGTTACTTCACGTAGGACGAGGTCGCCAATGTTGAGTCGTCGGAGCCTCACCCTTTTATTGTAATACTCTGTCATCTTCTTCTTGTAATCCGCCATTTTGTTGCAGGCGTTATCTCTGACTTCGTCCAGGCAATCAAGGTTGACTCGCAGACGGTCGTCATTATCTTCCTTGCTGAACATTTCCCGCCTGGTGCTGGTTACTCCGACCTCGACCGGGATCACTGCTTCAGTTCCGTAAGTAAGCCTGAACGGGGTTTCTCCCGTCGGGGTTCTTGCTGTTGTTCTGTACGCCCACAAGACGTTGGGCAGTTCGTCTGGCCAAGAGCCCTTGGCATCATCCAGTTTCGTCTTTATGATTTTGAGTAGAGTCCGATTCGTCACTTCTGTTTGTCCATTTGCTTGAGGATGGCCTGGCGATGAGAAATGGTTCTTGATGCCTAGTCCAGAACAGAAGTCCTTGAAGCCTTGGCAATCGAACTGTCGTCCGTTGTCTGATATGATCGTCCTTGGAATCCCGAACCTGCAGACTATGTTCCTCCATACGAAGCTCCGGATCTTTGCTTCAGTGATAGTTGCCAGTGGCTCTGCCTCAACCCATTTTGTGAAGTAATCTATAGCGACGAGTAAGAATTTTACCTGGCCTTTGCCCAAGGGGAATGGGCCGACGATGTCAATTCCCCACTGTGCGAATGGCCATGGGGACGCTATCGTCGTCAGTCTTTCGGCTGGCAGTCGTTGAATGTTCCCGAATCGCTGACACTTGTCACATCTCTTGACGAACTTCATTGCGTCCACCTGCATAGTAGGCCAAAAATAACCTGTTCGCATAATTTTGCTTACCAGGGATCTCGGGCCTGCATGATCTCCGCAGATCCCTTCATGGACCTCTCTTAGGATGTACTCAGCGTCTTCTTCGTTCACACACCTCAAATAGGGCATGGAGAAGCCCCTCTTGTACAGAGTGTCATTGAGAATTGTGAATCTGGCAGACCTTTTCTTGATCTTCCTGGCCTCATTTGTGTCTTGAGGGAGGCGTCCATCCTGAAGAAAGGATACAATGGGCGACATCCAGCCACTTGTGCTCTGGATTGCAAAGGTTGAAACTTCTTCTATGCTGGGGTTCTTCTGTTCTTCCATCATCAGGTCTGCACTCGACCCCGTTTCAGCAGACGAGGCTATCTTCGATACTTCGTCTGCTGCCATATTCTGGCTTCTGGGGATCTGGATGAACTCTACCTCTTCGAACTCTTGAGTCAAGTGCTTCACCAACCTGAGGTATTTCTGCATTCTCTCTTCCTTTGCTTCGTATTCTCCCTTGATCTGCCCAATTACTAGCTTTGAGTCGTTTTGGACCAATAGGGTCTTTGCTCCAAAAACTTTCCCTAGCCTCAACCCCGTCAGAATTCCCTCATACTCGGCTTCGTTGTTCGTCGCCGGGAATGTCAGCTGAACTCCATACTTCAACACTTCTCCGTCGGGGGTAGTTATGACGACCCCTACTCCTCCCCGCTTTTGGGCCGACGAACCGTCGGTCTGTATTACCCATGGTTTGTCCTTACTGGCAAGGTTTTGTTCGTCCGGAAGGGTGAATTCGGCGATAAAGTCTGCCAGGGCCTGTGCTTTAATGGCTGCCCTGGGATGGTACTCTATATCAAACTGGCTAAGTTCGATTGCCCATTGGACCATTCTCCCTGCTGCCTCAGGTTTACTCATGGACTTTTTGATAGGTTGGTCCGTCATTACCCAGATTGGATTTGCCTGGAAATACTGCCTGAGCTTACGTGAGGCAACTATCAACGCGAACGTGATTTTTTCGATTTTTGGGTACCTGGACTCAGCCCCCTGGAAGGCTTGACTGATATAATAAACGGGGAGTTGTATTCTGCTCTCTTCGCGGATCAGGGCTGCGCTGACGGCTGTGGACGAAACAGCTAGGTATAGATACAGGTTCTCTCCTTCTTTTGACGGGCTTAGGAGAGGTGGATTGCTCAGATAGCGCTTGAGTTCTTGGAAAGCTGCTTCACATTCGTCGGTCCAGGCGAAGGCCTGCTTCAGGGTTTTGAAAAAGGGAAGGCATTTATCCGTCGCTCTGGAGACGAATCTGTTGAGGGCGGCGATCCGTCCTGTGAGCTTTTGGACCTCCTTGACGGTCTTTGGTGACGCCATGTTGATTATGGCCTGAACCTTCTCCGGATTTGCCTCTATTCCCCTCTGCGATACCATGAATCCCAAAAACTTCCCTGAGGCTACACCGAACACACACTTACTTGGATTCAGCTTCATTTGGTATTGTTTGAGAGTGGCAAATGTCTCTCTGAGGTCGTCCAGATGGGTAAGCTCTTCCCTGCTTTTGACGAGCATATCATCCACGTAAACCTCCATATTCCTGCCTATCTGCTCGCTGAACATTCTGTTCACTAATCTCTGGTAAGTAGCGCCTGCATTCTTTAGTCCGAAAGGCATTACCTTATAGCAATAGAGGCCTTGGCTGGTGATAAATGCCGTTTTCTCCTCGTCCTCGTCAGCCATTTTTATCTGGTTATACCCCGAGAAAGCATCCATAAACGTCAATAGCTTGTGCCCGGCTGTGGAGTCTACCAGCTGGTCTATTCTTGGAAGGGGGAAACTATCCTTCGGGCAGGCCCTGTTTAGGTCCGTGAAGTCCACGCACATCCTCCACTTCCCATTTGCTTTCTTCACCAGAACGGTGTTGGCCAGCCAGTCTGGATAGTACACTTCCCTGATGAAACCTGCAGTCAAGAGCTTCTTCACTTCGTCAGCGACTGCCTGATCTCTTTCTGGTGCGAAAACTCTTCGTCTCTGCTTGACGGGCTTTTTCTCTGGGTCTACATTTAACTTGTGTTGGATGATCTCCGGGGATATACCTGGCATGTCGTCATGGCTCCAGGCGAATACATCCAGGTTTTGCTTAAGGAACTGGACGAGCTTTGTTCTTATTTCGGGACTTAAGGTCGTCCCTATCCTGGTTGTTTTGGCTGTTTCTTCCTCGGTTAATTGCACTGTTTCTAAAGCCTCTACCTTTTCCTCCTCCTTCTCTTCAATTACCCAGGTGTGGTTTTCCTTTGCGGCCAACACAGCCTGGTAGCATTCCCGAGCTAAGACTTGGTCTCCCTTAACTTCACCGACCCCGTTCTCCACGGGGAACTTCACCTTTAAGCAGTAGGTAGATGTGGACGCCTTCCACTTATTGAGGGCAGGTCTCCCAATGATGACGTTGTATGAGGAGGGGCAATCCACCACCAAGAAATCCAGCTGACGGGTCAGTTGCTTCGGGTACGTCCCCACTGTCACTGTCAGCGTGACTATGCCTTTGGGGTAGACCCTGTCACCACTGAAACTGACGAGGGGGGAATCGAAAGGACGTAGTCTTCTGGGGTCTAGCTTCAACTGTTGAAATGCAGGGAAGTAAATAATGTCAGCAGAACTTCCATTGTCCACGAGGACCCTTTTGGTGTTAAACCCTTCTATGGTAAGCATTATGAGCAGGGGGTCATTGTGAGGTTGCTTCACTCCCCTTGCGTCGTTTTCATTGAAGGTCATGTCCTGATCGGTTCGTCTTTGCTTCAAAGGGGGAATCGTGTGGACACTGTTCACCTGACGTTGATATGCTCTTTGAAGAGATCTGAACGAACCTCCGGTGACGGGACCGCCTGTGATCGTCTGTATCTCCCCGACCACATTTTGAGGGGGAGGTGACTGACGGTTATTCCCTCTTGACGAAGCTTCAGGTTGGCCTTTGTTTCCTTCCCGAAATTTGCTGTAGTCGCCCTTCTTTACAAATTTTTGCAACTTCCCCTTTCGTATCAACTCCTCTACCTGCTCTTTGAGGTCTCGACAGTCCTCGGTGTAATGGCCATGATCTTTGTGGAACCGGCAGTACTTGTTCTTATCACGGACGTTAGGAGACGAATGTAAGGGTCGTGGCCACTTCAGGTAATGCTCGTCCTTAATCTGCGTTAAAATTTTGTCAACAGGCATAACAAGAGGAGTAAATTTTACCAGTCGAGAATTCTTATCATCTTTTCCTCTGGTTCCGTCACTAATTCGGCGATCTGGACGCTCGCGTTTTTGCCCCCTGCGGTCGTCTTCCTTTCTACCCTTGTCTTCTGGCCTTTCAACGTCCCCGATGGCGGCCAGCGCGTCTTCCGCGTTCATGTACTTCTGTGCTTTGAGGAGCATTTCAGCCATTGTTTTCGGGGGATTTTTTGCAAGTGACGAGACGAGCCCTCTGGTTCTCAACCCCGCCTTGAAGGTTGTTAGCTGTACCTTGTCATCAGCCTCGTCTACCTCCAGTGTCTCCCGAGTGAAACGTTTCACATATGACCTCAAAGTTTCCTTCTCTCCCTGCCTGATGGTGAGTAAATGATCCGCGGTTCTCTTTGGTCGTTGTCCTCCAATGAAGTGTCGCAGGAAGGCATTGCTCAATTGGTCGAAGGTATCGATGGACGATGTTGGCAGTTTTGTAAACCATTCTCGTGCGGCTCCCTTGAAAGTGGTTGGGAAAGAACGACACAAGATCTCGTCTGGGGGCTGCTGGAGCCCCAGGGTCGTCTTAAATGTGTTAAGATGATCCTGGGGATCTTTTAACCCGTCGAACGGTTCAAGTTGGGGTAGCCTAAACTTCGACGGCACTGGACAGTCGAGGACGGCTGTAGTGAATGGCGAATCTGTTGCCCTAACCAGTCGGTCCACGCTTCGTTCAGTTTTTTCTTTGATGGCGTTCCTAAGCTCGTCCATCTCCTTCCTCATCTCCTGGAGTATATCCGAGTTCTGCTCGGTTGGAGTGGTGGGCCTTCGATGGTCAATTCTTCTATGGCTATCCCCTTCGTCATCTCGATTTCCCTTGGACCTATTCTCTTCCTGCTGAAGTCTCTGCTTCATTTCCTCATTTTGTTTGGATAATTCTTCGACGGTAGCCGCAAGGGCCTGAATTTGCTGCGACAAGGCTGCGGATTCTTGATTGGACTCCATCTGAAATAAATATTTGAGAGGAAGCTACTTTTTCGCGATTAGATGCGAAAAAATGTCGTTTCCCACAGACGGCGCCAAACTGATAGAGCGTGAACTCGTCAGTCAATGTGGTCGGATGAAGCCAACCTGCAGCCTCCTGAAAGGGTCACCGGTGTGGTGCCTGCCACCACGCCTCCGATGCCAAAGTTAGTATGCAAAGAAATCTTAGAGAAATTGGAGAATGCAAGAAAGTAATAGTTCACTCTTTTGTGTGTTTTTGTATGTACCTTGGTATTGGCAAATGTGTGGTCTTTTTATACTCTTCCATGGTCTCTAGCCGTTGGAGTAATGATGGAGGTCTTAATGCTCCTTCTGGTAACGTTTGGGGGCATTGAATGGTGCATCAATGCGTTCCAACGGTCCGTACAGCTGGTCTTTCAACCGTTCTAGGCTTGATTGACTGCATTAAATAGTCTGAATGCCTTCGTCAGTGGCGTGCATGATCATCTCGTTACTCCCGATGGTGTCATCGTCCGTGAATAATATCGTCAGTGTGGGACGGACTCGTCAGTCTCGTCACTTACTTTTCCCAAATTTGATTTGAATGTTTCTGTCTCCTACTGCAGATCCACCAGAGGCAGACCTTGATTCTCATGAGAAGTTTAACTTCGATTTAAATGAAGCTACCGAAGAGGACGAAGCCAATGATTAGTGAGGTTTTTTTTACGGGATCTGCATTTGTTGCTTTTTCTTTTTCTGTTTTTGTTTTGGTTTGTTTGTTTTGTTTTTTATTTTGTAAAACTTAAACGCAGTACGGGCTGTTTGTTAAATTCCCTTTTTAATATTCAGTGATGTGGTTTTTTATTTGGGCTGTTCGTTAAATTCCCTTTTTAATGTTCAGTGATGTAGTTTTTTATTTTATTTTATTGAATAATTTAGAAAAAATATGTTTTGGTTAATTTTATGTTTTTTATGATTCTCCACGTGACCAATCATCTCTACTAATGCTCACGTCACGAGTAATACATTATTAATTCCTAACTTTGTTACAAGTCAAAGAAATAATTAATGTTGATGACATGAATGTTGCATTTCTTTTTCTTTTTTTAAACTTTCCAAGATCAATTTTCATTTAAGATAATTGTTCATTGCTTTAAAGTGAAAACTCCCCCTTTCAGAACTGCTAGTACATTTACTCTTTGTTTGGTTGTAATTGAGGGAAGAAAAAAGAAATAAAATAAAATAAGAGGAAACATTTCTCTTATGTATGTTTGGAAATAAGCAAAAAAGAATGGAAGAAAAGAGAAGAATTATTTTGCTTTCCGTTTGATTGTAAAGGGTAAGAAAATGAAAAAAGAGATATGTTTTTTTTTTATTACTTTTATGCCCACCTAAAGAGATTAATATACAATCTTGGACAAAGTGTCAGCTTTTCTCTTTAAATCCATCCAAAATATGAGGATTGGAAAAAGTTGGCCCAGCGGAACTTTTATTCCTTCTTTTCCTTTCTCCTAATAAAGCAACCAAACCGGTATTAATATCTTTTTGTAAAGAAAGTTTTTCGTTTCTTATTTAATGTTTCTGGTTATCCATTATGGTTCAAATCACTCTTTTCCTCATCCAATTATAAAAAAGTAAAAATAACGAATGTCATTTTTGTTCCAAATTCCAAAAAGAAGATGTGTTAATTTCTTTTTTAATGTTTGTGATTATCTTATTAATAAATAAAATAGTTTTATAATACCATCTATATATCAAAAAGAAAAAAATATATCATTCATAAAAAAAAATAATAATAAATAAAAAGGGAAAGTTCTATAATATCATATTTTGTTTTATTTCGCGTATGGCATGACTCCTTTTGTCTATCTTAATGGATTTCTAAGATATTGCCTTGATGAGGATTATGAAACCTTATGTTGTATCTTCATTAAGACATTAAAAAAATTTACGTTTTCAGCTACCATGCGGATGTAGTTATTAAAATAAATTTGAAAGGTGATATACTCAACACTGTCTTTGTGAAATTCAGTGTCACAGTAGGTTTTCTTCCAGCGCCCACAATCAGTAAAAACTGTAAAATGGATGCGTTTTGTTCTAAGATCGTCTGAAAAAAGGTCCTTTTGATTTGGACCCTCCCACACCCCACCACCCAAAAAAAAAAAAAAAAGTACAGTGCTTTTGATTTAGATCTCCTCTTAAGCTTTGGAAAACGCTGTATGTAATCTCCAATGAAGATACCAAAATTATTTGGGAGTCATATTGATTGACGACAGACTTTTTCTCTGTTGATTATAAAAAAATAAAAAAATTTAAAAAAACCGGACTTTTTGTCTGTGCCGGGCCATACCAGTTTGATTTAGCATCGGCTTTCTATCCCTGCTTAATTAAGCCATATATGCACTAATGTTTTTATGGGGGCACAGTACTGTAACACAACCAACGGCCCAACTACTGTACTGGGAGGTTGTGAGTCTTGTGACTTCTGATGGCAAAACAAAAATGGTTGAAAATCCCTCGCGGGTGACAAATCTCTTGAAAGGCAAACTCAATTAGAAGTTGGTTGTAATATTAATTTTGGGTAAACTGGGCGTAGTACTCTTTTACTATGTTTGCGATGGTCATCTCCTTAAAACTTCGGAGAGAAAATCTCCAAAGAGTTTCACAACCTCCTACAACTGTTACTCTATACTTTATATTATTTTTTAATTACCATTATGTTTGGTTGGGGTGAAAAATGAAGAATAGAAAAGGGGTAAGAGAAAATAAGGGCTTTTCATTGTTTGATTGAAGAGAATGAAAATAGAGAAAAACAAAAAATAGGCATTTGATTTTCTAGCCAGCTTTATAAAATATAGGGTAAACTACATATTTAGTCCATATCTTTATGCTAAATCTCAATCTAGTCCTTAACATTTCAAATGTGTTAGTTTTGTCTCTAATCTTTTGGCATTGTGTCAAAATGGTTCCCGTTGTTAAGTGGTGAATGAAAAATGTTGACATGACTAATAACCAAAATAAAATATAATTTTTATGCAACATAAACTGTCACATGTTTCACCACCTTAAAAAAAAAAAAAAAAAAAAAAAAAAAAAAAAAAAAAAAAAAAAAAAAATTAGGGTTAGGTGAGGTGAGGTGGATTTTTATTAGATTAACGGAACCCAAATTTTTTTTTAATCAAACTCTCCATTATGGCAATATCATTTACCCCTCTTAGAGCATCCGCATCTGAAATTGCAAATGCCACATATAGGCATATTTAGCATCAAAACTTCAAAAAACCTCCAGCATCGAGACTTGTAAACCCAAAAACATTTACAATTGTGCTACAGTATCATTGCAAATTTGCAACGGTACTGTAGCACAATTGCAAACCGGTTTAATATATTTTATTCCATACCTTTTATCTGCCTCTTTCTCTCTCCATCAATCTATGTATCTCTTCTCTCCTGACATTCCAAACCCCTTTCTCACATATCTCTCTCACGGTGATGGTTTTGTCACCCCAGAAACCAACAAGACCATGGGTTCGACCATGACTGAGAGATGAGAGAGAATCCGAGATAGCAGAGAGAAGGAATGGGACGAATCTGGTTGTGGAGGGTTACAAATCTTGTTGGCTTCTTCGATTTGATTAAAGGGTTTGTTCGTTGTGACTTGAAGCTTTAGAATATCCTCGTGTTCGACAATGGGAAAATCAAAACCGTAGACTTTGGACTTGCAAAAAAAGCAGAGCAAAAACAGAGTAACGAAGTAAAAAAAGCAAAGCTTAGAGGAACTCCTTTGTATATGTCACCGGAATCAATTAATCACAATGAATACGAATCGCCGACGGATATTTGGGCTTGCTAAGTTGTGAATTTGCTGAGTTGTGGTTGTAGTGAGAATATTTTTTATTATTTTTATTTTACTTTATATTATTTTAATGTGTAGTATGGTAAAATAGAATTTTGGGATGTTGGGAGTGTTGTAAAATGGTATGGTATAATTGATAAAATATTGTATAATTAATAAAATAGCTTTTTGGGATGGTAAAATATGATAGAATGACATTTTCTGATGCGAATGCTCTTAGAGAATTAGCTTGGAGGTGTAAACCCCCCTAGTTGCTAAAATAGCGACTGACAATCCAAAATAGAGCTACAATTGAGGATGCAAACCTAAAAATTTATTTTTACAACCTATGAACAGTAAGTTTTTATATTTAGAACTACTTGTAAACTAAAAATTATATTTTGTTTCATCTCTCCTCTCTCTTCTCCCTCAGTGCCTCTCTGAATCTCTCTTCTCTCTGCACTTTGTGGCTGTGGTTGTCGTTTGGGTCAGACAGGTGGTGTTTGGATCGGTCGTTTGGGTCGGATCATGGGCATTTTCGGAGATCGGCGAAGCAACAACAGCTACAGCGGTGATGAGGCGTTTGGTGGTGTTTTTATTAGGATCCGATGCTACAAAGACGATGGGTCAGGCGTTGCTCTTCGGCCCATGCTTAGTGTTCCTATTGCAACGATGATCGGAGTTTGAGGTTTGAGGGTGGTGTTCCTCAGATTTTCAGTTGTGGTGGCTGGTTGGTTGGTTATGGGTGTAGTTGTTCCGGTTTGGGTATGGGAATGTGATTGTTTTGATTTGTTCCAAAATTTGGGTATAGGTATGTGTTTGTTCCGATTTGGGTGTGGTGATGTGGTTGTTCTGATTTGTTCCGATGGTTTGTTGTTGTTCTGTTTGGTTGATTGGGGAGTTTGGATGGTGGATGTGGCTGTTCTGTTTGGATGGTGGATGCGGTTGTTCTATTTGGTTGATCGGGGGGTTTGGGGTTTGTGGTGGCGGTGAGTGGCTTTTGTTTGAGTATTGGGTCTGTATCAGTGGTGGGTGGTGCATTGGGTTGCTGGTAGTGGCTGGCTGAGAGAGATAGAGGAAGAGAGACCAATTAGAGAGAGTCAATTTTTATATTATTATATTATGTACTTAATAGTGTTATTTTAATGGATTAAATGTAAAAATAAAAACCGGGATGTGTGACTGGGTTACAAACCCGGATGCTAGTGCTCTTACAATTACTTCAGTTACTTAAAAATGTAAATTGCCCAGATGCCTATGAGAGGTGCTACGTCTACAACATTTTCACAACAAATCATAGGTGGTTAGTTGTTATTGGTTTAAATTTAAACCTAACACTAAGATTACTTTTTTACCTCAACAATAACAACCCGTAACAACCTGCTAGTTAAGATTTATTGTAAACAAATTGTGGACATATCATTTCTCCATGCTTACACTCTTCTTCTAAGTAGACTAAGCCGGACTTGTCTTTCAGTCCTCCTGCAAAGGCGAAGAGCTTTTAAAATTGATTGCCTGAGATGATGAGATCCATATCCAAGACTTGAAAAGTTTAAATATCACAAGGAAAATAAAATTCCCAAATAAAGCTTTTATTCTCCTATCAAGATCGTAATGCCAGATCTTCATTAAAACCAAATAATAACATCAATGATAGATTTCTCCAGACCATCAAAATAAAAGCTGAAATAATATAATATTACACAATAGAAAAATACAATAAAAAGAAGGATTACCCTCAAAAGAATAATCCATAATTATAGCTTTTTTACTATTGAAATATGACTCAATAACTTGAATAAAAAAACTAAAAAAAAAATTGTAAAAACAAAAAACTCACTATAAAGAGAGAAAGTATGAAGAATGAACTAAAGTTTTAGGTTTTTTGCCAAAAGAAATATAAAGTGAAATTTATTTGGAATGGTGTAATAAAATTCATAACTACCCAATGGAATGATGAAACTGAACAACAATAGTGGTAAAAATAGTACTGAAACAGTTTGCTTAAGCGGCCAAATGAATATGTATATTTTTCTGTGATGGTGTCCATCTGTAACAAAACATGGAACGCATAGTGAACAAATCATCCTATGTTGTTCAAAACAACCAAAGGCAATAAACTAATGCAGATACCAACGAAAAAGGACAACAACTTAAAAAAGAGTATGTTTTTTAAAGATAAATAGAGCCTAGACAACAACAAAGACACTTCTTCAACATGATTAACTTTAAACGGGACATGAAAGAAGTGTAAAAAGCCCAATTATGTAAAAAATCATAAAAATCTCAAAAACATAAACACATAAATCCATTACTAATGTCCAGGTTCCAAAAGCGACACTATTTTTAAAGCCTTTTATATTTTAAATTAGACATAAAAAGAAGGAAAGGCATACCTTAGGAGGCTTGATGCCTATATCCTCATATCGTTCAACTGCCTCTTAATCAAACCTTAGGAGCCATCTCACCCATGATTAATCATACCGTAGGGCAATCTCAATTTTCATCGTAGACAACATTAGATTAATCAAACCTAAATAACCAAATCTATATCTTATTTTAACACCTAAGTTTTTGTCTATTTTAAATACCTTTACCAGTTGCGATTCGGTTTTGACAATATGAGGGTGGTGGGATGCGGCCACGGATTTCTCTCTTTCTTTCTCTCCCTATGCGATTTTGTTCCCGATGACATACAGTGAGTAGATACGGAAAGTTTTGCTTTAGAGGATTTGGAGAAATTGTTTCATAGTTACCCATTGGAAATAAAAGTCAGAGAGAAGGAGAGAGGAGTATAGAGATAAGAAAAGAAGTGTTTATTTGATCTTTTGTAACTGCTACCCAAGAGAAAATGTTGTGTATTTAATTTACTATAGGCAACACCAACACCAACAGGTGGTAAAAATTTCACTGAACCAGTTTGCTTAGGTGGTCAAATGAGAAGATACAATGTTTCGGATTTTCTAAAATGTAGACGTGTGTGTTTATTTGTGTTAGAAATACTGAATAAGTGTATTGTATTTCTCAGAATAATAGAATATACATGAGTGTCTTTATATAAGAGGCAGATATGTGTAGTACAAGTAAGAGTGCTATACAAGTAAACAAGGTGGGCTTAAAGCCCACAACCCAATACACATTAACAGCCCCCCTTAAACTCAAGGTGGATGTCAGACCAACTTAAGGTTGTCATCCAAAGCACGATGACGTCCCTTAGGATGTGACTTGGTGAAGATATCTGCAAATTGATTTTTAGAGGAGACCGAGAATAGCTTGAGAGCACCATGGACAAGATGATAACGGATAAAATAACAATTGATCTTGATGTGTTTAGTCCATTCATGGAAGACATCACTGTGAGCAATATGAATGCCACTTTGGTTGTCACAATAAAGAGGAGTAGCAGATGATGTGGACACACCTAAGTCCTTAAGAAGCAATTGTAGCCAAAGGAGCTCAGATGTGGTATCAACAAGGACACGATATTCTGCTTCAGTACTGGAGCAGGTCACATGGGTTTGTTTCTTGCTTCGCCAAGAAATCATAGAAGAACCAAGAAGAAAGCATTAACCAATGGTGGACTTGCGATCAGTGGAATCTCTCGCCCAATCAGCATCAGAGAATGCATGGAGAACAAGAGAAGAGTGAGTTGAGTAGAAAAGGCGATGGAAGAGAGTGCCCTTCAGGTATCGAAGAATGCATAGAACAGCAGCATAGTGAGTCGATCGTGGAGCAGACAGATATTGGCTTACCTAGTGAACAACATAGGAAATATCTAGACGAGTGACAGTGAGATAAACTAGGCTGCCAACCAATCATTTGTAAAGAGAGGGATTAGAAAATGATTTCCCCCCCTCCCCTCCAAGGGAGTCAGATGCGTATTAAGTTCAACTGGAATGTCAATAGTCTTGTTATCAGTGAGTCCAGCTCAAGACAAAAGTTCAGAAGTATACTTGGCTTGAGTAATATAAAGACCATATGTGGAATGAGTGATTTCAAGACCTAAGAAATAGCTTAAATGTCCAAGATCTTTCATCACAAAATGCTGACTGTGAAAATCCTTGTGGTTTTGAATGCCACTAAGGTCATCATCAGTTATGATCATATCATCCAAATATAAGAGAAGCAAAATAGTGCCTTTGTCAGTGCGACGAAGAAATATATAAGGCAAAATCATAAGAACTGGCAGTGTAACCCAAGTGAAAGATGGTGGAGCTAAACTTGGCAAACCAAGCTCTTGGAACTTGTTTAATGTCATAAAGAGCACATCGAAGGTGACAAACCTTGTTTGATTCAACAGAGAGACCGGAAGGATATTGCATATAAACTTCTTTACTTAAATCTCTATTAAGGAAGACATTTTTTACATCCATCTGAAAAGGTTCTCATTTACTGGCAACGGCAACAGTTAAAAGGGCACGAACAGATGAAATACGAGCAACCGGAGCAAAGGTCTCTTCATAATCAATCCCATACTCCTATGTAAAACCTTTTGCAACAAAATGAGCCTTGTAGTGCTCAATGGACCCACCAGAGTGAGTCTTGATCTTGTAGATCCACTTACAACCAATCACAGATTTCCCAAGGGGGAGAGTCACCAAATCCCAAGTATGGTTTTTAGATAATGCATCAAGTTCCTCTTTCATTGCAATTTGCCATAAAGGGTCAGCGGAGGCCTCACGATAGGTGTGAGGCTCATGCAATGTAGCAAGGGTAGTATAACAATGATAGTCAAGTAAATGTGCAGGAATGGATCTTACCTGAGTTAAGTGACGAGGTGGAATGTCTTGTGTAAGATCTTCAGGCAGAGCAGGAGCAGGGGACCCAAGCTTAGGGTTGGGTGGCTCATCTTCCACCTGTTCATTAGAGGGTGATCTAGGAGAGGCATTAAAAATATTTGGTGGTTGGATAGAAAAGTCTATAGGAGGATCAGGAGTAACTATAGAAGGAATATGTGGCTCATCTGGAAAAAGTTCCAAGACAGAGGAGGTAGATAGAGAGGCACAAAAGTGAGAGAGCTCGACAAAGGAGTGATGTTCCCAAAAGACAACATTGCTAGAGATGCGAAGACGATGAGAGACAAGATCATAACACCGATACCCCTTTTGAGTTTCGTCATAACCAAGAAAACAATAAAGTCTAGACCGAGGCTCAAGTTTGTTATGCTTATGTGGATGAAGAAGAACGAAACAAGTAGAACTGAAGAGTGAAGGTGGTGATAGTCTAGAGGTGACCCAAAAAGGCGCTTGTATGGAGTTTGATTTTGGATAACAGGACTTGGAATGCAATTAATAGCATGAACAACATGAAGAGTAGCTTTGCCCCAAAAAAGAGCAGGAACTTTGGCAGAGAGAAGGAGAGCATGAACAGTGTCAAGAATATGACGAAGTTTTCGTTTGGCTTTACCATTTTGCTGAGAGGTACCTGGACAAGTTAGTTGATGAACAGTGCCATAGGAATGCAAAATAGCTTGGGAAGTATATTGAGTGTACTCAAGAGCATTATCAGATCAAATTTTTTTGATATGTTTGGAAAATTGAGTTTCAACCATTTTTGCAAAATTAGAATATACTTGCAATAATTCAGAAAGATGTTTCATATGAAAAATCCAGTTATAGCGGGAATAATCATCAACAAAGACAACAAAATATCAAGATCCACCAATATTAGAGACAGAGGAAGGCCCTCAGACATCAGAATGAATTAGGTTAAAGATATCAGTGGACATTGATTCACTAGTATTGAAAGGCAAAGTTGGTTGTTTTCCTAACTGACATGAAACACAATCAAAATTTGCTGTGGACACTGAACCTAACAAACCTCTAGAAGCCAAATGTTGTACCCAAGAGGAAGATGTGTGACTAAGTCGGGCATGCCAAAGTGTAAGGGAAGGAATAGAAGAAACTGCAGCAGCAACAGAAACAGGAGCAACAGGTGGAAGATGAAGGTTGTCCATGGGAAACATACACCTAACTCTGGGACCGGTCTCAAGCTCCTGTCCCGTCCTCGGACCTTGCATAATACACCCAGAATAATCAAAGGTAATGCAATAACCTAGCTCAGCTAATTGGTCCACAGAAAATAAATTGTAAGAAAGGTTAAAAACATTAAAGACCCCAGAAAACGAGAGGTTGGAGGTCGAGATAGAACCTATATTATGACCGAACATTGTGGAACCATTAGCTGTGCGAATATTAAGAAGGTGTGGTGTGGGATCAAGTTGAGAAAATAAGGATAAGTGAGGTGTCATGTGGTTGCAACAAGCACAATCCATAAGCCAAGAGGAATGAGACATACTAGATAAAGCTGAGAGAGAAGAGGAATAAGATGCATTACCAACCATACGAATGGTATTAGCGATGATGTTATTAAAGTCATCTGTGGAAATGGTGAAAGTGGATCTAGAAGACTTAGACTGTGCAGAGACGGGAGCCGTTGGTTGGACACTCTCAGTGTTAGCAATAGTAGTAGCAGAAATTGAAACACCTAATTTGTTGGGATGATAACAAGTCTCAATATAGTAGCCAAGACGTTTGCAAAAATTGCAAAAACGTCTCCTAGATTGTTGGCGATGATTATTGCAACAAGAAGAAGACTTGTCCTTATTCTTCATGTAAAAGCAAAATATGCAAAAATGGATTGCAAAAATGAAATCTATGCGAAAAACTGGGCAAGGAGCACCTGGACTGCAAAAAAATCAACCCGTAGAAAAAGTCAACGATCAAACTGCCTCAAAGTCAACCGTTAACCCTGTGTAGTCAACGATCACGTTGAAAAAGTCAACTAACGGAACACAAAGTCAACATAGATGACGTAAGCGAATGACGTGAGTAAGCTGCTTGGCAGAATGACGTTAGCAGATGACACAATAAGGGCTGATGTGGCAGAATGACGTCAGCAGGTTAGTTTTGGCGAGTGAAAGCGCGTGTGGGCATATGACTTATAGAGGTAGCGCGTGAGAGCGCGTGGAGGTACAACCGAGATGTGCAGCCACACGTGGCAACACGTGGAGGCGCGTGACTGGCGCGTGTGGATCGTTTGGTTGTGCGTAGGGGTGTGTGAAGACTCTTTACAGAGGCAGCGTGTGAGGGCACATGGAAGTACAACTGAGATATACAGCCGCGCGTGGCAACACATTAAGGAGCATGACTGGCGCGTGTGGCTCATTTGGTGGCACGTGTGGGCGCGTGAGGACTCCGTTGGCTGCAGGACTTCCACGAGTGAGTAGATCGGCGCTCGACAATCACAATGGTACTTGCAAAAAATTTAATTGAAGCCAGATTCACGGCGATGATGAAGGGAGCAACGGTCTTTGAGGTGTGGGACTCCTCAACGGCAGCGACTGTAGGTTTGGAACCTAAAGACGATGGTTGAGAGACGTTGGAGGGTCAACGGCGAATGGCTGCGACGACTGTTGTGACTGCGGAAGCGATGTTAAGAATGGAGAAACACTAATAGAGACAAGACTGCTAAGAAAGGTCAGGGCAGTGGCTCTGATACATTGTTAAAAATACTGAATAAGTGTATTGTATTTCTCCGAATAATAAAATATATATAAGCGTCTTTATATAGGAGGCAGATGTGTGTAGTACAAGTAAAAGTGCTATAAAAGTAAACAAGATAGGCCTAAAGCCCACAAACCAATACACGTTAACAATTTGATCTTTTGTAACTGCTACCCAAGAGAAAATGTTGTATATTTAATTTATCATAGGCAACACCAACACCAACGAGTGGTAACACTTTCACTGAACTAGTTTGCTTAAGTGATCAAATGAAAAGATACAATGTTACAGATTTTCTAAAATGTAGGCATGTTAGTAATTTATGTAACCACGTGGCGCAATGAGGAGTGGTTAACAAAAAGTCAAACGCTTTGACTCTTAGTTATTATATAGATATAGATGAGAGTTGGATCACATATTCATACCATTATTAGGTTAGAAATTTTGCTAAACATGTTCAAAATTTGTTGTTAGACGAATTTCTGAAAAATTGCGATTTCTATATAGTTTTAAGAGCCAAAAGCTGTACCAATTTTATGGGGAATTGATTTTAACAATTTGTAATTGTTAGAGCATTAGCATTGGGGAATGCTAATGCTATTCTATTTTACAATTCTAAAAACCCACAATTCTATTATACCATACCATTTTTTAATACCTCTACATCCCAAAACTCTATTTTTATTAAAATATTATTTTTTAATATTTTTTTATTATTTCTTTATAACTGTTATTTTTTTTTAGACACTTGTTTCCTGGGCTTTCCAACCGTCTTTTTTTTTCCTCTACTTCTTCCTCAACCTCCAGCAACACACAACCCATCAACAACCACAGCCACGACACCTCAACCCATCAGCACCTCAACCCATCAACAACCACAGCCACGGCACCAAAAACTCATCAGCCCATGCCGCCGATTTGAAACCCACCGGAGCAAACCCATTAAAAAAAAATCATCACCGGAGCCACCATCGGAGCTACCGATGATCAATCCAATCGATCAACAAATCCACTGTTTCAAACCCACCGATCCAACCACGACCCAAACACCGGACCCAACCGACTTCAGCCACAACCCAAACACCGGACCCAACCACGACCCAAACACCGGACCCAACCATGACCCACAACCCCTTTAGGCACCGGTCACAGCAAAAAAAAAAAAAAAAAAAAAACCACAACCACCACAGTGACCCACACCAAAAACCACAACCACCAGTGACTCATGTCGTCACCCACGCCCAAAAAAAAAAAAAAAAAAAAAAGCAACCACAGAACCGCCAGATCGCAACCCACCAGACGCCAAAAACCACAACCACCAGTGACCCACGCCATCACCCACGCCGAAAAAAAAAAAAAAGCAACCACAGAACCGCCAGATCGCAACCCACCAGAAAAACTGAGCCACTGTGATGTGTGATGGAGAATGGTGTTTGGGTCTGATGAAGAGAGGAGAGAGCAAATGAGAAACAAGAAGGAAGAGAGAGAAGAGAACTGAAATAATGAGAGAGAGGAGAGAGAAATTTCGGTCTTAAAAGGGAATAAATTTTTTTTATTTTTTATTTTTAGAATACTGTAGCAACTATTGCAAAAAATTTGCAATAGTTGAGTTTAGCATTGTCTGATGCAATGGATTTTAAGGCTTAAAATGCCAAATTAACCTTAGATATGGCATTAGCATTCTCCAATGCTAATGCTCTTACAACACTTGATTGTGGGATTACCCCATGTAATTCTAAACTTAGAGCATGGAAGGAAGCACTGTTGCTTTGGTTCCAAATTTCCAATAATGACACTAATGGCAACTTAAGCACCAATAAATATACCAAAGAATTAGATACATTCAAGTTCCCTACCCATTATTTTTATAAATTTATCGAAAATAAAAAAAAAAATTTAGATTAGATGAGGGTGCCAATAAAATCATCCATCAAGAGTGTGCCCAACCACTAACCAGGTCTGTGGGCCACTTCTTCCGCATTTCATGGGTACAATTGTGTACTTGAGTCCCCTCCTGGGGACCGAAAGGTCGTTTTAAAAAAAGAAAAAAAAAAGTGTGCCCTCCTGGGACCCAAAGAAATGAATGATAAGACCATGCCACAGGTTTCGTTTCTCACGTTGCATTCTCTTGGCAGGAGTGTAATTTTAAGGGTCCGGTTAACATGTGCCCTTAGGATACATATTAAGTTTTTCACTTTTAGAAATTTTTTCTTGAAAATTGAAAAAATTATCAATACTTTTTCAATTCTCGAAATTTTTTTTTTCAAAAATGAAAACTAATGTGTGTCCTTAGGGCACACATTAGTAAAATTCTTTTGTAAAATAAGTCTTGTGTCACGTAAAAAAACACAACAAATTTTACAACTCGCATGTGTGAACAAATATTGGGTAAGCTCATTGATGAAGCGTAAGTTCGTCAGTAGAGTAAGTTCGTCAGTAGAGCTATACTGATGACGTGTAAGCTCGTCAGTAGAGTTGGTCAGATGAAAGCAATCCTCAGCCTGTATGAACGTACTCTCAAAGGTGGTCACCGGTATGGTGCCTGCCACAATGCCTCCGATGCCAAAGTCAATATAAGAAGCTCTCTTGGGAATAAACAATGTAATTGGACAAAATGAAAGAGATCTCTTAGTGTTTGTGTGTGTGTCTTGCACTTGGCAATGTGGAGGCTTTATATATGCGGTTACAGCTCCTAGCCGTTGGGGCAATTAAGGTGGTTTTAATGCTCTTCTTAGTAACGTTTCGTGCCTCATAATGTGGCTTCAATGTGCTCCAACGGCTCACACAGCTGGATCTGTAACTGCCCTATGTATTAATTGGCTGTATTGAATGGATGGCTTTACCCTCGTCAGTGACGTGGGCATTGGTTTTGTTCGTCCAAGTATGCCCTCGTCTGTATTGTTGAGGTCGTCTTGGCGAATGAGTTCGTCAGTCCTGTCAGTGGGTATTAATTTGCTCGTTCAGGGATGTCTTCGTTGGACTCATGGTCGTCGTCTTCAGTAAATGAGTTCGTCAGTCCCGTCACTCATGTTTCTATCTTTTGAGATTCTTTTTTAAATTTGAGTGGTGACAACTACTGCTTTCTTTCTTTTTCTTTTTGTCCCAAAATGGGGACGGAACGAACAAATATCTAACATGATTACGAGTTACGACACACGGATAAGATATTAAGATATAACACGACGAATACAAAGGCGGAAAATTAATGAAGCCGAAACCCGCAAAAAAGAAACCCAAACAGCGTAAATCTCACGTTGGTCACCAATGGGAGAATCGAATCTTTAGAAACTGACACGTTTAACCATATAAACTTTAAAATCCAGTTTAAATACACTTTAAAATCATTTCTTTCATTTATGACCAGTGAGTTTGACTGACCCAGTTTAAATACACTTTAAAATCCTTCCTTTCATTTAGGCTGCGTATTGAACCGAATTTCGAATGTAAAATGAAAGTAGGAGAAAGTAAATTTTCGTAAGGAAAACAAAATTTGGGTGTTTAGTTCTACAATAAAAAATAGTTCAGAAATCGATTTTTGGTGTTTGGTAATATTTTAAAAAGGGTTATGCTAACGAGTGCCTTAAGAGTACTCGTTAATAATCTATTTTAGGAAAGTTTTGATACCACTTTTATAGAAAATGAAAAAAGTTATCAAAATATTAATTACTTTTTTTTCATTTCTCATAAAAATTTTCTTTAAATGGATTATTAAATAGTGCCCTAAGGGCACTCGTTAGCATTTCCCTTCTAAAAATGCTATTTTCCTACAAATTTTTCACATTTTCTCAACCATTTTCTCAGCATCCAAACAAATTTTATTATAAAAAATTTCAATATATACACTTAACACAACCAAAAATCAAAATAAAAACATTTAAAGTCACAAGACCAATCGTAAGAGAGAGAGAGAGAGAGAGAGAGAGAGAGAGATTCGTGGATGACTTGGTGGTGGCAACGGTAGTGGCGACATGGATACGGTGGGTCGATCTAAAAGTGGCAGCTCACTTTAGGAGTGGGTCACTCACTGGGTGGTTCGATCTAGGTGTGGGTTGCTCACATGGTGGACAAACCGGCTCAGGGTTGGTTGCTCCTGGTGGTTCGATTGGCTCAGGGGTGGGTCGTTCACTGGGTCATGGACTCACGGTGGTCCGATCTATTTTCCAGTGGCTACCCTGAGAACGAGGGATGGATCGGCAGAGGACGAGGACAAGGGATGGGTCGGTGAGGATGAGGGATGGGTCAGTGTGTCGAGAACGAGCTCGGTCTTGGGTGGGTCGAGAATCAGATCAGTTTTGGGTGGATCGGTCTTGGGTGATGACGATCTAGATGGCGGCGCTGATGAGCTTCCAACGGCGACTATGATGGCGACTCCAGTCTCTCTCTCTCTCTCCACTTTTTCAGTCTGTAAAATGTGGTTTGAAGGTAAAAACAACTATGGAAATGGTTTTAGAAAGGGTATTTTAAGGTCAAAGTGCAAAACATTTTTAGTTTGACCATATTTTCAGTTGGTCTCAAACACACACAATGGTGTAAAATACTTTTCGAAATTGGTTTTCATGTGAAACAAACGCAACCTTCCGAATAATCATACAAACATATACATACTAACAGCATGAACAACCCTAAGGAATTCCCAACATCTCACCCACAAAACAACCGTGGGCCTAACAATGCTCGTGATCATGATGTCCCTTATCTTATGGCATGTTTGGATGTTTAAAAAAGGAGGGGGAGTAGAGTAGAGGGAGGGAGAGTAATGCAATTACCTTGTTTGGAAGTTTTTTAAAGAATGAGGGAAAGGGGTTTGGAGGAGTTTGGACTCCCTCTATCCCCCCAATTTTAATTCCCCCAAATTGGAGAGATTTGAAGGGGGAGTAGAGTACATAAACTATTGACCAAGTAAATTACCTAATTTATCCTTATTATATTAACAAAATTACATAAGGGGAATGGCTAATTACTCATTTCCCCCTTACTAATTTTAAAAACATCCAAATAAGGTGGAGGTGAATCATTCTCCTCTACTCTCCTCCCCACTACTCCCCTTCCCTCTACTCCCCTCTACTCTCCCCCCTCTCTAAACTTCCAAACAAGCCATTAATGTCATGGAGGTGTAAGACCCTCCACTGCGGCACGAATGCTCTGTTTGCCAAAGTCGGTTCCCATCGCCAAAAGCTTTGGGTGGCCACATGAAACGGCATCCTGAACGACCATGGTGGGGCCTGTACCCTCCTTACACTCCTAATGCAAGCGGCCGCTCAGTCCGGCCTCCTAAGGAATTCCCAGCATTTCACCCACAACACAACCGTGGGCCTAACAATGCCTGTGATGACAATTTAACTCTACCAGAGGCTGATCAGAACACTGTAAGGCCTAAAAATGCCAGTAACAATTCAACTTTGGAGGAATCCGATTTTCAGTTACTTCCTTTAAGGTTCAGGCTCAGGCTCAGCAAACTGGGAGTAACCCTGTTGTGATGGTGAGGGCTCAAGTTCATCATGATGTCCCTTATCTTAATTTCATGGAGTTGCAAGACCCTCCACTATTGTACGAATGTTTTGTTTTCCAAAGTCGGCACCCATCGGAAAGAGCTTTATGTGGGCACATGAATCGGCATCCTGACCGCCTATGGCGGGGCCTGTACCCTCCTCACACTCCTAATGCAAGCGGCTGCTTAGTCCCACCTCCATTTTTTTATGTCCGTGGGTTTTGCCCTCCTCCAATTGCAGAGTCATCGGTGTCAACCGTAGCAACTAGCAAGAGGAGGAGGTACTGATGCAAGAGAGACAGAGGACAATCCCCACTCCTCTGAAATTTGATGTTAGCGATAGATTCATATTAGAGAACCAATAAAAATTTGTCACGACAATTTATAAAATAGTTTTTGCTTATAGTATTATGTTTTGGTTTGTATTAAGTTTGTTATGTGTGGTTAGTGGTTCTTGTGAGTGGTGAGTAGTTCTTGATAAGTGAATAGGTTCATATTAGAGAACCAGTGAGAAATTGTCACTGGTTTGTATAATAGTTTATAGTTTATAGTATTATGTTTTGGTTTATATTAAGTTTGTTTTGTGTGGTTAAAAGTCCTATTTAATGAGTTCATAAATAAATTCTCTATCTCTCGCCTTACTTTATTCAAAAAGTTAATATCATTCTTTCTCCAGAATTTAAATTAATGACCATAGTTTTGAAAACTTATACATTTTTAACTAAAACATAACGCATTAAAT
Organism: Quercus aquifolioides; assembly: GCA_019022515.1. Taxonomy (NCBI): domain Eukaryota; kingdom Viridiplantae; phylum Streptophyta; class Magnoliopsida; order Fagales; family Fagaceae; genus Quercus; species Quercus aquifolioides. The sequence goes on along the minus strand of CM032331.1, from coordinate 7,690,025 downwards.
GATGTTCCTCTTAAAATTGAATTTTCTAAACAAGATCAATAATTCAAGACTAGGGGGTATAATTCAGTAATGGCATCTAGTCCTTTATGAGAATAAGCCTGCGTTTGCCTAGAAATTCTTTTGCGTTTTGCATTTTTGGCTAGGTCCCACGTTACTGTTCACGACCCAGCCAAACTTGTGAAAATGCAGATTTCTAGGTAAATCCTAGGTCACACGGCATTATTCATAACTTAAAAATTATTTTACTACAGTGTTTTCAGCAATAAGTTCTTAGTTTTCAGTAAAATAAGTGGTATCCAAACAGACCCTAACTAAGGTTAAAATCTTTATATTACATTATTGAATTATCAAAATAAAAGGAATGTCATATGTGTTCCAAAAAGATAATATATATACCCTATTTTTTGTTTAATTTCTAGTACGGCATGACTCCTATGGGCTATTTTAATAGCACAATGTCTAATAAATGAATATAACAATAGTTACAAAATACTCTTATATTTTCTAATAGAGTTGGGCATGACTTCTAATATGAACTTCTAAAGAAAAATAAGGAGAACATAATATTTTTAAAAAGTGATGATGAAGTGAACTTCAAAAATGAGTGTTTTCATTATTGGGAAGTTCCAAAGGAATGAACATTCATCGTCATTTGACCACTGCTTAGATGATTTGTAATCAAAGTGATGATGTGAATTCACGGTCACAAAATTCTAGCCTTCTAATTATTAATAATAGATCATGATTCCTTCTGTTCTAAGTTGAATGATTGGGATCGCATATTCTAGCATTCATTAGAAAATTAAGTTTACTAACTAAAAGTGCTATAAATCTCTAAATAGATTTCTAAGACCTTGCCTTAATAAGGAGTATCAACCCTTATTCTCTCTTACTTGAGACATTTGAAAAAAATGTTTTTACAATATGCGGATCCCACTATAACATTTTTGTCAAAAGTAAGGATTAAGTTCACTGTTTCACAAATTTCAGGTCCTTTTTTGTTTAGTGCAAGTCCGACACTACTTTTTTTTTTTTAATTACAAATTAAATATTAATGTTCGGAAAAAAAAATCAATCTATTTTATTTATCTTTAACATTTTTTTAAAAATTTTATTTTACAATTCTTAATTTTTGCAAAAGAGTAGGTAGTCTTTCTGTTCTAACTTTAGGCTTTAGCGGGAACAGAAGGGCAGTTCTTTGTGGTTTGACAAAAGGGAAGTTACATACATATATTAATTGACAACAGACTATATATTCTCTATCGACGTCATAGTAATCTAATAATAATAATTAATAACTTTTACCCAAAAAAAAAAAATAATAATAATTAATAACTGATGTGTCCTCTGTGTCATGTGAAATTTTCATGCGTTTGAATTATTGTCCGCTTTGTTTACCAGAAAAAGAAAAAAGAATTATTGTCGACTTTGTTTACTAGAAAAAAAAAAAAAAAAAAAAAAAAAAAAAAATTTGTCGGCTTTCTGTCACTGTCTGCTTTTGGCATGCATGCACAACGTGGCAACATTGATCGTCTCCGCTGATTTTTTTGTGGACACCACCAAACGACCCATGGAAGGGAAATTTATGGCAAAAACAAAAATGGTAGAAAATCCCTAACAAAGTGTTAAATCTCTTGAAAGGGAAATTTATCTAGAAGACAATAGTAGAATTTTTGGGTAAACTGGCTGGACTCTTTGAGTACGTATTGTGTTTGCAAGTGTTTCTCAACTTCCTGAAACCAGTGACGGAACTATATGTATAGGCGAGGGGGTTTGAAATTTTTTTACTTTCATATGATATTGTAGTTTTATATGATAGATTGGTACAAAAATTCCATAGCTCTCCCCTTAAACAAATTATAGAGAGAGAAGATTGGTACACAAATTTCATCAACATCGAAATTTGTTGATTCATATTAGCCCCTTAAAATAAATTCCTATCTCCATCCCTGCCTACAACCGTTCATAATCATTAAGTGGTTATCAAAGTGTTACAATTTCTCCTTTCAAGGGAAAAGCCTATTTACACCAAGGATTTATATAGCACTGTGGGAATAACTACACATTAGGGTGGGATCACTCTCACGCTCACTCTCATTTTGTTGTATTGTTTTGGTTTTTTTTTTTTTTTTTTTAATTTTTTTGTGAGAGAGAGAGGTCTACAACTCTATATAGAATAAAGCCATAGATATTATATATTCGTAACAAAACCTAGGTAGTAGATTTCAATGGTGAAACCAAAATGAGATTTCAAAAATGGGAGGTCTATATAGAATAAGGATAAAAGCAGGTACACATGATATTTCACATATTTAAACATATATATATATATATATATATATATATATATAAATAAAAACCATTGAAACTGTGACTTGAAGTTATAATTTTCAATTTCAAAATTATGACACTACTCATAAAATAATTTCTTTTTCATGTGTACATAATAAACATTACTCATAAAATAAAGTTATGAAAACAATATTTTTAGAAAAATTTTACAATAAATATAAGTAGTAAACTGATAGTAAAAGGAATGCCATGTGTGTTCCAAAATGATGATGTATTAGTTTTGTAATTAATGTTTATGATTATCATATTGTTTATCTTACAGTCACATGCCCGAGCAAAGAAGAAGCACTCTTCACCCTTATTTCATGTTTCCATGCACAAGGGCCCACCACTAAGAACCCATAAATTATGCCCTTAGGGCACAGTACAAATGCCATATAATATATACCCCTTTTTGTTTTATTCCTAGTACGGCATGACTTCTTATAGTGAACTTCAAAAGCTTGATGCCAGTACGACACACACTAGCATGATGATAAAACAAAAGGCTAATCTTCAATAATATTAAGACATTACCTAGAAGTCAAGAGTCAAGACTAATATTTAGAAAGCTCTCTTATTTTCTCCCTCCTCTCAAAATAGAGTTAAGATCTTGTTTATAAATTTTATTCATCAGGTTCAAAATGAAATCTAGATAACGACAATAAAACAGAAAATCAGAATCTAGTACATTCATTTTTTTAAAGGCTAATCTAAAATCAGTGCTTTCTTTACGCCCTGATCTACACACTAAATCTTTATTGAAGGATATTTGGACAGCATCATAATTATAGTGAACTTTGGGTAGAGTTATTTGTCAAAATTAGTGAGAACCTGATAGGTTTTTTAGCCTTGGGAATGGAACTTGCAAGCATCATCTGTTAGAATAGGTTGTTCACATTTTTCAGCAGTTCTAGTTGCAACTGCAGAATATTTTTAGCAATTCTTTGCCAACCATCTCATTACAATAATTAAAATTAAGAGATAGTGAGTTACACTAGTGAAATTTAATGTAATTATAGATTGGCCTAACTAACAATGAATGAACAAGTGACTATGAAGTGACAAATTTTGTCAAATAAGTCTTTCAATTTTGTTATCCACATGGCAGAACAAAGGAAGCTACTAGGAAGCTTCCTTTAAACTTTAAACTCCACTCCAACCACCTACCCAAGGAATATCACATTTACTATTCTTTTTTTTTCTCTACCAATTAAATCTCATAAGCTATCTTAATTTCAATTTCCAACTTCCCCTCTCAAAGTTTCAGGTGTAGACGTTGAAGAAGAAAATTTCAGACTTGAATTTCCTCAACAACACCTGTGAATTTATGCTCTCTTCTTCTTCTTCTTCTTTTGTTACAAATCCGTCTTTTTTTTTTTTTCTTCCTTCTTTTACTGTGCAGCTATGCATATTTTAATTTCTTGTTAGGTCTTCCTATCTTTTTTCATCAATTTTTAGGTTCAATGTGTTCAAATTTTTATTTTAGGGGTTTGAAATAAAATATTTTAAAAATATTATACTTAATTTTTTTTCTTCTTTTTCTTCAAGTCAAGGAGTTCATTTGAGCCCCTGTCTTCAACATGGCACCGTCACTGCTTATTCATGTGTTATATATAACTAGTATGTAACCCCGTGCTACCGCACGGGACTAGTTAATTGTAATGATGCTATTAGTCAATTTTTTTATTTTTTTGGGTTTATCACACGGATAATAGAATTAAATCAAACAATGAAAAATATATATTGCATTTTATTATTTAAGTAATGCTATTAGTCTTTTTTCTTTTTTTCTTTTTTGTTTATCATACATAGGATAACATTAGATAAAACAATGAATAAAAAAAAAAGAATATTGCATTTTATTATTTAAGTGATGCTACAGTGAAAAAAAAAAAAAGAATATTGCATTTTATTGTTTAAAATATATAAAGGGATATTAAAAAATAAAAACTAATCATTGAGCTTGGAATCTTCTTGGAGGCGCCAATGAAGCGTTAATGTATGAGAGTGTGAAGTAAGGAAAAGTGGGATTGAACATTGTGTTTGAACCCGGCCTTACTCTGAGAAATTCGTAAGGAGGAGGAGAGGGTAATATGTGGATCTAGTTGGTAGAGGTTGAGAGAGGAGGAGACATGGGATGACGATATGGAATTAAGAAAATATGATGTTTTATTTTTATAGTCTTTCTCGTTGGACTCCTTAGTTCTGGTTGTGGGATTAGAAGAGCTCTAGACTCTATTGAGATTACCCACAAAAGTGTGCAGGTGAGATGTTCTTGCTTAAGCCAATAAGTATTATCATTATGGTTTTCTTGGCTTCCGTGTTAAATGTTAATGCATCATTTATTTTGGTACAAAAATTAGAAAATTTAGATAAGATACATGACACAGAATTGGAGTGAAATTTATAATCTAATTAAATTTTTTTTTGAGTTTTGGTTAGGACAAGTGGCGCAAAATTGAGAATCCAATTGAAATCTAATTAGATTTTCTCTCTATTTCACCTATTATTATATATATAGATGAGCTATTAAGAGCATAGTATTATGTGCTTATTTTTACACATTAGTGGCACCCTATATAGGCAACTGATTTTAGCACTATACATGACTCTAGAATTCAAGAAACAGCTACGAACTTATTATAAAGCTTTATATCAAAGAGAAAATCAGGTTGAGCTTGATGATCTCAGTAAATCATTTTCAATGTACTCAACAACATGACTTTTATAGTGTTCTTCTTTTAAAAAAAAAAAGACATTTATAGTGCCTTGTCTACTTTATATGAATCTTATTTCCTATTAAAAACCGAATCAATGTGGTAAAGAAGTGAAGTCACCCATCATAAAATGCAAGCATGATTCTATCAATGAAAGATGGATAGCGAGAGAGAAACCAATCAAATAAATGAACAATAATTATCAGCATCAAGACTAAATCATGATCATATAATAAATTAAGAGGCATAAATTTTGAAGAATTCAAAACCTTAGTTACCAAAATCCACAAAACACAACATTGATTTTTTTTTTTTTTTCTCAAAAAACAAATAGAAAGTTAAAGAGAGAGAGGACTTGTAATCGAATGAGAGGAATCCGCAGTGTTGTTTTGGCCTGATAAATGACTCGTTGTCTGAGTTGACTTCCATTTTTTAGTTTTCCGAGAAATGTACGAAAGGAAAATCAAAGAAATGTAGGAAAGATTGACAAAAAAAGTGCAAGAAAACCAAGAAACACAAAAATTCAAAGAAGAAATTAGGGTCTGTGATTAGCGTAACCAATTTGTACCCAATCAGAGGAGCTTGAATGCTCTGAGTACAACCGTGATTGAGAGACGATGAGACCACTGTGACCGAGAGACAAAAAGCTGAGATTTTTGAGGTTTTGGGAGAGAGAAATTGGGTTTGTGTTTGAAATTTTTGAGGTTTTGTGAGAGAGTGAGAGAGTGTGTGTGAGAAGTTTGGTAATTTTTTTGAACTTTTTTTGAGGATTGAAAAATATTGGGATATTTTTATCAAGAGTTATGATTTAGAGGGTTGAAAAATGTAAAAATTTTGATGCAAAAACTCACCTACCTTTTTTTCACATTTATTTCATGAGTGTTTTAACTTATTATGAGTGTACTAATAACCTTTTAGAGATAAAAGTTAGTAATCTAATCTAGTCGCTATGTAGCTTAGTTATTGTATTGACAGAATTTAGTGAACCAAAATAACCCAAATTTTTTGTAGTGATTGTAGACCTTTAATTCTTAATAGATCAGTAGTTTCTCAATGGTTGAGATTAATATTTGAAAAAAGTTATTATTAATTTCAACCATTTAGTAAATTAAAAAAAAATTGAAAGAAAGTAAAAAAAAAAAAGTTAAAATTAAAAAATAAAAGGGGTAAAAATATTTTGTGCGGCAGTGCGGGGATGGGATGATTTCATTGGGTGTGAATATCCATCCTTTTTTGTTTTAGCAGGGAAAAAAAAAAAGTACAGTTCTTTTGTTAGTGGTTTGACCTAGAAGTTCGATATTAATTCTTAATCAAATCTTGTTTGAAGTGGTGCTTGGCCCAGTCTGTGAAAGAGGAGACTTCCATTTCATCATTGAGGCCCAAGGATAGAGCATACTTCCGCCTTGGATGTGAATGCTTGTTTCGTTTGCCAATTGCATTGGTTTATAAAGCACCAAGTAGCGTTCTGTAGATGACAATAGAATGGCCATTTTGAGTAGGCCTGTATATTAAGATTTGAAGTAATTGGACCAAAACTGGCTCTTTTTAAGGGCTCTTACCACTCTATGGCCACGTCTCTTGTGCCAGTAACATTTTAACAAAGCTGAATTCTAGGCCCACCCAATCGTAAGCCCATTTATTTACCAATGGGTTCAAGCCCAATTCTCAACCCTACGGCCCAACTCAACTTCCCCTTCTCAAAATAAATGGGGGCATTTATGTCATTTCACACCCAGACAAATTAGGGTTAGTGTTTTAATTTTGTGGCCTATAAAAGCTACTCTAAGGGCTTGTTTGGTTTAGAGGAGTTTTGAGTGATATGATCCAAAACTCATAACTGAGTCATCAAAAAAAGTGGGACCCAAAATTTTTTTTTTGTTTGACTTGATTTCTTAATGTTGTTTTCATCACTCAAACTCAAAAATTTTGAGTGAGAGTGATGAAAACTGAAAACACCAAATTGGTGTTTTCAGAAGTTGAAAACTGAGTTTCAGTGGCATAATGGTAAATTTTCAAACTCTGTGGGGCCCATAAGTGTTGATGGCGTTACCTCTCTCTTACTTTATCCTCTCTCTTTCTTCTCCCACTTTTTTCTTTTTCTTTCTTTCTCTAGTTTCTCTCTCTCTCTTAGTTTTTTCTTTCTTTCTTCCTTTCTCTGGTTCAGCCCAATTCCGCTGCCACCAGCCAATGACCCAACCCAGTTGCGCCACCACCCAGCCAATGACCACGAGACTATGATCGCTGGTGCTGGTTCAGCCCAGTTCTGCCGCCACCAACAAAGCAAGAGCCTTGAAACACCAAGACCATGATCGCCAATGCTGGGTTTTGATTTTGTCGTCGATGCTAGGTTTTATTTTTATTTTGATGAATGGGTTTTGATTTTGTCAATGGTTGATGAATGGGTTTTGTTGATGGGTTTTATTTTTATTTTGATGAATGGGTTTTGATTTTGTCGATGGTTGATAAATGGGTTTTGTCGATGGTTGCTGGGTTTGTGGTGGTGGATCGGTTTGTAGTGGTTGATGGTGGCTAGTGGCTAGGTTAGTGGTGGTGGATTGGTTTGTAGTGGTTGTAGTGGTTGATGGCGCTGATGAGTGGCTGTGGGTTGAAGGGAGGGAGAAGATAGAGAGATAGAGATGGAGAGACACAGGTAGCAATAGTAGCAACATTGGGTAGTGTCAGTGGTGGGGTCCACGATTTTGGGGAAAAGTTGTAGAGATATGTAATTGAGAACTGAGTCCAAACATGTGTTTTGTAATTTTTGAGTGAAAGTGAGGTTTGAGAATTGAGTTATGAGTTTTGGGTTATGGCTTTTGAAAACTGAGATATCACTAAACCAAACAGGCCCTAAATCATCGTATTCTTATCACAACACAGTTTTGCATCTCCTCCTCAAAATCGAAGGTTTCCAATCTCCTAGGTTTCTATCAAATACGAGTAAAGTCTTGTTTGTCTTTGTTCTGTTTTTGTTTTTGGTTTATGTTTCAAAAATTTTGTAAGATTTAATGTTAAAAAAGAATTTTATGCATTTATTTATATCTTTTTTTTTTAAGCCAATTTGCAGAGCAAGAGCGTCTATGATAAAAATGGCGCAAATTGCATTGAAGGTTGGCAATATAAATAAGCGATTCTCCGTGCCTATTCTTATTTTCGTTTTGATTAAGGCCTCGAACAAGTCGCTACATTTTTATTTTATTCCACGCAATTTCGATTTATTTTTTTTCTATACTTTTTTGTGTGTGTGTTTGTGTTTATCTGGATCGATCATATTAGAATATGTTTCTTAGGTTAGATCCGATTTGCTCTGTGCTTGAATTTATGGGTTTTATTTTTTATTTTTAATGCGTGTTAAAATTTTTGAATGTTTTTAGCTGCTTACATCTTTGTATAATCTGTGAAAATTGTTAGGCTTTTATGAACTTTTATATTTTTGACTTAGTATACCAGTATTTTTAATTTTCTGGGTTTTTTTCTTCTTTCAAAATAATTTTAGCGTTCCAATAAAACAAAAAATTTGAGTATATTAGTATTATTTTTAGTTTTATTTAATTATTTTTTTTATTTCTTGAAAAATTATATTTCTTTCCTTTTATGTTTTTGGTGTTTCTCTGTTTCTGAACCATTTGGTCCTTTACAAAAGATCTTAAACCAAAGATAGAGATGCATCTAATTGCCAAAGAGCTAAGCCATTTAAGATAGATGCTTAATTCAGAGATTAAAGATTCTGTTAGAGATATATTAGACATATTAGTCCAATGTAATAGGCCAAATCCCATTCTTGCTTGTATTAATAGTCTAGGGTTTAGTCGCCTATATATACTCATGTTAGGGTTCATTGTAACACAGGTTATTGTACTACACTCTTATACAATAAAGATGTAGCCCTTAAGGGATTCCTCCGTGGATGTAAGCCGTCAAGGCTGAACCACGTAACCCTCATGTTCTCAGTGTTATTATTCTATGCTTTCTCCTTCCGCATCCACTCTAGCATACACAACATGGTATAACACATCGCGTTGTTAATAATAATGTCATTTAACATGGTATCAGAGCCAAATTTCGTTCTTGGCATCAAACAAATATCTCTAACAAGCAAAGAAGATTCTCACATGCACACCACCATCAGAAGTCACACATGCTTGTCTGCTGGATCTAGACTCCACGGCATCTCGCAGCCGCCATGGCTCACTGCTGTGTCCAGATGTTCAAGCCCAAGCAATCCGTGCCTCTCCCTATCAGATCTGTGCAAATCAAGCCATCGCCTGATGAAATCAACCCCACATACGTGCTCCTTGGCCTCCCATGAGGAAAACCCAGAAATCCGGTCACCCGAAACCCAGCCACGCGCGTCCACACATCACAGTTGGCTCCGGAAAATACCCACGCACCACCATAAATCTCGAATCTCGAATAGGATTGTGACCACACGCGCTACTCTAAAGGACTCGTGGCCTGCCGATCTGCAAAACCCGAGAATTCCGGCCATTATCTCGCTCACACGCGCCTACACCCGCTGTCATGTTTCTGGCATCTCATGCACGCGCCAGTGGAGATCTCACGCGCCATCCACACGCCGAAGAACTACGTCAGTATAATATGACATCATTTGATGATATCAGCAAAGGACCACGTTAGCTTCAACCACGTCAACCCTAGACACGTCATCAGCCACGCAGCTCACCACGTCAGCAGTGTCGCCTCGTCAGCACCACATCACCTAGCTGACGTTGACCCAGACCGACCCGAACCGAACCACCCAGATTTGACCCATGAGCACTAACCGTTGACTTTGACTAGGACTCGTTGACTTTGACTTCTGCTGACTTTGACCTTTGCGTTGACTTTTGACCAAAAATTAAAATTTCCATTTCTTGCTCAGTTTTTCGCGTAGATTTCAATTTTGGACTCCATTTCTTCATTTGAAGCTCCAAAATTGGTCAATTGGCACATTCTTCATTGTGGTTTCTTCAAAGGCATTCTTTATGGTATCTCCAAGTGATCTTCTTATGCTTATCCAACCTCAAGCCTTCATCGAGCTTCCGCCTTGAGTTTGAGGGAGGGTGTTAGAGATATATTAGACATATTAGCCCAATATAATAGACCCAAGCCCATTCCTACTTGTATTAGTAGTCTAGGGTTTAGTCACTTATATATACTCATGTTAGGGTTAATTGTAACACAGGTTATTGTACTACACTCTTATACAATAAAGATGTAGCCCTTAAGGGATTCCTTCATGGATGTAGGCCGACAAGGCTGAACCACGTAACTCTCGTGTTCTCAGTGTTCCTATTCTATGCTTCCCCTTCCGCATTCACTCTAGCATACACAATATGATATAACATATCTCGTTGCTAATAATAATGTTATATTTAACAGATTCAAATCTTGTTTGGTAGAAACTATCAAATTAATTTTTTTTTTTTAAATGATGGCAAGTTAATTGAGGGCATTGGATTTCTAGTATCGTGAACATTCACATTGGGCACATTTGCTGCTACAAAATTGGCAATGTTAGAATCCAATTCTTCAAACCAAATAATTTCATTGCCACATTTATGCTCTGAGCTCTTTCAAAAATCATCTTATGTAAGCTTAATTTATGCACCTTTGATGAAGCCCAAGTTGCTTGCTTGCCAATGAAGCTGCAATCACATTAGCATCAGAATCATGCCAGCTACTTGATACCATTTAGACTGTTAATTTTATATTTGAATACATCAAAATATTAACCTTTTCAACAATAGTGAGGTCGGGTACCCCCCATTTGCCTAGCATCTAATCAAACAGAAATAATTTCTTTGCCTATGCCTCAATATATTCCAAAGCATAAACACTTCTTCTAGGAAACTCTACTTCATTTTGTGTCATGCTTATATACTTAAACCTCATATCTAAACGGGATATATTCTCGTAGCAACACTGAATGACAGCCCAGATATCGTCACCAAAACACACGAGTCACATGACCTATCATCATTCCAATAATGAGGCAAAGGGCTGGATTGGTTGGGTTTTAGGGGATTTCTCCATATTGGCCTGGAGAATAATTAAACCAAACCATAACAATCCTTTAGTGGGGGATTTGGATTGTCAGTTTGAGCCCAAACCACTTCTAGTATTTGGACCTTGTATCTTTAGTCACATATCGGATCATTTTGAATGAAAGATTATTCATTTGCGTATCTATACTGTTTTGAGGCATTGCACGTAACAAACATTATCAAAAAATGTTGATAATAAAAAAAATGCTACAATTATATCTTGAATGACTTTAATTAAAAGCTAATAGAAGATAATTAAAAGCAATACAAGGTAACAGAGTTAGTTGTGGACATTGAGAGAGGAAATGAATTTATGACCAAAGTATTGGTGTCCTCAAGGCCAAGGACTTAGCTAGGATTTTGAGTGGAGGGGGGTGAGGGGGGCGAGATACACTCAAACCCAAATATTTAAAAATTTGTTTTTATCCAAGCTACTTATAAAATTGCATATATGTGTGTGTGTGTGTGTGTGTGCGCGCGTTTTTTTTTTTTAATTTTTTATCCCAAGCTTCTTTGGGGAACTTAATCAAACACTTAAAACTACAATTATCTTATACTAATGCTTTAAAATATATTTCATAAATCATTTAGAACCCAAATAGAAACTCAGATAAAGAATCAAAATTTAATGAAAATTTGAATAAAGAAAGTGTACTTTTTGTAAAAGCATGAGAGTACTGAACAAAAATGAAGCATAAAAATTCAAAACCAGGTTTTATATATTTTATATCTTGCTTTTTCTCTTTGGGCCAGGGGCGGCCATTGCCCCCCTTGGTCCAAGCATAGCTCCGTCCCAGTATAGGGCTAGAGCATGAGACAAATGTAATCTATAATGTAGAGGACATTTCCATAATTTAAGTGAAAAGAATACATAATCATTCTTTTGACCAAAAATTATATAAATAAAATCGCCCACCAAAAACTAACCAAAATGAATTTCAAATTATAGACAAAAGGCTGTAAATAGTAAGTACAATGATATTTAGAGAGAGGTCATAAAACCCTTAGCAATAATCATTGCAGTAAAGATATCAGGATTTATTTCACCTAAAAATATATATTACTAAAAAAAACTTCTTCTTTTTTTAAGTTGAAATAAAAGAATCTGAAGGTGTAGGAAACTTGAAAATTAAAGGTTTTGATTAAATTCTCAATTAACATCACATTAACCATGTCAATCAGGTAAGGCTATGATTCATGACAAATGAAACAAAAATAAACTTTTTGTAAATCAGCATATCCAAGACCCATAAATTTTGAAATCTTCATAACAAAATCTTCAATTCAAACCCTCAACACCCATAAATCCCAAATCAACCACGTTAATAAATTTCCAAGTGATCAATCTATTCATAAGCTCCAAAAAACCAAAATTCATAATCAATTTCCATATTGTTTGTAAATCTCATACCAATTAATTAAGATTTAAGCCCAAAATAAAGTTACAAATTTTCTTTATTTTTTCGTATCTCTATCCCTCATTTTATGTCTATCAACAAAGTTATTGGCTGAACAAAAAGTCAACAAAGAATTAAGGAGAAGCAGCGGTGGGGTGCTCGCAAATTAAAGTGTTAAAAAAATTTTAAAAAAATTTAAAAATTTAAAAATTAAAAAAAAAAAAAAAAAAAAAAAAAAAAAAAACAGCATCACTTAAGACTTCACTACTTTTTTAGGATAAAAAAGTAATTATGTTTCATATAAATAGAAGTCTACCATTTAAATCCTTCCAAAGTTGTTTTGTCAAACACAAGCAACTTGTTAGGGACATATTGTATGTAATTGGCTAATCTTTTGACAAAATGCACTTTACTTGTAATTTGGTAGATCTAGGATGGGTTTAGTATTTCAAGAAACAAGTGTACAAGTTAAGTATTGAAGTCATGCAAATCTAACCAGGAAACAAGTGAAGGAATTGCTAATCATTAAAACTAGAAAGAAGTCTCGATAGAATCCTTTCTATTGAGATTTATTATTAAAGCTCGAAAGAAGCTGTATCTGTCGAGAATTACGAAATTAAAAATTCCAAATCTGATTACACACATATTCCTATGTATTTATGTAGGGTTTCTTTTCTCACAACTCTAGACATATATAAAGATTATTTTAAAGGCTGTCGCGCATGCATTATGTGACCAAATGCAAAAAGTGGTCTAGTTCATTATTCTCTCTGTAAAAGCTACTACGTCTTTACACCAAGGGTTTTGTGACCAAGGAGCTTCCTGATCTTCATTGTTGATGAACAGAAGAACTTTGCGGCCAACATCTTCTTCAACTTAGTAAGTTTGTCACATACTAGGATCCGTGCATCATTGGTTAGTCACGTACTAGGATTCATGCATTAAACGGAGAGATTGCCACTATAATACAAGTCCAATTGGGCATTGGGGTAAGAGTTCAACTGTAAATTGATATTTCGGGATAGAGAGCAAAGGGTTTGGTAAGATTCCTTATACTTGTAACCGCTTGTGGTTGATAATAGCGGATTCTTGGTAGTGGTGGCCTTAAAATCATCTGATGGGGTTTTGCCTCGGTGGTTTTCCCCATATGTAAATAAATCACCTGTGTCAAACTTATTTTCCGCTGCATTTAGTTATTTGGTGATTTGTTTGTGCTACTACGCTGTTGCATGTAATTTGACTAATTAATTAACTTGGATAATTCATTAATTTGTAAAAGAGGTCAATACATTTTTGCCCTATCAAGTGGTATCAAAGCAGGCACACTTTGATTAGTTTTAATCTTTGCTGTGTGATCCATTAACCCCTGTTGTCATGGCTACAAGCGGCATAAAAGGATTTTTTGCTTCAAATACATCTTGCTTTTCTAATCTCTATGTGATTGAGTGTTTCAGGAAATGCAAGTCTAAAAGTTATTTGAAAGCAATCTTAATGATTGTTAAAAAAGGTCATAGTGTGGCAAAGAAGAAGCTAAACTGTCTCAAAATGAAAATGTGCAAAGGAGTACATCTAAGAAGGGTAAAAATTAAAGGCTTTGTTCATAAATGGTAGCTGAAGGAGAAAACCATTCCTACTGATCTGTCAAGCAAGCATGAATTGTGCTTTATGATGAAGTCTGTGTTTAAAGTAATGGACACATGTTAGTGGTACCTTGACAGTGGATGCTTAAGACACATGACTGGAGACCGTTCTCTCTTTAAGGTTTTTTAGTCTAAGAAAGGTGGAAATGTCACTTTCGGTGATAGGTGCAAATCACAAATAAAAGGGAAGAGAACCATCTCTCTACCTGAACTGCCAGACATTTCAAATGTATTGTATGTAGAAGGTCTGAGAGTGAACTTGTTGAGCATAAGTCAAATCTGTGATCAAGACTTCATGGTGTTATTCTCAAAATGGGAATGTCTTGGTTTGAATGGTTTGGTAAGAAACTCATAAGCGGAGTCCACACTCTGGATAATATGAAGATTGATCGAATTCACAGTGATCATGGAGAAAAATTCGAGAACTTATACATGGGATCTTTTTGCACTAGATCTTGTATATCTCAATAATTCTCTACTCCTATTACTCCTCAGCAAAATAGTGTAGTAGAAAGAAAGAATTGAGTCATTCAGGAGATGGCTAGAGCCATGTTACACAATAAAGATATGGCTAGAAATTTATGGGGAGAAGCAATCAACACAGCCTATCATAAGGTTAACAGGGTATATCTTAAACCCGGTACAAAGAAGACTCCCTAGGAATTATGGAAGGGTTGAAAGCCGAATGTAAAGTATTTCAGAATCTTTGGAAGTACTTGTTTCATCCATAAGGATAGAGAAAATGTGGGAAAGTTTGACTCCCGAAGTGATGAAAGAATATTTCTGGGATACTCCTCCACAAGTAAAGCTTATCAGTTGTACGACAAAAGAACTAGGAAGGTGATGGAAACTGTCAATGTTGTAATTGATGAAGTTTCAGATTTTGGTTCTAAGAAAAGTAGTGAGGAAATATCTAAGGCAATTCTTCCTTCAGAGCCTAAGGCAGTTCAAGAAGAAGTTGTTCAAGAGCCTGTTTCTCCAAGTACTCCAAGTGCTGTAGAGGTCTCAACAGATATTCTTACATCGCCTAAGCCTGAATCTCATGAAGAGAAAGAACCCTCTTCAAGGATCAAGCTGAATCATCATTCTGAAGTTATTATGGGAAATATTAACGAGCTTACACTAATAAAGCGTACATTTGATAAACGTGTTGCTAACTTTGTGTCTTATTCGTGCTATTTGTTGTAGGTTGAACCCACCAAGGTTGAGGATGCCCTCTAGGATGAAAGTTGGGTTGAGGCCATGCATGATGAACTGCTCCAGTTTCAAAGGAATGATGTCTAGACCTTGGTACCTAGACTAGAAGGAGAGCACATCATTGGTACGAAGTGGATATTCCGTAATAAAAGTGATGAAGAAGGAAATGTGATCCACAACAATGCTTGTCTAGTGGCTCAAGGATACTCTCAAGTGGAAGGAGTGGATTTTGATGAATAATTTGCTCCTGTAGCTCGCATGGAGTCTATTAGAGTTCTTCTAGCCCTAGCTTGTCACCTAAAGTTCAAGTTTTACCAAATGGACGTGAAGACTATATTCTTGAACGGGTTTCTTAAAGAAGATGTTTATGTTGCTCAGCCTAAAGGATTCATTGATCCACACTTTTCGGATCATGTGCTATACCTTAAGAAGGCTCTGTGTGGATTAAATCAAGCACCCCGAGCTTGGTATGACCAACTTATAGAATACCTGGTCTCACATGGCTTCACAAAAGGACAAGTTGATAAAACTCTTTTTATCAAAAAGAAGAATGGTGAATTGATAGGAGCTCAAGTCTACGTTGATGATATCATATTTGGATCTACAAAGGATGAACTCGCTTATGACTTCTCAAAGCTTATGTAGGCCAAGTTTGAAATGAGCATAATTGGAGAGTTGAATCACTTCCTTAGATTGCAGATTCGTTAGCAAGAGTTAGGTATATTCATATCTCAATCTAAATATGCCAAAAATATTGTGAAAAAGTTTGGTTTTGAATTTGCTAGTCCTGTTAGAACCCCCATGAGCCCTAATGTTAAACTCACTGTTGACTTATTAGGCAAAAGCATTAATTCTTCCTTATATAGAAGCATGATAGGTAGTCTCCTTTACCTCACTGTTAGTAGACTTGACATTAGTTACAGTGTAGGAGTGTGTGCTAGATATCAAGCAAACCCCAAAGAGTTTCATATGGTTGCTTTAAAAAGAATCATAAAGTATGTCAAAGTCACTACCGATTTCGAAGTGTGGTATAGCAAGGACACAAACGATGTCTTAGCTGGGTATTCTAATGCGGACTGGGTTGGGAATGCTAATGATAGAAAAAGTACATCGGGGGGTTGTTTTTATGTAGGTAATAATCTTGTCTCTTGGATGAGTAAGAAGCAAAATTTCATCTCATTATCGACTGTTAAGGCTGAATACATCGCCGTCAATAGCTGTTGCACCCAACTTCTGTGGATGCAAAAACTCCTTCTTGATTATGGTATTCATCAAGAACATCTTACCATTTATTGTAACTATACCAATGCCATTAACATCTCTAAAAATCCTGTTCAACATTCTCGAACAAAACATATAGAGATATGACACCACTTCATTCAGGAGCTTGTCAAAAATGGCACACTCACTCTTGAGTTCATCCACACTGATGATCAGAATACCAACTTGTTCACTAAGCCTCTTAATAGCAAACGTTTTGAATTCTTGCACCAAAACATTAATGTAATCTCCATGGAGTGATCTCTCCTCTTTCTCCTCATTTCTCATGCATTTACATCTAGTTTTATGCTTTACGTGTTTCTTTACGTTATTGTTTGGTTGCTTTTCATTTTTTGCTTTATTTTGCTTTTCATAAAAATAAAAATACAAAAATTGAAAAATACAAAAATAGTGTGTGTTTGTGTATATTAGTACTTGTGTACCTTAAAATGACATTTGAAACAAAGTTTTCTAAACTTTGTATCTCTTGTAACTTAGATAAGCATCTCAATGCATAACTAAGTAAGTGAGCTCTATGGCTTGTGTTTGTGATGAGTATGATTAAGATTGTCTCTTATATCTCGTATTCATATCACTCTTTTTGACAGAAAATACTAAAAAATCCTAAGAAAAATGTATAAATAATCATCTTACCACTAAAACTCGCCAATCATGAATAACATCTATGTGCTTAGGCACAACAAAATTAGGATGTTTTAGTTTACATAAATGGGTATTTCTTCTCTCTCTTATATTGCCTTGAATGTAACTTAACCAGTATTTTGCAGTATAGCCTAGATTTGGCTCTAATGCTTTAACCATTTGTGGCAAATGGTATTAATGCCAAACAGGTAATAATACCATGCGGGTTTGGGGGCACTATAGTACAACTTGAATGCTAAGTATTTTAGTGAGAAATTATAATACCCCCAATTGTGCGAACTTTATTGAATTAAATTGTATGAGTGTATAAATTGGCTTACTTAGATGTTCAAATTGACAATGAAGACATTTTCGGCGTCGTTCTCAAGGGATTACCAAGTGAATTCAATTCAAATCAAGTAGTTATATATTATAACTCATAAGGGAGTCCAAATCTTCTATACCACTTTTTGTGTACCACTCTATGTTCCACCAATCACTATTTACCATGTGTATGATTGCTTTTCATTTTAAACTTCAGTTATTCTATAAGGAAAGTAAAATGAACATATGACAAGTAGTGATTGATGGAACATAGAGTAGTACACAAAAAGTGGTATAGAACATTTGGACTTCTTATAAGGATGTATTTCATTTTATAAACTCAGAGTTTTAACTTAATGTTGAAGAGAATTCTCTAAAAGGAGACTCATATCATAGCAAGGATATGCCTACAATGGCTATGCTAAGCACTAGAAATAAGTACAATGGTGTTACTTCTAACTTCTAACATTCCAATGGTGTTACTGAAACAAATAGAGCTTCGTTCTAATTTTTATTTATTTATGTATCTCTAATTGATTTTTGTTTTAATTTTAAGTTTCTCGTAATTTAAAATTATATTTAGTGTATTATCACAAGTATTAATTGTGGGGCCAGGAAATTGTGCAGCCTTGGCCCACTCCAGGCCAGGCCCAAATGGCCCAACCCGCAGAAGGATGACTATCCGAGGCCAATTTAGGGAGAAAGCTCTTCTTTGGATCCACGCCGAGGACCCCTCGTCCTCGGCATACTGAGGATAATTGTAAGGGTGGGGGGGACAAACCCAAAGCAAGATGTCACCTCAACACTTAATACGTTCACCTAACCCTTCTGGCCGCATTAATGGGGATGCAACCCCCGGGCAGGGCTACATCGATCAGGGTGAACCACTTGAGCACGGATAGGACCTCTGATGGGACAGGCAGCCAGAGGAGAGGCCAATGAATGATCAACAGAAGGAGGAAGAGAGTAATATATAAGGGATACGAGCAAAGTGTAAAGGGGGGGGGGAAGAAGAAAGAGAAAAAAGAAAGAGAAGGAAGGCCTGGGAAATAAACCTCTTCGGCCATTGGCCGAGGAGCATCCCTCAGTTGTAAATTGGTCTAAGTGTTATTTCAGTAAAATAGAAAGTATTTCCGGCCCGGTGAAGACCGGCCAGTGCCTAAACCTTCGATCCACTCTCTACAAATTCATTGTTTCGGGTTCGTTGGGCCTTCGACCCATATCTTTTGGGCTTGGGCTACAAAAACAGACCCTACAATTGGCGCCGTCTGTGGGAAGGATTAGTGCGCTGGCCGGCGCAACCGGCGATCGTTCTAAGTGGTCACTTCGCAAAAGGTTGGCGACGTATAAAAAAAAAAAAAATCGCAGCAGAATAGAAGACTTAACAGCAAATAAAGAAAGTTTGATATTATTTCATAAAAAGAAAAGTACAAAATACAATCAGAGGCTCAGGCGGACCGATTCTAGAACTAGCTAGAGGGAAGTGTCAACTCGTACCCTTGTTGGCGTCAAGAGAATGGGAGAACTTGACAATAAGGGGTGGGAAGGGGGCTGAGGCTGGCTCACTTCAAGGCCACCAGCAACTCCTGGTTCGGTGCGGTGAAGCTTGAACAAAGTGAGGAGCAGATGCGGGCGCACCGGGACACCCTCCCTCATGATGTTCCCTTGATTCTCTCCAGCCCTCACGAGCGTTGGCCGTTGGAGACGGCAACGCTCGGGCACCAGCCATGACGTGAATTCACCCATCTCCTCCGTCGGTGGTGCGTTCCGAGGAGAGACATTAGGTACTCCAACGACATCCCTCCGGGCCACCATGCATGGCACCGTCGGGGTTACGCCTAAACTCTGCCGCGCCGGAAACATAGTAGGGGCTGCGGTCACGACGGCCTTTGGCCCGGATGTCCTCACACCCGCCCAAAGCCGCCACATGTCCTCCAACTCCGGCCACAATTCTGACGGGGTTATTGTAGGGGCTAAAGAAATTGAGGGGTCGCGTTTCTAATTGCGTTTGGAAGTTCATAGAGTGTGAAGAGACCTTCCCCCCGAAGAGTCTTATATAGAGGATAAATGTTGGTGAGAATTAATTCACGCAGAATTCGAAAAGAGAGTTGTCAACAGTGCTAATCACGGAGCCACCAAATTCCGAGGACATTAATGAGGACGCGTCTCGCGCACTGAAACGTCAAGCGCAGAAAACGAATGGCCAAGTGACGCTTCGTAAATGAAAAAGATGGGGGCTCGAGCTGGAGGCGAGATCAGCGCCACGTGTAAAGATCATAATCCGACCCAAGGAGGAGTCGTCTCCAGTAAAGCGGTCCGAGGACAAACCCCCACTTACAGAAAAATTGAAGTGATAAACAGAACCAAGGCGTTGCATGGTCCTCGGACTCAAGCCTATGGGAAAACTAATCACACCATTATATCTGGGTACTAGACAGAACCAAGGTATTGCATGGTCCTCGGACTCAAACCTATGGGGAAACTAGATACTTACAGAAAAATAGAAGCGTTAGACAGAACCAAGGTATTGCATGGTCCTCGGACTCAAGCCTATGGGAAAACTAATCACACCATTATATCTGGGTACTAGACAGAACCAAGGTATTGCATGGTCCTCGGACTCAAACCTATGGGGAAACTAGATACTTACAGAAAAATTGAAGTGATAGACAGAACCAAGGCATTGCATGGTCCTCGGACTCAAGCCTATGGGAAAACTAATCACACCATTATATCTGGGTACTAGACAGAACCAAGGTATTGCATGGTCCTCGGACTCAAACCTATGGGGAAACTAGATACTTACAGAAAAATTGAAGTGATAGACAGAACCAAGGCATTGCATGGTCCTCGGACTCAAGCCTATGGGAAAACTAATCACACCATTATATCTGGGTATTAGACAGAACCAAGATATTGCATGGTCCTCGGACTCAAACCTATGAGGAAACTAGATACTTACAGAAAAATTGAAGTGATAGACAGAACCAAGGCATTGCATGGTCCTCGAACTCAAGCTTATGGGAAAACTAATCACACCATTATATTTGGGTACTAGACAGAACCAAGGTGTTGCATGGTCCTCAGACTTAAACCTATGGGGAAACTAGATACTTACAGAAAAATTGAAGTGATAGACAGAACCAAGGTATTGTATGGTCCTTGGACTCAAGCATATGGGGAAACTAACCGTTCGGCTACACCTGGGAGCTAAACAGAGCAAGATCCCTTCTTGATCCTCCGATTCAGGCCCACGGGGAGACTTAACCATAACATGTCCCAAGTTAGGAAATAATCAAGTCCCACCTAACCCTTGAGACACAAGAGAGCTGCCCATGTATCCGTACTCTATACATCTCATCATTGCTGCCACAATCGGCTGACGTACAACTTAAGCTAAAATCGTGCCAATCAAAGGAAAAGAGGGAAAGCAGGCAGCGCATACACAAATAAGCAATTCAAATAAAGGGAGATTAAATTAACATTACAACAATGAGTTCGTAAAAATTGCATGGCAAGAGCCACAGTACACAAAGAAGGAGCACAACAAAATAGAATGACAGCGTGAAGGTAGGGTGAGCCGAGACGCCGGGGAGTCTACTCCTTTTGCTCAGGCTGAACGGAGGCAACCCCCGACCCCTCCGAGCCCTGGTCTGAGGGGACGGCTTGCGGGGGTATGGCGAGAGCAGTTGCTTCCTCGGCGGTGGGGGCTGGTTCATCGGAAGGGATCTCCACTATCGCTTGGGGCACCTCCTCACTCGAATGCTCCCCCGGTTCAGCTGCTCCCACCTCTCCAACGATCTCCCCAACCTTAGGGTCCTCAGGGGCGGCCTCGCGGATAGCAGGGGGTAGTACATGTTCTCTGCCTTCCATAGGTCGGATGTGGCCTCCACCCCAGCTTGTTTGAGGGCCTCAGCCTAAACCTGGGAACAATATCGCCTACACACCCCTGGGACTTGAGCCTTATAGGCGGCCTCTATCGAAGCCATCCCATCAGCATAGGCTGCGGCTTCAGCCTCCTCCTTGGCAAGCTCGGCCATATCTTTGCCATGGTCAGCTTCGTCCTTGGCCCGCCGGGCCTGGTCTCTGGCCAATTCTGCTATCCTTTGAGCCCCCTCGGCTTTAGCCACGTCGGCCTGCAGGTTAGTAATCAGATCCCTCGCGATCCGCAATTGCTCCTCCGCCTCGCCTAGGCGCCTCGTCTGCTCTGTGGCCTGGGTCTGGGCGCCCTCAAGACCAGACAGCGCATTATCCCGCTCCTTGGTCACCTCCTTCAAAGCCTCTCGGGCCTTGACGAGGTCAGCTTCGAAATTCTTCAGAGTCATGGTGGCCTGGTATCGCCAATCGCGCTCCTTTTTAAGGGTCTCCTTCTGGTCGTTTGCCGCCCCCTCCAACGCAAAGATAGCTTGGATAGCCTGCCGAAATAAACAACGTGCTATAAGCCCAATAAAAGAAAAAGAGTGGGAGAAGATCCGAGGCTAAAGCCCTTACCATCCCCACATATCGCTTGAGGCTGAGGAAGACCTGCTCACTCGTCAAAGAGTTAAGCTCCGCCATATCTGCCGGAAGCAGCAGGCTCCTCTCCAGTGCATCGGCCACGTGCGTCCCTTCGCCCTCGTTAAAGTCCCTGAGGGAGGCGTTATCCCTTAATGGCTCCCCGCGGAGCATCGGGGCTGGGAGCCAGGCCTCAGCCTCGGACGAGGTGGTGTCGGCGACCTGCCTATCCGGACTCCTTCCGCCTATCCTCAGCTGCTTGGACGGCCGCAGAGTAGTGTCCCCCTCCTGTGAAGGCACCGTTTTCTCCTCTATAGGCCCCTTGCCCTTGTCCTTCCTCTTCTTGGGTGCGACAGACACAGACCGAGAGGGCGAACGTGTCTGGGGAGGAGGGGGGAGCTTCTGCTGAGCAGAAGTCGACCTAGTTTTCGGCGGGGTAGGAGGAAGCTTTTGTTGGGACTTCCCTGGCTGGCCCTCGATCAAGTCCAGCAAGTCGGTGGTTGGCTTCCTCTTGTAACCCATTGTTGGTGGAGGGGTTTCAGAAGCAAGGAGGTCTGCTTCGCTCAGATTAGGGTCACCCAAGTCCCCAGGCGGATCCTCGGATCGATCAAGCTCAGCAAAAACGTCAAACGGGTCCTCCTCCCTCTCTGGGCCTTCCTCGGCAGCCTTAGCGAACAGTTGGGAAGAGGAGGGGACGGCTAGTGTGACAGCTTCCTGATCGGGGGGCTCCTCGGGAATCGAAAATCCGTCCTCGGTCACAGTAATCCTCTGAACCTGAGGATCATTGGCTAGGATGACGTGCTTCGGAACCGGGAACGACCTCTGGGTGGGCGTATACCCCAAGATTAAATGGGTGGCTCTAACTTAATTGTCATCCTCGTTTACGTAAACCGGCGCCCTTAGCACCTTTTGCAAGTCTTCCTGGTTAGTCAGATGGAAGTGGCGCTCAAAGGCGTGCGGGTCTGCAAACGGAAAACACCGCCATGTTAGCAAAAAGAAAAAGTGCAAGAAAACTCAAAACCCCTCCTACTCCTACTGCCCCACCTGGTACCCCTTCCGTTGTTGGGCAGTGAAGGCCATCATGCCATGCCCCTGACACGATAAGGAAGTCTTCGCTAAGCCCCTTGTTGGACTCAGGGAGGCACTGGATGAGTCGCACCCTGTCGTCCCTCGTTTTCAGATAATAAGACTTGCCCCTAAGATGCTGAAGGTTGTAGCACCAATTCACGTCGTGGTGAGTCAATCTTAGCCCCATCTTCTCATTCAGGACGTCCACACAGCCCAAAATCCTAAAGACGTTTATCCCACACTGGGTAGGGACCAACCGGAAATGCGTGAGGTAGTCCCTCATCACCGGCCCCATTGGGATCGTCATTCCCCCTTCGAGGAAGGCGGCGATGGGAATTACCACTTCACCCTCCTGCTTATGTAAGCGCCAATCCCCATCCTCACTATATCTCAAGCCCACATTGGCGGGGATCCGGTAGTCTGCGATGAATTTCTCCATCGTCTCCTCGGTGTGGACATATTTCTTAAACCTATCCATCCCAACTGACACCTAAAGGAACTAAGAAGGGATAAAGGAAGGAGAAGGAGCAACGGGAAAGAAAGCTCAGAGAGAGATAGAGCAACTTATTGAAAAAAGGAGGAGCTCCTCAGACAGGCTTTTGTGCTGAAGATGTGAGTGTGGCTGGACTCAGAAAGGACGCACGAGAAACTCTTGATTACGAATGAGGAACAGGGAGAAGCGGTTCGTACGGGCATTTATACCCCGAATCGAGGAACAACGCGGGCTTTCCCGCCCATAAATGCGAAACGAACCCCCACCGTTGGATGGATAACGCCTCACTAGACGTGGGGAGCACAGAGCCGCCTGAATTTAATAGTGGGCACGTTACGTGCTCCGGAACGTCAGCAACGTGCATTGGGCAGGTGAATAGACCCCAATCCTGACAGGGGGTAAGGCCGAGGATGTCAAAATCCTACTCCCCGCCCGTGGATGCGTGCAGTAAGATTTTGAGGGGCTATTGTGGGGCCAGGAAATTGTGCAGCCTTGGCCCACTCCAGGCTAGGCCCAAATGGCCCAACCCGCGGAAGGATGACTATCCGAGGCCAATTTGGGGAGAAAGCTCTTCTTTGGATCCACGCCGAGGACCCCTCGTCCTCGGCATACTGAGGATAATTGTAAAGGTGGGGGGGACAAACCCGGAGCAAGATGTCACCTCAACACTTAATACGTTCACCTAACCCTTCTGGCCGCATTAATGGGGATGCAACCCCCGGGCAGGGCTACATCGATCAGGGTGAACCACTTGAGCACGGATAGGACCTCTGATGGGACAGGCAGCCAGAGGAGAGGCCAATGAATGATCAACAGAAGGAGGAAGAGAGTAATATATAAGGGATACGAGCAAAGTGTAAAAGGGGGGGGGGGGGGAGAAAAAGAAAGAGAAAAAAGAAAGAGAAGGAAGGCCTGGGAAATAAACCTCTTCGGCCATTGGCCGAGGAGCATCCCTCAGTTGTAAATTGGTCTAAGTGTTATTTCAGTAAAATAGAAAGTATTTCCGGCCCGGTGAAGACCGGCCAGTGCCTAAACCTTCGATCCACTCTCTACAAATTCATTGTTTCGGGTTCGTTGGGCCTTCGACCCATATCTTTTGGGCTTGGGCTACAAAAACAGACCCTACATTAATAATTAATAACAAAATTAGAGCTGACTTAAAAAAAAAAAACAATATTATAGTTGAAATTATATAGTCTGAGTTAATTAGATAGAAGAATTTTCATTTGTCAATTATTAAAAAAACAAAAAAAAAAAGACTTGCCAATGTTCTTTTTTTT
Organism: Quercus aquifolioides; assembly: GCA_019022515.1. Classification (NCBI taxonomy): domain Eukaryota; kingdom Viridiplantae; phylum Streptophyta; class Magnoliopsida; order Fagales; family Fagaceae; genus Quercus; species Quercus aquifolioides. Next base: position 7,665,135 of record CM032331.1, on the reverse strand, counting down.
AAATTTACTACAAAATGGACCACCCTTTTTTTTTTTTTTTTTTGAAAATGAAAATGGACCACTTGTATTATAAACAATTACAAAAAATAATTTAATATTTATTAGCTTATTTGTAAATTTAAATAATCTAATCTGAAGTTTATATAAAACTAATTTTCATACATGTTTACATATAAACTTGTAATATATTATATATATATATATATATATCATATTCTATATAATAAAAGTTGAGCTTAGAAGTTGTGGTTGTGACAAGTAACTGCACCAAATTGCAACAATTTTTTTAACACAAAAAAAAAAATTAGATTAAATTTTTAGATAATAAATAACATCTTATTTAGTCTTGTCAACTTTTCTTCCATTGATTTATCACTTATTTGGATAAAGTTAAGTTGATAATAACTTATTCTTCTTTGTGTGTTTATTTTATTTTATTTTAATTTCTACATTGATAATTAGGTTTTAAGAAAAAATTATATCCTATTTCCTTACAACCATCAATCACGTTTTCTTTTCTTCTTTCTTTCTTTATTTTTTTTATGTTACACTCATATCAACATTTCTTTTCCCTTTCATACTATTCATATACCTTTTTTTTTAATTCAAATTGCAGCAATTCTTTTTAACTCAAAAAAAATTGTAAATAAATCATCTTCTTTGTTCTTATCAACTTTTCTTCTATGACTTTATCACCTTTTTGGATAAAGTTATGTTGAGTTTAACTTCTTATTCTTTAGATAACTTTAAACCTCTAAGCTGATTATAGCTGGAAAAAAAATTATGAAAAAAAATCTATCCAATTTCCTTATTGGCATCATTCATGTTTACTTCTTTTTTATTTATTTATTTATTTAAACATTACATTCATGTCATTGATGTCAACATTTTTTTTTTTTCATTCAATATATATGAGAAAAACTTTTGGGATAAACATACATTCTAAGTTAATTCTTCTTTTCTTATAATTCCTAAAATGATCAGAAATATAACTTTCTCACAATTAAAAATTCTCTATATCATATACTATATAATAAAAGTTGGGCTTAGACGCCATAATTGCACCAAGTGGCTTCACCATATTGCAAAAAATTTGTTAGATTTAAAAAAAAAATATATATATATATATATATATATATTGTCCTTATCTTCTTCTCCTATAATTTCTAAATCATATACTATATAATAAAAGTTGAGCTTAGATTCCGTGGTTGCACCAAATGGCTTCACTATATTGCATAAATTTTGTTAGATTTTTAAAAAAATAAATAAATATATTTTTTGTCCTTATCTTCTTCTCCTATAATTTCTAAATTGATAAAAAATTTAATTTGATTACAATCCAAATTCTTCATATTAATATCCTCTAAGTTAATAAAAATCTTAATTTGATTGCAATTCAAATTATTTATCTAATCATTTTATTATTATTATTATTATTATTATTATTATTGTAGGTTTGACAGGCCCAAAAATGTATATTGGGCCGTGGGTCCTATTCGAGGACATTTAGTAGTCCGAAGACGGGTAAACGTTATCGTGGAAATGCACATTAGTGGATGAAGAAAGGGGTCTAGTCATGAGGTTCCAAGAAGGAGTTCCGAGGACAAATGCCACCTCGGCTTAACAGAGCAGAGGTTAGAATGGTGGACCTACCATCAAGAGCAACGTTCTGGACAATTCTACTGGTAAGGATAAGCTTCAGGAAGGGATAAGACAATGGGAAACCAAGAAATATCTAAAGGAAAGCTGCTGTCACCGCATTGAATGCTCTGTAACTAACTCTCTGGCCGCATTAATGTGGAAGTGATACATGAATAATGATATTCAGCCTTACAGCTATCTCTAAAAACTTCAGGAATGTGCTAATGGAACAAGGATAAAAGCTAGACATCTTATCAACAAGTGGATGGCTGAGATGGAGCAAAGAAGGGTAATATAAGGAAGAAAAATCCCATTGTAAGGGGGATCAGAGAATTTGTAAAGAAAACACTGTAGCATTGAGAACTGAAATTGTATCCAAGTCTAAGAATAATATAATCAAGGACTACTTTCCTCAGACTTAGCCGAGGAAGACTTTCTTTGCGTAAAACTGGTTTTTCTTGGCTTTCCTATCGTCTTCAATTTATTGTGAGTATGGTATACTTCATTGAAGCTAGTGGCGACTCCAGAAATTTTTCCCAAGGTGTTCCTATAAGTTCTCAAGAATTTTTCCTAGGATAGCAAAAGAATAAACAATAAACTATAAGTTCATTTGAAATATTAATAAAATTATTAATTATTGTTGTTTAGTTATTTCATTAATTTGTTTGTCTTTTATAAATTATAATTTTTTATATTGTTATATCATTAATTATAAAATTATTAATTGTTGTTTAGCCTAACATAATTTAATTTGTTTGTCTTTTATAATGTATTGATTAATTAAATTATTATTTATTATTTATTAGTTGCTTTCCCCAATTCATTATTGGTTAATTTAATTTTTGTTTGTTAGTTGCACTAGCACACATCTCATGTGCATTTACTTCTCCCAGTTCAAATATCCCGCTCAACAGACAAGTCTCATGCCAGCTGCTAATCAGAAAATTTCACAATCACAAACCACAATACAAATTACACTAAAAAACAATTAATATCATACCAACACCAAGATAAAGCCAAATTCAAAAAGTCAAAAACCAAGCAAAATATTAATAAAGTTAAAGTTTCAGCCAATTACAGATAAAAGTTAGTCTTAAAGAACAAAGAGAGAGAGAGAGAGAGAGAAAAGTTAGAAAAATGAAATGCCTCATAGTTTCTCCGACTCACTTTCACAATGCCCCCATAGCTATTTCATACAAGCTCCTCAAACCCTAAGCTCCACCACTAGAGACCCAAAAGATGCCTCCAAAGCTCGATCCCTCACAAGTGGTGGATGTGCACGTCCGAGTCACTGGAGGTAAGGTCGTAGCAGCGAGTTCACTCACTCCGAAGATCGGTCCACTAGGTCTCTCCCCGAAGAAGATCGAAGAAGACATAGCCAAGGAAACCGCCAAGAACTGGAAGGGCCTCCACATAACGATCAAGCTAACGGTCCAAAACCATCAAGCCAAGGTGTTTGTGGTGCCCTCCATCGCCACGTTGGCCATCAAGGCGCTGAAGGAGTCGGAGCACGACTAGAAGAAGATGAAGAACATCAAGCACAACGGTAACATCTTGCTCAACGATGTCATCGAGATTGCTAAGGTGATGAAGCCTAGGTCTATGGCAAAGGATCTTAATGGGACTGTGAAGGAGATTCTGGGAGCTTAGGGTTTGCTGTAGCCTTTATTGATTTCTGATTTAGTGATTTGAGGTTTCTAATTTAGTGATTTGCTTTGTATTTGGTTTTTTTTTTTTTTTTTTTTTTTTTAGAATCCATGGGTTTGCTACTGTTGGGCTTGCCATAGGCTTGATGTTGGGCTTGTCATCCGTTTATTTTTTAGAATCTGTGGGCGTGCTGTTTGCTCTGTTACAATTTTTTTTTTTTTTTTTTTTTTTCAGATTTTAGTTAAATTTTTTTTTTTTGGGCTTTTTTTTGTTGCTTGAAAGTAGAACAAATAAATTTTTTTTTTTTTTAATTTGAGGGTGTTCCTAATTTTGTTGAGGGTGTTCTTAATTTTTTTTTTAAGGGTAAACAAATAAAAAAATTTTAATTATTATACATAAAAAAAAAAAAAAAAATTCAGGTCAGGGTGTTCCTGGGAACACCAAGGAACACCCTGACAATAACATGGCGTTGCCACTGATTGAAGCCTAGTTTTTAGCCTACTCTCTACAAATTCATTGTATTGAGCTCTTTGGGCCTTAATTCATTTACCTTTTGGGCCAAGGATCCAAAACCCGCCCTTATTATTATTATTATTATTATTATTATTATTATTATTATTATTTATAAGTCTATAAAAAAAAAAATTACATTACAAAGATGTATATAGCAATCCAAACATTTTCAAGGTTATTGAAATCAACAAAATTGTACAACATTTTATCAAAGAATTATGTGGGGTCAGAAAATCGGGTAGCCTCGGCCCACTCAAAGCCAGGCCCAAACGGCCCACGCCGAAGATGCATGATGGGTCCGAGGATGAAGGCACAAGGACCAACCCCCGAGGAGCATGTCCGAGGACGGCCCTGTCCTCAGGCGTCCGAGACCTCGAGGGAACACAAGGACCACCCCACCAAAGGAGATTCCTTTGCCGTCCGAGGAGGGGAGGGCCCAATGCCACGCGTTGGCAACAGAAGTATGGCGAAGGGGCAAGTCCTGGGCGAACTGTCACCTCGGCATTGAATGCGCTCACCTAACCCTCCTGGCCGCATTAATGGGGATGTAACCCCTCGACAGGGCAACATCGATCAGGGTGAGCCACTTGAGCACAGATAGAACCTCTGATGGGACGGACGGTCAGAAGGGAAGCCAATAGATGATCAACAAGAGGAGGAAGAGAGGAATATATAAGAGATGGGAGCCAAATGTTAGGGGGGGGGGGGCAGAAAAAGGAAAAAGCTCCTCGGCCACGGGCCGAGGAGCATCCCCCAGTTGTAAATTGGTCTTAGCATCTTTCAATAAAGAAAAAGTAGTTTATGCTTCAAAAAACGCCGGCCAGCGCCTAAACCTTCAATCCACTCTCTAGAAATTCATTGTTCTGGGTTCGTTGGGCCTTAAGCCTATATCTTTTGGGCTACAAAAACGGACTCTACAAATTATATTTCAAATACTCACCTCAAGGATTTACGTTACAGAATAATTTTTTAATTAATAATCCTTTTATTATTAATTTATTTTGAATTTTGGTTTCACATTAATTTTTCATATCAACATTAATTATTTTTAAAAACAACCACAGTACAAGTATACAACAACTAATAGTCTAATATCAATGTTTAATTTTATTTTTTATTTTTTAAAAACACCTCATGGATAAAAAAAAAAAATTATAATTATTCTTATCAACTTTTTTCTATACATCTCTATCAATTTTTTAGATAAATACAAAAAAAAAAAAAAATAGTTTTTGTTATCTTTTTTTTTTTTCCTTCACTCTTTTTGCTAACATTGTATGTATATTAGACTTCATTCTCTCAATTTTTTTCTCCATAACTTTTTTTTTAATAGGAACTTCTTTGTAACTTTGAGTTTATGTATTGATTTAAATTTCTATATTTTCAATGCTTCATTTTAGTTACTTTTATTTTTTATTTTTTTATATTACTTTATTTTCAATGCATCGCTTAAGTTACATTTTATTTGGTCTTTATTATATTTGGTTGGTTTAATCTTCTTGGGTAATTAAGCAAGTTTAATCTTTCAATCTCTTTTTATGATAGCTATTTTGTATTTTTAGGGTTTGATATGTTATTTCAATGTGATTATCAATATGTATTTCAGAGTTTTAATCGGTAACATATATTCTTCCATAAATATAAATTAAAGAGAAATTTTTGAGAAAAAAAAATAGTAAAATTGAAGAACCAAGCTGGTTGACTATTCAATTTTATTAGTTTTTAAAAAAAATTTCAAAATTATATCTAAGAAAACAATATATCTTATTCATGATATAAACATATTTACTGTTATATATATATATATATATATATAAGTAATAGCTTATTAAAAGAGTGCAACAAATATGTTTGCTTTTAGAATGCGTTGGGCTTAAACGTTGTAGTTGCACCAAGTGGCGGTACCAATTTGCAGATTTTTTTTTTTTTTTTTTAGATTTTAAAAAGAAAACATTTACATAAAAAAGTGTAATGCATCTTAAATTGCAGCAACGTAAATGTAGTGTAAACTAATTCTTCTTATTTTTTAATTACTCCACTTAAAAAAAAGGTCAAATTTATCTTAAATTGTAGTAACTATAAACTACACTAAAATAAATAAATAAAAAAGGTCTAATGCATCTTAAATTGTAGCAACGTATACTACACTAAATCAAAATGTCTAATGCATCTTAAATTGTAGTAACCGTATACTACACTAAAAAAAAATTGTCTAATGCATCTTAAATTGCAATAATATTAGTACCCATCATTTTATTTTTTTGGAATTTGTCATTAATTTTATTTTTTGCAAAATTTGTCATTATTTTAAATGTTTAGTAGTTTAGATTATTCTTAATTATTGAATTGAGGTTTCTACTTAAATATGATCTCAATTATTTTTTGGATACTTTTTAATTACTAAATTCAAGGTTTTTATATTTAACTGTACGTTGGTGATTAATTAAGCCTTAAAGCTAAATAAATATATATACACACACACACATTTTATAATACCTTATTTTCACACAATTTGTATTCATTGATTAACTTAAAAGTCAAATACTCATTTATTTTCATTACCTATTCTATTATCTAATTTTAAGTAAATTATTAAATAAAAACTATTTACATATGAATTTTAATTAAGCCGTACATCGAACACGCATGATGCTAATATATTCTGTTTTTTAGTGTATTCTTTTATATTCTTAGGCATAACAACTTTTTCTTCTTCTTTTCTCTCCCCTATTATCAATAATTCTCATTCTCTTACAATTTCTATGTTGTTTAGAAATCTATAACTCTCCTTTGTTTTTTTTTTTCTTATTACTTAAGTAATTTGAAGTTCGTGAAATCCATAGTAGAAGTCTTTATCAAACTTACCATCCAAACTATTATAGGTATGAGTTTCTTTTTTTTATTATTATTTTTTTAAGGTTTTGCTTATGAGTCATAAATGCAATTTTGAATTCATTATTAAATCTCTATAAATATTTACTCTTTACCTATTTATTATTTAAGAATTATCAAATTTTGTATTTACTCCTACAACAAAGGCTTCATTTGTATTTGTGTTATGTTTAAATGTGCGTTATTAGATTAAATTAATTTTCTTGAGTAGTAAAATTTTTATGTTACTATTTCTCATTTTTATTTTTGTTGTTAATGATATTATATGTGTGTCAAAGAAATTGTCTAACATTATGAGCATGTAACTTAAAAAAATTCTTGGTCAATACGACTTGTTCTAAAATTTGAATTTAAAAAATAAATAAAACTTTCTATATCACTTTTTTTTTTTTATTCTTTCATAAGATAGGTAGAATATGAAGGTATGAAAATAATTTTTTTTAAAGAAGAAAATGTGAACATTAAAGCAATAATTTTTTATTACTATTCATTAAAAAAATGTTATTAGGGTATTTGATAAAATTTAGTTGAATATAAGTTATCCAAATCATTTAAGATATTTCAAAAGAATATATCTACATATTGCTATGTATTTTGAAAGTTTAGAGTTCAAAGTATAATTTGGAATATAGTTTAGAGTGATAAAGTGTAATTATCCATTTTTTCACCACACAACTTCAAAGTACTACTAATAAAGAAATAATGAAATACTACACTAAATAAAAAGGAAAATGAAAAAGGATTTTTTTTCCACCACCATGAGAATTTGCATAAAGTAGATTTTGAAGCTTTGGAATTTATTGCACCGGACACTAGCTATGTTTGATTATGAAATGCGAACCCTTAACCAAGCATCTTTGTAAGCATATTCCAATTCTCAAGGAAAAGAAAAAAACAGAGGAGATAAAGGAGAGTCTAGGTTTGACAATATTCTTAATAACTTATAGCTTTTAGGTACGTGCAAGTCACTTATTAACTATAAATTATTCTTGGATAATGTATGTGCATGCATTAATCATTTATTTTATGAAATTTTTAATAGAAAATTAAAAAAAATTGTCAAATTAATCACTTTTTTCATTTTTTTATAAAATGTTTCATAAAGAGTTTATTAATGTTTGCTCTAAGAGCACACGTTTGTAAAACTGTAAAACCCAATATTTAATATAACAACAATATGATGATAATTGTATGTCATACTCCTTTGGCTATAATTAAAAGAATGAGGACTAATAATTTATTCCCATTAAAATTAATTCTCCAGAGTTAGCCCATGTGGGTGCTAAAAACATAATTAAAAGTTTATAGTCCGTGTTTTATAATGGGAATGCATAATCTTATCTCTACCAAAGCAAATTGACCAATCACGGTAATTAAAAAAATATAAGTTAATTTTTGGTTGAAACATCAAAACTAAAAAAAGAAAAAAAAACAATTCATTAGCGTTCAAAATATAATAGATAAAAAGGAATGGAAAATTAAATTAAAATGATAGTAAAATTTCTAGGGGAAGATAGCTTCACCCCCAAAATAATGAGAACAAAAAGATTATAAAAAGCGTAATGAATATAATGCCCATCCACATATTTAGGGGTAAAATAATAATAATAATGTTGTACGTGTACAACATTTATCAATTTTTATGTGTTTATAATATAATTTTACAGTGTAAGTATAATGTAAACATATAAATGTCCTTATTTTTAACCACTAAAAGAGAGTCCCTTTACTGTTTACACGGTTGTAAAAAATGACAATAGTACAATTGTGATCCACAATCCCCTTTGGCTAACCTTTTTTTATTTTTTGAAAAGTTGGCTTACCGTTTTTTATTTAGTTATGAATTTTTACTTTTTTTTTGTTGCTTATATATAGTGGACACTTGGCATGGACACTTGCATTTTGTTACATAACAGTGGCTACATGAAAATAAAAATTATTTTTGGGTACTACAAGGGGCCCGTTAAGAAACAATATTCAATAAAGTCAACTTTTTTTTTGTTAGAATTTTGACTAATTTTATAGGAGGTAAAGTTAATAAAGTTAATTTTTTAGATTTCACTTATCATTTCAATACTATTTTCAATCATTTTATCAATTTATATTAATTTCTTATTAGGTGAACTTTATAATAAATAATCTTTATGAGGTGAACCCCACAATAGATAATCCTTAACATTTCCCATTATATTGAAATTAAGGATGACAGAAACTATCTTCAATCAATTAACTTATAACCCCCACGCACACAAAATAAAATAAAATAATGCTAGAGAATATACCCAGACAGCCTCCCACTCCTCGATACACGTAACTGCCTCCTTCAAATTTGCGGGCTTTTTTTTTTTTTTTTTCAAAATATAACTGTGGGGTCAGAAAATCGGGTAGCCTCGGCCCACTCAAAACCAGGCCCAAACGGCCCATGCCGAAGATGCATGATGGGTCCGAGGATGAAGGCACAAAGACCAACCCCGAGGAGCATGTCCGAGGACGGCCCTGTCCTCAGGCGTCCGAGACCTCGAGGGAACACAAGGACCACCCACCAAAGGAGATTCCTTTGCCATCCGAGGAGAGGAGGACCCAGTGTCACGCGTTGGCAATAGAAGTGTGGAGAAGGGGAAAACCCTGGGCGAACTGTCACCTCGGCATTGAATGCGCTCACCTAACCCTCCTGGTCGCATTAATGGGCATGTAATCCCTCGACAGGGCAACATCGATCAGGGTGAGCCACTTGAGCACGGATAAAACCCCTGATGGGACGGACGGTCAGAAGGGAAGCCAATAGATGATCAACAGGAGGAGGAAGAGAGGAATATATAAGAAACGTGAGCCAAATGTTAAAGGGGGGAGAAAAAAGAAAAGCCTCCTCGGCCCATGGCCGAGGAGCATCCCTCAGTTGTAAATTGGTCTTAGTATCTTTCAATAAAAAGAAAAAAGTAGTTTATGCTTCCTGAACGCCGGCGAGCGCCTAAACCTTTGATCCACTCTCTACAAATTCATTGTTCTGGGTTCGTTGGGCCTGGAGTCCATATCTTTTGGGCTACAAAATCGGACCCTACAATTGGTGCCGTCTGTGGGAAGGATTAGTGCGCTGACCGGCGCAACAGGCGATCGTTCTAAGTAATCATCCTACGGAAGATTGGTGGTGATAAAAAAAAAAAAAAAAAAAAAAAAAAAGAAAACACCAAGCAAACATTGCAGAAAAATGAAAGTTCGAAACAGAAGATTCGACAGAAACGGAAAGAAGCTGCACATTACTTTATTAAACAAAAAAGTTACAATGTACAAACAGAGGCTCAGGCAGGCGTGCTTTAAAGCACTACTCTTACAAGCTAATCCTACAAACAGAGGCCCAGGTGGACCCGTCCTAAAACTAGCTAGAGGGAAGTGTTAACCCATGCTCTTATTGGCATCAAGAGAATGGGAGAACTTGACAATAGAATGAGGGAAGGGGGTTGAGGCTAGCTAGCTTCAAGGCCACCAACAACTCCTTGTCCGGTGCGGCGGAGCTTGAACAAAGCGAGGAGCAGATGCAGGGGCACCGGGACGCCCTCCCTCGTGATGTTCCCTTGATTCTCTCCAATCCTCACGAGCGTTGGCCGTTGGAGACGGCAACACTCGGGCACCAACCATGACATGTGTTCGCGCGTCCCCTCCGTTGGGGGTGCGCTCCGGGGAAAGACATTAGGTACTTCAGCGACATCCCTCTTGGCCACCGTGCATGGCACCATCAGTGTTACGCCTAGACTCTACCCCGCCGGAAGCCCAGTGGGGGCTGCGGTCACAACGGCCCTTGGCCTGGGTGTCCTCACACCTGCCCAGAGCCGCCTCATATCCACCAACTCCGGTCACAATCCTGGCGGGGTTATTGAAGGGGCTGGGGGAATTGAAGGGATGCGTTTCTAACTGCGTTGGGGAGTTCATGGAGTGTGAAGAAACCTTCCCCTCGGAGAGTCTTATATAAGGGATGAAGGCTAGTGGAAATTAATCCACACAGAATTCGAAAAGAGAATTATCAGCAGTGCTAATCACGAAGCTACCAAATTCCAAAGGGACCGTAGACCGCTGGATTTGTGTTAATTCATGAGGACATTAATGAAGGCGCGTCTCGCGCACCGAAATGTCAAGCGTGGAGTGCGAATGGCCAAGGGACGCCTCGTAAATGAAAAAGATGGGGGACTCGAGCTGGAGGTAAGGTCAACGCCACGTGTAAGATCATAGTCTGGCCCAAGGACGAATCGTCCCCAATAAAGCGGTCCAAAGACAAACCCTTTCATACAGAGAAATGGAAGCGTTAGACAGAACCAAGGCATTGCATGGTCCTCGAACTTAAGCCTATGGGGAAACTAACCGCTCAGCTATACCTGGGTACTAGACAGAACCAAGGTATTGCATGGACCTCGGACTCAAACCTATGGGGAAACTAGATACTTACAGAGAAATGGAAGCGTTAGACAGAACCAAGGCATTGCATGGTCCTCGAACTCAAGCCTATGGGGAAACTAACCGCTCAGCTATACCTGGGTACTAGACAGAACCAAGGTATTGCATGGTCCTCAGACTCAAACCTATGGGGAAACTAGATACTTACAGAGAAATGGAAGCGTTAGACAGAACCAAGGCATTGCATGGTCCTCGGACTCAAGCCTATGGGGAAACTAACCGCTCAACTATACCTGGGTACTAGACAGAACCAAGGTATTGCATGGTCCTCGGACTCAAACCTATGGGGAAACTAGATACTTACAGAGAAATGGAAGCGTTAGACAGAACCAAGGCATTGCATGGTCCTCGGACTCAAGCCTATGGGGAAACTAACCGCTCAACTATACCTGGGTACTAGACAGAACCAAGGTATTGCATGGTCCTCGGACTCAAGCCTCTGGGGAAACTAGATACTTACAGAGAAATGGAAGCGTTAGACAGAACCAAGGCATTGCATGGTCCTCGGACTCAAGCCTATGGGGAAACTAACCGCTCAGCTATACCTGGGTACTAGACAGAACCAAGGTATTGCATGGTCCTCAAACTCAAAACTATAGGGAAACTAGATACTTACAGAGAAATGGAAGCGTTAGACAGAACCAAGGCATTGCATGGTCTTCGGACTCAAGCCTATGGGGAAACTAACCGCTCAGCTATACCTGGGTACTAGATAGAACCAAGGTATTGCATGGTCCTCGGACTCAAACCTATGGGGAAACTAGATACTTACAGAGAAATGGAAGCGTTAGACAGAACCAAGGCATTGCATGGTCCTCGGACTCAAGCCTATGGGGAAACTAACCGCTCAACTACACCTGGGTACTAGGCAGAATCAAGGTATTGCGTGGTCCTCGGACTCGAGCCTATGGGGAAACTAGATGCTTACAGAAAAACGGGTGTTAGACAGAACCAAGGCATCGCATGGTCCTCGGACTCGAACCTATGGGGAAACTAACTTCTCCAAAATACCCTAAGTTAGGAAAGGGCCAAAATCTCGCCTAACCCTTGGGTAGCAGGAAGGCTGCCTACGCCTACGTTCTTTCCCCGTTATCGTGGTTCCTGGCACAGTTGGCCGAGATACAACTCATGCAAATAAAAAGAAAAGAAAGGAAGCAGATAGCATGCACACAAACAAACAACCCGAAGTAGATAAGAAGGGAAAGTAAATTCACATTACAATAACTAGTCCATAAAAGTTGCATGGCAAAAGCCACAGTACATAAAGGAAGAGCACAATAAAATAAGATAAAATGATATGGGAAGAGCCGAGGCGCTAGAGAGTCTACTCCTTTTGCTCGGGATGGACAGGGGCGACCTCTGACCCCTCCGAGCCCTGGCCTGAGGGGACGGCCTGCGGGGGTACGGCGAGAGCAGCGGTTTCCTCGGCGGTGGGAGTTGGATCATCGGAAGGGATCTCCACTATCTCCTGGGGCACCTCCTCGCCCGAATGCTCCCTTATGTCAGTGGCCTCCACCTCCTCAGCAACCTCCCCGGCCTCGGCGCCGTCAGGGACGGCCTCGCGGATAGCGGGGGGGTAGTACACGCTCTCCGCCTTCCACAGGTCGAACGTGGCCGCCACCCCAGCTTGTTTGAGGGCCTCAGCCCAGACCTGGGAGCAGTATCGCCTACATACCCCCGGAACTTGAGCTTTATAGAGGGCTTCTATTGCAGCCACCCCCGCAGCGTAGGCGGTGGTCTCACCCTCCTCCTTGGCAGTCAGGGCCATCTCCCTACCAAAATTTGCCTCGTCCTTAGCTCTCCGAGCCTGGTCTCTGGCCCATTCTGCCTCCCTCTGGGCCACCTCGGCCACTGTCACCTTAGCCTACAGGTCCGCTATCAGGTCCCTCGTGATCTGCAGCTGCTCCTCCGCCTCGCCCAAGCGCCTTGTCTGCTCCGTGGCTTGGGTCTGGGCGCCCTCAAGACCAGACAGCGCACTGTCCCGCTCCCTGGTCACTACCTTCAACTCCTCTCGGGCCTTGGCGAGGTCAGCCTCGAAATTCTTCAGAGCCTGGGTAGCTTGAAAGCGCCAGTCACGCTCTCGGCTGAGGGCCTTCTTCTGGTCGTTCGCCGCCCCCTCCAACCTAAAGATAGCCTGGACAGCCTGCCAGAGTAACCAATGCGCAGTAAGCACAATGAGAGAAAAAGAGTGGGAGAAGAGTTGAAGTTATAGCCCTTACCATCCCCGCATATCGCTTAAGGCTGAGGAAGACCTGCTCGCTCGTCAGAGAGTTAAGCTCGGCCATGTCCATCAGGAGCAGTAGGCTCCTCTCCAGCGCATCGGCCACGCATGCACCTTCGCCCTTGTTGAAGTCCCTGAGGGAGGCGTTATCCCTCAGGGGCTCCCCACGGAGCATCGGGGCTGGGAGCCAGGCCTGAGCCTCGGGCGAGGTGGTGTCAGCGACCTATCTATCCTGACTCCTGTCGCTTATTTTCAGCTGCTTGGACGGCCGCAGAGTAGTGTCCCCTTCCTGCGAGGACACCGTCTTATCCTCGATAGGCCTCTTGCCCTTGTCCTTCTTCTTCTTGGGGTCGATAGGCACGGACTGAGAGGGCGAGAGTGTTTGAGGAGGAGGAGGAGGGAGCTTCTGCTGAGCGGAAGTCGACCTAGTCCTCGGAGGAGTAGGAGGAAGCTTTTGTTGGGACTTCCCTGGCTGGCCCTCGATCAAGTCCAGCAAGTCGGTAGTGGGCTTCCTCTTGTAACCCATTGTTGGTGGAGGAGGGGCTTTAGAAGCAAGGAGGTCTGCTTTGCTCAGATTAGGGTCACCCAAATCCCCAGGAGGGTCCTTGGACTAATCAAGCTGAGCGAAAACGTCGAACGCGTCTCCTTCCCCCCCTGGACCTTCCCCGGCGGCCTTGGCGAACGGTTGGGAAGAGGAAAGGACGGCTGGCGTGACAGTTTCTTGATCGGGGGACTCCTCGGGGAACGAAAATCCATCCTCGGTCACAGTAATCCTCTGAAGCCGAGGATCGTTGGCTAGGATGACGTGCTTCGGGACCAGGAACGATTTCTGGGCAGGCGTATACCCCAAGATTATGTAGGCGGCCCTGACTTGATTGTCGTCCTCGTTTACGTAAACCGCCGCCCTCAGCATCGTTTGCAAATCTTCCCGGTTGATCAAATGGAAGTGGCGCTCAAAAGCGTATGGGTCTGCAAGGGGAAAACACCGCCATGTTAGCAAAAGAAAAAAGGGCAAAAGAACTCAAAACCCCTCCTACTCCTACCACCCCACCTGGTATCCCTTCCATCGTTGGGCAGTGAAGGCCATCGTGCCACTCCCCTGACACGATGAGAAAGTCCTCGCTTAGCCCCTTGTTGGACTCAGGGGGGCACTGGATGAGCCGCACCCTGTCATCCCTTGTCTTTAGATAATAAGACTTGCCCTTAAGATGCTGAAGGTTGTAGCACCAATTCACATCGTGGTGAGTCAACCTTAGTCCCATCTTCTCATTTAGGGCATCCACACAGCCCAAAATCCTAAAGACGTTTATCCCACACTGGGTAGGGGCCAACCAGAAGTGCGTGAGGTAGTCCCTCATCATCGACCCCATTGGAATTGTCATTCCCCCTTCGAGGAAGGCAGCAATGGGAATTACCACTTCACCCTCTTGCCTATGTAAGCGCCAATCCCCATCCTCACTATATCTCAGACCCACATTGGCGGGAATTCGGTAGTCGGCGATGAATTTCTCCATCGCCGCCCCGGAGTGGACATATTTCTTAAACCTACCCATCCCAGTTGACACCTAAAGGAACTAAGAAGGAAAAAATGAAGGAGAAGGAATAACGGGAAAGAGAGCTCAGAGAGAGATAGAGCAACTTACTGAAAAGAGAAGGAGCTCCTCGGACAGGCTTTTTGTGCTGGAGATGTGAGAGTGTGGCTGGACTCAGAAAGGACGCACGAGAATTCTTGATTACGAATGAGGAATAGGAAGAAGCGGTTCGTATGGGTATTTATACTCCAAATTGAGGAACGATGAGGATTTTTCCGCCCATAAATGCGAGGCGAACCCCCACCGTTGGATCGGTAACGCCTTATTAGACGTAGGGAGCACAGAGCCGCCTGAATTTAATGAGGGGCACGTTACGCGCTCCGAAACGTCAGCAACGTGCCTTGCCAGATGAACAGACCCCAATCCTGACGGGGGGTAAGGCCGAGGATGTCAAAATCCTTCCCTCGCCCGAGGATGCGTGCAGCAAGATTTTGAGGGGCTATTGTGGGGTCAGAAAATCGGGTAGCCCTGGCCTACTCAAGGCCAGGCCCGAACGGCCCACGCCGAAGACGCATGATGCGTCCGAGGATGAAGGCACAAAGACCAATCCCCGAGGAGCATGTCCGAGGACGGCCCTGTCCTCAGGCGTCCGAGATCTCGAGGGAACACAAGGACCACCCCACCAAAGGAGATTCCTTTGCCGTCCGAGGAGAGGAGGACCCAGTGTCACGCGTTGGCAACAGAAGTGTGGAGAAGGGGCAAACCCTGGGCGAACTGTCACCTCGGCATTGAATGCGCTCACCTAACCCTCCTGGTCGCATTAATGGGGATGTAACCCCTCGACAGGGCAACATCAATCAGGGTGAGCCACTTGAGCACGGATAAAACCCCTGATGGGACGGACGGTCAGAAGGGAAGCCAATAGATGATCAACAGGAGGAGGAAGAGAGGAATATATAAGAAACGTGAGCCAAATGTTAAAGGGGGGAGAAAAAAGAAAAGAGGAAAGCTTGGGAAACAAGCCTCCTCGGCCATGGGCCGAGGAGCATCCCTCAGTTGTAAATTAGTCTTAGTATCTTCCAATAAAAAGAAAAAGTAGTTTATGCTTCATAAAACGCCGACCAGCGCCTAAACCTTCGATCCACTCTCTACAAATTCATTGTTCTGGGTTTGTTGGGCCTTAAGCCTATATCTTTTGGGCTACAAAAACGGACTCTACAATAACTATGTAGCATTACTCTTACATATATAAATTATTTTATAATATTTTTACAAACTGTTAATATAACAAATTTTTACTAATTTTAATATGGGTTCATCATTAACATCACATTTTTATTTGTAATAATTATTTAAAAAATACTAAAATTACATCAATAATTTATAAAAATATTATAAAATAATTTATGTATGTATCATTACTATTTCTTTTTCTTTTTTTTGATAAGTCAACACTTAATTGGAAGAATAAATTTTAGATTCTATAAAGTGTACAGTAATGGTTGTGACCACTATGAATTCAGAACAAATGGACCCACAGTGAATGAGAAAAACAAAGAAAAGAAAAGTAATCGACCACCTAACAAGTGAACGGACAAGATCAAGTTACATAAAAAAAAGAACATTCTTATTGATCAAGGAAATAATCGTAACTTCGAAAGTAAGGATTGAAATTGGGTGTAATATTTAAGATATTGTATTTGATACAATTATTTTCAATGACTGAGATTGATAGTTATAAAAAATAACTTTTAATCTCAACTATTGATTAAAAAAAGTTGAGAAAAACTTTATGAGAAGTAAAAAGTAAAAATTGAAAAAGTATAAAGTATAAAAAATTTGCGAGACAAATAAAATGAATTGCAACGATGCAATACTTTAAGTATTGCACCAAATCCTAATTTCAAAAGAAGGCCTGTCATGTCCGTGATTCGATAGAATCAGTCGATCAACTTCATGTTTTTTTGGTAAAGGGACTAATTTTAGGGGTGTGCAGTCAACACACTAACTCGCCAAAACTGACCCGACCCAATCCAACTCGCCGGATTGGGTCGGTTTTTAGGGCTTGGTGGGTTGGATTGGGTTACAAAATTTTTTTTGATAGCGGGTTGGGTTAGGTTTAAGTCATAAAATTTCAAACTTGCCAAACCCAACCCGACCCACCCATATATTTAATATATATATATATATTTAAAATATATTATATGATTAATAAAATTTTTAAAATAACTAGTTTTTCCTATCCTATATAAAAGCCAATTAGTTCACACAAATCTTAGTAAATTTCTATTGTTATTTAATCATTAGTGTTGTTTACCTCTAAGGAGTTACGTTGATACTAATCTTTGAGTTTTTAAATATATTTATATTTAAATTTTTTTCTCAATTTAATAATAATAATAATAATAAATTTGTCCAACCCATGGGTTGGACTAGACTTATATAAGTTGGGTTAGATTGGATTTTTTTTGACCCATGGGTTGAAAAATCTTCTTAATCTGACGCATCCCAACCCTGTACACCGCCTAACTAATTTTAACATTCGTACGAGACTTTACCCTGCAGCGGGGCAGTTAGTTGTTTGCCTCTGGTTTCGCTGCATAGTACACAGGAAGAGTGGAAATCGCATTAATTCATTATTTTGTTTGTCTTTTTTGTACGTACGACCAGGCCTTTTAATATATTTCTGAATCCCACGTGCAGGAAAAAAGGAATTTTGGTGACATGGATCACATGATAGTGGCCCGGCTACACGAAGAAAAAAAGTTGATAGGATATTGTTTGTTGGATTCCTTTTTGGGTTGGGGGATTATTGTCAAAGTACCAAATGGATTAATCATAACATTCACAATCTACTTTATTTTAGTAAAACGCATTCTTAATGATATATATTAGTTATGAATTTTTATTTAGTTATAAATTTTTACTTTTTTTGTTGCTTATATATATATATATATAATCAAGTTTTTTGAAAAAGAAAACATCAAAAAAAAAATTAATTAATTAATATTAAATAAATTTATAAGTCAAAAGTAAAATAGCATCTTTTTTTTTTTTTTTAAGTAAAAAAAGGATAACATCTCTATCATTATACTACGAATTATGCTTAATTTTTCTTAATAATTAAAAGGCATCTAATAGGCTAACAAAAATTAGTTCACGAAAGATTGAAAGTTTAGGAACTTTACAAAGATCACTTTTTGAGAATGTCATTTTCATGATTGGTAAAAGTTTATTATAATTACAACTAACTTATAGTTTTAAATATATATTAGAAGAAGAAATTAAGTGAATTAACAATACTATTGATATTTCTCAAAAATAAAAATATTATTGATAGAAAGATAAATGTTTGTAAAACTTGAATAATAGTTTCGCATAAAAAAAATGAGAATAATAGATTTTTTTTTGGCTTAATACTACACAACAGAACCAAAAGTGCATGCAGAATAATAGATTTTTGTTTAAACTGAAAAACATTATGGTTTAGAAAGTCGAATAAATATTATTTAATTAATAATTAAATGTAAAAGAGTTATCAATTTAAATTTTCGCCGTAGGCCTAAAAAGATGTAGAGAGCCCTGTGGCTGTGGACAAGTGCTAAGTAACAAAAGCATATACAAGTAGAAAGTAATGCAAATGAGGCGATGTCTCTATAGTAAGATTATAATTTATTAGTTTCATCAAATTATAATAATTTATTAGAGGAATGTTGGTGGGTGTCATTCATTTATTAATTTGAAATAAAAATCTAAGATGTCAGGAAGGTTGGTGGGTGTCATTCATTTATTAATTTGAAAAAAAAAAAAAAAAATCTAAGGTTTCATAAGGTAAAGTCAACTTGTAAATTGACACATCTAAGATTTCAATCAATACTTAATCCATGTCGGGCAAGCCCAAAATTACGCTATATATTATTAGTTGTGTTTACAATTAGACAATTAACAAAAGTGTAGACAAGGGGAAGGCATTGGCATAATTCACACGAGGGTTGATGGACATGTCTCTATTTTAAAATGGGAAAAGCTTTCAAAATGCCATCAATAGTAAGATGTGGAAACCCTGGTACAAGAAGAATGTTGCTTTTGACAAAAGTGATATCAAGATATCATGCTTAAATCCCTTTAAAAAAAAAAAAAAAAATTTATGCTTAAAAAAAACATAACAAAAGCACTAGTAATTTGGTTTGGCTAAAACTTAAAGAGGACTGCTAAGTCACAATACTTTCACAATAAATTTTAGGTCATAGATTGTTACTGGTTCTAATTTAAATTCATAATTGATATTACTTTTTTGATAACCAATAACAATCCACACCATAGGAAAAGTTATAAATATACTATTTCTCAAACTTAATTAAAAGCTTGATTGAATCCCTCCATTTTAATCAACCACATGTAACTTTTTAGAATTTTTCCTTTTTCTTTAGATTTCTTGTTGAGTAGGGACTGATTTTTTTTTTTTAAGGAGTCAGATCTCAGATGAACAAATGCCCAATCATCGCTTGGGCCATCCTTTCCCATCAACGAAGACAAACAAAAACCCAAGAAACAAAAAAACAAACAACTAAAGTCAAAAGAAAAGAAAAGAAAATATGATGGTGTGCGGAAACGTTCGCGCTTATTGACGGGGCTTCAAGATTCTATTATTGCATTAATGGACCAGAACAGATTATCGTATGACTGTAAGTGTTAACTTTTTTCTATTTCAGGTCGTACATACAAGGTTCCTTCATTTGTCAAAGTCAGAAATCAAGTTTTATTTGTAACTCCAGTCTAAAACTATAAACGTTAAGTTCTTTTGTAATTGTATTCTAGTTAAATAATATATTATAAACTCAATTTGAAACACTAACATTACTATTTTTGTATGCGTTATAATAAGTATTATTGTTTATTAAAAAAAAAAATTTCATTTTTAATTCTGTCACATCCCCAAACTGAAAAAGCACCCTCACTATTCGGGGCCTTAAGAGTGAAAAAATTTTAAGTAGTCCTGGAGTATAGTGAAATAGTGCTCATTCCTCTCACATTCATGATATACCCTACCATAAATTTAATGAGCAGACCCCACTATAAATGTGAGAAGAAAGAGCGTCATTCTTCGTGCTCCAAACGTACCTACAAACTACTCCTTAATGGCCTGTTTGGATGTTTAAAAAAGGAGGAGGAGTAGAGTAGAAGGAGGGAGAGTAATTCAATTACCTTGTTTGGAAGTTTTTTAAAGAAGGAGGGGAAGGGGGTTGAAGGGGTTTGGAGGGGTTTCAACTCCCTCTAACCCCCCATTTTTAATTCTCCAAAATTGGAGAGATTTGGAGGGGGAGTAGAGTACATAAACTATTGGCCAAGTAAATTACCTAATTTACCCTTATTATATTAACAAAATTACATAAGGGGAAAGGCTAATTATTCTCTTTTCTCTTACTAATTTTAAAAACATCCAAACAAGGTAGGGGGGAATCATTCTCCTCTACTCTCCTTCCCACTACTCCCCTCCCCTCTACTCCCCTCTACTCTCCTCCCTCTCTAAACTTCTAAACATGCCATAAGAATTACTCCCACGCGAATGTGAGAGGTTCTTTCATTTGTCAATGTCTGAAATTAGGTTTTATTTATAACCCCAGTGTACTTACTATTAAAAAAAAAAAAAAAGGTTTCATTTTCAATCCTGTCACATCCCCGAACCGAAAAGGCAGCACGGCACCCTCAAGCCTTAATGGCTTCTTTGGAAGTTTAGAGAGGGAGGAGAGTAGAGGGGAGTAGAGGGAAGGGGAGTAGTGGAGAGGAGAGTAGAGGAGAATGAATCCCTTCCACTTTGTTTGGATGTTTTTAAAATTAGTAAGGGAGAAGGAAGTAATTAGCCCTTCCCCTTGTGTAATTTTGTTAATATAATAAGGGTAAATTAGGTAATTTACTTAGTCAATAGTTTATATAATCTACTCTCCCTCCAAATCTCTTCAATTTGGGGGAATTAAAAATGGGAGGTTAGAGGGAGTTGAAACCCCTCCAAAGTCCTCCAAAGTCCTCCCCCTCCTTCCTTAAAAAACTTCCAAACAATGTAATTAGATTACTCTCCCTCCCTCTACTCTACTCCCCTCCTTTTTTAAACATCCAAACAAGCCATAAGAGTTTCTACATGTGTTGGTTTTATGGGAGGCGTCAGTCAAAGCCATCGACATCAAATGATAAATTTTTACAAAGGACAAATTCTGATATTAGTCATCATTCACCCTCCAAGTACAAAAAAATAGTTCCTTCTATCTATAAATGGCCTCGAAGTCAGTCACACACACACACTCTCACTCCGAGACTCCTAGCTTTCCTTTCTTTGTTTCTCTCTTCATTTCCCCATTATCCTATGGACAACCTCTCTCCGCAGAACACTTGTAAGCATTGTGGAAAAACATTTTCCTCAATAAGAGCTAGATGTGGTCACATGAGAATGCATCCCAAACGTCCACGGCTCCAAGAGAATGCCCCAAGGGCTGTTGTGATGGTAGCCCAAGAGAATGCCCGTCCTGCTGCCCTATTTGATCTGAATGAGACTCCTGATTTGATGGAGGACCAAGAGAATGGCGGTCTTCCTGATTTGAACGTGGTGCCTGCTGTTATGGCAGAGGCCCAAGGGAATGGCCGTGTTCCTGATTTGAACATGCTTCCTGAGCCTGAAGATGAATGGTGTGAATTTAAGTTTTAACAAGTCTAGTTCTACATGTAATAAATGTTTGCCGTGATGCGTTGTTTGTGTGATTGTGTCATTGGTGAACAATAGTTGTGTTGATGAAGTATATACTATGTTATATGCACTTGTATCTTGATCTGTTTCTGAATATGTAATGCACGTGTCCCAATAAAGGTTTTATTAATTAGTACATTCTTCTAGTCTGATTTTACTTTCTTTTTTTGTTGGGCTTGATGTTGTAGTTTATATAAATTAATAAATAAATTAAAAAGATGTTGGAGTTTATGATCTTTTTTAAGTATGGCCACAAGTTTTGACATTTGTACAAAGCTGAATTCTAGGCCCATCAGATCCCAAGCCCAGTTTGTTACCAATGGATTCAGGCCTACCAGGATTCCCTCTTCCCAAACTGGCCAACCTCCCATCCATTCGGCCCTTAAAACATAAACGGGGAAATTTCTGTCATTTCACACCCAGACAAATTAGGGTTTGGGTTGTGGTTCCAGGGCCTATAAAAGCAACTCTAAGCCAACGTTTTGTCACCACGGCACACTTTTGCGTTTCCTCCTCAAAGTCTCTGATTCTCAATCGCCTAGGTTTCTATCAAATACGAGCATACCGGTCGGCGCGGTGGTCGGTGTCCACCTGTCTATCACACACACAGAGAAACAGAGAGATCTAAAACCAAAATCAACCCCAGAAAACCCAAGTATTCAAACCACAAATCAAAACTTAGATCAGAGTCAAAACCCACTACAAACCCAAATATTAAAACCCAAACAAGCTGAAGATTCTTGGGACTAACCATCGATTAACTCACCTGAAAGTCTAATCAACCACCAAGCGATGGAGGCAGAGACAATGCCTTGAAGATCTGACCTGGGTGGCACCGCGGCAGCAAAAGCAGAGGTGGCTTGAAGATAAAAAGCTGAAACGATGGTGGGTTTTGTGTTGTGGGTGGGGATGGAAATCTTAGATCCGACTTGAAGGGGGTAGAAATCTCAAGTTTTTTGTATATATAAGCAAATCGGTTCGGTTCGGTGTTCATCGGAATCCAAAAACCTTCAGGCCGACTTCGGTGTTTGAAAATCGCTGCCGACCACCGTGCCTAACACCTGCGGTGGAGGTTTGAGGCTTGCAGATCGGTTTGACTCCGGCCGGTTTCATTGGTGGCGGGCGGTGCCTATACAACCCTTCTCAATTGCCTAGGTTCTTATCAAATACGAGTATATCGGTACTTTTAATTTTCGGGGTTATTTTTTTCTTTGAATTTTTTTTAGTAAATTAGTATTATTTTAATTTTACGGTAGTTTTTTTTATTATAAATTTTTTCGTTTATAAAATAATATATTTTTCCTTTTTGTATTTTGTGTTTCCCAGTTTCTGATCCATTGAGTCAATCCTTTTCGATCCTTTATAATTACCGGTCAATCTGGTTTTGGCCCGTTTGTTTGGGTTTTGGAAAACCTATGATTATAGTCTCAAATGTACTTTTTAGGATATCCTACCCCTAATTGATAGGTTGTAATTAAATAAGTGCCCTGAAAATGTCCGTGATTATAGTCTCAAAACGATGGCAAATTGACTCAGGGCATTGGATTTCTAGCATTGTTATGGACGTGTACATTGGGCACATTTGCTTCTACAAATTTGGCAATTTTAGAATGCAGTTCTTCAAATCAAATAAATTCTTTACCACATTTATTCTCGGACCCTTCTAACTGAAACAAGTAACTGACTATGAAACTAAGAAAATAGTGACTTCTGAGTGTAGCTTATCCATTCAAAAACCACTTTTGTGTAAGCTTAATTTGTGCACATTTGATTCATCAAGGTCGAGCCCAAATTGCTTGGTTCTAATTGTAAATGAAGCTGCAATCACATTGCCAGCAGAAGCAGAATCATACCCAACTACTTGATACCATTTACACTGTTACTTTCATATTTGAATACATCGAAATTAACCTTATCAACAATAGTGACGGCTACCCCAATTTCCCTAGCATCTGATCAGAAATCATTAGAGTTGTGAATGAGATTTACACTACTCTGACTCAAAAGAACAAAAAACCAAGCCCTCTCTCAAAAGTCTTTTTAAAGAACAAAGAATGCCAAGAAGAAATTTGCACTTGACCATAAATTAGGATTTAATATTGGATTACTTCAAAGAATTATGTAGACTGTTTAATCTATCCTTTGGAATTGTTTTCCCAGTTTCAGGCTTCTTTTTTTTCCTCTTCCTTCGTTAAACAATATTGAACCTCTTCTTTTCTTTGTTTGCAGCTTCATCCTGATGCCAAACTCGGGATTTACTATCAAAGTCAAAGTTTGAGAGGGAATTTGTAGCTTGAAAGTGGATGGATTTATTTCATCTTTGATTACTATGTTTTTAGTTGTTTTAATTTTTCGACTAAGTCAATATAGTGTATTTAATTGTATTGTGGCTGTTTGGATCAGTTATATATCTGCTTGAATGCATCAAAATTTTCCTTATTATTGAGTTTTGCATAAGAATTTGTATCATGACTATAATGTAGTGATGTCAAATATGGTTCACCAGTTTTTTCATATTTTCAAGGAAAATTTTTAAAGCAATAAAGCACAATCTTGATACAGAAGTTTGATAATCTTATACAAGTTTTGGTATTGCATGTCATATTATATAGGCTATTGTTTTATTCTCATCATCTATTGAGTATTTTTTTTTTTTGAGAAAATCTTTTGAGTAGTTGATGCATGCTCAGTTGCTTAACGGGACACTATGGTGTTTTACCCAAGAAATATGATAAGACATTTTGTTTTCTGAAACAAACGAGTATAAATTTTTTGTCCCACTTTTCCTGTTTCATTTTATACTTTACTAATAAAAACTTGCCACATGTTCACTTGATAAATTAAATACTACCATTAATTAATAATAGTAGTATTAATAAGTCAATAATGGTAATATTTAATTAATCAAGTGAACATGTGGTAAGTTTTTATCATTAATTAATAATGGTAGTATTAATAATTCAATAATGGAAATATTTAATTAATCAAGTGAACATGTAGTAAGTTTTTATTGATGGAATATAAAGTGGAGCAGGAAAAGTGAAATAGAGGATTTGGACTCGAAATAGTATACCATGGTTCAGATATACAGATATAACAATCTAAATTATTTTTTTTATTTTTTTTTTTCCATTTCTTCTCCTCTCTTCACTTTTTTTTTGTAAGAAACATAATGATAACAAATTCTTATAACTTTACTACTTCTAATGAAACCATTTTTACAATTATACAAAGGTTATCATTTTCACCTCTTTTATCCTTTGAAAAAACATTCATTTCCAAAAACAAAGAAAAAAGGAGGAAAATTATAAATGCAACATATATACTTGGTTATGTGTGACTTTAAATGAAGCTAAGCATTGTTGCCCACAGAAATTTAATAGCAGAACAAATTATAAATGCAACATATATACTTGAATGCATGTAGTGGAAGCACGAGAACTAAGTTTATATTGAATGTAAAGTGTATTAATACACAAAATGATCCTGTGTATTGCGCGGGTTAAAAACTAGTAATAACTAATAGTCGAAATGTTTGACTTTTTGTTGACCACTTTTTATTGTGTCATGTGGCTATATAAATAAATGTCACATTAACATTTTAAGAACTCAAACCAAAATCTGCCTTTTCATTTGGTGGTTTATGCCAAACGTTTTGAATTTATTAGTTTGGTAGTTGTTTAGTTATCTGTATTTATTTTCTTCTTTTTCTTTTTCTTTGGCTCTTTTCCTGCTAAACTTTATAAAAAAATAACCAACTGCCTAAAACTTTAGACACAATGTTTATAACCAACTGCCTATAACTTTAGACCCAACGTTTCACTCTCTTGGGCAGTAGTTATAAATATACAATATTTTTTATATCTCTCTCTACGAACTTCTTTCCCTCTCTCCAAAATTTATTTCCTGTTGGAAACAATGAAAGAAATTTTTCCAGAAAAGTTTTTTTCTCTTATTTGCAATAGGACTTCTCTTTTCGGTGATGCCAGCCAGCAAAGCGCCACCAAATCAACTTTAAAGGTCAGATATCTTTTCTCATATAGTCATATGTATGGTAAAGAAGAATTGGGTACAAATTAAGAGTACAGGTGAATTATAAGGGTGACAATAGGATATATCAAGTAGTATAGTATTTGTATCAAAAACTTATAGAAATAAGTGAAAATCATCAACCAAATGACTTAAAAAAATCAATTGATTCTATTAAGGAAAAAAATCCACTAAATGAAATTGCCAAATTACGCCCATCTTAAACCCCAAACCAATAGATACATTGAAAGATTCATTGTTTTTTTTTTTTTTTTTTTTAAAGACCTGAACAGCACCTTATCACCACCATGAAATCTAATGGGTTATTTAGACTCCTTAACACACAACCAGATTGAGTAGCCTAGTTAATTAGCCAAGTTGTTACTTAGTCAAATTAAACAATTCTATGTTAAAACAATTAAACAATCATATCAAGAATATATAGCAGCGAAATAATAAATAACACAAGATATAATCACTCAAGAAAATCAAACCGGTAAAAAACCTGAGGAGGATTTCACCCACCGATCCTCAAGGCAAAACTGAATTCACTATGGAAGAATTGAAGTTCATACAAAAGGACTTACAAGCTCCCCGCTCGACTTCCTAATGCTACCTACCAGTAGAACTTACTGACACAACCCCGTGTAAGCTCCGAATTCACGGACTCCTTCTTTCTTGAATTCTTCAATCAGCTACAAGCACACACGCTTGATATTCTTTAAGCTTCAATGGTAGCAACCAAGTTGATCATCAAGATGTTGAAGTAATCTCAATCTTGAAAATCCTAAGCTTTGTGTAAAAGAAAGCTCCTCTAGATCTCACAAGAGATTTACACAAAACAGTAATGTATGAGCAACAATACAACTGGAGCAACACTAAAAACGTGGCTACGGTTTTGCCTTATATACCTAGGGCAAAAACATAAAACCCTAAACGTTTAATAAGTTAGGGCTGAGTTGGAAAACTGCAGAAAAACGCAATCTGATCGATTTTCGATCGATCGAATCTATTCTTCGATCGATTGAGCCAGATCGAAATGCTCCAATACATCTACAGTCTCTCAATTCCCACTTTACAATAATTAAACAACTTTGAGCACACTTTAACAAGACTAAACATATTGTTTTGATCATGGTTTGCCAATATTACAAATTAGAGTTCTAAATACATAAATTCCTAAATCTTTAGAACCTATCAAACTCCCCCTTTGGCAATCCGTGACAAAACCCTAATTAAAAGTTCAAAGTTTTACAAGTAAAAAGCCCTTTACAAAAATAATGCTCATAAACTCAAATTCAACCCTAACTACTATCCATCGGTTGCAAATGTAGACAGCAGCTTTGTTGAATCAACCTGTATATTCCTGAAATACTCAACAAACGCATAAACGCATGTGTGACAGAAAAGAGTAAAACAACATGTATAACATTCTTGTAAGATTCACACAACACAAAATAAAGACATATATGAATGAACAACTCATAAATATAAATCAATAAGCAGTGAATCACAAAGCAACAAGAATCAATGAATATAACATGTATATCAATCAATGTTACTCCCCCTAACATGAATAACCCCAAAAATGATATACAAAGAGAAGCATCTAGATACAGTCTAAAAAATCCACAAGCTCCTCAAAAACAAAAAGTAACAAAAAGTCTCCCCCTAACTACAAAAACTCCTCTACAAGTCAGAAACTCCACTCCCTCTTTTTGTGACGGAATGCCAAAGGGCAATCACAAATCGCCATCAAAAGGAGGTGGTGAGGGTGAATGAAGACGTGGAAAGTCGGCTCGCAGAGCATGAATCTCATCTAGCAAGTCCACCAAAATCTGACCATGAGTCGCCTGAACGGTCATGACAGTCTCCAGGGTACGACGAACATCGAAGTCATTCGAAGGAGGTGGAGGAACAGCAGCAGTAGCATCACCAGCAGGATCAGGAACATCCTCACCAGCAGGACCTGTAGAAGAAGAAGGAGGAGGTGCGCTACCAGACGGCTCAGACCTAGGGTGTTTAGAACCAGCTCGAAGATGAGCGGCCCTCTGTCTAAGAAAAGACACACCTATGGGAGCTATCACATGAACGGGCTCGGAGGAAGGGAAGCCACTAAGATCAAGATAAAGCAAAATCCTATGAATAAAAATAGGATGCACAAGAGCATGAGTAGTAGATGAACTCCTATAAACATCGTTCAAAGAACGAAGAAAGAGATGATGAAAACTAATAGGAGCATCAGTAACCAGGGTGTACAAAAATACACACCTCTCAAGAGGAATGGCGTGAACATAAGAGATGGGCCAGATAGAATGACAGGCTATCCTAAAGAACAGATAGTGCAACCCGGAGAGCTCAGCAGAACTGATCTTAGGATCAGAACCCCACTGGACAGTAGTCCCAGTGATGTAAGACAAGATATCACTCAATTCGGGAGACTCATCATAAGGATAGACAGGATGACGTACCAAAGGTACCCCTAGAGCATCAGCCACTACCTGAGGAGTAATGGAGTACTCTACGCCTCATATCCAACTCTTAACTAGAGTGTTGGAATCATAGACGCGGATAGAGATGTTCGAGAAGAACTCTCTAATCAGGGTAGCTAGAGGAGGAGGATCAGACACATCCAACAAAGGTAACCAACCCCTACGCTCAAAATTTGCCCTAATGGCAGGATCAACCTCATCTAAGATAACAGAACGCTCAGCCCAAATCTTCCTCTGAAGATTCAACTTCTCAAAAGTCTCTTGGTTTTTCTCACTTGGAAACCTCTCACGGTCAAAGGAAGGTGGGGAAGGAGAAGGAGAGGGAACAAACCTACGGGCTCTAGTCTTCCTAGGCATGATGCTAAGGAAAGGACAGAGACACAAGGAAAAAACCAAAAAGAATAAAACAAAAAAAATCCAAGGGCAGACTGCAAGTTAGCACAAAAATCAATAGAATAAAAATCTATATGATGCATGAACAATTACAATGCCATGATGCATGTACTAATGCAGAAAAAATAAAGTTCAATTGAGATCAAATTTGACAAAATTGGCTTGAGTAGGGAATTTCTATCAAAAACCCCAAAAATTGAAAACCACTTGTTAAAATTTTTAAACAAATTGATGAATTAAGCACCACACAACACAGCATAAAGATTATAAAGCCTAATTTCATCAAAACAACAAGCCAATTTCATCAAATTCAACCCAATTTAACAAAAGCCCCAATTTGGATCAAGAACAAACCCTAGATTTTTCAATTTTTCACCAAACTCAAAATTGATCAAATTAACAAGCAAGGATCATGTTTATAACGTGTCCCCACAAAAACCCAATGATCAATTGCATAAAATAGGGCTTGAATCAACAGAAAATCCCAAAAATGCTTAGTCCAAAAATTACCCAAAAATGCATGGAATTATGCATGTAAACATGAAAATAAAACCAAAAGGAAGGGTATAAAGGACATATCGGCTTGATGAGAGAGAAATCTTTCAAAAATTTCGGAAAAAAACGACAAAAATTTGAACAGTTGAGCTTGCCAAGTCGGAAAGAGAGAAAAGACGTTGAAAAACTTTTGAAAAAGTGTTTGAAAAAGTCAAGAACAGTGTTTTTTAAAAACCTGATTCGCGACTTTCGATTGATCAAAAAATACATTCGATCGATCGAATGAGACAGTCATTTTCAAACAAATTAAAGCACTTTTTCGATCGATCGAAAATCAGAATGGATCGATCGAAATGGGCAGAGGCTCACAAAATTTTTGAGAACGAAACACAGTTTTGAAAAACATAAACCTAATTTTGAAAACAACTCCTCAATGCATTAAACAACGAAAAAAAAATGCATGAGTATGAGATGGAATGATTTTTCAAAAAACCAAATTTAATCCCAGTTTCTCCAAAGAAAATTTCAGCCATTCTCTTTTTAAATTCGCAATAAAAAAAAAAATGTTTTGCATAATTCTCAAAGTATCTTCAAACTTGGTTGGTTAGACCAAAAACACACACTATAACATGTACAAGGTTTAGCAAAGAGAAACTTGTATAGTGTGTGCAACTAGCAAACACTTTGAGAAACATGTGAGGTGATATGTGAATAGCAATCTATCACGAAGTCTACACAATCCATCACATACAATTTAAAAGAGACTATCACTTAAAGAGTTACATCATATAACTCCCATATCTCTTAGAACAAAAGCTTGCAATCATGTAAGTTTCTTGTATTTTGCCCCATTATAATGTGAAATATATTATGTGAAATGGCATCAAGCCTAATGGTACACACCAATTGTAATTATGTGAGATGGCACCTAATAGTATACACCAATTTTAAGCATTAAGCAATTAAGCCGAGGCATCACCTTATGTTCCTTTTGTGCATGTGTAACAAGTACACAAAATCTTAAGATATGCACTAAGGTGTTCATGATTGACTAGTGAACAGTGGTGAGATGGTTATTTATGTCTTTCTCAAAAGGACCAAAGCACAAGGACCATGTCAGAAAGACTCAATTAGATCAAGTCTTTTTCATCCAAAGCCTTTTAGATGCACTCCGAGCATTGGAGTTCCTATTCACATTTGAGTGATTTCCAACTCCAGGATTGGAATAAAAGTTCAAAGTTTTTACCAATTCACCCATAAGTGCCATAGGATCTTGTGCTTGAGGCACACACACCTTTAGTTTAGTTGCTCTCTTAGCAGCTTGAAACTTGTAACAGTTAGGACGAATGTGTCTAGACTTTCTACAATAATGACAAACCCAAACAGGTTTACCATGCATCTTGTCCTTAGAAAGGGTAGGTTTAGTTTCTCTCAGATCAACCCTAATCTTCTTAGGAGGTGAAACTTCTACAGGTTTGACTACCTCACTCACAGGTGGTTTGACAGTTTCACTCACAACCTCACTCACAGAAAGTTCAAAAGAAGATGAAGGAACAAAGTTCGTGGAATGTGGAGTAGACACAGAGATGCTTTCAACATATCCTATCCCAGATTTATCAGAAGGATACTTTTGAACATTTAGCATGTGATCAAGTTTAGAACTAGCAGTTCTAGCAACAGATAAATCATGTTCTAAAGTTTTAACTTTATCAAGTAAAAGCATGTTCTCAGATTTCACATGGTTCGAAAGATCATTAGCATCAAATAATTTAACAAGCAAAATTTTCTTTTCAAGCTCAAGAGAATCAATTTTCTTCAGGCCAAGTTCAACATTCATAGCATCCTTTGCAGCAACTTTGCAAAGTTTATTATAGGCCTCTTGAAGATCTGCATCCTCAGAGAGTTCCCCATCAGAAGGGTTCTCCTCAACAGATATGCTTTCATTGACTACTGCAGTAGCAGTGAAAGCAATGAAATTTCCATCCTCATTACATTCAGACTTATCATTAGAAACCCCATTATCACTAAGGGTTATAACCATAGCTTTACCCTTATTTCTCAAGAATGTAGGACATTCAGATTTAACATGACCATACCCTTGACAACCAAAACACTTAGCACCCAAAGAATTGTTTGAAGATTGACCTAATTTTTCTCTAGGTTTTTCAAAGTTATTAACCTTAGTGGGATCATTCTTCCTAAAGTTTCTAGGTTCAACAGTGTTTGTACCTCTTGCCCTTCTATTTGTATTTCTCAAAAAGTTTCTAAAATTCTTGGCAAGATAAGCTATCTCTGTAGCAGAGAGCTCATCATCAAATCCACCAGCCTCAACATCATCAACAAACTTAAGAGCCATTGATTTAGATTTGTTTGTTTTGGGTAAGTCAGACTCATAGGACTGAAGAGATCCTACAAGCTCATCAACAGGGATGGAGTCCACATCCTTGCTCTCAGTAATGGCAGTCACTTTGGGTCTAAAGTCTTCAGTTAACGATCTAAGTATCTTCCTAACAATTTTAGGTTGATCATAGATTTCACCCAAATTAAAAGCAGAATTAACAATATCATTCAGTTTGGCATAAAATTCATCAAAGGATTCATCATCAGACATCCTAATGCTCTCAAACCTAGAAGTTAATTGCTGCAGTTTGTTTATCTTAACTGCCTTTGTGCATTCATGCACACTTTGGAGAATTTTTCAAGCAGTATGAGCAACCTCAACATTAGAAATCCTCTTAAATTCCTCCATAGAAATAGTATTGAAGATGGCATTCATAGCTTTGCTATTGAAGCCTGCTGCTTCTTTTTCAGAAGTTTGCCACTCACTCACAGGAGTAGTGGGCTTCTGCCATCCGTACTCAACGGAATTCCAAACTCTCTCATCAATGGATTTCAGGAATGCTTTCATCCTTACTTTCCAATAAGCATAGTTATTCCCATCAAAGTGAGGAGGAACAACAAGAGAGTGTCCATGCTCCATGACAACAAGGGTCAAGGATCAGCTCAGAGATCAAAAAATCTCAAACAAAAGAGCTACCTGCTCTGATACCACTTGATGGAAATTTAGAGCCCTTAACACACAACCAGATTGAGTAGCCTAGTTAATTAGCCAAGTTGTTACTTAGTCAAATTAAACAATTCTAGGTTAAAACAATCAAACAATCATATCAAGAATATATAGCAGCGGAATAATAAATAACACAAGATATGATCACCCAGGAAAACCAAACCGGTAAAAAACCTGGGGAGGATTTTACCCATCGATCCTCAAGGAAAACCAGAATTCACTATGAAAGAATTGAAGTTCATACAAAAGGACTTACAAGCTCCCTGCTCGACTTCCTAATGCTACCTACCAGTAGAACTTACTGACATGACCCCGTGCAAGCTCCGAATCCACGGACTCCTTCTTTCTTGAATTCTTCAATCAGCTACAAGCACCCACGCTTGATATTCTTTAAGCTTCAATGGTAGCAACCAATTTGATCATCAAGATGTTGAAGTAATCTCAATCTTGAAAACCCTAAGCTTTGTGTAAACGAAAGCTCCTCTAGATCTCACAAGAGATTTACACAAAACAGCAATGTATAAGCAACAATACAACTTGAGCAACTTTGAAAACGTGGCTAGGGTTTTGCCTTATATACCTAGGGGAAAAACATAAAACTCTAAACGTTTAATGAGTTAGGGCTGAGTTGGAAAACTGCAGAAAAACGCAATCTGATCGATTTTCGATTGATCGAATCTATTCTTCGATCGATCAAGCCAGATCGAAATGCTCCAATGCATCTACAGTCTCTCGATTCCAACTTTACAATGATTAAACAACTTTGAGCATACTTTAACAAGACTAAACATATTGTTTTGATCATGGTTTGCCAATATTACAAATTAGAGTTCTAAATACATAAATTCCTAAACCTTTAGAACCTAACAAAATCTATCAATTGTTGACATGAATATTGCTTGCGCAAAATATTTTGACAAAATAAAATAAAATAAAATAATAAAAAGAAAAAGAAAGGAGCATGGTGAAAACGCAATGGTTCTGCAAGATGTGGATGAAAGAAATTCAAGATTGAAGTAAAAAAAATAACAAAGAGATAAAAATGAGAGAATTTGAAAAAGGTGGAGAAGAAAAAAAATTAGAAGAAAAAGAAGGGAAAAACGGAATGTACTTATGCCATTAAGCAATTTGAAAAGTATGAGGAAATTAAAACTTTTTTTTAGATGATAGACGTTAAAAAAACAGAAAAATAAAATAAAATAAACTCTAAAGTGATAAAGATGAGAGAATTTGAAAACGGAAGAGAAGGAAAAAAAATAGAACCAAAAAAAAAAAAAAAAAAGAAGGGAAAAACGGAATGGACTTGAGCAATTTGAAAAGTATAAGGAATTTAAAGCTTTTTTTTTACAATTTTACCAAATACTCTCCGAACCTCATGCCACTTACTTTTCACTGGTTTTGATATACTTTTTTGAAATTATTAAATAAGTTGAGTTATATTAGATTATCTACATTATTTTCTATTACATATTAATAACTTATCTCTAAAAAAAAAAAAATGAATAACTTAACAATACTTATTATGGAGGTCCTACTCTCATTTTTAGATAAACAACTGCAAACTTTATTACTACCGCTCTAGGTTTGTTTACAATTTCTTTAGTTTAAAATATATATTTTTTTTTATAAAATTTTATTCCTATTGCATATGATTTTTAATTTTTGGGAATAATTATTAATTTCATGTTTAGCATAAATTTTAGGTATAACAAATTATTACTGATAGCAAAGAATACCAAATTATTATTGGTGTTGGACTTATCATGCATTATTGGTATTAGATTTTTTTTCCAATTAAATTGTAACTTTTATTTTCAATTGATCATAACTTTAAACAAAATGAAAATTTAAAATTTTTGTATGACTATTCCGTGTATCGCACGGGTTAGCGACTAGTGTATATATATATATATATATATATATATATATATATATATATATATATATATTCAGGATACATAATAGTGGACACTTGCATTTTGTTACATAATAGTGGCTACATGAAAATATATATATATATATATATATTGGGTACTTCAAGGAGCCCGTTAAGAAACAACATTGTCTCAATAAAGTCAACTTTTTTTGTTAGAATTTTGACTAATTTTATAAGGTGTAAAGTTAATAAAGTCAATTTTTTGAATTTCACTTGTCATTTCAATAATATTTTCAGTCATTTTATCAATTTATACTAATTTTTTATTAGGTAGACTTTACAATAAATAATCTTTATTAGGTGCACCCCACAATAAATAATCCTTAACATTTCCCATTATATTCAAATTAAGTATGACAAAAACTATCTTCAATCAACTTACAACTCCACGCACACAAAATAAAATAAAATCATTGATCTAAAATGTGACCGTGTTGGTGTAATTGAAGTCATCATCATGTTTTGTGGATTCTCCACTTGTTTTTTTTTTTTTTTTTTTTTTTTTTTTTTGAGAAGAAGGATTCTCCACTTGTAATTACGAAAGGATATTGATATTGTCATTGTCTGAATCATCGCTCTCTCTCCTCTTTTTTTTTTTTTTTTTTTTCCTATGAATAAAATACTTTTTTAGATAAAGGGTATTATAGAACTATTTTACATATCTATATCAGTCTCATTACATGTGTTTTATAAGTTGATGAAACTTTTTTTTTTTTGGGGGGAAAAATTTAGTGTCATCATTTTTCTTTTATCTTAATTTGAGGCTTACAAATTTGTCCATTAATATTACACAGTTGCGAAT
The DNA here is from genome assembly GCA_019022515.1 of Quercus aquifolioides. NCBI lineage: Eukaryota > Viridiplantae > Streptophyta > Magnoliopsida > Fagales > Fagaceae > Quercus > Quercus aquifolioides. Next base: position 7,630,293 of record CM032331.1, on the reverse strand, counting down.
TATTGATATAGTTAGAAGTGTCATAAGGTTAGCTCCAAAAAATAAACACTGAAATGATATCAAAATCATAAGTTCATTTGAGTTATAACATTAAGATAAGGCATAAATGCACTTTTAGTCCCTACATTTTGCACTTTTTCCATTTTGGTCCCTATATTTTATTTTTACCACTTTTAGTACCTAAACCAATTAACGCCTGACATTTAGGTCATTTCCGTCACCCAACTAATAGCAAAAGCTGACGTGGCTGACAATGGAATAAAAAAATAATATAATCACACAAATTAATTAATTAAATTAAAATAAATATTAAAATAAATTCAAAAAAAAAAAAAAAAAGGGAAAGAATATGACTGTTCATGTTCTTCTTCTTCTTCATAACATGAACTTCATGTTCTTCACCAAATCTAGACAAACCTAACCGGCCAACATTCATATCAATCTCAACACAGAAAATTCTAACACATTCAACATTGGAACCTGTAGTAAATCAAACCCATAAATCCAAGAAATAGACCCATAAACCCATAACCAAATACCCTTTCACGTTCATCCATACAAGGTTCATAAATCCAGGATCAACAACCTATAAATACGAAACCAAACTCACCATCCTTGACCCAAATCCGCCATCAACAACACCACCCTGCCAATCAAACCCATTTCCCAAAGCAGCAAACCCACCAGCATTGTCAGAAAAACCTAGCCCCATGGAAACCCATAAAAAACTGATCAAACCCACACCACTATTGTTGATCAAACCCAACCCCGAAAACCCAGAAAAACCTGATCAAACCCACACCACCATTGCCGATCAAACCCAGACCCAGAAACCCAGGATAACTCGATCAAACCCACACCACCATTGCCGATCAAGCTGGAAATACCTAGCCCCACGAAAACCCAGAGCAACCCGATCAAACCCACATAACCATCACTGATCAAGCCCACTCCACCATTGCCGATCAAACCCACACCACCATCATCGATCAAACAACAAAGAGGGGGAGAGAGTCGGGTTTAGAAAGAGAGAGAGAGAGAGAAAAAAAAAAGTCAGAGATTAAGATTTAAGAGAGAGTGAGGGATCGACAACTGGATCAAAGGAAAAAGAAAAAGAAAGATACAAACACAAACATGCACCGTGAGAAAGAGAGAGAAAGAGAGGATCTAGAATTGAAATGGAAGAAGAAAAGGAAATATCATAAATTTATACAAAGTAGGTTTTTTTAAATGGTGGAGAGAGGACTTAAGGGCATTGATGCGTTATTTTAAATCTTCGATATTTTAAATTTTTGGGTAATTAAACATGTTTAGGGAAGAACATGAAGAATATGAACAGTCATGTTCTTCCCAAAAACTAATGATTTTTTTTTTTAATGTTTGTTTTTAATTTAATTAATTAATGTGTGATTATATTATTTTTTTTTATTCTACCATCAGCTACGTCAACTTTTATTGTTAGTTGGGTGACAGAAAGAACCTAAATTTTAGGCGTTAATTAGTTTAGAGACTAAAAGTGATAAAAATAAAATGTATGGACCAAAATGAAAAAAGTGCAAAATATAAGAATTAAAAGTACATTTATGCCTTAAGATAATTATAAACATTAAATAAGAAACTAATGCATCATTTTTTTGGAATGCACATGGCATTCTTTTAACTTAAAAATTCTTTAATAAAAAAGAATGATTTAAAAAATAATTCTTATTATAAAAGAGTTGATAACATGACTGGATTGTAAGACTCTTAACCATACATAACACACTGGTTAAAAAAATAATAATAATAAAAATAAAAAATAAAAAACCACAAATTTGAAGGAGGCAGTTAAGTGTATCGAGGAGTAGGAGGCTGTCTGGGTATATTTATAGCCTAGCCTGTCTGGATATAGTTTCTACATTTCTCTTTTTGGAGAAGTCAACACTCAATTTGAAGAATAAATTTTAGATTCTATAAAGTGTGCAGTTACAGTTATATGTCCACTTTATGAATTCAGAACACACGGACCCACGGTCAATGAGAAAAACCAAGAAAAGAAGAGTAATCGACCACCTACCAAGTGAACGGACAAGATCAACTTACATTAAAAAAAAAAAAAAAAAAAGAGCATTCTTAATGATCCAGGGAATAATCGTAATTTCAAAAGGTGGGCCCTACTACGCACATGATTTGATAGAACCAGTCGACCAACTTATGTGTTTTTGGAAAGGAACATTCGTACGAGACTTTTTTTTTGGGTGAAAGACGATTCGTTAATCAAAAGTAAAAGGAAATACAGTGTTCAATACATATTCTATCAAAACACATCCCATTGCGGTTATTTTCATTCACATTAATCATGTCCATAAGCCGACTATCAAATAAAGAAAGTTCAAAAATCTGATTGAAGCTTTTCCTATTCGTACGAGACTTTACGCTGCAGTGGGTCATTCAAATCATTTATAATATTATAATGTTAAGAGTAATTATTTTGTTTGTCTTTGATGGGTAGTGGCAGTGTAGGACCAGGCCTTGTAATATATTTCTGAATCCCAATTCCCACATGCACGACACTTGCATTTTGTGGCATGATAGGGGCCCGACCACATGAAGAAACAAAGTGGATAGGATATTGTTTGTTGGATTCCATTTTGGGTTGGGGGATTATTGTCAAAGTACCAAATGTATTAAACATAACATTCACAATCTACTTTATTTTAGTAAAACGCATTCTTAATGATATATATATATATATATATAAAAGTTGACAAATAAAATCAAGTTTTTTGAAAAAGAAAACATCAAAAAAAAATTTTAATTAATTAATATTAAATAAATTTATAAGTCAAAAGTAAGATAGCATCTTTTTTTTAAAAGTAAAAAAACGATAACATCTCTATCATTAGACTATGAATTATGCTTAATTTTTCTTAATAATTAAAAGGCATCTAATAGGCTAACAAAAATCAGTTGACCAAAGATTGAAAGTTTAGGAACTTTACAAAGATCACTTTTTGAGAATGTCATTTTCATGATTGGTAAAAGTTTATTATAATTACAACTAACTTATAGTTTTAAATATATATTAGAAGAAGAAATTAAGTGAATTAATAATATTATCAATATTTCTCAAAAATAAAAATATTATTGATAGAAAGATAAATGTTTGTAAAACTTGAATAATAGTTTCGCATAAAAAAAATGAGAATAATAGATTTTTTTTTGGCTTAATACTACACAACAGAACCAAAAGTGCATTCAGAATAATAGATTTTTGCTCAAACTGAAAATCATTATGGTTTAGAAAGTTGAATAAATATTGACGAGACTGATAAGTGTTGACGAAACTGGTAAGTCTATCCTATATGGACGAGTCCTTCAATATAGACGAATATACCCTCAGGACAGACGACATAGAAGACAACACTACTGACGAAAGTATCCAGGCCATTTAATACAATCAACTAAACGGTTATACCTCCAATTGTATGAACCGTTTGAAGACATTGATGCCTCATTACACAGCCCCAAAACGTTACCAAGAGGAGCATTAAGACCTCCATAACTACTCCAACGGCTAGAGACCATGAGAGCATATATAAAGCCCACACACTCCCACGAACGGGGGGGATACACATATACAAGTAAGAAAGGAGTTTTTTCTTTCATTCTGTTCATTTTATATTGTTTTAGTTTGAAGAGAGTTTCATATACTGACTTTGGCATCGGAGACATTGTGGCAAGCACCACACCGGTGACCATCGGTGAAAGCTGAAGGATCACCTCCATCTGACGAACATTACTGACAAACGTCCTGAGAGAGGTCCATGAAGGAATTTGCGGAGATCATGCAGGCCCAAGATCCTTGGTGAGAAAGATTATGCGAGCAGGGTACTTCTGGCCAACCATGCAAGATGACACATCAAGGTTCGTCAAGAAATGTGACAAGTGTCAGAGGTTTGGGAATATTCAACGACTTCCATCAGAAAAGCTGACGACGATAACATCTCCATGGCCGTTTGCACAATGGGGAATCGACATCGTTGGCCCACTGCCTCAAGGCAAAGGTCAGGTAAAATTCTTGCTAGTTGCTATTGATTATTTTACTAAATGGGTTGAAGCAGAGGCATTGGCGACCATCACCGAGACCAGAATCCAGGGTTTCGTGTGGAAGAATATAATTTGCAGGTTCGGGATTCCACGGACGATCATATCAAACAACGGACGACAGTTCGACAGCCAGGGCTTCAAGGACTTCTGCTCGGGCCTGGGCATCAAGAACCAGTTCTCATCACCAGGCCACCCACAGGCGAATGGACAGACGGAAGTGACGAACCGCACATTGCTCAAGATCATAAAGACCAAACTGGACGATGCGAAAGGTACCTAGCCAGAAGAATTGCCCAATGTCTTGTGGGCCTACAGAACCACGGCCAAAACCCCAACGGGAGAGACCCCCTTCAGACTCACCTATGGTATAGAGGCAGTGATCCCTGTCGAAGTGGGAATATCCAGCACAAGACGAGAAGTTTTCAATGAAGATGACAATGACGACCTCCTACGAGTGAACCTAGATTGCCTTGACGAGGTACGAGACAAAGCCTTTAGCAGAATGACGAAATATCAGAAAAAAATGACAGACTACTACAACAGAAGGGTGAAACTCAGGCGATTCAATATAGGAGACCTCGTCCTACGCAAAGTAACCCAGGTGACCAGAGATCCCACTCAAGGAAAACTCGGCCCTACATGGGAAGGACCGTACAAGGTCATTCACTACTCCAGACAAGGCAGCTACCACTTGGAGACCCTAGACGAACAAAGGCTTCCAAGACCATGGAACATTGAGCATTTAAAGAAATACCATCAGTAGATGTAATAGAAAGACGTATTCGTCATTAACAATCAATAAATGAATTATTCAGCTAATATTTGTGTACAAACAGGCCTGCTCCAGAAGAAACTCACAAGAGCCAAAAATGGCTAAGTAACAAGATTCCGCCTTGACGGATGTACGTTACTGACGAATACAATATCCCAAAAAGGGGTTAAAAAGCCAAAAATGGCTAATTAACAAGATTCCGCCTTGACGGATGTACGTTACTGACGACGAAATATACATAAAGCCAAAAATGGCTAAGTAACAAGATTCCGTTTAGACGGATGTAAGTTACTGACGAAGAAATCAAAGCCAAAAATGGCTAAGTAACAAGATTCCGCTTAGACGGATGTAAGTTACTGACGAAGAAATCAAAGCAAAAAATGGCTAAGTAACAAGATTTCGCCTAGACGGATGTAAGTTACTAACAAATATATGCACGCCAAATTGGCCAAGTAATAAAATGCCAGAAGAAAAGGCTAAACGGCAGGACTCTACCTTGACGGAAGTACGCTACTAACGACTAAAAAACAAACATAAGATGCTACCAAGATGACAGATACGGCAAGCATACATCATATCAAATACGAGTAAGTGCCAAAGAAATAAAATTAAAGCCTGAAACTAGCAGGCAAATTACCACTGTTTTACAACTAAGAGCCCATAAACGCTGGGCTAAAAATGCTGTTCTCAAAATAAATAAAATTGTTCTGCAAATAGATTTACAAAAAAAAAAAGCAAATGCCCAAAACATGACGGGCATCACAAAAAGAAAGAAATTTTTTCTAAGTGTCAGGTTCGTCCAGAAGCATCGTCGACAGGGGCATCCTCGGTACGAGCGGCGTCAGCAGGAGCGTCAACTGGAGCTTCAGGCTCGGTGGCAAATGATTGAACAGCCTCGTCAGCCGCCATCTCTTGATCCACCTTTTCCAGATCCAGCGCCTCCATGTTCACTCCGGAAGGGTGCTTGACAAGGTATCTCCTCAGAAGCTCAAAACCCTTAAAATACCAAGTGAAGAGCACGGTGTTGTACTTGTCAGTGGTCTGGAAGGCTTCTACTGATCTGGCTGCAATGGTCTTGAGGCTCTCCTTGGCTGCAATAATCTGCTTGTCCTTATCAATAGTCAGTTGGCGCTCAACCCTAAGATCGTCTATAAGCTTCTTTACTTGCTCTCTCAAGGTATTCGTCGTACCCATGGATTCGATAAGGTCCTTCTTCAGGGCAGAATTCCCCGTCTCCAATACCTTCACCCTAGAAGTCAGAGACGCCGCCTTTGCTTCCTGGGTAAGATACTCAGAAGAAAGATGAAGACTCTCTCCCAGCACCTAAAAGGAAAGTTAGAGGCATAAAAAAAAAAAAAAAAAAAAAAAAAAAAAAGAAGCCCGAAGCAAAGGTACCTGAATGATCTTATGAACATGACGAGCGGCTATCCCACTGAGAGGGACACCAGACAAGGCCTTTAGGTCGGCAGCCGTTATTACTTTGTGGGCCCGGTCCACTGCCATCTTCTCGTCATTCCAGATGGTAGGTGGACGAGAGTCGGCCTTCTCCTTCTCCTTCCCCTTTTCAGATAAACGTGGCCTTTTAGAGACGGGAGTGCCACCTATCTCTTCCAATGACGCAGTTGGAGAAGCTGTCCTCGTCGTCTCTCCCACAGAAACGATCGGGTGGACTGAAGCTGGTGGAGCAACAGGAGTGCCTCTCCCGGTAACGCGCACTGTCTTCTTGTCGAGGTTGGACAGCGGCTCATCTTTCTTCGACCTCATTTTTGCGTAGAGGTCCTTGTTAAACTTCGTCGTCATTTCTGCTAGAAAAGAGCAACATAAAAAAAAAAAAACAGACAAAGGAAGAAGGAAAGAAAAACGCTGACGGGTTCAACACTTACTTTTTTTTCCTTCAATTTCAATATTTTCCAAAACAAAAGAAGAAGGGTCCGGGCCGAGGTTATAAAAAGCAAGCGTCCTCGGGTCTACCAAGTCGTCCCAGCTCTCAATCGACTGGGCGTATTCGATTGCTTGCTCAACTCGTTCCTTGTACCTGCTCTTGAGTTTAGGTCGTCTCTTCACTGCAAAAAGGAGGATAACAAAGATATTGTGACGACCACAAACAAATGAATACAACCAAACTAAAACGACAAGGAGGGAAACTGACGCACCTAAGGTCGGGGTTCCCCACCGACGAAGCAACCTTGGAATGTCACCCCATTCCTGACTGGAGGGAGTCTCAAAATCATCCCCGGACATAAAGAAAAATCTTGACTTCCAGTATCTGAAGGACAAAGGCAGCCCTCTAATAATCCTGGTCCTCCTCTCCCAAGGAACCAGCTCATAATACCCATACTCCTTTGATTCTTTCAAACGATAAAGGTGGACGAGTTCACCCACCTTAATCATATCCCCGTTAGCAGCCAACCATATCTCCATACAGTTGACTTCTATTCTCCATGAGTTAGGCATTAGCTGCCCGGGGGCAATCCCAAAATGGTTCAGAAGTTCCATCAAGAAAGGGTAGACGGGGAATCTAAGTCCACAGGTAAAGGCAGCCTCATAAAAGCACACCTCACCTGGGAAGAAATGACAAGCTCTATCCTCGTCACTAGGCCGACGAACGCGAACCCTTTCTGGGAATTGAACCTATCCTTAAATCTACTCGCCATCTCGGCATCCAGCCCACAAACCTCTTCAAGGGCATGAAAAGCCCTAACGACACGAGGAGAAGAGACAGCCGTATCCCCCTCCACTGGATTGCCGCTAGACGACAACCCAGTCTCGAGATCACTAGATCTGACCTCAGACATTATCCTCTCCTTCCTCACCTGACCCTCGAATCAGTCAATTGATTGCCTAATTAAAGGCAACAATTCAGTCAATACCACACTAAGACCACTACCCTCAAAAACAAAATTTTCAAAATCTGAGAAAGTGCCTAAAGGCCCCCCTAAGCGCGCAAAAAGAAAAGAAACCGAAGGACAAACAACTCTAACCTCAGAATTGCCAACCATGAAAACCCAACAAAAGCACAGAAAGGGAAAACAACACAACTGAATCACAGGTAAATTAAAAGCAAAAAGAAGCAGGAAAGAGGAAATTAGGAACAATACCACAGCGAAACCAAGAAAGGAAAAGCAAGAGGGGAGGAGAAACACACCTTAATCAATGGCGGATTGAGGAAGCTCTGCTTAACAAGCGTACCAACTCAAAGAAATGTAGCAGGAAAAAAGCTAAAGAAAAGTAATGATTGAAATGTGAAGAAGAAAAATGAGGAGAGAAGGAAGTTAAAAGTAAAGGCTCGAAAAACGGAAAGACCAGCGGGAAACCCAATAGTCTCATCAGTTGGAACATTAATTGTACCAATCAGCGCACGCCACGTAGGCCACGATCTGTGGAGCGCCGCCGCTTCACAACTAATACGGAGCAGAACCCCAAGAGTCATTTACAACTTGTAACCCTTCATATTCTATGATCGTCACTAAAACGACGAACACAAAATCGGGGGGCAGCTGACGAGACTGATAAGTGTTGACGAAACTGGTAAGTCTATCCTATATGGACGAGTCCTTCAATATAGACGAATATACCCTCAGGACAGACGACATAGAAGACAACACTACTGACGAAGGTATCCAGACCATTTAATACAATCAACTAAACGGTTATACCTCCAACTGTATGAACCGTTTGAAGACATTGATGCCTCATTACACAGCCCCAAAACGTTACCAAGAGGAGCATTAAGACCTCCATAACTGCTCCAACGGCTAGAGACCATGAGAGCATATATAAAACCCACACACTCACACGAACGGGGGGATACACATATACAAGTAAGAAAGGAGATTTTTCTTTCATTCTGTTCATTTTATATTGTTTTAGTTTGAAGAGAGTTTCATATACTGACTTTGGCATCGGAGACATTGTGACAAACACCACACCGGTGACCATCGGTGAAAGCTGAAGGATCACCTCCATCTAACGAACATTACTGACGAGCCTACGCTTCATCAAATATAATATAATTAATAATTAATTGTAAAAGAGTTATCAATTTAAGTTTTCGCCATAGGCCTAAAAGACGTAGAGATAGCCCTGTGGCTGTGGACAAGTGCTAAGTAACAAAAGCATATACAAGTAGTAAGTAATGCAAATGAGGCGATGTCTCTATATTAAAATTAAATTTTTTTTTTTTTTTTGGGAATACAAAATTATAATTTATTAGTTTCATCAAATTATAATAATTTATTAGAGGAATGCTGGTGGATGTCATTGATCTATTAATTTGAAATAAAAATCTAAGATGTCAGGAAGGTTGGTGGGTGTCATTCATTTATTAATTTGAAAAAAAAAAATCTAAGGTTTCATAAGGTAAAGTCAACTTATAAATTGACAAATCTAAGATTTCAATCAATACTTAATCCATGTCAGGCAAGCCCAAAATTACGCTATATATTATTAGTTGTGTTTACAATTAGACAATTAACAAAAGTGTAGACAAGGGGAAGGCATTGGCATAATGCACACGAGGGTTGATGGACATGTCTCTATTTCAAAATGGGAAAAGCTTTCAACATGCCATCAATAGTAAGATGTGGAAACCCTGGTACAAGAAGAATGTTGCTTTTGACAAAAGTGATATCAATATATCATGCTTAAATCCCTTTTTTTTTTATATAAAAAATTATGCTTAAAGAGAACAAAACAAAAGCAATATTTGGTTTGGCTAAAACTTAAAGAGAACTGCTAAATCACAACACTTTCACAATAAATTTTAGGTCACAAATTGTTATTAGTTCTAATTTAAATTCATAATTGATATTACTTTTTTGATAACCAATAACAACCCACAACGTAGAAAAAATTATAAATATAATATTTCTCAAATTTAATTAAAAGGTTGATTGAATCCCTCCATTTTAATCAACCAAATGTAACTTTTTAGAGTTTTTTCTTTTTCTTTTAGCTTTAGATTTCTTGTAGAGTAGGGACCAATTTTTTTTTTTTTTTAAATGATTCACATCAAAGTGGGCAAAGCCATATAAGCTTCTTTTTTTTTTTTTCTTTTTTTAAGGAGTCAGATCTCAGATTAACAAATGGCCCGTCATCGCTTGCGCCATCCTTTCCCATTAACGAAGACAAACAAAAACCCAAGAAACAAAAAAACAAACAACAAAAGTCAAAAGAAAAGAAAAGAAAAGAAAATATGATGGTGTGCGGACAGGTTCACGCTTATTGATGGGGCTTCAAGATTCTATTGTTGCATTAATGGACCAGAACAGATTATTGTATGACGGTAAGTGTTAAATTTTTTATATTATAGGTCGTACAGACAAGGTTCCTTTCTTTGTCAAAGTCAGAAATCAAGTTGATTTATATCTCTAGTTTACAACGGTAAACATTAAATTCTTTTGTAATTATATTTTAGTTAAATAATATATTATAAACTCGATTTAAAATATTAATATTATTATTTTTTATGTGATATAATAAGTATTATTATTTATTAAAAAAAATAATTTTTAATCCTGTCACATCTCCAAACCGAAAAAGCACCCTCACTATTCGGGGCCTTAAGAGTTTCTACATGTGTTGGTTCTGTGGGCGACGTGAGTCAAGCCATCGACATCAAATGATAAATTCTTACGTGGACCAACTCGGATATTAGTCTATTCACTATTCATCATCCTATAAATGGCATCCATCATTCTCGAAGTAAGTCACACACACACACTCACTCCGAGACTCCTAGCTTTCCTTTCTTTGTCTCTCTTCATTTGCCCACTATCCTAATTCCTATGGACAGCCTCTCTCCACAGAACACTTGTAAGCATTGTGGAAAAACATTTTCCTCGATGAGAGCTAGATGTGGTCACATGAGAAAGCATCCCAAACGTCCACGGCTCCAAGAGAATGCCCCAAGGGCTGTTGTGGTGGTAGCCCAAGAGAATGCCCGTCCTGCTGCCCTATTTGATCTGAATGAGACTCCTAATTTGATGGAGGACCAAGAGAATGGCGGTCTTCCTGATTTGAACGTGGTGCCTGCTGTTATGGCAGAGGCCCAAGGGAATGGCCATGTTCCTGATTTGAACGAGCTTCCTGAGCCTGAAGATAATCAAGTTTAAATGAATGGTGTGAATTCAAGTTTTAACGAGTCTAGTTCTACATGTACGTATAATAATTGTTTTCAGTGATGCGTTGTTTGTGTCATTGGTGAACAATAGTTGTGTTGATTCTGAGTATGTACTATGTTAGACTTTCATGTATCTCTGTCTGTTTCTGAATATGTAATGCACGTGTCCCAATAAAGGTTTCTATTAATTAGTACATTCTTCTAGTCTGATTTTACTTTCTTTTTTTGTTGGGCTTGATGTTTTTTGTTTTTTTGTTTTTTTTTTTTTTTTTTTTTTTTTTTGTTGTTGTTGTTGTTGTTGTTGTTGGTGTTGTTGTTGTTGTTTGTTGGGCTTGATGTTGGAGTTTATATAAATTAATAAATAAATTAAAAAGATGTTGGAGTTTATGATCTTTTTTAAGTATGGCCACAAGTTTTGACATTAATCATGTCCATAAGCCGACTATCAAATAAAGAAAGTTCAAAAATCTGATTGAAGCTTATCCTATTCGTACGAGACTTTACGCTGCAGTGGGTCATTCAAATCATTTATAATATTAGGATTTTACTAATGTGTGCCCTAAGGGCACACATTAAGTTTCATTTTTGGAAAACATTTTCTCGAGAATTGAAAAAGTAATGACAGCTTTTTCAATTTCCGAGAAAATGTTTCCAAAAATAGAAAGGTTAATGTGTGCCCTTAGGGCACACATTGACCGGACCCATAATATTATAATGTTAAGACAAATTATTTTGTTTGTCCTATTACTTAATCCATGTCAGGCAAGCCCAAAATTACGCTATATATTATTAGTTGTGTTTACAATTAGACAATTAACAAAAGTGTAGACAAGGAGAAGGCATTGGCATAATGCACACGAGGGTTGATGGACATGTCTCTATTTCAAAATGGGAAAAGCTTTCAAAATGCCATCAATAGTAAGATGTGGAAACCCTGGTACAAGAAGAATGTTGCTTTTGACAAGAGTGATATCAATATATCATGCTTAAATCCTCTTTTTTTTTTTCTTTTTTTTTTTTCTTTTTTTTTTATTTTAAATTATGCTTAAAAAGAACAAAACAAAAGCAATAGTAGTTTGGTTTGACTAAAACTTAAAGAGAACTGCTAAGTCACAATACTTTCACAATAAATTTTAAGTCACAGATTGTTACTAGTTCTAATTTAAATTCATAATTGATATTACTTTTTTGATAACCAATAACAACCCACAATGTAGGAAAAATTATAAATATAGTATTTCTCAAACTTAATTAAAAGGTTGATTGAATCCCTCCATTTTAATCAACCACATGTAACCTTTTAGAGTTTTTCCTTTTTCTTCTAGCTTTAGATTTCTTGTAGAGTAGGGACTGATTTTTTTTTTTTTTTTTTAAATGATTCACATCAAAGGGCAAAGCCATATAAGCTTCTTCTTCTTCTTCTTTTTTTTTTTTTTTTTTAAGGAGTCATATCTCAGATGAACAAATGCCCCGTCATCGCTTCGGCCATCCTTTCCCATTAACGAAGACAAACAAAAACCCAAGAAACAAAATAACAAACAACAAAAGTCAAAAGAAAAGAAAAGAAAATATGAGGGTGTGCGGAAAGGTTCACGCTTCTAGATGGGGCTTCAAGATTCTATTGTTGCATTAATGGATCAGAACAGATTATTGTATGACTGTAAGTGTTAACTTTTTTCTATTATAGGTCGTACATACAAGGTTCCTTCATTTGTCAAAGTTAGAAAGCAGGTTTCATTTATAACTCCAGTCAATGATTACATGATTACAAATGTTAGGTTCTTTTGTAATTATATTCTAATTAAATAATATGTATTATAAATTCTGTTTGAAATACTAATATTATTATTTTCATGTGTGTTGGGATAAGTATTATTATTTATTAAAAAAAAAAAGCTTCAATTTTAATTCTGTCACATCCCAAACCGAAAAAGCATATGTTGGTTCTGTGGGAGACGTGAGTCAAGCCATCGACATCAAATGATAAATTTCTACGATGGACAAACTCAGATATTAGTCTATTCACTATTCATCCTCCAAGTACAAAAAAGTAGTCCTTTCATCGTCTATAAATGGCATCCATCATTCTCGAAGTCAGTCACACACACACACACTCACTCCGAGACTTCTAGCTTTCCTTTCTCTGTTTCTCTCTTCATTTCCCCACTGTCCTATGGACAACCTCTCTCCACAGAACACTTGTAAGCTTTGTGGAAAAACATTTTCCTCGATGAGAGCTAGATGTGGTCACATGAGAAAGCATCCCAAACGTCCACGGCTCCAAGAGAATGCCCCAAGGGCTGTTGTGGTGGTAGCCCAAGAGAATGCCCGTCCTGCTGCCCTATTTGATCTGAATGAGACTCCTGATTTGATGGAGGACCAAGAGAATGGCGGTCTTCCTGATTTGAACGTGGTGCCTGCTGTTATGGCAGAGGCCCATGGGAATGGCCGTGTTCCTGATTTGAACATGCTTCCTGAGCCTGAAGATGATCAAGTTTAAATGAATGGTGTGACTTTAAGTTTTAACAAGACTAGTTCTACATGTAATAAATGTTTGCAGTGATGCGTTGTTTGTGTGATTGGTGAATAATTGTGTTGATTCCGAGTATGTACTATGTTTGACGCTCATGTATCTTTGCCTGTTTCTGACCATGTAATGCACGTGTCCGAATAAAGGTTTCTATTAATTAGTACTTTCTTCCAGTCTGATTTTACTTTTTTTTTTTTTTTTTTTTTTTTTTTTGGGCTTGATGTTGGAGTTTATATAAATTAATAAATAAATTAAAAAGATGTTGGAGTTTATGATCTTTTTTAAATATGGCCACAAGTTTTGACATTTGTTGTACAAAGCTGAATTCTAGGCCCATCAGATCCCAAGCCCAGATTGTTACCAATGGATTCAGGCCTACCAGGATTCCCTCTTCCCAAACTGGCCCACCTCCCAGCCATTCTGCCCATAAAACATAAACAGGGACATTTCTGTCATTTCACACCCAGACCAATTAGGGTTAGGGTTGTGGTTCCAGGGCTTATAAAACCAACTCTGAACCATCGTTTTCTGACCACGGCACACTTTTGCGTTTCCTCCTCAAAATCTCTGGTTCTCAATCGCCTAGCTTTCTATCAAATACGAGCATACCGGTCGGCGCGGTGGTCGATGTCCACCTGCAAAGTCTGATCAACCACCAGGTGATGGAGGCAGAGACAATACCTTGAAGATCTGACCTGGGTGGTGCCGCGGCAGCAAAAGCAGAGGTGGCTTGAAGATAAAAAGCTAAAACGGTGGTGGGTGGGGATGGAAATCTTAGATCTGTCTTGAAGGGGGGTAGAAATCTCAAGTTTTTTGTATATATAAGCAAATCGGTTCGGTTTGGTGTTCATCGGAATCTAAAAACCTTCGCCGACAACCGTACCGGCCGACTTCGGTGCTTGAAAATCGCTCCGACCACCGTGCCTAACACCTGCGATGGAGGTTTGAGGCGTGCGGATCGATTCGGCTCCGGCCGGTTTCGTCAGTGGTGGGCAGTGCCTGTACAACCCTAGTTCTCAATCGCTTAGGTTCCTATCAAATACGAGCATACCGGCACTTTTAATTTTCGGGGTTATTTTTTTCTTTGAGATTTTTTTTAGTAAATTGGTATTATTTTAATTTTACGGTAGTTTTTATTATTATATATTTTTTCGTCGATAAAATAATAGTTTTTTGTGTTTCCCAGTTTCTAATCCATTGAGTCAATTCTTTTCGATCCTTTATAATTACTGGTCAATTTGGTCTTGGCCCGTTTGTTGGGTTTGGAAAACCTATGATTATAGACTCAAATGTACTTTTTAGGATATCCTACCCCCAGTTGATAGGTTGTAATTAAATAAGTGCCCCGACAATGTCCGTCATTATAGTCTCAAAACGATGGCAAATTAACTCAGGGCATTGGATTTCTAGTATAGTTATGGACATGTACATTGGGCCAACAGAGTCAATACCGTACCGGAAACTGTACCGGTTTGGCCAGCTTTACGATATATTTCAGATACCAGTCAATATCGGTATACCATTTCGGGTTTACCACTATTTTTTATATTTATAAATATATATATATATATATATATATATATGTATGTATGTATGTATGTATGTATGTATGTATGTGTGTGTATGTGTGTGTATATATATCTATACTACTATTTAAGGGGTTTCCTTATTTGGAAAGTTTACCTTAAAACATTTCCTCAATTCAAAGAAAACAATAGTAGTCTTTATTCAATTAAATCACTTTGTATAATGGGGGAGAAGAAAGAGGGGCATTCTGCCTTCTCATTCTCTTTTGCAGCACTAGCTAACGCTAATGTAACACGATTACATTGCAAAGGTATACTATGAAAAGAAATAAAAGAAAAACTATCTCTAATTAAACCAATGTCTTCTAAACAACAGATTCTATCCGAATTCAAGAGATTCACAAGTTCCGCAAAGTTGCATTCCACCATTACCTTATAGAAACTAGTATTTTGACAAAACAAAAGAGCCAATCTCAACACTGTAGCTGCTGTACAGAGAGGGTTTAAATTCATCTAACCAAGCCTTTCCTTACTTAACAGTTGTTTCTTGTGAGTGTGAGAATCCAGAAAATCATACTGTGAAGATATACGCTTTGATAAACTTGGAAGTTTAGGAGTAACTATACTTACAGTTTTGTTGTTTGAATTCCTAATAATGCGTTTCCAATACCTCAGAGAAGATTTTTTAGGATCCAGCAAATTATCCTCATACATAATTGGCACGTTAATCCAACTGGCATCATTTTTTTCGGAGTTGTGCTCTGTCTCAATAGCATCAGTGTGAACCACAATTTTAGGACTTGTTTCATTAATCTCCGAAGTACACGGATGGTGAGAATCATAGCCATCTAATCCCAGAAGAATTGCAAAATCATTATCCATAACTTCTGTAACCGTAATAGCAATTGAAGAAATACCATTAGATGTCCCAGGTTCAGTAACCGTCGCAACAGTTAGAGAATTGCCTTGTATTCCAGATTTTGAAATTGATTGTGGCCTGTGAATATGCTCTTCCGTATTCCCCCTGGGTGGGCTAGGTGTTCTTCGTCCCCTTGCTTCCTTCTGACGACGAAAACCTGCTCTTAGCCAATCACCATATGGACTTTCATTACCTTCACCAAATCTTGGCATAGAACAAGCCTTTGCATCATGCCCCAAATAACCACAATTGAAACAAAGCCCAAGAAGACGTTCATACTGAAAAGCTACCCACACTTTATCCCCCTCTGGACTAATAACAGGAGCCCCTCGTCGAATAGGTTTGTCTAATGGCATCTCAACACGTATTCGAAGAAAACGAGCTTGTTCATATGAAATAGCTTTAAAATCTATGTCAACAACATGGCCAATACCACTACCAATATCCCTACCCGCCTCTACATTAATCAAATCAAAAGGTAATCCCCATACCTGAACCCATATAGGGATTTGCAGAAACTGGACTAAAAATGCTGTCATCCCTTTCTCCCAGCGTCTAAGAAGCAGTATGTGATTGTCAAAACTCCATGGCCCATTGTTGACAACCCATAATAATGGACTTTCCATGGCAAACTTGAACTGAATAAGCCCATTTCCAACATCAGTAATCTTTAGATCCTGACCAAACTTTCAAACAGACCGTAAAAGATTCTTTGCTGCACAAAGATTAATGGGTTTTGCTGTAAGGAATCGGCCAATAAGACTGAGGTTGCACTCCTCAAGAATCTGCTCACGGTGATCTGAATGAACTGTAATAGCCTCACCATCCTCAAAGGTTAAATTGATGCGCTGTAGTCTCTCAATGAAGTCCGAATCCATGATGGATAAGGAAAGAAAAGAAAACTAAGAACAAAGATACAGTAAAAACACTAAGGACAAAGAAAGTCTGAGAACAAAAGGGAAGGGAAGAAAAAAACAGTGAAGATAAAAGAAACTTAGAGAACAAATAGGACGGGAAGAGAAAAACACGAAAGACAAAAGAAACTCTGAGAACAAATTAAAAGGGAAAAGAAAATAGTAAAGGTAAAGATAAAGTTATGGCCACATACTAAGAAAACAAATAATACTAATAAGTTAATGCAAATAAGTTACCATTCCGCCATAACAAAAATTCAAAAATTACAAAACTTAAAGAAAAAAAAAAAAAAAAAAAACTTTTTTCTGTACCGGCCGGTATTTTTTCCGGTATGAAATGGGGGGTTATATGTACCGGATTGCTTGTCAGTACGTTATATACCGGCCAGTACAATCGGTACGGTACGGAATCGACTCCCTTGCATTGGGCACATTTGCTTCTACAAATTTGGCAATTTTAGAATACAGCTCTTCAAATCAAATAAATTCATTACCACATTTATTCTCGGACCCCTCTAACTGAAACAAGTAACTGACCATGAAACCAAGAAAATAGCTTATCCATTCAAAACCCACTTTTGCGTAAGCTTAATTTGGGCACATTTGATTCATCAAGATCGAGCCCAAATTGCTTGGTTGTAAATGAAGCTACAATCCCATTACCAGCAGAATCATACCCAACTACTTGATACCATTTAAACTGTTACTTTTATATTTGAATACATAGAAATTAACCTTATTAACAATAGTGACGGGTACCCCTATTTCTCGGTTGGCATTCACTCCTTTCACGGTGGCATTCACTTCTCTTGGTGGTTAGATTCCTTTCTCGGGCCAAACACATGGTCAAGGTCACCTTACCCTCCCTTAATTAAGGATGATGACTTTTTTCACAATGAACCTTGATTTTGAAATATCTCTCAAGAGTCAAAAAAGATATTGTTAAATGAATCCTTATTTGATAAGGGCGGGATAAGTAAAATAACATTAAAAGTAGTTGTAATTCACTGTCGCCTTTCGCTTCCTTCATAGTCCCAAGTGATCTCCAGTTAACCAACAAAAAGCAGCAATGAACTTGGACGGGTTTTAAACACACCAAAAAACTGTAATGCAAGATGCTAGGGCTTTTTTATTTTTATTTTTTTATAGATATGATAAAAATTCAATCTGTCATCAATGTTATTATGATTATTCTTTATTATCAGATTAAAACACTCAGTTAAGTTACCTGTAACCTACAACAAGTGTTTTATATTTTTAATTAAAATCATTTTTTTAGTAAGTTAATAGTTGGCCAATAAGGTCTTGCATGTTGGTATCTCTCGCATTGGCAGACAACATAATTTGCATAGAATTGTTACTACAAAGTCCCCTAATAAATAATAATCGGACAATGTTTTCTCCTTAATTTATTTTCTTTTCTATTTTTTTTTTCTCTTTTTGTTTGCTTTTTAGACATGACCGAAACCCATGGTTCCCATTTTGTTTTAGTTTTGATTAGTTTGATATTGGGTTTTGTTGATGCATGTAAAGTCTGGTGATTTTGCTTGGGTTGAGTTTTTTTGGGTATGGCAGAATGTACTGTGATTACATGGAAAGTGGCATGCTTGTAGGTTGGTCTATGTATGGGTCTCTTGGCTTTGCCATTTAAACATTTTGATATTAGATTTATGAATTTTATTTTTCTTCCCTTGATTTCTTTACCAAAGATCATCATTTTCTTTTTTTTTTTTTTTGTTGTTGGTAGAAATGGAAATATTCATTAAACTAGGAAATCAAAGACACAGAGCAACGTCTCATAGAATACAGACCATTCAAATCAAAATTAAAACTAGTCTCTAAGTTCACAGGCGGACTGTTAAACAAAGTAAAATCATCACTTTGAGCAGCACCCTTCCTGGCCAGGCCGTCTGCGCATCTATTAGCTTCTCGATAGCAGTGGTTAAAGTGAATATGTCTGAACCTAGTGCTTAATTGCCTGCAATCATCCAACAGGGCAGATTGGTTCGCACTAAATTGGGCAGGGCTTGATAGAGCATCAGCAACAAACTTAGCATCTAACTCTACTTCTACAACAAGGAAATTTTTTTCTAAACATAATTTGAGCCCATCCTCGAAGAGCCCACAGCTCTGCTAAGTAATTGGTAGTTCTTCCAATTTTTCTCGAGAAGCCAACGATCCAATTTCCATGCTCATCTCGAACAACACTGCCACCCCCTGCAATCCTAGGATTTACTAATGATGAACCGTCGGTGTTCAACTTCATCCAACCTTGAATCGGCCTCTCCCACCTTATGTGCTTCTCGATTAGTTTGGGTGAATTCCTTGGACCTAAGCCACATAGGTAAAACTCCAAAGTTTTGTGCCTAATCTCCGCCGCTACACTGTGATGGGATTTCTTGTTTTGGAAAACCCAGGAATTATGCTTCAGCCAAATTACCCATATGGCAAAAAGGAAGGTGTATCTCCAAGGTATAGGATTTTGAGGGATGGCGTGGTATTTCCTGCCATTTTTGTTCAGCCACTCTAGAAGCTCACTCCTAAAGAAAGATGGATCCAACGCCTCTATATTTATTTGGTGCCAAATCGGTTTAACAACTGTGCAGTCACGAAGGGCATGGATGATAGTTTCTGGAGCTATCTGGCATAATGGACAATAAATGTCTGTGTCCACCCCTCTAGCATATAGATAGGATTTAACTCCGATACTATGATGACAGCATTTCCACAAAAATAATTGGATTTTTGGGAGAATGTTAGTCGTCCAGATCCACTGCCCTTTGAATAATGGAGAGTTTTCAAGCCCCATAGCTAGTGCATAAGCACTATGTGTGCTAAACAGACCATTCAGAGTCCTTGCCCACACAAGCTTATCCCTACTTCTTGCAGCAATGGCAATAGGAGTGGCTTGGACACCCAAAGCAACATCTTGAGGCAGAACCATGGATATTGCATCCCACCTCCAACCACCTTCCGACACTACTTCTTGAACTTCTAATTGGAATTCCTCTCTAGTTAGGGGGCCTTGCATTATCCTTTGGAGGGGCCCCTGGTCTGACCATCTGTTAAACTAGAAGCTAAGATTGCTTTCTCTTCCAATACTCCACATAGCACCTCGCTGAAAAACATCCTTCCCCTTCTTGATGGCTGTCTAAACCCAGGAGCAGGGGAGTTTTTCATTGTTGTTGGACCTAAGTCTTCGAGGATTGCAATACTTTTTCATTGTTGCGGATCGATTCTGCTCCGGCCGGTTTCGTCGGTGGTGGGCAGTGCCTGTACAACCCTAGTTCTCAATCGCCTAGGTTCCTATCAAATACGAGCATATATACCAGCACTTTTAATTTCCGGGGTTATTTTTTTCTTTGAAATTTTTTTTAGTAAATTGGTATTATTTTAATTTTACGGTAGTTTTTTTTATTATATATTTTTTCGTCTATAATATAATATATTTTTAACTTTGTGTTTTTTGTGTTTCCCAGTTTTTGATCCATTGAGTCAATTCTTTTCGATCCTTTATAATTACTGGTCAATTTGGTCTTGGCCCGTTTGTTTGGGTTTGGAAAACCTATAATTATAGTCTCAAATATGCTTTTTAGGATATCCTACCCCTAATTGATAGGTTGTAATTAAATAAGTGCCCTAAAAATGTCTGTGATTATAGTCTCAAAACGATGGCAAATTGACTCAGGTCATTGGATTTCTAGCATTGTTATGGACATGTACTACATTGAGCACATTTGCTTCTACAAATTTGGCAATTTAGAATGCAGCTCTTCAAATCAAATAAATTCATTACCACATTTATTCTCGGACCCCTCTAACTGAAACAAGTAACTGACCATGAAACTAAGAAAATAGTGACTTCTGAGAGTAGCTTATCCATTCAAAACCACTTTTGTGTAAGCTTAATTTGTACACATTTGATTCATCAAGGTCGAGCCCAAATTGCTTGGTTGTAATTGTAAATGAAGCTGCAATCACATTACCAGCAGAAGCAGAATCATACCCAACTACTTGGGAAAATTATTAGGTACTCCCGGAGTACCATAAATGCGTACTCCCCTCTCTCACATAAATGGTGAGTCCCGCCATGAATTTAATTAGTGGAACCCACTATTCATGTGAGAGGAGAGAGTATACATTTATAGTACTCCAAGAGTACACAATAATTTCCCAACTACTTGATACCATTTACACTGTTACTTTTATATTTGAATACATCAAAATTAACCTTATTAACAATAGTGACGGGTACCCCCATTTCCTGGTTGGCATTCACTCCTTTCACGGTGGCATTCACTTCTCTTGGTGGTTAGATTTGTTTCTCGGTCTAAACACATGGTCAACTCAAGGTCACCTTACCCTCAATTAAGGATGATGACTTTTTTCACATCTACTCAAGCTTTGTCGAATTTCATCACATTCATTAACATTATAAAATCTCATATTTTCACAATTTGGATTGATATTGATTTAATCGGTGGTAATTTTTTAGAATTTTGTTTGAAAATTTTCATAAATTGGGACATCAACACTAGAGACAATGCTGCATTAACTTCAAATTATTTGTAATTTTTTCTCTTTAAAAAAAATAAAATATTATAGATAATTTTAACATCATCGACCATTTCAAATAAAAGTTTCATTATTTCCATATTATATAGCTCTATACCATTTCAAATAAAAGTTTCATTATTTCCATATTATATAGCTCTATAGTTTCAAAATTTAGTCCAAAAAATAAACCAAACAAACATACCCCCACAGGCTACAACAACATTTATGTTAATAAACTTTGGCTCTGTCTAGATGTGGTGCAGACAAAGAGGACACAAATCATATCCTATGGCTCTGTCTAGATCTTGATTCTGATTGATTGCCTTTTTTTTTTTTTTTTTTTTACGACAGTTTTAAATTTTATGGTCTGTTTGAAAGTTTAGAGAGGGAGGAGAGTAGAGGGGAGTTTGTTTGGAAGTTTAGAGAGGGAGGAGAGTAGAGGGCATTCCCCTCTACCTTGTTTGGATGTTTTTAAAATTAGTAAGGGGGAAGAGAGTAATTAGCCCTTCCCCTTGTTTGGATGTTTTAAAAATTAGGATGGAGAGGAGAGGAAATGATTAAAATAGACAAATTTACCCCTATTTGAAAATGGACTTGCAACATTGGTCTATGATTAATTTGTTAGAAAGGGTAAATTAGGGAATTTACTTGGACAATAATTTATCTACTCTACTCTCCCTCCAAATCTCTCCAATTTGGGAGAATTAAAAATGAGGGGTTAGAGGGAGTTGAAACCCCTCCAAACCCTTCCAAACCCCTCCCCCTCATTCCTTAAAAAACTTCCAAACAAGATAATTGGATTACTCTCCCTCCCTCTACTCTACTCCCTCTCATTTTTTAAACATCCAAACATGCCATTAATGCAGCAAGGAAAGATCGTTTTTCAATTATTACTTGCTGGGTCGGAGCGTGGACGAGCGAGCAGAGCCCAGGAAAGAGGGAAGCCCGTCATGGAGCAGTCGACTAGAAGTAGAAGACTGCTGGCCTGAGAGAAGGCGGCCTCTCTCGGGAAACATGGCCCCTGTGTGGGAAAGCAGCCCATTTGGAGTTGGTTGGCAAATTACAGCACCAGAATTCTGAGGAGTTGACAAACTTTATTTTCCAATCAGATCAGCCAGAGGTACAGGAACTATTTGCAATCCTAGCTTGGTCTCTATGGTTCTGCCGAAACAAAATAAGAGTGAAGGAGCTTGATTTATGCTTCACTTTTTCACCAAAATTGCTTGATGATGGCATTTGTGAGGTTTGTTCATTCCAAGTTGACTTTTTTTCCCCTCTGTTCTGTTAGAAGAATTTGATAAAGTTTGCATTTTTATTGATTTTTTGTGAGGATTTGTGTTTGTTTGGGGTTTGATTTTGTTGGGTATTTATCGTTTCGGTGATTGGTTGTTTTGTTTAAGGTTATTTAATCTTGCATGCGTTTCATACTTTTGTTATCCTCTCTTTTGTTGCTTAGAATGTATTGGGAAAAGAGGATAAAATGGAATCTCAAATTTCAATGTTTCGTGTATGACTTGTGATTGATCATGTTCTTGCAGAAAGAATTGGAGTTTATAGGAATGATTGGCTTCTGGGAATACACAGAAACATTTAGAGTTTGTGTTGGATCATTAGCATAATTGGCTTAATATACTGTTTCTTATTAGATTGAGTGAGTTCTTTCCACTTTCGATTTGATTCTTTTTAATAATAATTTCAATAAAAGCTAACATAAAAATTTAATCGCTCTATTATTATAAATATTAATTTCAATAAAAAGAAAGATGGTAATCAGTATACACTGTGCCAGACTACACCTAAAGGATTACAAACTCATATTTAGGGAGTCAATGAAATCTATAAAAAAAAATGAAAGGAATGAATGTTGACAATAGCAGTCTTCCATTCATAAGAACATCTCAGCATAGGCTTTCTGACAACATGAATAGGATGTTCAACCCCATCAAAAGTCCTACTATTACACTAACGCCACATTGTCCACATATAACATTACGGGACTGCCTTCCATATTTTGCCACCACTATTGTCCATGGAAATTTTCTTTCTCACAAGAAAGCATTCTTGGACACCATCTTTGGCATAACCAAGAGTCTCCAAATGATGCAAACATCTTGGGCCAGATATCCTTGCCACTGAACGACTCAAAAGATCAGTTTCAAAATGATTTTTTCTACTTCTTTTATTGTTTTTAGTTTCCCTTTACTTTGATACGTTATTAGTTGCAATTTTATTTGCATCAATTTCTCCTTTCATGTCGTTACTTAACAATTAAAGGAACTATTTTGTTTTTTTGGTTGCAAAATTTAAGTTTCAGACTAATATTTTAAACTACCTTCTTATCCATAATTTTGATGGGGTTTTAGTCAAATGTATTTACCTACTTAGTGAGAGTCTTTGTTGGTTTCAGGGAGGCCTTACTGCTAGGGATGTTTTTGCGCTTGAGTGGATTTAGACTGGTGTTATTCACTTTGGGATGACAGTCTCATATTTTGGTTTTGTTAGTGATGGTAAATCATGATCCTTGGAATTGCCTTTTTTTTAAATCTTGACTTGTATTGTGGTCAATTAATTTTACATCAGGCCTACATTCCAAGTAGCAAACACAGGGAAATAGAGCATAGTCACAATTTGGTGCTACAAGTACCTGCATTTTGTTTTTTCGTGTTTCTGGATCACCTGTATTTTTGAATTTTATTGTTCCTTGATGGTTGCTTTCTAGTGAAGTTTGAAGAAGAATTGCTTTGTCGCCATGCTTTTGAAGTTTCAGACTCATTGTCAGGCATTTACCCCACAAGTGATTCATAAGCTTACTTATTTTGTTAAAAAAAGAATTGGTGAATACATTTTGTGCTTAATTTCACACTATGCTTAATTGGGTGCTAAAGTAGGAAAAGGAATAAATTATTGTTTTAAAATTCTAGACAATAACGTCCTCAACAATGCATACTAAATTATCCTAATGTAGTTGACGATTAATTTCACACATTTTTCCATTTGGGAGCTGGATATATTTATATTTTTCGTTCGAATTCAATCAATGGTACAAAACAATGCCTAAGCTTATTTTGTTTTGGTAATGTGACATGTAAGTACGTGTGTTTGTACTATCAAAATTACGAATCTAAGTTTATTTGTAGTCTTTAGAATTATCTATATGGTTGTATTTGAGCTAATTATGGTGACTATGACTCTTTTGGTAAATGAGTGCAACATTAATCCATGTATGATGTAGTCCACTATATCATATGATAGTTAATGTATGTGAGCTTTTCATGAAATGACATGTTTCTTCTTGTTCTATTAGCCTGGCCATTAATCCATGTATGATGTAGTCCACTATACCATACTGCTTCCAAATTATTTTCAATTTTTATTAACATGTGAACATGATTGAAATGATCTTTCAGCACAGTTCCAGACCTGGTATTGCCTGTTAGCCAGTTAATGCACATATATACTCTCCCTTGTTGCACTGAACCATTTTAATTGGTGTCTCCAAGAAGTGAGATTGATTCTTATTCTGTAATAATTGTTTGTTCTGCAGTGTTTGAATTTAAAGCAATGATGATTAAGGACAACCTAGGCTTCCCACTTAGATTAGTCCTACCGAAGAACCTTACACTGTGTTTGGTTGTGGTGAATTTAGGGGAGATAGAAAACATAGGGAGGAAAATAGGGTGGAAAACAGTGTTTTTCACTGTTTGGTAAAAGAAGGAAAATGGGGAGAAAAGAGAACCCGGGAGAAAGGAAAATGCGGTTGCTCTTATCACTTTTGCCTCTTCTCATCCTACCTTTACAGCACACCAATGTCCAACGGTCCAGGTTCTCTTCTTTTTTTTCTTTTTTTTTCTTTTTTTCAACATGACCTGATCAAGTTGTACATTATTGTAATTTTTACATTATAATAATAAAAATAATAACATAAATTTATATATATAATGTGGTAAATTTTATATTATTTAATGAGTACATATAAATCTATTTTTTACCTATTATGTAACAATGGTATAATAGTCAATTTACATAAATCATATTTTTCATCCTTCCATTTTTCTCTCAAACCAAACAAAAGAGTTTTTCACCCTCTTACTTTTTCACCTCTCCAACCAAACACACAAGAGGAAAAACTAAATATTTTCTATCCTCCCATTTTTTCATCCTCCCACAATTTTCCATCCTCCCACTTTTCCACCCTTCCAACCAAACGGACCCTAAGGCTTCCGACCTAAGGTGTTTGGAATCACCACCAAACAAATACTATGCAGTCTCTGCAAATAATCTCAATAATAATAATAATAGTCTGTAAACTACAAAAGGAACCATCTGGAGTTTTATATACAGCTTCCAGGAATCATAATGATAAAGATAAACTCTCCTAAACAAATCCTAAACAATCTCAAAAACTAATACGATAATCCTAACAATCTTAAATACTAATCCAATTCTAAAGATAAACCCAAATAAAGATAACATAAATAATAAAAATAATCTTCACAAATGTGCTATTATGTGGTGTCCGCACCAAATGATTTGTTGTCAAAAAGATGCTGATTTTTTTTTTTTTTTTTGAAAGCAAAAAGATGCTGATTTTGAATCTCTTGTATACAGGGTATTTTTGTCATTTAGAGTGCCTGTAAATTAGCTAATGTTATGTCTGATTAGCAGTCCTTTGATATCATTGAATTATATTGATTGCACTTTGATCCATTATTTTAGTTTTTAAAGATAGATTGAGTAGTGAAACAGGAATACATTTACCAGCTAAATATTAAATGGAACGAGTTACTTACTGTCAATGGTTTTGTATCACATGCATGTTACAGTAATAATTATCCACACAAAAAAGCATGGTGCAATAATGTCTGATTAGTTCCTCTAAAAAAATAATGTCTGATTAGTTTTTGAGTATTTGTTGCTTGCGTGTCTGTATTTCCACTTTGTTGCAGTGTTGGAACTTTCTGAGAATAATCGTACTTTAATAGAAAAATCATATAATTGAACTACTTTAATAGAAAAATCAGAACTCAAAAAAAAAAAAAAAAATGAATATAACTCTTCTTACGTAAATCTCCTATTCTCATATTGTAGCTGAACTCTATCCTAAATAAATTTAGTGATAAAATTTTGACTGAAACAAATATTCCATAAATTACTATATATATATATATATATAAAATATCTAGACCTTCTAGAGTATCACAATCAAAATAATTTCAAAAATAGATAAATTAATGTACATAAAGAAAAAGAAAAGAAAAATTGTATTACAACGTAAATGTGTAAAAGTTTACATATGTTACCCCTATTTTATAGGGCATGAAAGTGAAAATTGATGGGGTCCCATTTTGACGTGATGTTTTAGGGACATTATGGATGCAAATGCAAAATGCATGATTACATGAGATTCATAAGATTACATCATGTCACCATTTGCAACAGTTAAATCAACGGACACACATGGTCAAAGATGCTATTTGATCTTAAGAGTTAAGACTAGACTATTATTCCTATGTTGAATTGTTGATGACTAAAAAGACATAGCACCTCTTTCTCTCACTGGGATCAATTTTCAATTTTATTTGGGCTAATGTTTACGACTGTAATTAGAGCATCCGTAGCAGACGTTGCAAAATTTATGTCATTTTAATTTATTTTTACCACATCAAAAACCTACTTTATTATTTTACCACATCATTTTATAATATCTCATTTATCAGATGTTCTATATTTTTATCACTTCATTAAAATATTATTTCTTAATTCTTATTTTATTCTTTCTTTATTATTTGTTCAACGATAACATTTTGTCCACAACCCAAATCTCATTTTCAAATCTCTTCAATTCTAACCGTAACATTTTCATCTTTTTTTTTTTTTTTTTTTTTAGAAATCAGACAGCCTGGGCTTCAATATACTCTATAGAGTCAATAAAAACAAGCTTGTTCATAGTTTCATACACACCATCTGCCTGGGCTCTAAAACGGTAACATTTTCATCTTATTTTTATTTTTATTTTTTTTAGAAACCGGACAGCCTGGGCTTCAATATACTCAATAGTGTCAATAAAAACAAGCTTGTTCACAGTTTCATACACACACATGACACACCTAATCTGAACTTCTATAATTATGTTTTCATTCTAATTCCTAGTAGTGGTAGCCATATCCTCAACCTACGGTGGGTATAACACCAACCTTATATACAAACATTCCCCTTTTATTGACATGGGCATCAAATTTTGGCCTATACAAATTTTGGCCTGTACACCTGCTGCCCTGTACAAATTTTGGCCTTTTTTGCTAGTAATCCAGACACACCTGCTACCCTGTACAAAGTTTGGCTTTTTTTGCTAGTAATATTTTTTGCTAAAGCATCAGCCACAGTATTACATGCATGACAAAATTCTGAAAACTGAAAATACTCTTAATTCAACAATACTCCTAACTCAAATGAAAATAAGTAAACAATACTCTTAATTCAACAATCTAAAAGCCAACCTGTCAAGTTGAAGTTGTTTCAACTAAACTAAACTACCAATGCAGTCCATAAAAAACTTACACAAATAACTCATGCAATAACATTAACTCACACAGAACTAATTGAATTAAACATAGTTGAGCTTGCCACTTCCTTGATGACAAATGGTATTTAAATTTAACACAACAAAACAATTGGCTAATACTAAACTTAACACAACAAAACAACATAGCCAATGAGTTTTAATGGTAGCTTCATAAAAACAAAATGAAACAAATAAACAAAATCAAAAGTTTGAATGGCAACTCTATAAAGAAGAGGGGACAAATAAACAAAACCAAAAGTTTTCATGACTCTCCTCGTAATTGCCATAAATGTTCAACGAGATTCATTTGGAGTTGAGAATGAACTTCTCGATCCCTAATGCATTGATGAACTTGAATGAATTCCGTAAATTCATTTGTCGGCTCATATGACATTGGTGTACATGAAATCTCATCAATTTATTCATAATCTAAGTCCACCGCTTCAGCTTCATCTCGCTCATCTTCAATAATCATGTTATGAAGAATTATGCATGCTTTCATAATGTCTTGTAGTGTTTCATGATAGAAAAACCGTGCAAGTCTGCATACAATTGCAAATCATGCTTGAAGCACTCCAAATGCACGCTTTACATCCTTCCTATATGCCTCCTGAGCTTTTGCAAATAATTTTCTTTTTACTCCTAGTGGAGATTGGATTGTCTTCACAAATGTTGACCATTTTGGATATATGCCATCAGCAAGATAGTATTCCATTGTATAATCATGACCATTGATTGAGTAATTAATTGCAGGAACATGTCCTTGTTCAAGCTCAGAAAATACATGAGACCGCTCCAACACGTTAATATCATTATTTGACCCAGGTAACCCAAAAAATGAGTGTCATATCCAAAGATCATGTGAAGCTACTGCTTCCAAAATAATAGTTGGCTCATGAATATGACCACAATACATCCCTTTCCATGCAGTTGGACAATTTTTCCATTTCCAATGGATGCAATCAATACTACCCAACATGCCTAGAAATCCATAGTTTTGGCTATGGGCTAACAATCTAGCGATGTTTTCATTGTTTGGTGGCCGCAAGTATTCCTCTGAGAAAATAGCAACCAATGCTGCAACAAATTTTTTCAAACTCATCATTATAGTGCTTTCTGCTATTCTCACATATTCATCCATAAAATCAGCTACTACTCCATAAAAAAGCATCCTAAGTGCAACGGTCATCTTTTGAAGGGGAGATAGACCAAAATTTTTGGCATTATTTCTTTTTTGGATAAAGTAAGGTTCATGAGCTTCTACTTTAGATAGGATTCAGAGAAAAAGAGAACATCTTATTCGAAATCTCCTTCAAAATAATTTGGGAGGATATACAGGTTCTTCGGCAAAGTAGTCATCATAAAGCCTTTTATGGCCTGCCAAATGATTACTGTCGATATACCGACGACGTTTACGTTGTGATGTTGAACCCATGAGAAGTTTTATAATTATCTCATCTTCATCTGAGTCATCATCAAGCAATTTACGAAAAAAAGAACGACCCATAGAGATAAACTATAAGAAAACATTAGAAAGTAATTATCAATATAGATGTCATTATCATAATATGAAATGAAATCAATAACTTTAAAAGAAAGTTTGATTGCAATATCTTATAAAAGAAGGATAAGCACATATCATATAAAATCTATAATCTATAATGTGAGTCTAGCCAAACGGCAACAATTTATATGAAACAATTAAAAATGTAAAAAGGTTGAAAAATCTAAGTAAGTAAATGAAACATAAAGTAGTCACTATAGGGCACACCTAAACAGAACAAAGCAATCCCTTTCATCTCTCAAATATCACCCCCAACCAATAATTCTCACTAATTTGTTTTAATACGCACAAGTTACTGATTATGCTATGAGATGTGTCTAATGGAATATCCAGAAAGAAATTTCCTTGTATATACTCCTAATCTAAATATATCACTCTGCTAGATAATATATATTCTTTTATGTGGAAAATGTAAATTCCTTTTCTTTTTCTTTTCCCTATTCTGATTTATGAATATAAGCACATTGCTACTCTTTGGTTAAGTAGGTTTCTTTACATCATGTTTGATAGCACCAGTGGGTATGAAGTTACTAATGGAAGAAGTTAAGAAAATTTCAAAGTTACTAAAGTACTTGTGTTATTCTGAGTGATAGCTTCCAAAGCATTACACAACCAAGTATTTGAATATTGAATATTGAAGATTGACTACAATGAAAACATATCTAACTACACAACAGTATTTGACTACACAACCAAGTAACAATGAAAACATGGTTGACTACACAACAGTATCAATGACTACAATGACTACACAACCAACCAAGTAACAATGACTACACAACCAACAGTATTTGACTACACAACAGTATTCCAGGTAACCAAATTCAAAGAGAAACAATGAAAACATATATTTGACTACACAACAGTATCTAACTACACAACCAAGATTGACTACCCCATATACGCAGGTCAGAGACAAATTCCCAGCAACAAACAAACCAAACTACAAGATAATGCAAAACTAAACAACCACATATCCGCTTGGCAAATAGCAGGAAGAAAAATCTGCAAAAGCTGGAGAGTTGTACAGTTTTTTTTGTAATATAAATTCAAACATAGAAAATACACGACATTTTATATAATCTAAAATGTTATGATTAATTACATGGCAGTGGCCTATCAGAATCTACAACGATATCACATAATAAAAGAGTCAAGACCTTTTGCTAAGATCACAAAATACATATTAAGGCCTAAAATCAGCTACACCCAAAAAATGCCACAAAATACATATCACGGCCTAAAATTAGTTACTACCAAAATAAGGTTGAAACAAGACATCACCAACATCATCTCAACCCAACGAATGACTTGATCTTTGTTTTGCAAGGATTTCCTTTTTGAGTCCATCATAAAAAGTTCTTTGGTCTTCATTCATGCCACTTGTGTCTAGCATCATAATTCTTTCATTCTCTTTCAACTCTTGCAAGCGAACCTTTTCCGCTTTGATACGTACTTTCTTTTTTTCAGCTGCACAACCTTCTTCAAGAACTTTCATTTTCTTTTTCAAATATTCCGTTGCAATATCTTTCCCATCATCTTTTCTCTTTCGATTAGCCTTTTCAGCTTTTCTACCTATTGGCCTCTCGAAATCCATAATGCCATCAACCCCCCTTCCTTGATCTATTGAATCTGGAGTTTGAGGCATTTCTTTTCTTAAATCTTCCCTAGGCGTAGTAGATGCCCACTTTGGAAAATCTTTCAAGATTAGCCAACAGTGTTCAAATTGAAAAATGGAACCATGAATTTCTTTAAACAATTCCTTTGCTTTCTCAATCTAAAAAAAATTAAATAAACATAACGTAATTAGTTTCTTCAAACAATTCATTTGTGTTGTAAATCTAAAAAAATTAAAGACTATTGCAAAATTTACACCTTGTCATGAGCCGTGGTTCCACTTTCATTCTTTGCTTCAATTTTAGCTAAAGACCCAACAAATTTAACTGTTTCCCTATTAATAGTTCCCCATTGAGTTGTTAGGGATGCAACACTACGTGTAGAATCAGTCTTGTGTTCCATAAAGTATTTTGCAATTTTGCCATAAAATGTTGATTTATGTTGCTCATTACCATACACAGGATCAACACTGGTATTGAGCCATGCAAGCAGCTTGTCTACCTTAGCACTGAAGTTGACACCACGTGCTAGTTTTTTCTTAGAAATGGCAACTTCATCATTTAGTGGAGAATCTTCAACTAACAGGGGACTACTTTCAGATACATCGAAAATTTCATCCTCAAGATTAATATTCCCCCGTATGAGATCAGTGAATGATGAATAATTTCTTGAGTCCATGCTCTAAATATATATGGAGACTGTTTGTTCTGGTTTGTTAATTACAACAAAATATATCATTACTAAACTTTGTCAATGTATCTCTCTAGCAAAATTTACTAAACTCAAAATGTGAGCCCTCATCAAACACATGCATTTGTTTTGTTTTGTTTTTAAGAATAAGTAGACTGTATTAAGGTTAAAGACAAGAGCAACAGAGAAGATTGTCGGATAGATTAGGCAGAACAAATACATACGGTTTTAGCACAGCAAACAGCACATATGAACTAAGTAGATAGAGAGAATCAAAAGTAAACACTGAAATACCAAGACAATCACAGAGAAGAAGGAGAACTTACCTGTACGGTGAATCGATGAAATAGTATCGCCCAAACAGAGTAAGACTAGTGAGCTATTCCTGTCGTGATTCTCGTGCACAAATTTCACCAGGGCCTCTTTCACGAAACCGGAAGTCCACTCACAAAGTTCTTGCGCTAAGAATTGATTCAAAGAGCCTACTCTCTGATGAGACAAGGGCTCGGTCAGTTCACCGGGATATAGAACAGAGATGAGAGACCCACAACAAAGAGACCAACGGAAAAGGGGGAAAAAAAAGGGGGAAAAAAGGGAGAGAACAGAGAGGAGAGAGCGAAGAAAGCGAAGAAAAGGGGGAAAATAAACCGGTGAAGGATATAAATCAGTGATGGTAGAGAGGAAATCGGAAATCACAACCACAACCTACAACCAAAAAATCACAACCTACAACCAAACCCACAATCGGAAATCACAAACTACAACCAAACCCACAATCGGAAATCACAACCACAACCTACAACCAAACCCACAATCAGAAATCACAACCACAACCCAGACCCACGCCGAGAGAACAGAGAGGAGAGAGCAAAGAAAAGGGAGAAAAAAAACAGATGAAGGATATAGATCAGTGATGGTAGTCAGTGGTAGCTCATATTCATGAACGGGAAGAAAATAGAGCAACAGGGAAGAGGGAAGCGGAAAGAGAATGAGAGAGTGGAGATGGAGATGGAGGTGGTGAATGCTGAACACTAAAGGAGATGAAAGAGAAATGAGAGTGAACGAGGATTAAAAAATTAATAAACCAATATACCACATCTTACCGTACAATTGCAAATTTGTGATTGTATTGTTCAATGTTGCAAAAAATATAACATTTACACCATCTGATAAATGGGGCTAAACTTGGTTTGGTGTGGGATATGTGCCAAATATTTAGCATTTGGCACATATCCCACCTCTGCTGTGGGTGCTCTTATACACATATATTATTACTACGTAAATCTTGATTATATTGCCTTGAATGTAAATCAACTAGTATTTCTGCCAAATTTATGAATACCATTTCGGATTCTGTTTCAGTTTACCTATTGGAACGGAATATTTTGATACCTGTCAATTTCAGCGTACTTTTTTAGGGTGTTTTGGAATTACCGTTATTTTATAATAAAAAATATATTATTAATAAAAAAAATCCGTATAAATTATTAAGGGATTTAAAGAAGTTATAAGTACATATATCAACTAATACCGTGGTTTTAAAAACCGGACCGGACCGGCCGGTTCGACCGGTTCAACCGGGAACCGGCTACTAATCCGGTCCGGTTATGATTAAAAACCGGAAAGTAACTAAAAACCGGAGAATAGTAAAAACCGGCCGGTTTAACCGTGAAACCGGAAACCGGTATGGTTGAACCGGTTATTGGCCGGTTGTGTTGAGACTGAAAACTACACCGTTTTTGGCATTTTTCCCAACCTAAAACTACGTTGTTTTGGAGAAACCTAACCCTAAAAACTCATATCCTCTCTTTTTCTTTCCCTCACAACCCTCTCTCACACTCTCAGCCTCCGTTTCCTCTGAATTTTTTTTTTCTCTCACTCTTTCTCGTCTTCTCTGTTCGGCTTTGAAATTTGGTGGTCGCCTTTTTCCCTCACACGCCTCTGCCTCAGCCTCCTTTTTCTCTCGGCCTTGCGGTATTTTGAGCAGATGAACGAGCTTCAAAGGACAAGAACTGAAGATGAGAAAAGAGGACAAGAACTGAAGAACACTTAAATCTTTTCTCATCTTCAGTTCTTGTGAAAGAAACGAAATTTGGGGAAGAAGTAACACTGATTTGTTGAAAAAGAAATGATATTTTGGGAACATGCTAGCTGTGGAGTGAGGTTGAACTTTGCTTGGCAGAGAGAGAGGCAGAGGAAGATGTGTAAAATGAGGAGAAGAAATGAAGAGTGTTTCGGATTTTGTGTAGAAGGCTAGAAGCAAGTACTGACTGAATGGGAAAAGGAGAAGAAAGTGGGGGTAGGTGGAGAATTTAATGCAAGCAAATTTTGAATTGATGAATTCACGGCAAAAGGAGAAGAAAGTGGGGTGTAGCCGTGTAGGTAGAGAAAATTTAATGCCAATGGAGGTAGGTGTAATAGTAGGGGAGTTATTTAATGATTCTGATTAAACTTTTATGATATAAATTTTTTAAATTAAATATTATTAGTTACTAGAAAATTAATATATAATTGCGATCTGCCAATGTTGTAACTGACAGCTAGTTGTTTAATGCATTCTTCTTTTAACCAAAATATATATATATATATATATATATATATATATAATTTATTTTTTATTTTTTAATTATAAAATTATTAATTATGACATCACCGGTTCGACCATCGGTTCGACCCCGGTCGGACCAGAAAACCGGTAATCAGTCTCTTTTACGGTTCTTTGTCCGTACCGGTTTTTAAAACCATGTAATACGTAATCTTTAAGCCCAAATAATAATAATAATAATAATAAAAATAAATATTAGTTCAACTCTTATAAAAAAAAAAACCTAAATGTTAATATTAGTAGGTGGAACAGGAAAAGAGGGTTAAGTCTGAAATATTCTATTTTTATTGTTAGTCACGTGGGGTCACAAAAACAAAACAAAGGAAAAATTCAAATTTAAAACACGTGACAAAAGAGAAGAGTATATTACGTGGGCCGGCAAAAACAGAACAAACAAAAATTTTAAAACAAAGGACATAACATTTAAGGAAGAGTAAGTAAGGAAGAGTAAGGATACCGGTCAAATACATTACCTGTTCCATTTTTTTGGTAAGGGTTAATTTAGAGCATTTATTAAAATTTGGGATTACTACATTTTTTAATCACCAAAAAAAAAAAAAAAAAAACCTAGGGGTGTGATGAAAAAATTATTTCACCTACAAATGCATAATACTCATCACACTTCTAGATTTTTTTTTTTTGGTGATTAGAAAATATAATAATCCTAAATTAAAATGAATGCAAATTATTAAATTTTACCCAAAAAATAGAAGAGCCTCTGAGCACGCGTTCATGCGTGTGCTCAGAGACTTTTCTATTTTTTGGGTAAGGGTTAATTTAGAGCATTTATTAAAATTTGGGATTACTACATTTTCTAATCACCAAAAAAAAAAACCTAGGGGTGTGATGAAAAAAAATTTTCACCTACAAATGCATAATACTCATCACACTTCTAGATTTTTTTTTTCACCCAGGATTTTGAAATTTTTTGTAATAAAATTTGTTTGGATGCTGAGAAAATGTGAAAAATTGTAGGAAAATAACATTTTCAGAATAGAACCAAACACATAAAAATATTTTCTACAACAATTTTCATAATACAACCAAACACTTAAAAATATTTTCCTTTTCCAAAAAATAGCATTTCCGGAAAATAGATATTTTTCGGAAAATATTTTACGGGAACCAAACGGACCCTAAATTGCAAACTCGCCCCTAAAGTTGAGGGTGTTTACATTTTACATTATGAAGTTTTAGAATTTAAATTTGACTTTAAAAAATTTTGAAGTATTTAAATTTTACACCTTTAAATTCTAAAACTTTAGGGATAAAATCTAAACACTTCCAAATTTTAGGTTGTAAAATTTAAATACTCCCAAATTTTAGAAGATAAAATCCAAATTATAAAATGTTAAAGTGTAAAATTCAAACACTCTCAAATTTCAAGAGTTAAAATTCAAATTCTGAAATTTTAGAATATAAAATCTAAATAACTTAAACTTTAGGTGTAATTTGCAATTTAGCGGATTTAATTTTAAATGTTATTGGTATCAGTATGTCCCACATAATTAAGGGTATTTTTTTTATGGATAATTAAGGGCACTTTAGTAAAGAAGAGATTAAAAAAGTTTTAACGTAAAACAACAATATTTTTCTTTTCAAACTTCGGTGCCTCTTTGCATATTTGTTTGATATTATATTTATAATGTTTCGAATATTAATAATGTTTCGAATTAAGCAAATTCTAAAATCTCTTCTCACAATTATGTGGTAAAAGACTACCAATTTTGGTAAAATTTAATAATTTGCATTCATTATAATTTGATATTATTATATTTTCCAATCACAAAAAGATCTAGGGGTGTGATGAAAAAATTATTTCACACACAAATGCATATATAATATTCATCACACCCCTAGATTTTTTTTTTTTTTTTTTTTTTTGGTGATTAGAAAATGTAGTAATCCCAAATTTTAATAAATACTCTAAATTAACCCTTACCCAAAAAATAGAAGAGCCTCTGAGCACGCGCGTGAGCGCGTGCTTAGAGGCTCTTCTATTTTTTGAGTAAAATTTAATAATTTGCATTCATTATAATTTGGGATTATTATATTTTCTAATCACAAAAAAAAAAAAAAAAAAAAAAAAAAAAAAATCTAGGGGTGTGATGAATCTATACTACTATTTAAGGGGCTTCCCCTGTTTGGATTCCATATTTTTTATGCCTAAAATACCCTCATCATACCCACTTACAAGTTTTCAACTAACGGGGATAGATATGTAAATTAAAACTTCTATACTTTAAGACCCACAAACTCACGTACGCTTTGCAGTTTCTATTTCACTTTCTATCTCTCATTCTTCTTCAAATTCAAGACATTTAGTTTAGCCCTACATCCTCCTTTTTTTTTTCTTCAGAGGGCTCCAACAAATTTTCAGGTTCTATCTTTTGCAAGTTCCTTTTTGTTTTGTTTTCTTTTGTTTATTTATGATTGACTTTCTTTGAGTTCTGATTTTTTTTTTCCTTATATGTATCACACACAAATTTTTTGAATTGCATTGAGGAGTCATTGGAATGGAATATTTTCAAGTTCTATATTTTGCACGTTTCTTTTCTTTTCTTTTCTTTATTATTGACTTTCTTTGAGT
This sequence comes from Quercus aquifolioides, assembly GCA_019022515.1. Lineage (NCBI taxonomy): Eukaryota > Viridiplantae > Streptophyta > Magnoliopsida > Fagales > Fagaceae > Quercus > Quercus aquifolioides. Next base: position 7,593,237 of record CM032331.1, on the reverse strand, counting down.
TCATACTTCCATAGTTGCCAAGTATTCATTGTCTGAGGAGTACTTACTTTTGGGTGAATGTGATTAGGGATTGAAGGGTGTTTGAGGGTGTTTGACTTTGAAATTTCAACAAAGAAGGTTTGTGCTTGAAATGTCCTTATGTTACTCTCTTTCTCTCAATCTATTTGATTATCTAATTGTTCTGTGTCTACTCTTGACTGTCGCAACCCCTTTCTATCTCTACGATGGACTTATTGATTTTCAGCATATTTCCAGTTCCAGGTATTGGCTCTACCTTCATATTAAAATTTTAAATTTTGATTTTTTTTATATTACACATGAATCTAGTGGGTGTTAACCTGTTGGGCTTTCGTTCTATATGAGTTCTATGATTGAAATTGTATATGGTTTTTTATTTATTTTTTATTTTTTTTTATACGCTACATTTTATTTAACAAAATTATTAATTTTAGTTTTTTCTAGAATGATATTTTGTACACGCTACATTTTTTTTTTTTGGAATGATAAACAATTTTTTTTTTGTATTACAGTTGCTAATCCTCCTATCCATTCATCAGTACGTTAATTATTTTCATGTGATGAAGGTTTTTTTTTTTTTTTTTTTAAAGAACATGTGATGAACGTTTTAAAACAAATTCAAATAAAACATTTAATAATTAGCTATTTATTTAAATTGTTGATGATGTGGTGATAAGATTTTAAAGACTCCATGATAGAGTTAAACTCTAAAAAATCTTTATCTTTATTCTCAACAATTTTATTAGGATTTTTAGGAAAAATTATCTCCTCAAAATTTAAATCAAACACAAACTCTAACAAACCTATACTACTGGGATGAGTTTGTATTTGTGAGAAGTTATGTGGGTAGATAATTGATAGAGCATTATTTGAACGTGGGGATTTTTTTTTTTGGTTGATGAACGTGGGGAGTGTTTTGGTGTACTGGGAGTGTCTTTTTTTTGGGTGGCTGAGGTAGTTTTTTTTTTTTTTTAAAAGAATGTGGGATAGTATTTCAATGTGGGTAGGAATTTATTTAGGATAGAATTTACTATTTTAACCCCATTTTGATTAGTTTAGATTAATTAAATTAGGGGTACTTTTGATAGTAAAAAAAACAATAACTAACTTTTCGAATCTCTTAATATATACAAAAGATAACATGCACGCTAACTTTGGTTTGTTGATTAAAGTTTTTTTTTTTTTTTTTAAAATTCTTGGTTTAACCCTAATTCTTTTATCTCTCTCAGGTTCACGTACGCACAAATTTTTGGGATTGCATTGAGGAGTCATTGGAATGGAATATTAGATAAGTTCGGGTGAGAGACTTTACAAGAATTATTATATGTAAGAATTATTATATGTATTAAACCTCACATAAAGTGGTTGTTATCTAAGAAAGTGTTGTAAAAAAATTTCTTCCGAAATAGAAACTATATTTCTTTTGTATACAATTAACGTGTATCTCTTGCCATAAAATTTTCAATTTAAGCTTTTATTTACTTATGTGGGGCCCGTGGGCCTGATAGCCTCAGCCCATCTTGTAGTGGGCCCAAGGCCCATGCCGAGGAAGGATGACCATCCGAGGCTAGTTTATGGAGAGATTCTTTTCTGGATCCACGCCGAGGACCTCTTCGTCCTCGGCATACTGAGGATAATTTTAGGTGGGGGACAAGTCCAGAGCAAGTTGTCACCTCCACACTTAATGCATTCACCTAACTCCTCTGGCCGCATTAATGGGGATGTAACCCCTTAGCAGGGCAACGTTGATCAGGGTGAACCACTTGAGTGCTGATAAGACCTCTAATGGGACGGACGGTCAGAAGGAAGGCAAATGGATGATTAACAGATGAAAGAACGAGCTAGGACGATGAAGACTATATAAGAGGAGCGAGTAAAGTAAGCAAAAGGGGGGGAGGATGATGAAAAGAGGAACCTCCTCGGACAGGTGCCGAGGAGAGACCCTTAACTAAAAAATTGGGTTCATCCCCCTCCAACAGTGAGGACTTCCCCGTGAACTGTTGTTAGTCTGTTAGGGTCTAGTTCTTCACCCCACTCTCTAGAAATGTATTGTTTGGGTACCTTTACAAATTGAGTCCCTACAATTGGCGTCGTCTGTGGGAAGAATTAGTGCCCTAACAGGCGCAACGGACAATTGTTTTGAAGTTGTTAATTTACGATAAGCTAGTAAAAGATTCAACAGAGAAGAAAAGAAACTTGATCTTCTTTTATTTTATTAAATGAAAGGTACATATTACAATCAGAGGCTCATGCAGGCGTGCTTTACAAACAAATTTACAAGCTAATTCTACAATCAGAGGCCCAGGTGGACCCGACCTAAAATTAGCTAGAGGGAAGTGTCAACCCGTGCCCTTATTGGCATCAAGAGAATGGGAGAGCTTGACAATAAGATGGGGGAATGGAGCTGAGGCTAGCCCGCTTCAAGGCTACCAACAACTCCTTGGCCGGTGCGGCCAAGCTTGAACAAAGTGAGGAGCTGGTGCAGGGGCTCCGGGAGGCCCTTCCCATGATGTTCCCTTGATTCTTTCCAGTCCTCACAAGAGTTGGCCGCTGGAGGCGGCAACACTTGGGCACCGGTCGTGGCGTGATCTTGCGCGTCTCCTCCGGCAGGGGTGCGCCCTGGGGAGGAGCGTTAGGTACTCCAAAGACATCCCTCCTGGACACCATGCAGGGCACTATCAGGGTTACGCCTAGGGTCTGCCGCGCCGGGAGTCTGGTGGGGGCTGAGGCCACGACGGCTCTTGGCCGCATATCTCCCAACTCTGGTCACAATCCTGGCAGGGTTGTTGAAGAGGCTCGGGAAGGTGTAGGCACGTGTTTTTGGTTGGGTTGGAAAGTTCATGGAGTGTGGAGAAACGTTTCCCCCAGAGAGCCTTATATAGAGGGTGAAAACTGGTGGGAATTGATCCACACAGAGTTCGAAAAGAGGATTATCAGCGGTATTAATCCTGACCAAATCCCAAGGAGATCATGGACCGCTGGATTTTTATCAATTCACGAGGATAGTAATGAGGGCGCGTCTCGTGCATTGAAACGTCAAGCGCGGAGCGCGAATAGTCAAGGGACGCCTCGTAATTGAAGAGGAGGGGAATTTGAGTTGAAGGCGAGGCTAATGCCACATGTAAGATCAGAGTTCAAACCATCCCTGCCCAGAGCACCGTAGAGCTAACAGTCCGATCCGAGGAGAAACCGCTTCCAGTAAAGCGGTCCGAGGACATCATTGTAACAAAAGTAAGACTCTCAGAGCCGAAGACAAGCTCCTACTTACAGAAAAATAGAAGTGATAGACAGAACCAAGGCATTGCATGGTCCTCGGACTCAAGCCTATGGGAAAACTAATCACACCATTATATCTGGGTACTAGACAGAACCAAGGTATTGCATGGTCCAAGGACTCAAACCTATGGGGAAACTAGATACTTACAGAAAAATAGAAGTGATAGACAGAACCAAGGCATTGCATGGTCCTCGGACTCAAGCCTATGGGAAAACTAATCACACCATTATATCTGGGTACTAGACAGAACCAAGGTATTGCATGGTCCAAGGACTCAAACCTATGGGGAAACTAGATACTTACAGAAAAATAGAAGTGATAGATAGAACCAAGGCATTGCATGGTCCTCGGACTCAAGCCTATGGGAAAACTAATCACACCATTATATCTGGGTACTAGACAGAACCAAGGTATTGCATGGTCCAAGGACTCAAACCTATGGGGAAACTAGATACTTACAGAAAAATAGAAGTGATAAACAGAACCAAGGCATTGCGTAGTCCAAGGACTCAAGCCTATGGGAAAACTAATCACACCATTATATCTGAGTGATAGGCAGGACCAGGGTATTGCGTAGTCCAAGGACTCAAACCTATGGAGAAAGTAGCTATCTGCAGAAGAACCAAAGCATTACTTAGAGTCAAGCTGTAATACGGTCCTCAGATTTATATTTGAAGGATAGCAGGTGGTCTCATGAGACTAACTCCAGAATAGAATACAAGTATTGAGCAAAATATTAGAGTAAGGCAAGTAAAAGAAAATATCAACAGGTGGAAGCAAAACATTGAATATTCATTTTAGATAGAAAATATACAGTTTATTACATTGCCACCGAGGCAAAAAACAAAATAAAATGAATAAGAAAGCAAAAAGAAATATCCTATGTCATATGCCAGTCTTCCCAATTCAGTAGGCAAATTGTCCTGATAAGCTGGCTAAAAGGCTTTGATCAACGCCTAAGGATCTTGTCTTGGAAAGACCGTGGGTATGGCCGAGGAGTCCTCAGGAAGTCTCACCACGTCCTGTGGCATTTCCTGGCTCTCGGTTCTAACTCCCTCCAACGCTCTCCCGGGCTCAGCCTCCTTTGGGGGCTTATCGGCTGAAGATGTGTCCTCGGCGGTCTTATTATGGCTCTCACTCGCCGCCGGTAATTCGGACCCCTCCTCGGGAGCAGCAGGGGCAGCCTCGCGAATTGCAATGGGGTAATATACCCTCTCTGCCCTTCTAAGGTCAGATGAGGCGTCAACCCCTGCTTGGTTGAGGGCTTCGTGCCAGGTTTCAGAACAGAAGTACCTGCACACTGCAGGGACTTGAGCTTGAAGGGTGACTTCAGTCTTAGCTACCCCCTCTGCGAAAGCCTTCTCCTCCGCCTGTTCTACAGAGCGCTCAGCGTCTATTCTGGCAAACACTGCCTCATCTTTGGCCCTCACAGCCTCGTCTCTGGCATACTCGGCAATACCTCTCTCGCTGACTGCCTCGGCCAGCTTTGTCTTCAGGTCGGCAATATCCTCTTTGGCAGTTTGGAGGTGGGCCTCAACATCTTGCAAGCGCTTAGTCTGATCCTCGGCTTGCTTCCTAGCCGCGGCCAAGTCGGAGGCAGCATTGTCCCTGGCCTTTGTCATCTTCTCCAGATTCTCGGTCGCCTTTTTTAGGTCGGCCTCAGACTTCTTAAGGGTACTGGCAGCTTTCAAAAATTTATCACGTTCTTGCGCTAGGGCGCTACTCTGGCCATCGACCTCCTCATCCAACCTGAAAAGGGCCTAGACAGCCTGCCAACAAAAATAAGCAACTCCGTAAAGAGAAGGAAAGGTGTTAAGTGACAAAGTTCAAATAAAGTAAATAGGTGCTAGGGGACCCACCATGCCTAGATATCTCTTGAGGTTAAGGGCGACCTTTGGCCTGCTTATATTCCCTAGCTCGGCCATATCGGTGGGAAGGAGAAGGGACTTCTCCAGGGCGTCAGCTACGAGAGCCCCCTCAACTCCTCGGGATTCACGTATCGATGCGTCATCCATCAGGGGTTGATCATGGAGCATGGCAGCGGGCAGCCAGGCTTGGGCCCCAGACTGCTGGACGATCTCCTTACCCTTGCGTTGACCACCGAGCTTCAATTGCTTCGGAGGCCTTTGGAGTCCACCCTCCTTGGGCGAGGGGTGGGACTTGCTCCCATCCACTGGGTCCTTACCCTTGGAGGGCCTCTTCCTTTTTGGATCAGAAGACTCGGTCTGAGGGGAGGAGGCTGGAGGAGTAGAAGATGACCTGATGGGCACAGATAAAGGCTGAGGTGGAGGCGTTGGGGGCTTGGGCTGCGACTCTTTCGGTGCACCCTTCTTGGGGCCGCCTTCAAGCAAGTCAAGAAGACTGGTTTGGGGCTGTCTTTTTAAACCCATCTCGGCCTGAGTACCAACTCTTAGGGACTGAAGATCGGCTTCGGACAGATGAGGGTCTCCTAGATCACCAGAAGGATCCTCGGACTGATCAGCTAGGTTGAACACACTGTATTCGTCTTCAGACGAGCTCAATTCGACCACCTCCCCTGCCTTGTTAGGTTTCCCTTCCTCGGCCTCCGTTACTTGATGAGATGAGGAGGAACCTGCTAGTGGAATGCCTTCGGGAATATGAGACCCCTCGAAAAATGCAAAATCGTCCTCCACCACGGTGATTTGCCTGAGCCGAGGATCACGAGCTCTAATGACGTGCTTTGGAACTTGGAACGACTTCTGGGCTAGGTCGCATCCGAGGATCTTGTGAGCAGCTCTAACTTGGTTATCAGTTTCGTTCAGGAAAAGTTCCGTCCTAAGAACGGCCTCCAAATCCGCCTTGTTGACTAGGTGGAAATGACGTGCGAAGGCGTGCGGATCTGCGAAAGGAGAAGCAAAACTCCTGTGACTAACCAATCAAGGCAGATATAAAAAAAAAATTTGTACTGAAACCTAGACCGTTCTATACTTTGGGTACCCTACCTGGCTCTCCCTCTACTGTTGGGCAGTGGAGACCGTCGTGCCATTCTCCCGACACAATGAGGAAGTCTTGGGTCAGCCCCTTATTAGAATCAGGAAGGCACTGGATAAGTCGGACCCTATCGTCCCTCGTCTTCATATAGTACGTCTTACCCCTCAGGTGCTGAAGGTTGTAGCACCAGTTTACGTAATGGTGAGTTAATCTCAGCCCCATTTTCTCATTCAAGGTGTCTACGCACCCTAGTATCCTAAATACGTTCACGGCACACTGGGTGGGAGCCAGGCGAAAATGCCTAAGGTAACCGCTAGTCACTGGCCTCATAGGGATTCTCATCCCTCCCTCAACGAAAGCGACCATAGGGATCACGACTTCACCCTCATTTCTCTTGATATACTATTCCCCTTCCTCACAGTATCTCAAACTCACATTATTGGGTATCCCATAATCGACAATGAATTTCTTCATCATCTCGTCGGATTCAACCAACTTCTTAAACTTACCCATCCCCGACAATGACTAAAGGATCCAAAAGAAGAAAAGAAGGGGTAGAATCAAAGAAAATTTGGTGTTACCGGGAGAAGAAGACTTACAGAAATATGAGGATCTTCCTCGGGCAGTGTGGAAGTTGAACCAGAATCAAAGTATACGCATCAAAGTTCGTAAGCGCGAAAATGAGAAGGCCAGGCGGTTCAAACGAGTACTTATACCCCCCATTTAGGTTCCCCAAGTGTAACCTCCTTCCCCTAAAAGCAGGAGATACCCACCGAACGATTATCATCACACCGTTGAAAGTGGGAAACGTGGAGCCGCCAAGATTTAATGCGGGTGCACACTGAGTCTTGAAACGCCAAAACGATCATCGGGCAGGCGAAAAGTCGCCAGCATTAGCGCGGGCCAAGGTGGGGCAAGTCGTCTAAAGGGCCCGTGGATATCAAAACCCTCCTCCCCGTCTGAGGGAACGTGCAGCAGGATTTTGAGGGGCTATTGTGGGGCCCGTGGGCCTGATAGCCTCAGCCCATCTTGTAGTAGGCCCAAGGCCCATGCCGAGGAAGGATGACCATCCGAGGCTAGTTTATGGAGAGACTCTTTTCTGGATCCACGCCGAGGACCTCTTCGTCCTCGGCATACTGAGGATAATTTTAGGTGGGGGACAAGTCCAGAGCAAGTTGTCACCTCCACACTTAATGCATTCACCTAACTCCTCTGGCCGCATTAATGGGGATGTAACCCCTTAGCAGGGCAACGTTGATCAGGGTGAACCACTTGAGTGCTGATAAGACCTCTGATGGGACGGACGGTCAGAAGGAAGGCAAATGGATGATTAACAGATGGAAGAACGAGATAGGACGATGAAGACTATATAAGAGGAGCGAGTAAAGTAAGCGAGGGGGGAAGAAGGGGAGATGAAAAGAGGAACCTCCTCGGACAGGTGCCGAGGAGCGACCCTTAACTAAAAAGTTGGGTTCATCCCCCTCCAACAGTGAGGACTTCCCCGTGAACTGTTGTTAGTCTGTTAGGGTCTAGTTCTTCACCCCACTCTCTAGAAATGTATTGTTTGGGTACCTTTACAAATTGAGTCCCTACAACTTATGTTATGGATGTGTAGTAAATGACTAAATTTTAGGATTAAAAAACTACATCTTAGGATTAGACAAAAAAATGATAACTGTCATACATAAAATTTGAAAAAAAAAAAAAAAACAACATCAACAGCACCAAAAAGGTTAAAATAAATAAATAAATAAATAAAGGAGAGAGGAAAACTTGAGATGTTTAACGTGGGATAGAAAGTGAGATTTTTTTAAATAGTACATGAATAGAACATGGGATTTTTTCAAACGTGTACTTTTTCTTTTTTTGATAAACTTTTAAATAAGGATAGGGTCACACCAATTCCCCACCTTAATCTTTTAAATTTCCCTAAAATTTAGCCTTTATTTTTCTTTCAAAATCAGATATGTTAGTGCCTAAATATAAGGATATGGATGGAGAAATTATAGTAATAGTTTTATAGTAGGAGTCTTTTTTTTTTTTTTCCAAAATATGGAAGAGATTTTTTTTTTTTTAAAAAAAAAGAGGAAAACGTGAGATGTTTAACATGGGATAAAAAATGGGATTTTTTAAAATAGTACATGGATAGATGTATATATATATATAAAAGGAAAACGTACAAGATGTAAATACTTTGAATTTTTGAAAAAGAGAAATCAGTAAAAACGATTTCATTTTTCATTAAAAAAAAAACGTATTATTTACTTCAAAAAGTAAATTAAAGATTAAATTAAGAGAGGAGAATATACTTAGTTTAATGCTTTGGTCTAAATTTAAAGTGTGATTTTTTGAAATAGTACATTGAAAACGTACTATTTAAATAATGGAGTGCATGATTAAGCAATATCGAACATGCAGGCCATTGATGAGTATTATGTGTAGTGAAATAATTTTCCATCAAACCCTTAGGTTTTTTTTTTTTGGTGATTGGAAAATTTAGTAATCCAAAATTATAATAAATACTCTAAATAATTTCTTACCCAAAAATTAGTAGAAGCATCCAACTCCCAATCCAAAAATGCAAGCCATGTATCAGTATGTCCCACATAATTAAGGGTATTTTTTTTATGGATAATTAAGGGCACTTTAGTAAAGAAGAGATTAAAAAAGTTTTAACGTAAAACAACAATATTTTTCTTTTCAAACTTCGGTGCCTCTTTGCATATTTGTTTGATATTATATTTATAATGTTTCGAATATTAATAATGTTTCGAATTAAGCAAGTTCTGAAATCTCTTTTCACAATTATGTGGTAAAAGACTACCAATTTGGGTAAAATTTAATAATTTGCATTCATTATAATTTGAGATTATTATATTTTCCAATCACAAAAAGATCTAGGGGTGTGATGAAAAAATTATTTCACCCACAAATGCATATATAATATTCATCACAACCCTAGATTTTTTTTTTTTTTTTTTTTTGTGATTAGAAAATATAATAATCCCAAATTATAATGAATGCAAATTATTAAATTTTACCCAAAAAATAGAAGAGCATTTATTAAAATTTGGGATTACTACATTTTCTAATCACCAAAAAAAAAAAAAACAAATCTAGGGGTGTGATGAATATTATATATGCATTTGTGTGTGAAATAATTTTTTCATCACACCCCTAGATCTTTTTGTGATTGGAAAATATAATAATCCCAAATTATAATGAATGCAAATTATTAAATTTTACCCAAATTGGTAGTCTTTTACCACATAATTGTGAGAAGAGATTTCAGAATTTGCTTAATTCGAAACATTATTAATATTTGAAACATTATAAATATAATATCAAACAAATATGCAAAGAGGCACCGAAGTTTGAAAAGAAAAATATTATTGTTTTACGTTAAAACTTTTTTAATCTCTTCTTTACTAAAGTGCCCTTAATTATCCATAAAAAAAAATACCCTTAATTATGTGGGACATACTGATACATGGCTTGCATTTTTGGATTGGGAGTTGGATGCTTCTACTAATTTTTGGGTAAGAGTTAATTTAGAGTATTTATTATAATTTTGGATTACTAAATTTTCCAATCACCAAAAAAAAAAAAACCTAAGGGTTTGATGGAAAATTATTTCACTACACATAATACTCATCAATGGCCTGCATGCTCGATATTGCTTAATCATGCACTCCATTATTTAAATAGTACGTTTTCAATGTACTATTTTAAAAAATCACACTTTAAATTTAGACCAAAGCATTAAACTAAGTATATTCTCCTCTCTTAATTTAATCTTTAATTTACTTTTTGAAGTAAATAATATGTTTTTTTTTAATGAAAAATGAAATCGTTTTTACTGATTTCTCTTTTTCAAAAATTCAAAGTATTTACATCTTGTACGTTTTCCTTTTATATATATATATATATATATATATATATATATATATATACACACACATCTATCCATGTACTATTTTAAAAAATCCCATTTTTTATCCCATGTTAAACATCTCACGTTTTCCTCTTTTTTTTTAAAAAAAATCTCTTCCATATTTTGGAAAAAAAAAAAAAAAAGACTCCTACTATAAAACTATTACTATAATTTCTCCATCCATATCCTTATATTTAGGCACTAACATATCTGATTTTGAAAGAAAAATAAAGGCTAAATTTTAGGGAAATTTAAAAGATTAAGGTGGGGAATTGGTGTGACCCTATCTTTATTTAAAAGTTTATCAAAAAAAGAAAAAGTACACGTTTGAGAAAATCCCATGTTCTATTCATGTACTATTTAAAAAAATCTCACTTTCTATCCCACGTTAAACATCTCAAGTTTTCCTCTCTCCTTTATTTATTTATTTTAACCTTTTTGGTGCTGTTGATGTTGTTTTTTTTTTTTTTCAAATTTTATGTATGACAGTTATCATTTTTTTGTCTAATCCTAAGATGTAGTTTTTTTTAATCCTAAAATTTAGTCATTTACTACACATCCATAACATAAGTAAATAAAAGCTTAAATTGAAAATTTTATGGCAAGAGATACACGTTAATTGTATACAAAAGAAATATAGTTTCTATTTCGGAAGAAATTTTTTTACAACACTTTCTTAGATAACAACCACTTTATGTGAGGTTTAATACATATAATAATTCTTACATATAATAATTCTTGTAAAGTCTCTCACCCGAACTTATCTAATATTCCATTCCAATGACTCCTCAATGCAATCCCAAAAATTTGTGCGTACGTGAACCTGAGAGAGATAAAAGAATTAGGGTTAAACCAAGAATTTAAAAAAAAAAAAAAAAACTTTAATCAACAAACCAAAGTTAGCGTGCATGTTATCTTTTGTATATATTAAGAGATTCGAAAAGTTAGTTATTGTTTTTTTTACTATCAAAAGTACCCCTAATTTAATTAATCTAAACTAATCAAAATGGGGTTAAAATAGTAAATTCTATCCTAAATAAATTCCTACCCACATTGAAATACTATCCCACATTCTTTAAAAAAAAAAAAAAAAAATACCGCAGGCACCCAAAAAAAAGACACTCCCAGTACACCAAAACACTCCCCACGTTCATCAACCAAAAAAAAAAAAAATCCCCACGTTCAAATAATGCTCTATCAATTATCTACCCACATAACTTCTCACAAATACAAACTCATCCCAGTAGTATAGGTTTGTTAGAGTTTGTGTTTGATTTAAATTTTGAGGAGATAATTTTTCCTGAAAAATCCTAATAAAATTGTTGAGAATAAAGATAAAGATTTTTTAGAGTTTAACTCTATGATGGAGTCTTTAAAATCTTATCACCACATCATCAACAATTATCTACCCACATAACTTCTCACAAATACAAACTCATCCCAGTAGTATAGGTTTGTTAGAGTTTGTGTTTGATTTAAATTTTGAGGAGATAATTTTTCCTGAAAAATCCTAATAAAATTGTTGAGAATAAAGATAAAGATTTTTTAGAGTTTAACTCTATCATGGAGTCTTTAAAATCTTATCACCACATCATCAACAATTTAAATAAATAGCTAATTATTAAATGTTTTATTTGAATTTGTTTTAAAACGTTCATCACATGTTCTTTAAAAAAAAAAAAACCTTCATCACATGAAAATAATTAACGTACTGATGAATGGATAGGAGGGTTAGCAACTGTAATACAAAAAAAAAATTGTTTATCATTCCAAAAAAAAAAAATGTAGCGTGTACAAAATATCATTCTAAAAAAAACTAAAGGACATTTTGTTAAATAAAATGTAGCGTATAAAAAAAAAAAAAAAAAAAAAAAACATATACAATTTCAATTATAGAACTCATATAGAACGAAAGCCCAACAGGTTAACACCCACCAGATTCATGTGTAATAAAAAAAAAATCAAAATTTAAAAATTTAATATGAAAGTAGAGCCAATACTTGGAACTGGAAATATGCTGAAAATCAATAAGTCCATCGTAGAGATAGAAAGGGGTTGCGACAGTCAAGAGTAGACACAGAACAATCAGATAATCAAATAGATTGAGAGAAAGAGAGTAACATAAGGACATTTCAAGCACAAACCTTCTTTGTTGAAATTTCAAAGTCAAACACCCTCAAACACCCTTCAATCCCTAATCACATTCACCCAAAAGTAAGTACTCCTCAGACAATGAATACTTGGCAACTATGGAAGTATGAACTCAAAGAAAGTCAATAATAAAGAAAAGAAAAGAAAAGAAACGTGCAAAATATAGAACTTGAAAATATTCCATTCAATTCAAAAAATTTGTGTGTGATACATATAAAGAAAAAAAAAATCAGAACTCAAAAAAAGTCAATCATAAATAAACAAAACAAAACAAAACAAAAAGGAACTTGCAAAAGATAGAACCTGAAAATTTGTTGGAGCCCTTTGAAGAAAAAGAAAGGAGGATGTAGAGCTAAACTAAATGTCTTGAATTTGAAGAAGAATGAGAGATAGAAAGTGAGATAGAAACTGCAAAGCGTACGTGAGTTTGTGGGTCTTAAAGTATAGAAGTTTTAATTTACATATCTATCCCCGTTAGTTGAAAACTTGTAAGTGGGTATGATGAGGGTATTTTAGGCATAAAAAATATGGAATCCAAACAGGGGAAGCCCCTTAAATAGTAGTATAGAAGCACACAAATAAAAAAGAAAGGTAGATTAGCAGGAGTGCAGGACCGCAACCCACTAGAAGAATATAAGAAGAAGAAGGATTCAAAACCCACCCGAATGGTATTAATGCCAAACAAGTAATAATACCGTGTGGTTTGGGGGCACTATAGTACAACTTGAATGCTACCAAGGCGGTTAAGTATTTCAGTGAGAAATTATAATACCCCCAATTGTGTGAACATTATTGAATTAAAACATTTGAGTGTATAAATTGGCTGACTTAGATGTTCAAACTGACAATGAAAGACATTTTCGGCTTCGTTCTCAAGGGATTACCAAGTGAGTTCAATTCAATTCAAGTAGCTATATATTATAACTCATAAGGATCCTATATTTCATTTTATAAACTCAAAGTTTTAACTCAATGTTGAAGAGAATTCTCTAATGGCTATGCTAAGCACTGTAAACAAGTACAATGGTGTTACTTCTATCCCTTAACATTCCAATGGTATTACTCAAACAAATAGAGTTTCGTTCTAATTTTTATTTATTTATGTATCTCTAATTGATTTTTGTTTTAATTTTGAGTTTTAATAATTTATAATTATATATAGTGTATTATAACAAGTATTAATAATTAATAACAAAATTATAGCTGATTTAAAAAAAAAAACAATATTACAGTTGAAATGATATGATCTGAGTTAAGTAGATAGAATGATTTTCATTTATGAATATAAAAGAAAAAAAAGACTTGCCAATGTTCTTACTGTTAAATTTACTACAAAATGGACCACTTGTATTATAAATAATTACAAAAAATAATTTGATATTTATTAGCTTATTTATAAATTTAAATAAAAAATAATAATAATTTAATCTCAAGTCTATATAAAACTAATTTTCATACATGTTTACATATAAACTTGTAATATTATATATAATCATATATTATATAATAAAAGTTGGATTTTGAAGCTGTGTTGCGCCAAATAGCTGCACTAAATTGCAACAATTTTTTAACTCAAAAAAAATTATATTAAATTTTTAGATAAAAATAACATCTTATTTGGTCTTATCAACTTTTCTTCCCATTGATTTATCACTTATTTGGATAAAGTTAAGTTGATAATAACCTATTTTTCTTTGTCTGTTTTTTATTTTATTTTATTTTTTAATTTCTACGTTGATAATTAGGTTTTAAGAAAAAATTATATCCTATTTCCTTACATCCATCAATCACGTTTTTTTTTTCCTTTAATTTTTTAATTTATTTTATGTTACACCCATATCAACATTTTTTCCTTTCATACTATTCATATGACTCTTAAAATTCAAATTGCAGCAATTCTTTTTAACTCAAAAAAATTGTAAATAAATCATCTTCTTTGTTCTTATCAACTTTTCTTCTATCACTTTATCACTTTTTGGATAAAGTTATGTTGAGTTTAACTTCTTCTTCTTCTTCTTCTTTAGATAACTTTAAACCTCTAAGCTGATTATAACTGGAAAAAAAATTATAAAAAAAAAAATCTATCATATTTCTTTATTGGCATCATTCACGTTTACTTCTTTTTTATTTATTTATTTTTAAACATTACGTTCCTGTCATTAATGTCAACATTTTTTTTTTCATTCAATCTATATGACATTTTTTTTGGAATAAACATACATCCTAAGTTAATTCTTTTTCTCTTATAATTCCTAGAATGATTAGAAATCTAACTTCCTCGCAATTGAAAATTCTCTTTATATATTCTGTTTTTCAAGTGTATTCTTATATATTCTTAGACACAACAACTTCTTCTTCTTTTCTCTCCCTCATTATCAATAATTCTCATTCTCTTACAATTTCTATGTCATTCAGAAATCTAACTCTCCTTTGTTTTTTTTTTTTTTTTTTTTAATTACTTAGGCAATTTGATGTTTGTGAAATCCACAATAGAAGTCTTTATCAAACCTACCATCCAAACTATTACAAGTATGTATTTCTCTTCTTTGTTTTTGTGTTTTCGTGTTTTCTTTTTTAAGGTTTTGCTTATGGGTCATAAATGCAATTTTAAATCCATGAAATCCATTATCTAAACCTCTATAAATATTAACTCTTTACCTATTTATTATTTAAGAATTATCAAATTTTGTATTCTCTCCTATAACAAGGGTTTCATCTGTATTTGTGTTATGTTTATGTGTGTTATTAGATTAAATTAATTTTCTTGAGTAGTAAAATTTTTATATTACTATTTCTCATTTTTATTTTTGTTGTTAATGATATTATATGTGTGTGAAAGAAATTGTCTAACATTATGAGCATGTAACTTAAAAAAATTCTTGGTCAATACGACTTGTTCTAAAATTTGAATTTAAAAAATAAATAAAACTTGCTATATCACTTTTTTTTTTAATTATTTCATAAGATAGGTAGAATATGAAGGTATGAAATTTTTTTTTTTTTTAAGAAGAAAATGTGAACCTTATATAAAACATTGTACATTTAGAGTGTAAAACAATAATTTTCTTCATCAATTATTACTATTCATTAAAAAAATGTTATTAGGGTATTTGATAAAATTTAGTTGAATATAAGTTATCCAAATCATTTAAGATATTTCAAAAGAATATATCTACATATTGCTATGTATTTTGAAAGTTTAGAGTTCAAAGTATAATTTGGAATATAGTTTAGAGTGATAAAGTGTAATTATCCATTTTTTCACCACACAACTTCAAAGTACTACTAACAAAGAAATAATGAAATACTACACTAAATAAAAAGGAAAATGAAAAAGGATTTTTTTTCCACCACCATGAGAATTTGCATAAAGTAGATTTTAAAGGTTTGGGATTGTGTGATTTGTATCCAGCGCAATAATGCACCGGACACTAGCTATGTTTGATTATGAAATGCGAACCCTTAACCAAGCATCTTTGTAAGCATATTCCAATTCTCAAGGAAAAGAAAAGAAAAAAAGGAAAAAAAAGAAAAAGAAAAAAAAAAGAAGATAAAGGAGAGTCTAGGTTTGACATTATTAATAACTTATAGCTTTTAGGCACGTGCAAGTCACTTATAAACTATAAAGGGAAAATTACAATAAACTCACATGTGGTTAGAACCATTTTCACTTTATCTACTTGTGGTTCAAAACTTAACATTTTAGCCCACTTGGATTTGCTCTGTTCACTTGAGATTTGCTCTGTTAAGGATCTGGTATCTACCTCTCCATTTGCTATTAAACAAACACATTTTTAGACGAAAACAGACATAAAAAAATCAAAAAACTAATGGCCCGTTTGGAAGTTTAAAAAAAGAGGGAGGGTAAAGTAAAGGAAGAGAGAGTAATTCACTTACCTTGTTTGGAAGTTTTTTAAGGAATGAGAGGGAAGGGTTTGGAGGGGTTTCAACTCCCTCTAACCCCTCATTTTTAATTCCTCCAAATTGGAAAGATTTGGAGGGAGAGTAGAGTAGATAAATTATTGACAAAATGAATTCCTCAATTTACCCTTTCTAAATTAACAAAATTACAAACTGATTATATAAATAATTTTTGTTTATTTCCTGAAAAAATTTAAGGTGAATGAAAATAAATTGAATCACACTATTTTACTAATACTGAAGCTAAACATCCATTGAAAGACCACGAAAATGAAAAAATAGTTAGTAGGCAGATCAAGCAGGGCAACAATAGCGACGACTGGAGGTTAGAGGCTGCAGCAGCTGGCGTCAGAGGTGGGCAGATCAAGTAAGGCGATGGCGGCGACGACTAGAGGTGCGTGAACTGTAGGTCAATCTTTGCCTCACTAGGTTGATCGGCTGCTCAGTGGGTGAGTCAATGGTAGTGAGGTGAGTCTCGCATGGGCGGACACTGGTTGTGGTGGCGGCAGTAACGTGTTTGGCGGAGTCACTCACTCACATCACTCTCGGTCTCTCTCTCTCTCTCTCTCTCTCTCTCTCTCTCTCTCTCTCTCTCGACGAATCCTATCTCTATCATAAACGGTAAAAAAAAAAAAAAAATGGAGTCCAATTCAGACTCTGATGGCTCTCACATCTCCGCCACTCCTCCACGAGACCCCTATCATCCTCCTCCATAACCACCGCCTCCTCCGTCGCCATGTCATTCTCCTATCTCCTCAAAAAAATCCAAACCTAGCCTTAAACCCAAAAAACCACCAATCCCAAACCCCAAACCCAAACCTTTGCTTCCACATTCACCTCCAACTTCACCCACTCCTTCTCCCCTTTCAAATCCTCCGCTGCACCTTCGACCACCACCACCACGACCCAATCTCTGCCGCACAAACCCTTCTCGCCTGTCACTTCTCCAACCCCGCCTCTTTCTCCAAACTCAACAAACCCTCTCTCAATTTCGAGCCTCTCGAACCCAACATTACTGTCACCGATCATTTCCAGTCCAATTCGGAAGCCATGAAAATGAAAAAATTTATTCATACATTGGATTTTTATTTTTATTATAATTTTTTTTAGTTAATAAAAATTATTTTATAATAGTTAATAGTAGTTTTATACTTTTATTAGTGGCATATGATGGAATGAGAATGTTGATTAAATAATTATTTAATCTAACAAATTAATCTTAGACCAATATTGCAAGTTCATTTTTAAATAGGTGTAAATTTGTCTATTTAAATCATTTTCTCTCATTTCTATCCTAATTTTTAAAACATCTAAACAAGTGGAAGGGCTAATTACTCCATTTTCCCTACTAATTTTAAAAACATCCAAACAAGGTTGAGGATAACCATTTCCCTCTACTCTGCTCCCCACTACTCTCTTTCCCTCTACTCTCCTCCCTCTCTAAACTTCCAAACAGGTCATAAGGTTTCCAATTTTTACCAAAAAAAAAAAAAAGGTATGAACATTAGAAAGGTATGAACATCACTGGTGTTTTGTTTTCTTTACAATAGGAAATGATGTAACACTGCTGATACTAGCTTTTCTCTTCCCCTATTTTCGGTATGCAGAAACAGGGGTCATACTTTGTATATTTCGACTTATATCAATGAAAGTTCCTATCTTTTAGATCAAAAAAAGAAACAAATAAAAATCAAATGTGAAGTAAACATTCTCAGCAACAAAGAAACCAACACCAAATCAAATCCACCAAAAAAGAAACCAAAATAGAAAGGGTGGTGATTCAATCTCAAAACAATTATTCCTTTTTCCTGGGTTATGGATTTTTTTTTCTTAAAAAAACCTTTAATTTCAATCTAGGTTCTCCAAATTTCCTTATATTTCTTACCCAAAAAAAAAAGAAAGAACAAAGCAAAATCAGATGACCCACAACCAAAACCACAAAAAAAAAAAAAAAAAATGAAACCCACGAAGCAAGAACGAAGGCATCACAGTCCGATCTAGACCATCAGGATGAAAGAACAAGCAAAATCAAATGAACCCACAACCAAAACCACAAAAAAAGGAAAACCACGAAGCAAGAACGAAGGCATCATAGTCCGATCTAGACAGTCGAGATGGATTCCTCGCAAAAACAATGGTGTCGATCTAGGCAAGGAATTAATATTCTCTGTTGTGGTCGATCTGGCCTTTCACTGTGGTGGCTGATGTCCTCCTTAACTCCATCATCGGAGAGAGAGAGAGAGAGAGAGAGAGAGAGAGAACGTTGCAGAATAATAGGTAAGAGGAAAGAGACACATAGAGAAGGAAAATATGATATTTGTAGCGGTTGACGTAGGTTTGATTTTTTTGGGCATATCAATTCTTAAGCAATGAAAAACTCTAACTTTTTTATTTTTGTTATGTTTGTTTTTTCCTAAAAAATATGTTTTTCTAACGGCAAAGGAAGAGGTGGATAATAGATTCCTAACGGAAGTTACCTTAGGTGGGCAAAGTGCTAAGTGTTGAACCATGGGTAGGCAAAGTAAAAACGAGCCTAACTCCAGGTGGGTTTACTGTAATTTTCCTAACTATAAATCACTCTCGGATAATGTATGTGCATGCATTAATCATTTATTTTATGAAATTTTTAATAGAAAATTAAAAAAAAATTGTCAAATTAATCACTTTTTTCATTTTCTTATAAAAAGTTTCATAAATGGTTTACTAATGTATGCTCTAAGGACAAACGCTAGTGAAACCGTAAAACCCTATATTTAATATAACAACAATATGATGATGATTGTATGTCATACTCCTTTGGCTATAATTCAAATTTACTTTTTCTGTATTATTAAGGATAAGGACTTTATATAAATAAAAATAAAAAGAAAAATGAACAAGGACTAATAATTTATTCCCAATAAAATTAATTCTCAAGAGTTAGTCCATGTGGGTGCTAAAAAACATAATTAAAAGTTTATAGTCCGTGTTTTATAATGAGAGTATAATCTTATCTCTACCAAAGCAAATTGACCGGTCACGGTAATTAAAAAAATATAAGTTAATTTTTAGTTGAAACATCAAAACTAAAAAAAATAAATAAACAAATCATTAACGTTGAAAATGTAATGGATAAAAAAAGAATAGAAATTAAATTAAAATGATAATAAAAATTCTAGGGGTAAAATAGCTTCACCCCCAAGATAATGAGAACAAAAAGACTATAAAAAGCTTTATTAATGAAATGCCCATCCACATATTTAGGGGTAAAATAATAATAATGTTATTCGTGTACAACATTTGTCAATTTTTATGTGTTTATAATGTAAAATTACATTGTAAGTACAATGCAAACATATAAATGTCCTTATTTTTAACCACTAAAAGAGAGTGCCTTTACTGTTTACATGGTTATAAAAAATGACAATAGTATAGTTGTGAATCGTGTTCCACAATTCCCCTTTGGCAAACCTTTTTTTTTTTTTTTTTGAAAAGTTGGCTTATGCTTTTTTATTTACTTATGAATTTTTTTTCTTATATATATATATATATTATAATTTGACAAATAAAATCAAGTTTTTTGAAAAAAAAAAATAATTAATTAATATTAAATAAATTTATAAGTCCAAAGTGAGATAGCATCTTTTTTTTTTTAATTTTTTTAAGTAAAAAAAAAAAAACGATAACATCTCTATCATTATTAGACTATGAATTATGCTTAATTTTCCTTAATAATTAAGAGGCATCTAATAGGCTAACAAAAATTAGTTGACGAAAGATTGAAAGTTAACTTTATAAAGATCACTTTTTGAAAATGTAATTTTCATGATTGGTAAAAGAGAAGGGAAGGGGCCTATGTATTTGCATGATCCCTGCGGATTTGACCCTAGCTTTTATTATAAGTACAACTAACTTATAGTTGTAAATATATATATTAAAAAATAAATTCAGTGAATTAACAATATTATTGATATTTCTCAAAAATAAAAATATTATTGATAAAAAGATAAATGTTTGCAAAACTTGAATAATAATTTTACATACAAAAAATGAGAATAATAGATTTTTTTTTGGCTTAATACTATACGCCAGAACCAAAGTGCATGCAGAATAATAGATTTTTGTTCAAACTGAAAAACATTATGGTTTAGAAAGTCGAATAAATATAATTTAATTAATAATTAAATGTAAAAGAGTTATCAATTTAAATTTTCGCCGTAGGCCTAAAAAGATGTAGAGAGCCCTGTGGCTGTGGACAAGTGCTAAGTAACAAAAGCATATACAAGTAGAAAGTAATGCAAATGAGGCGATGTCTCTATAGTAAAATTATAATTTATTATTATACAAAAAAAAAAAAAAAATTATAATTTATTAGTTTCATCAAATTATAATAATTTATTAGAGGAATGTTAGTGGTTTTTCATTCTTGTTTGTATATGGGACGTGTGTTGGTTCAGTGGGACACTGAAGCCATCAACATATCAAATAATAAATTCTTAAAAAGTAGAGACTCGGATATTAGTAGTGGTCAATTCCCAATCAAAAAATAAGAGCCCCCATCTTTTGGTTTTTCATTCTTGTTTGTATATGGGATGCGTGTTGGTTCAGTGGGACACTGAAGCCATCAAATGTGTTGGTTCAGTGGGACCCTGAAGCCGGCAACATATCAAATAATAAAAGGTCCGGTTAATGTTTGTCCTAAGGGCACACATTAAACTTTCTATTTTTAGAAACATTTTCTCGAGAATTGAAAAAATTGTGATTACTTTTTCAATTCTCGAGAAGTTTTTTTCCAAAAATGGAAACTAATGTGTGCCCTAAGAGCACACATTAGTAAAATCCAATAATAAATTCTTAAAAAGTACGGACCCGGATATAAGTACTTAAGTAGTAGTCAATTCCCAATCAAAAAATAGGAGCCCCTTCTCATCTATTGGTTTTTCATTCTTGTTTGTATATGGGATGTGTGTTGGTTCAGTGGGACACTGAAGCCATCAACATATCAAATAATAAATTCTTAAAAAGTACAAACTCGGATATTAGTAGTAGTCAATTCCCAATCAAAAAATAAGAGCCCCTTTATCATCTATAAATGGCAACGCAATCACCAACATACTCTAATTGTAATACTCCCAAGTCCCAACTTTCCTTTGTTCGTTCCTCTCTTCATATCCCAACCATCCAATGGACAACCTCTCTCCATTGTACACTTGTGAGCATTGTGGAAGATCATTTTCCTCGATGAGAGCTTTATGGGGTCACACGAGAATTCATTTTAGACGTCCAGGGCAACGTCGTCATGTAAGAGAGCCAATGCTTGTTGTGATGGTAGCCCAAGAGAATGCCCGTCCTGCTGCCATATTTGATCTGAATAAGACTCCTGATTTGATGGAGGACCAAGAGAATGGTGGTCTTCCTTATTTGAATGTGGTGCCTACTGTTATGGTAGAGGCCCAAGTGAATGACCGTGTTCCTGATTTGAACAAGCTTCCTGAGCCTGAAGATAATCAAGTTTAGGTTTTAACAAGTCTAGTTCTTCATATGACATATAATAAATGTTTTCACTTTTCAGTGAGGCATAGTTTGTCATTGGTGAACAATAGTTGTGCTGTTCTGAGTATGTACTATGTTATTATATGCACGTGTATCTTGGTCAGTTTCTGTTAATTAGTACTTTCTTCTTGTCTGATTTTACTTTCTTTTTTTGTTGGGCTTGTTATTGTAGTTTATGATGTTTTTTAAGTATGGCCACAAGTTTTGACATTTTTACAAAGCTGAATTCTAGGCCCATCAGATCTCAAGCCCAGTTTGTTACCAATGAATTCTAGGCCCATAAAACATAAACGGGGACATTTCTGTAATTTATGTTTTCTGACCACACCACACTTTTGCGTTTCCTCAAAATCTCTGGTTCTCAATCGCCTAGCTTTCTATCAAATACGAGCATACCGGTCGGCGCGGTGGTCGGTGCCACCTGTCTATCACAAGTCAAAACTTAGATCAAATAAGATCAAAACCCACTACAAACCCAAATATTAAAACCCAAACAAGCTGAAGATTCTTGGGACTAACCATCAATCAACTCACCTGCGAAGTCTAATCAACCACCAGGCGATGAAGGCAGAGACAATACCTTTAAGATCTAACCTGGGTGGCACCGCGGCAGCAAAAGCAGAGGTGGCTTGAAGATAAAAAGCTGAAACGATGGTGGGTTTTGTGTTGTGGGTGGGGATGGAAATCTTAGATCCGACTTGAAGGGGGTAGAAATCTCAAGTTTTTTGTATATATAAGCAAATCGGTTCGGTTCGGTGTTCATCGGAATCCAAAAACCTTTGCCGACAACCGTACCGGCCGACTTCGGTGCTTGAAAATCGTTGCCGACCACCGTGCCTAACACCTGTGGTGGAGGTTTGAGGCGTGAGGATCTGTTCGGCTCCGGCCGATTTCGTCGATTGCGGGTGGTGCCTGTACAGCCCTACTTCTCAATTGCCTAGGTTCTTATCAAATACGAGTATATCGGTACTTTTAATTTTCGGGGTTATTTTTTTCTTTGAATTTTTTTTAGTAAATTAATATTATTTTAATTTTACTGTAGTTTTTTTTTATTATAAATTTTTTCGTCTATAAAATAATATATTTTTACCTTTGTGTTTTTGTGTTTCCCAATTTCTGATCCATTGAGTCAATCCTTTTCGATCCTTTATAATTACCGGTCAATCTGGTTTTGGCCCGTTTGTTTGGGTTTGGAAAACCTATGATTAGAGCATTAGCATTGGGGAATGCTAATGCCAAATCTAAGAGAAATATAGCATTTTAAGCCTTAAAATTAACTTTTACCTTTATTTATAGTACTTTTAGCAAAAAAAATTCACTTTCAATAAAATAAGTAGATCCCAAACAGACCCCTAGTGTTTATCATAATTCATAATAACTCTTGCGTAATTGCATTGAGACACGCAGTGTCTATTATAGAAACAAGTATTAATCTAATTTTTTTTTTTTTTTTATCCAGACATTTTTCATTTCATACATTAACGTATGGTATATGTGGTTTAATGGTAGTTATTATAAGAGTTTTTTTTTTTTTTGGGTTAAATGATGAACAACTTTGTTAAGTGAGATAAAAAGAATTTGCATTGCCAAGAGAATTTGCATAAAGTTCATTGTGAAATGCCAATCCTTTACCCTGGATTTTATTTTATTTATTTATTTATTTTTGGAGAATCTACTCCTTTAATTCAAATTTTGGCTTTCTCTATATCGTTAAGAACGCATTTTACTAATGTTGAGGGCACAATTTTCAAGCTACATGGAATTATTCTACTGGCAACCGGTGCCACGTTAAATTCTTATGGACTTTTGAGTTAAATTCATTTAAAGCCCAAAAGAGCATATATCTTATTCAATTATTTTGGTTGGGCTCAATCAAAGATTTAAGATTCACGGCCCATTTTATCTCTCATACTCATAGAAGGAGGTGGCTTCTCCAATAAAAGTCCATATTTACACAAGATGACATCAAAGCCCATGGTTTGAGCTCATGACACATCATCTCATTTTCGGCTCATGATCTAAGGTCATGAGTCTCATCGGGGGAATTTTGAGAGTTGTGATTTAAAGGGTCAAAAAGTATGTTTAATAAGGCTCCAACAGTTCAAAGTTGATAAATGAAACATGTTGTTTGCTATGTCTTCCCTAATTCCCTGAACTTTGACAGGTCAGTGTGTAATAAGTAACATTTGGTAAGTCTCTCATATCACATAACACTTAAAATGATAAAACTCTCCATTAATCTAATTATATTATATCATATAAATTATATTATTTAAATCAATACCAAACACATGCCTAAATCTTATTAGCTATCTCCATATAATATCTCATCCAACATTAAATGATTTCTTTACTTTCCAAGATTTGGTCATAATACAAAAAGACCATAATTACGTGTGTGTTTGGCAAAAATTATTTTTGCTAACTTATTTTACTATTCAGCTTATTTTTGCTACTATTCATGAGTCCCACTGCACTTTTTGGTATTTTTCATTGGTCTCACTGTATTATTTCAGCTAATTTTTACCTTTATTTACAGTACTTTCAGCAAAAAGTTTTTAGTTTTAGCAAAATAAGCGGATCCCAAACAGATCCTACATCTCTAAACTTTCATCAAATATCAACCAATGAATTTATTACTTGCCAAATTATATTGTAATAAAATTGTAGACTAAACAAATCATTTTTCAAAAGATGAAACTTAGCTAAAAAGTACTAGCAACAGCTCTAGGCTTCTAGCAAAAGCTGTCTTAACTCCAGCAGAAGCCGCAACACCTTCAGCAGTAGCCTAGGCAATTGACATATGTTCAAAAGTGACATCATCAACCCATTAATGTCCAATCCCACCAGCTTGCTGCCATACCCAAAGAAGCAAAGATCCTATAAAAGAAATCATACTATTTTAAGCTAAGATCTTTAGCCTCCAATTGCAATACCAAAAATAGGAGGATCTTATAAAAGTTATCTTATCATTTTCAACCAAACCCATGAATTTAATGTAACATTTTCTCTAACAGAAGGCATCACTTAGCATACATCATCCAACTGTGTCAGGATAGCTACTGCTGTGTTAGCTACTATACTGCTCCAGCAACTTTAAAATCTCATAATTTCCTCTTTCAGCTAAAAATAAAAAATCAACTAAGGAAATCACTTACTTTGCCAAAGACTTCTCCTTATTTGCTAATTATTCCAAAATGACCATTCTTTAGTCATGAACAGAAAACCTCTTCGTTCTTTAAGTTTTTCACCCACTAAATGGTCTTTCTAAACCATTTCAAACGAATGAGGGCAACATTAATTTCATGGCTTGCTATACCTGCATTCACATCCAACTCAATTTAACCTCACGCCTTGGTTTTTTTTTTTTGGTTGGTGAATTAGGTTGAATTGATTTTTATTTTTTTTTTATTTTTATAACCTTGAGTTAGGTTCATGATGATTATTTTTCCAATCCACATAATTTGGTGCCACTCAAAATTATTATTATTATTATTTTGTGTGTGTGTACAGAAACAAACACATACAAATTAAGGGGAAGAGCAATAGAATTCTAACACAAAAAATATACTATAAGCTCCACTAAAAATCTATAATAACTTTTAAGAGAAGATGTGACAAGTTATACTAAAAACCCATAATAACTTTTAAGAGAAGATGTGACAAGTTATACTATATACAATATACTTGCTTAAACATTGTGGGATAATTACTTTTTTTTTTTTTTTTAATTCTTTACTCCTTTTTACACCCCTAACCCTAAATCTCATTTCATTCAATCCCCTCCTTCTAAACCATGGGCTAAGTGTTTCTTTATTTATTTATTTAAAAAAAAAAATTAGCTGTGTCTGTATTTTAACGTTTTGGGCCTTTTGGCACAAATATTTCAAAATTAATATTAAAGGTAGGGTCATGCTAACGAGTGCCCTTAAGGCACTCATTAATAATTCAATTTAGGAAAGTTTTGATACCACTTTTATGGGAAATGACAAAAACTGTCAAAATATTAATTACTTTTTTTTCATTTCTCATAAAAACTTTCCTAAAATTGATTATTAATGAGTGTCTTAAGGGCACTCGTTAGCATTTCCCTTATTATTATTATAGCTTTTTGGGGTTTCTCTATGTAGGCCTGGGGAATAATTAAACCAAACCATACCAATCCTTTAGTGGAAGATTTGGATTGTCAATAAAAGATTATTCATTTGAGAATCAATATTCAATACTGTTACCTTTAAGGGAAATGCTAACGAGTGCCCTAAAGGCACTCATTAATAGTGGTATCAAAATTTTCCTAAAATGAATTATTAAGGAGTGCCCTAAGGGCACTCGTTATTATGACCCTAATAATAAAAACCAACCAATCTAGCCCTTATAGACCCCCACCCACCACATTTATGATTGATTGATAGTTATTAACATTTGCCTCATCATTGGAATGATGATGGGCAATGTGCGTTTTGGTGATCATTTCTGGGCTGTCATTCAGTATGAATTGCTAGGAGAATATGTCGGTCTAAAAATGAGGTTAAGTATAGAAGCATGGCACAAAATGAAGCGAGGTTTGACTAGAAGAAGTGTTTATGCTTTGGTAATACAACCGAAGAAGTTATTTATGTCTGATCAGATGCTAGGGGAATGGGGGGTACCCGACCTCACTATTATTAATAATGTTAATTTCGATGTATTCAAATAACAGTGTAAATGGTATCAAGTAGTTGGGCATGATTCTGCTGGTAATGTGATTGCAGATGCATTGACAACCAAGTAATTTGGGATTGACCTTGATGAATCAAAGGTGCACAAATTAAGCTTACACAAAAGTGATTTTTGAATGGATAGAGCTACACTCAGAAGTCACTATTTTCTTAGTTTCATGGACAGTTACTTGTTTCAGTTAGAGGGATCCGAGAATAAATGTGGTAATGAATTTATTTGGTTTGAAGAGCTGCATTCTAAAGCTTTGTAGCAGCAAATGTGTCCAATGTACATGTTCATAACAGTACTAGAAATCCAATGCCCTGAGTTAATCGTTTATGTTTTAGAAGATGAAGTTGTTGGGCCGAATGGATGAGAGGTGGGCCGTGGGCCAGTTTGGGAAGAGAGAATCCTTGTGGGCCTGAAACCATTGGTAAAAAGCTGGGCTTGGGATCTGATGAGCCTAGAATTCATCTTTGTACAAATAGAAACCTTTACTTGGACACGTGCATTACATACTCAGAAACAAACCAAGCTACACGTGCATTACATAGTACATACTTAGAGCATTAGCATGTGAGATGCTACAAATACTCTATTTTATACTCTAAAATCCTACTTTATCTATTTTATCATTTTATTTTACAGCTGACTCAACATTCTAGTTTCTATTTTTATATACATTCTATTAAAATAATATAAATTACAACATTAAATAATAGACAAAAATGTAAAACTGACCCTCTAACTTTTACTCTTTTTCATTTCAGTCCTCTAACTTTCAGTTTTGTCAATTCAGTCCTCTAACTTTCAATTTTTGTCAATGCAGGAATCCGTTAAACCCCAGTTAAGGCTGCCGTTAACTTTCAGTTTTTTTTTTTTTTTTTTTTTTTTAAATTTTAAAATTAAAAGAAAAAAAAATCTGTAAAAAAAAAAAAAATTTAAGGGGAACGTCGACGTCGTTCCCCTTTCCTTAAATGTTTTTTTTTTTTTTTTTTTTTTACAGATTTTTTTTTTAATTCCAAAATTAAAAAAAAAAAAAAAAAAAAAAAAAAAACTGAAAGTTAACGGCAGCCCAGTTATGGAGTTTAACGGAATCCTACATTGACAAAAATTGAAAGTTAGAGGACTGAATTGACAAAACTGAAAGTTAGAGGACTGAAATGAAAATGAGTGAAAGTTAGAGGGTCAGTTTTGCATTTTTGCCTAAATAATATTAAAAAACTACTCCTTCTCTCTCTTCCCTCTTCCCTCTCCATCTCTATCTCTGTCTCTCTATCTATAGCAACCAAAAACACCATCAAACCATCCACCCCCACCACCGAACCAACACCTACAATCGAAGCTACAACCACCAATGAAGCAAATCTAAATCATCTAGCTAAACGTAAACCTAGATCACAAACCCAAGTCCTGGCCACCATCTATTTCTCCCTTCCACACTGCCACAACAACCACCGTACCACCCCAAAAACCTGCAGAAACACCCACAAAAAGCAGTAGATCCAAAACCCAACAGAAACCCCAAAACCCAGCAGAAGACCACGACGCCTCCACCACACATGCCGAGCCGCAGCCGCTGTCACCATATGACCCACACCTCCATACTTATCGCCACTGCCATACCCGCCGCCAAATCACCATAATCACCAGCCATACCCAATGCCATACCCATCGCCATAATCACCAGCCACCACCATCATCAAATAGCAACACCCATAAACATAGAAAATACCCACAAACACAACAAACCCAGATTTATAAAATCAAGCCGTTTTGAACCAATCCACCCAAAAATGGCTTTGAAATCTTTTAACTAAAATAAAATGCAGAGAGAGACAGAGAGAGAAAAGAATAAAATATATGTTTTTTGTTAACATCTAATGAACAATGAGGTTGTATATACACAACCTCACTGTTCACGGATGTTAAGAAATTTTGGATTCCCATCCATGGTTAGAGCATGTTTTAATGGGTTTGGTGGCTAAAATAGCAACCAGGGGGGTTTTTACAACCTCCCCCCACCCACCCCCCTCTCAATGCTTGTGCTTTTAGAATGAAAACCCCTTTTTCAAATCAGCACAACCATTGATGTAGAACTAAACTTATTAAAAAACTTAAATTCACACCATGCATTTTGTAAATTTGTGATTTTCAAATGTGTTTTATTCGCTTAATTCTATGTTAAATTTGATTGTATTTTGTCAATCTTTTTCCTGTATGTTTGTGGGGTTCAAAGTAAGGGTTAGGTGTGAGAGTTTTGTAGAGATTTGTGAAGAACAGTGAAGTTCGCGACTAGCTCGCTACTGGCTCGCGAGTAGACAAACCACGAAAGACCATGTGAGAGGCACATGCTAAAAGTTGAATAGTCAATTGTCAGGAGGCATTTTGCGAGTCAGTTCATGACTGGACCAAGTCACGAGTGACCCAAGAAACTCTCTATTTGATTGTTTTTATATGTGCTTTCCTCTCTTCTTTACCCATACTATATAAACCCCCATTACCCACGATATTGTAAGGAAACTTTCAGAGAAAAAAAAATCCTAGAAATACACTTGAAAGTTAGAAATTGTAAACCTATAATCATCTACACAAATTCTCTAAGTTTTTCTCTACTCCCACCTCTCCAATTACAAATCCTTGAGAAGTTCTTAGCCCAAACATTTACCTTACCCAATTTGAGTGTTGAGAGAAGTTTTGGTGTGTGTGGGAAGCATTGGAAGAAGCCATCAATTGACGGATGCAATTTGGAGTTAATTGCGGGATCCAAATAACTTGTGAAGAAATGACTAGGTGAAGTCCTCGGTAGCTAGAACATAGAGTGTTCAAGTACAGTGGATAGATTAGGCTTAGATGATCTTTTAATATCCTTGTACTCCAACTTTATTTACTAGTGGATCATTTCAGCTTAGAGGACTGTAGAGAGGTTTTTCGCCAAGTACTTCGGTTTCCTCTTCGATAACACGACTTAGTGTTATCTTGTGTTTGCATCTCTCTTCTCTTACTCTTCGTGCTTTATATTCATTTTTTATTTTTTAAGTTTATGCACTAGAGAGTAGTTTTAGTTTATTGCATTTCATTTACCCTTATTTAGCACTTGGTTAAGTAGAGCGAAAACAATCTAGCCATAAGTTATAAAATTGGAGGTCTAAACAAGCAATAGTAGTTTTACTATTAAGCTTTCACATTTAAATTTGATTATCCTCAGGCTCAAGAAGCTCGTTCAGATCAGGAACACCTTATATATTCACATTTCATAACTTGTCATGTGGACGAGTTGTGATAAAAGTTGTATATTTTATTGTACCAATAACATTTTTCCATCATATAATATGTTCATACATACATACATACATACATACATACATATATATATATATATATATATATTATGGTTCCTGGATAAATGATATAGAAGACATTCAGCTTTATTTCAAGGAAGAATTCAGTTCTCTCTACCAGTCCTCCAATCCACAGTTTCCAAATAATTTGAAGGTCTAATCCAGGCCTATGTATTAGAGGAAGAGAACAAAAAGGTTTGTGAAGTTCCATCTGCAGAGGAAATTAAAAGAATCGTTTTCAGTATTAATTCTTGGAAAGCTCCAGGTCCAAACGGGCTTTCGGAACTACTTTACAAGCATTATTGGGACATTATCGGGAACCAAGTTATCTTGACAATACAAAGTTTTTTAAGGAATGGGTGGATGTTGTAGGAATTAAATAAAACTTATATTACCTCGATCCCCAAGAAGAAAGGAGCCCACGACTTTAATCATTTCAAGCCAATCAACTTGTGTAACGTTTTGCTACAAAATGATTGCTTTTGTGATTGGATGTCACCAAAAAAAATTAGTAATTGATCTAGTTGTCTTAATAGATTTCTTTTCTCTTTAACTTTTTTCTTAAGTCCATGACAATTCCTTTGATCCTTAATTTAAATTTTCTCTGTATCTTTTTTGATAGGATCCCCGAACTGAAAATGGTCCCTACCTTGGTTTCATATATACTTCATTCCAAGAAAGGGCAACCTTTATCTCCCATGGGAACATAGCCAGGCATGCCAAGGAACATGGAGACTCAAAATTGGGATAAATATGCGGCACAATTGCTGCAGACGAGAAGTGCCATGAAACTGCCTACACTAACTGGAAAAGCTATTTGAGATTGATCCTGATGGAACTGTCATGGCATTTACCGACATGATGAGGAAGAAAATCTCCATGCCAGCCCACTTGATGCATGATGGCCGTGATGATAACCTTTTTGAGCACTTTTTTGTTGTTGCACAACGGCTGGGTGTCTACACTGCCAGGGACTATGCCGATATATTGGAGTTTTTGGTGGGTAGATGGAATGTGAAGAAAATGACTAGACTTTCGGCTGAGGGGCAGAAAGCACAGGATTATGTTTGTAGGTTACCTCCAAGAATCAAAAGGCTAGTGGAAAGAGCTCAAGGAAGGGCCAAGGAGGCACCCATTTTTCCATTCAGTCGGCTTTTTGATAGAGAAGTGAAACTTTAAATGCATTATGGAATAAAAAAAAGGTTTACTCTCCAGCAAATTCCTTCTCATTTAATCATAAATAGGGGTAGAAGTTTTCAAGTTGCATTTTGTTTCCCTATTATATTCTTCCCTCTTAGTGTGGAGAGAATTTTTTGGGGGAGTGACTCTAGTTGTAGATACAGTTGTTTCTTATGTGGTGTCATTTGATATGTGCAGAGAGGGGCAGCTGTAGTTTTGATGTTGTGTTCTTTTCAGTGTCATGTCTTGTATGAGTCTTTGTTCCTCCATACTTTTTACTTTGTAATGAGTGTAAGAAACAATCTTCATGGCAATTTTGATGGTGATGGCAATCTCAAGTACTGCTTTAAGTTGATGTCCTATTTCTTCGCCTCATTATGACTGACATTCGTATGATATATGCTTAGTTTAATTCATTATCCTTTCTGTGAAGAACAATCTATATGAAATCAGCGAAGGCCATATGGCCATTGAAAATATATGGTACCATGTAACAAGTCAGATTAAACAATCTTTTTTTTTTTTTTTGCACCCCAAAATAAAAATCTTTATGGCATTGAGAATTTGAAATATGGTATTGAATATTTATTGAAACTGCCATTGTATTTAAGAACAACCTGAATGGATAACCTCAGTACTTGCCATAGTATTTTGACATTTAAAACGAATAAAATTATATGTTATTATAGACATTGATAAGTGTATTTTTGGCTAGGAAATTGAGACTCAAAAACAAATAAAGTCTATGAAGGCTGACGGTACTTACGGAAACATTAGCCTCATAGAAACTGATGCAGTCCTTAGACGACGGTAATGTGGACGGTGCAACCATAAAGCTAATGGGTGCGTCTCCCCCACAAAGCAACAGAGGATCCTTGGGCGACAGGGGACCCTAAACCGACGGAGAGGAAAGCCAACGGGTCCTATATGGCTTTACTTGATCCACACGCATACTCATATATGGAAACATCTTGCGTATTACGCACAAAGACCCTATCGCACAATTTTCCCATCCTAAAAGGGAAAGTATCCCTAAGATCTCGAGAAGAAATAACTCCACCTTCTCCCCATAAAGAAGAACCCCTATTCTCGGGATCTAGGGCTCCCCCCCCCCCCCCCCCCCCCACCACTATATAAGTGGCAGTTCTCCTCATTTCTCAAGTATGTAGAAAATCTCTAACTTTCTTACAATAGAGTTCTTAGAGATTTCTCATTCACTGACTTGACCTTCGGAGGTTCTTTGGTCGGTACAACGCCGGCGCCTTTTGTTTGGTTCTTGCGTTCTTGTTCTGCAAATACATTAGCGTGATCAGGAGCCAACAACTCACTGATGATTTTCGTGTATCATCAGTTGGTGTCATCTGTGGGGAGATAGTTTTTAGCCATACCACCGCTTCTAAGATGAAGAGTTGCATGGTTCAGACATGTTCAATGGCTACCATCAACCACGAAACTGTTAGGATTAGTGCTCTTAAATCATATTGTATGATGCTATGTATGACATTATGTAAGACTTAATGTTGTAATTAATAAAATTATTTTATTATTATCTAAAATAATGGTAACATGAATATTTGGACATTATCATATAGTTCATGAGATATATAGTATGTGATTTATGTGATTTAGTCACAGAAAATATAAATCACAAGTTCTTTGTAAACTCATAAATTTAGTTCGTAGTTGGTGATTAAAATGGGTATTTCATTTGCGAAGACTATAACATATCAATTAAGATGATTTTTCTTGATCATGGAAGTGGAAACTTCTAGTTGGTATGTTGATGTGTTTTAAGAGTAAAGACATATTAAACTAGGCCGCTGTAAGATTTATTATTCTCCTAACGACTGTCAAATAAATAATAAATCTCACAACTTCTATTTACATAAACTCTTAATCCTGAGAGAATAATGGACCTAATAATGAAGTGTATGTTGCTTTAATATATTAGGAGTGAGATCTAAAGTCACGATCAAAATCTCAGTATGTTAGGCATCCACATTTAGTGTTGATGGAACATATATTCTCAAGATGGAATTCATAATCTCTTGACAGAGATATAAAATATTTATTTGAGATAAGTTTAATGGGTTTGGTTATTCTGAGTGTTAGGCCCAACCACTTTAATAAGGAGTTACTAAAGTATATATTTATGAAATTGGATTTCATAAATATATGATGAATAACTTAAAAGATTAAATCGGGTACTCAAGGATTAAGATGTAGTAATCTTCAAAATTGCAGTCAACCTACATGACTTTGTATTACTACGAATATTCCATGAAGGGGTTCTATGTATAATAAAGTCTTGAGATATAATTTATTAATAAGGCCTAGAGTGCAACTATATTTATACAGTGATATTAAATATAATTAATGGTAACTTTGGACTTGTCAAGAGTTGACAGAAAAGCCCAAAACCCATTGGAGTTAATGTCTTATTTGTTTCTTTTTGATTCCACTCCAAACCACATACTAAAGCCCAATTGGAATGGCTTAAAAGGCTAGCCCAATTAGATAATCAGTTATAAGGAGAGAAACATACAAAATTTTGTAAAAGAATGAAATGGTTTTTATGTGAGTGTTGGACACTTTCTTATTCTCCCTTGAACACATACATATAAACTGATTAAGAGACCACACTTCTTGGGTATCAAGTGGAATTTGAGTGAAGATTAAAAGTGTTCCCGAGTACTTCTAATATTTTGTTTTGAATTTCACCGCACTAAGGTACATTCTCTTGTTCTTATATTCTGAAATTTACATAGTACATATTATCAGTTACGAATGAAGTAGATCTGTTAATTTTTCACTGCATATATTTTGTATGTGATACAAACATGTGTTTTTCCAACAGAAACAGGGAACCCCTCTAACGCCTTGGAAAGACAAGTACAAACCCTAGCAACAGCAGTCAAGCGATTCACCCTGCACAACCAAGAATTGGAGCAACAGTTGAACCAAAAGAATGAGTGACCTCCCAAAGACCAACACAACAAATAGGTTAATGACGAGTAGAATGGTAGTTATCTACTGATGGTAAACCATTAGGAGAGGGCGGAACAGGAAGAAAGTAGTGTCCCCAGCAGATGGGACAGGCTGGAGGACATTAACTGCCTTTTGAAATAGAGATCAGCGCGATGCGCATGGCCCAAGATATACAGATGATGAAGGAGAAGATGAACGTAATGATGGACGTCATGAGAGGATGGGTATCCACCAATTTGGATGAGTTAGTCCAACAGACAGACTTGCCTTTCACAACCCAAGTGACTTCCTTCCCCCTCACTGCAAAGTTCCGGATGCCATGGGTGGAAACGTACGATGGATCACAGGACCCGCTTGACCATCTCGAGTCGTTCAAAATCCTCATGCACTTGCAGGGGGCTCTATATGAAATTTTATACAGGGCATTCCCCATTACACTCAAAGGGCCAGCACAAGTATGGTTTAGCAAACTGATCCTCGACACGGTCTCCATCTTCAAGGAGTTAAGTGGACACTTTGTCACTCACTTCATTGAAGGGTAAAGGTACAAGAGGTCCTCTGCAAGTCTGTTGAACATAAAGCAATAGGAAGATGAGAGCCTAAGGTCGTACATATCCCGTTTCAACAAGGAGGCCCTTTTGATTGACAAAGCTGACGACAAAGTCCTGGTCACCGCATTTACCAATGGACTACAATCCAGGGAGTTCCTCTTCTCCATCTATAAGAATGACTCGAAGATGATGGCCAATATGCTATACAAAGCCACAAAGTACATGAATGCTGAAGACACAATGATTGCCTGAGGGGGCAGACCAAGGAAGAGTGAAAGGCAAGACGACCATTGTCTAGACAAATGGAAGAAAGTTAGCCCGAACAACCAAAGGGACGACAGGAGATCGAGACCCCGCCTGGGAGGAGTGTGAACTTCACACCTCTAAATACCTCGCTGGACCAAGTCCTCATGCAAATAAGAGATGACATGACATTGACCTGGTTGGACAAGTTCAAGGGCGACCCAAATAAGAGGCCTAAAAACAAGCACTGTCACTTCCATCGAGATCATAGGCACGATACTTCCGAGTGTTATAACCTTAAACAACAGATCGAAACCCTCATTAAGCAAAGGAAGTTGCAACAGTTTGTCAGGGGTGGAGAGAACTTGCTGAGGGATCTCGAACCCAACTAACAGGTCAAAGAGAGACCGAAGGCATCGCTCAGAGAGATACGTTGATTGTAGGAGGGAACACAATGGCTAGCTCCTCTAAAAAGGCCAAGAAAACATACTTACGGATGGTGCAGAGCGTGCAGATTTCTGGAAAACCACCTAAAATGACTAGGGTCAACAACCCAACCATCAACTTCATAGAAAAGGACGCTCGGCGACTCCACCACCCTCATGACGATGCCCTGGTCATTAGCTTGTTGATTACAGACTTTAATACCTGACGGGTGCTAGTAGATAACAGGAGCTCAGCAGATATCCTCTACTACCCAGCATTTCAGCAGATGATGATCAATAACGAGCGTTTCTTACCTTCAGAAACACCATTAGTTGGATTTGGTGGCACTAAGGTATTCCCCGTTAGGACTATCACCTTACCTGTAACCATCAGGACATACCCTTAGCAGCTCACTAAGGAAGTTAACTTCCTTGTCGCTGATTGCTCCTTTACCTACAATGCCATCATTGGTCGACCTACGCTTAAAGCATGGAGAGCAACCACGTCTAAATACCACCTGCTAGTGAAGTTCTCGACAGAGAATGGGATAGGAGAAGCATTAGAAGACCAAATGGCTACCCTTGAAAACATACTTACGGATGGTGCAGAGCGTGCAGATTTCTGGAAAACCACCTAAAATGACTAGGGTCAACAACCCAACCATCAACTTCATAGAAAAGGACGCTCGACGACTCCACCACCCTCATGACGATGCCCTGGTCATTAGCTTGTTGATTACAGACTTTAATACCTGACGGGTGCTAGTAGATAACAGGAGCTCAGCAGATATCCTCTACTACCCAGCATTTCAGCAGATGATGATCAATAACGAGCGTTTCTTACCTTCAGAAACACCATTAGTTGGATTTGGTGGCACCAAGGTATTCCCCGTTAGGACTATCACCTTACCTGTAACCATCAGGACATACCCTTAGCAGCTCACTAAGGAAGTTAACTTCCTTGTCGTTGATTGCTCCTTTACCTACAATGCCATCATTGGTCGACCTACGCTTAAAGCATGGAGAGCAACCACGTCTAAATACCACCTGCTAGTGAAGTTCTCGACAGAGAATGGGATAGGAGAAGCATTAGAAGACCAAATGGCTACCCTTGAATGCTACATTGACATGCTAGAAATTGATGATCATTTGCAAGCATTAAGTATTGAGGAACGACGGGTTGTAGTAGAACCAACAGAAAACCTAGAAGTGATCTCCCTGGATGATAATGTCCCAGGCCGAATTACTTGTGTCGGCACGTAGGCTGACCCTACAATTTGTAAAGAGCTTGCCTTTTTCCTAAAGAACAATCAAAACATCTTTGCTTGGAGCCACAAGGACATGCTAGGGATTAGTCCAAGTATCATGGTCCACAAGCTCAACGTATGCCCATCCTTCCCTCTAGTTCAACAGAATAAGAGAGTCTTCGCACAGGAAAGAAACAAGACCATAGCCAAAGAGGTACGCAAACTGTTAGAGGCAGATTTCATTAGGGAATTTTATTACCCAGAATGGTTGGCCAACGTAGTAATGGTCAAAAAAAAAAAAAAAAGGCAAGTAGAGAATGAGCAAAAGGTGCCCCAAAGATAGCTACCCACTCTCGCGCATCGACCTCCTCGTGGATTCAACGACTAGACACTAGCTATTGAGTTTCATGAATGCCTTCTCTTGGTACAACTAGATCAGATTGGATGAAGCGGACTAGGAGAAGACCTCATTTGTCATGAGCCAATGGCTCTTTTGTTACAAGGTCATGTCACTCGGGTTGAAGAATGTAAGGGCGACATACCAAAGGTTTGTGAACAAGATGTCCACCCAGCAGATCGGGCGGAAGGTCGAAGTATACATAGACGATATGCTTGTAAAAAGTGCAAAGGCAAGTAGCCACTTAGATGACTTCCGGGAAACGTTCAAAACCCTTCACCTCTACAACATGAAGCTCAACCCCAGAAAATGTGCGTTTAGAGTATCGTTGGGAAGATTTCTAGGCTTCATGGTGTCGTAGCAAGGTGTGGAAGCCAACCCTAACAAGATTCAAGCCATATTG
The DNA here is from genome assembly GCA_019022515.1 of Quercus aquifolioides. Taxonomy (NCBI): domain Eukaryota; kingdom Viridiplantae; phylum Streptophyta; class Magnoliopsida; order Fagales; family Fagaceae; genus Quercus; species Quercus aquifolioides. The sequence continues at coordinate 7,555,980 of CM032331.1, read as the reverse complement.
GAGATGACGCCTCCAAAGAACGTCAAAGAGGTACAAAACTTAAACGGTAGGGGGGCGGCTCTCAACAGGTTCATCTCCAGGGCGACATACAAGTGTTTATTATTCTTTGGGTTGGTTTGGTTTTAATATTTTGAAAATTTATGGTTTTGGTTTCGAATTTGGGATTTTCCATAAACCACATAACCAAACTAATCCATATATTTTTTTATAATAAAAAAAATATAAAAGCATAAAATATAAATTAGACCACATAAATGAATTTGAAATTTTATTAAATTTGAAATACTTTTTTTTTTTTTGGGATACAAGATAGAAATTCTAATTTAGCCTAATTTATGTGTATGTGTGTGAAACTCCCTCCTAGAGACTTGAACCCCGATCCTTTCCCCCCACACCCCACAAGCACTTATACTTGTGGAGTGACCATTGCATCAAAAGTGTGCTGTGGTTAAATTTGAAATACTTGCAAAAGTACAAACTTTGAAATGTAAGTTTGGGGCATTAATTCCAGAATTAAAGTTTACAAGGTGATGAAAGAGAATGAAAAAAGTGTTGGTTCAGAAGAAAAGTTACAAGAGATACGATTGGGCTTGAATCCATTGGGAAGTTGAAATCGGCCTTAGGGTTGAGAATTGGGCTTGAATCCATTTGAAAAGAAATGGGCTTACGGTTGGGTGGGCCTAGAATTCAGCTTTGTTAAAATGTCACTAGCACAAGACATGTGGCCGTGCAGATCTCAAATGGCTTCAAAGTGAATTGGTAAGAGCCCTTAAAAAGAGCCTGTTTTGGCCCAATTACTTCAAAGCATAATATACAGGCCTACTCAAAAATGGCCATTCTATTGTCATGTACAGGAAACCTCTTGGTTCTTTTTAAACCATTGCAATGGGCAAACGAAACAAGCATTAACATCCAACTCAGAAGTATGCTCTATCCTTGGGCCTCAATGATAAAATAAAGTCTCCTCTTTCACACACTGGGCCAAGCACCACTTCAAACAAGATTTGATTAAGAATTAGCAAAAAAGGATGGATATCACACCCAATGAAATTATCCCATCCCCGCACAAAAATATTTTTACCACTTTTATATTTTAATTTTAACTTTTTTTACTTTCTTTCAATTTTTATTTATTTATACTAAATGCTTGAAACTAATAGTAACTCTTTTCAAATATTAATCTCAACCATTGAGAAACTATTGCACATTATCTCAATCCTAAAAGGATTATAAGAGTCTGTTTGCTAACGTAACTCAAACAACAATTTTCAGTGTTTAAACACTACAATACATATTTTTACAACACTTTCAATTTACATGTATTTTCATAACACTTAAATAACGTTACTAAAAATCTCTTACTAAACGAGTCTTAAATTTTTTAGATAAAATTATAACTTAGAACATAACACTATTCTTCTTCGTGCCTACTTGGTTAAAATTGTTGGTGCTTTAAATAAACTCACTTTCACAAAGCCCAAGGTTGAGTATATTACGTCTTTATTTTTATTTGGAAGCTTGTTAATTAGAATTCTTTAGCATTTGTTAATAAATTATTTTTAAAAAGTTTTAATACCACTTACACAATAAATATAAAGAATTGTAAAAAAAAAAATCAACTGTTTTTTTTTTTTTTAAATGTTTATAAAAATATTTCATAAACTAATATCTTTATAACATCTGTTTATTTTTTATTTTTTATTTTAATAACTACGTTCACACGGTAGGTGAAAATGTAATTTTTTATTTTTTATGTCTCAGGGTTGATAATCCTCGTGAAGGCAAGATTTTAGAAATTCGTTTAGAGATTTATAGAACTTTTGGCTGGAAAAGTTAAATTTATAATGAATGCTGGAATGTGTTCCCAATCAATTTACTTATAAAGAAGGAATCATTGATCTATTAAGAATTAAAGGTCTACAATCACTACAAAAAATTTGGGTTGCTTTGGTTCACTAAATTCTGTCAATACAATCACTAAACTACATAGCTGCTAGGTTAGATTACTAACTTTTATCTCTAAGTCTTCTCAAAAAAAAACTTTTATCTATAAGGTTAGAGAGATGCTACGTCTACAATAATTTTACAACATTTTTACAACAAATCACAGATGGTTAGTTGTTATTGGTTCAAATTTGAAACTAATACTAAGATTACTTTTTTGCCCCAACAATAACAACCAGTAACAACCTGATACTTAAAATTTGTTATAAAAATATTGTACACATATCATTCATTATAAGGTTATTATTACACTCAAAATAAATTAAAACACTCTTGAAATAAATGTGAAGAAAAGGTAGGTGAGTTTTCGCATCAAAGTGTTCACATTTTTCAACCCTCTAAATCACAACTCTTGATAAAAATATCCCAATATTTTTCAATTTTCAAAAAAAGTTCCAAAAAATTACCATATTTCTCACACACGCTCTCTCACAGAACCTCAAAAATTTCAAACACAAACCCAATTTCTCTCCCCCAAAACCTCAAAAATCTCAGCTTTTTGTCTCTCTCGGTCACAGTGGTCTCCTCGTCTCAGTCACGGTGGTACTCAGAGCATTCAAGCTCCTCCGATTAGGTACAAATTGGTTACGCCTAATCACAAACCCTAATTTCTTCTTTGAATTTTTGTGTTTCTTGGTTTTCTTGCACTTTTTGGTCTAATTTTCCTACATTTCTTTGATTTTCCTTTCATACATTTCTTGGAAAACTAAAAAATGGAACTCAACTCCAACAACGAGTCATTTATTAGGCCAAAACAACACTGCGGATTCCTCTCATTCAATTACAAGTCCTCACTCTCTTTAACTTTCTATTTGTTTTCCGAGCAAAAAAAGAAAAGAAAATCAACGTTGTGTTTTGTGGATTGTGGTATCTAAGGTTTTGAATTCTTCAAAATTGATTTTGTGGATTGTATGCTTAACTAATTTGATAATTATTGTTCATTTATTTTGTTTGGTTTCTCTCTCGCTATCCATCTTTGATAGGATCATGCTTGCATTTTATGATGGGTGACTTGACTTCTTTACCACATTGATTAAATTTTTAATAGGAAAGATTCATATAAAGTAGACAAGGCACTATAAATGTCCTTTTTTTTTTTTTAATAATTTTTTTATACCAGTGAAAGGAGGATACAAGAGTACACCATTGCTGGATGCACCCAGCTACATGACCCAGGGACTCTTGTTGAAACCTTAGTTGTGTTGCAAACAGAAACTTGGATAGCCTTGGGAAGAAAAAGGGCTTTACAGCGCACGCCTTGCTGCTGTAAGTTTAAAATGTCAGCAATCATAGCTTTTTCTTGCCAATTAGGGGTACATTTCAGGTTACAGGCATGAACCATTATATTACTACAGCACAAAAACAAAATTCCGCAGAAACCAAGGTCCTTGGCTTTGACAGCAGCCTCCACTAAAGCTACTAGAGTTGCTGCATAAGTTGTAGGTGCTCCACAGCTAGCACTTCCTGATAGCATGACCCTCCCTTGCAGGTTTTTTGCTTCAAAAGCAAATGCAGTCCTCCGAGGTCTCTTCTTCCTGGCTCCTGCTATTTTGATGACTAAATCCCAAGCTCCTCTGAAATTCTAGCAAGTGGATTGGTTTCCCTTGCTTTGTCTATCTTCGCTTTCTTTCATGTTAAAAGCATCCTTGAACCTGCAAGACAAGGTTTGAGCAGTAAGAATGACTTCAACTGGATTAGGAGTTTTGCATCGTGAGTCACCATGTTCTGTTGGTTCCAGATTGTCCAAAGGAAAGTGAAAATAGATTGCGGATATTCCATCCTTCCTTGATCCATCTGTTTGAAACTTGACATAACGTTACCAAGCCAGAGCTGCACGCTTAAATTGCTTAAATCGGAAGTATGAATGGCTAGAGTAGAACCATGCCAGCAAGCTCTGGCAAAGGTGCAATGCAAAAACAAATGAGCTGTAGACTCATCTTCTTCATCACATAGAGGACATGTGCTGTATGTGCCTATTCCTCTGTTTTTCAAAGTAATGAAGGTGGGAATGCTATCCTGTAAGAGTTTCCATACAAAAAGGTTGACTTTGTGAGGGACTTCCACTTTCCAGATAAGACTCCATACCTCAGATGGAATTAGGTGAGTTCTGAGCTGGGCAGGTGACCTTAGTATATCATCCTTGAGGAGAAGGTTATATGCCTTCTTGACTTCAAACTCCCCGGATGTGGAGTGTTTCCAAAGGATTTTGTCTGATACAGCACCAGTCTTGGATATAGGTATACTTATAATTTCAGAGCATTGGGGAGCAGTGTAAATAGCTCTAACCAAGTCAGCTTTCCACATACCAGTATTCTGATCAATGAGATCCGCAACAGTTCCAAAAACCAGATTTGGATTTAGCAGGTTTTGGGTAGGGCATTGGAACCAGTCAAGGTGTTGAAGGGGAATGTCCCATCCTTTCCCTATCCACCATCTTCCCTCTTTAAGCTTTGGGTTATCCTGCTTAATTATACTCCTCTAAAACCAAGAATGATGGGGTTTAGGCTCACATTCATGAATGAAGCAACTTGGAAAGTACTTAGCTTTGAAAGTTTTAGCCATTAAGGATTGGGGATTCTTGCTTATCCTCTAGAATTTCTTTGTAACCATTGCTTGGTTCATGAAGCTGAATTTCTTGAGACCAATACCACCCTCCTTTCTACTTTGGCACAATTTATCCCAATGAACTAGATGCAGTTTTTTAACACCTTGGTTATGCCATCACCAAAAATTTCTAATTACTGAGTCTAAATTCTTGCAAGTAGTTTCAGGAACTTTGAAGCAAGAGAATGTATATAGAGGAATAGATTGGAGTTCAGATTTAATGAGAGTGATAAAAGTCATGTTGTTGAGTTCATTGAAAATGATTTACTGAGATCATCATGCTGAACCTGATTTTCTCTTTGATATAAAACTTTATAATAAGTTCGTAACTGTTTCTTGAATTCTAGAGTCATGTATAGTGGTATAAAATTAGTTGACTATATGGGGTGCCACAAATGTGTAAAAATTAGCACATAATCCTATGTTCTTAATAGCTCATTATAACACTCATATGTGTAGTGGTGGTGCCATGTTGAAGGCAAAGGGTTCAAATGAACTTCCTGATTTGAAGAAAAAGAAAAAAACAATGGCGAAAATATCATTTTAGTCCTTACATTTGGGGGTTACGGTCAATTTAGTCCCTACATTTTAGTAGCAGTCAATTTGATTCCTGTTAGTTTTAAGTTGCAATCAATTTAGTCCTTATCATTAACTTACTAACGAAAAATGCTTATATGGCAAATGGTTTGTCTTGTTGGCGCACACGCAGATAATATAATAATATTTAAATATTTAAAAAGCTACCTAGCATATAATTTTTTTTTTTAAATCCATGTCCCAAAAAAAAAAAAAAACAAATGAAAAGATTAATTGAAAGAAAAAAAATATTATTTTTTATAACAATCCTCAATTTCTTTTATTTTCTTTGTATTCTTAAAAACTTTTCAGAGACTCAATTTTCTTTCATATTCTTCTCTTTTTATCTATTTTCCTAGCAACTTCACACAACTATCAACACCCCAAATTTAACTATTTACAGCCACCATCAATATCCAAACCATTGAAGGTAGAAAAACTCAACCACCCAAGACTGAAACCCCTCAACCACCAGAAATTGGTTTTGCCATTTATAATCAAACAGTGCATTCAAAACCACAAGGCCTAGATCTGTTCGCCAATATCAAATCCCAATCACCCATCACAAAGTGAGTGGAGGTAGATATGTTCCGGTGAGTTATCGGAATGGATGAGACCCACTTCTCCTCCTCGCGTCATCCACGGTGGCGTACTCCGCGTCCACAGTTCTCTTTGGGCATCTGATGTCAAATCCTCGCATGAAGCCACCGATGTCCCCTCTTGCCCCACCATGCTCAGCCACGGTTATTGGAAAAATAGATTTGGATTTTTGCTTCTGTGAGAGAGAGAGAGAGAGACAGAACAAAGTGCCACTGGAATGTTTGGTTTCAGATTGTTGTATTGTTGTGTTCCTGGATATTGTGTTTTGTATCTAAGCTAAGAAAGTCCAAGGATGAAAAAGAAAAGAAAATAAATTAAAGATTAAAAAAATCATTTTCTTTATTTTTGTTCTTTCCATTTTCTAGTTAATCTTTCAGTTTTTTTTTTTTTTTTTTTGAAATGGATTTTTTTAAAATTAAAATGGTTAGGTGGCTTTTTAAATATTTAAATATATAATTATATATTATTATATTAGTCACGTGTGCGCCAACAAGACAAACCATTTGCTACGTAGGTATTTTTCGTTAGTAAATTAACGGTAGGGACCAAATTGACTCCAACTTAAAAATAACAAGGATGAAATTGACTGTTACTAAAATGTAGAGACCAAATTGACCATGATCCCAAAATGTAGGGACCAAAATGGTGTTTTCACCAAAAAAATTTAAATATAATATTTATAGAATTTTTTCTTTTGAAATATTAAAATAAAAAATTTGAACACATTGATACTAAAAATGATATGAAGATTCAACAAGAATTTTTTTAAAAAAAATGCATAGCTACACTATAAAGGGAGGAAGAAAAAAATAAGAAGAAGAAGAAGAAGAAGAAGAAGAGAACATAAATTCACAAGTGTTGTAGAGGAAACTCAAGTCTGAAATTTTCTTCTTCAACGTATACACCTGAAACGTTGAGAGAGGAAATTGGAAATTGAAATTAAGATAGCTTATGAGATTTGGAAAAGAAAAAAAAAAAAATAGTAAATGTGATATTCCTTTGGTACATGGTCGGAGTGGAGTTTAAAGTTTAAGGGAAGCTTCCCAGAAGCTTCATAGCTTACAAATATCCCTACATATTTGTTTATTTTCAAAAAATACCAGATTTGATATTTTAATTTTGAATAACTAATTTAATCATTTTATTATTATTATGAATTAAAAAAAAAACATTATGTTAAGTGTAGGGATAAGGATCCAGAATTCATATATTGGGCCTTGGGCCTAGTCCAATGATATTACATGGTCCGAGAAGGGATGAGTATTTACATGAGGGGTTTGCCAATTTTAAAGTCTCATAAATAAGGAGGATGGTGGTCCGAGGAGGAACTCCTCCTCGGACATGACAAATGCGGCTCAAAGCTGTACTCCAAACGATCAAGGTGGTCTTCCCGGAGGCTCCAACGGTAAGAACGTACGCCATACACGTACAAAAGTGATGGGAACTCTGAAATATCTACGAAAAAACTGCTACCACCGCATTAAATGCACTGTAGCTACTTTTCTGGCCGCATTTATGTGGAGAAGACCCCTGAACAGTGCTGTCTTGGCCACCACGACTCACAGAAAGTCAGAGAGGGTGTCTGATGGGATAGGCACTCAAGTATGGGCTTAAATGATCAACAAGTGTAGGATTAAGATGGTCTAGAGGGAATTATATAATGTGAGAGACACTCCATGAAAGGGGGATTGAAAAAATAGAGAAAGAACACTGTAGCAACCAGAGTTACACTGGTAATCAGTTCTATCGACCTATACAAAGATTTGTCTCCTCAGACAATACATTCACCCCATCTTACGCGCTTTGTTCTTGCATGATTGTCTTTCAAACCCATCCTAGCCGTTGTTAGAAGGGCCTAGTTCTTTAACCCACTCTCTACAAATTTATTGTATTGGGCTCATTAACCCACAATCCTATACATATTGGGCTTGGGCTGTAAACCGTGCCCCTACAATTGGCGCCATCTATGGGGAGAACTTGGGTAATAGTGAGTGCAATGGCTAACGATGGTAGGTTCAGGTCCACAACAGGCAGAATCCATAGGATCTCAACGTGAAAATCCTTTTGTCAACCTCGAACATAGAAGGGACTGGGAAGGAAGTGTGCACACTGTCCAATTTGGTAAGAGTCGCTCATGGGGTAAGAGCCATCTTTCCCATGAGGAAGGTACCAGAGTCCTACAACTGGAAGTTGACCAGCTAAAGAGAAAGCTGCACCATGCACAGCGGAAACAAACCCCCTCCAACTCCGACGCTTTCTCCGATGATAGAGAGGATGCCAGTTATAGGCAAAGGTCAAGGACCCTACCCAGTGAGTCTTTCTCCTACGAGGAAGAGTGCCACCACAAACATAGGCGTAGGAGTCTACCTCGCAAAGGTCTAGGGAATGACGCTATGAGCAGGGCGTTGAACCAGATTTCCAAGTCACCCTTCACGCCCAAGATTGAAGCGGCGACGCTTCCTCAGCATTTCCACCAGCCAGCGTTCACCATCTACAATGGTCGAACAGACCCTGTGGAACATGTAAGTCACTTCAACCAAAGGATGACAGTGCACGCCAAAAACGAAACCCTGATGTGCAAAGTTTTCCCTTCCAGCTTGGGACTTGTGGCGATGAGGTGGTTTGACGGCTTGAGGGCAGGTTCCATTGATTCCTTCAAGGAGCTCACCCAAGCGTTTGGGGCCTGCTTTATAATATGCAGTAGGGTCCGTCGGCCTCTAGCCTCCCTACTCTCTTTGTCCATGAGGGAAGGAGAAACTCTAAAAACATATTCGGACAGATATTGGGAGATGTTCAACAAGATAGACAGCGACTTTGACAATGTTGTCGTCAGCACTTTCAAGTTCGGACTGCCTGCCGAACATGGCCTAAGGAAATCATTGACTGGGAAACCAGTTACCAGTATACGCCAGCTCATGGATCAGATTGATACGTATAAAAGGGTTGAGGAAGACCAGCAGCAAGGGAAAGGCAAGGAGAAGGTTGTCCCTCAGGAGAGAAGGGACTTCAAGTTGAACTGATACAGTAACAACCGACCACGAAGAGATTTTGCTGGGCAGTCAGTATCTGCTAGTACTCAGGCGGTCAATACTGTGTTTTGAGAACCGATACAACAGGTTCTAGAGAAGATTAAGCACAAGCCATTCTTTAAATGACCAAATAAAATGGTAGGAAACCCCGCAAAGTGCAACCAAAACCTTTACTGCCAGTACCACCAAGAGCCCGGACACACCACCGAAGACTGTAGGAACTTATGGGACCACTTGGACTAGCTGGTCCGAGAAGAGAAATTGAAGAACCTCTTACACCATTCCAGTGGCCAGGGGAACCAAACTGGCCAAGAACCATGGAGAGATGCTCCTATGAGACCTCTTTTGGGCACTATAAATGTCATCTCCACCGCTCCAGGGAGGACCGGGTTTTGCCCTTCCAGGATAATGACTGTTGCTCAGCTACCTGCCGAGGACTTACATTCTGAGCCAAAGAGGGCTAAAGGAAACGCTCGACCAGCGTTGAGCTTTGTAGAGGAAGATAAGGTTGGAACCATACAGCCCCACGATGATGCTCTGGTGGTCACGCTCAGGATTGGGGGCTATGACGTGAAGAGGGTAATGGTGGATCAGGGCAGTGGTGCCGAGATTATGTACCTCGATTTGTACAAGGGGCTAAACCTAAGACCCGAAGACCTAACGGCCTACAATTCTCCTCTAGTAAGTTTTGACGGGAAGGTTGTCATTCCGAGGGGTCAGATCAGGCTACCCATACAGACTGGCTCAGAAGTAGTGGAAGTGGACTTCATCGTGGTGGATGCATATTCCCCCTACACCGCCATTGTGGGCAGGCCCTGGCTTCATGCTCTAGGGGTTGTCTCCTCTACCCTGCACCAGAAGGTGAAATACTCGTCGAGGGATCAGATTGAAGAGATTGTTGAGAGTCAATCCGTGGCTAGACAATGCCTGGTGGCCGCCATCCGGCATCGGCCCGAGGCCGAGTCCTCGGCCCATACTAAAGAAGGCTTATAGCAATTAAGAGCTCTGACGTTGCCTATCGATGGGTCAGCCGAGGAGGCGAAATGCGAGGATTTGGTAAAGGTTGTTATTGGTGACGACCCGGAGAATTTCACCTCCTCGGCGCTCCTCCAGAGACCACTCTGATGCTGTCAGAGATGAGGTAAAGAAACTCAAGCAAGCAGGGGCTATCAATGAGGTGTTCTACCTTGAGTGGTAGGCGAATACTGTGGTGGTAAAGAAGAAGAGTGGGAAATGGCGAGTGTGTGTGGACTTCATAGATTGGAATAGGGCATGCCCAAAGGATCCCTTCCTTATACCCAAGATAGACCAGCTGGTGGATGCAACTGTAGGCCATCCTCGGATGAGCTTCCTGGATGCCTTTCAGGGATATCACCAAATACTGCTTGCCCTAGAAGATCAGGAAAAGACTGAGCACTTAGGAGATCTCGGGAACATCTTTGAAATTTTGAAGAAACACAAGTTGTGCCTCAATGCTTCCAAGTGTTCTTTTGGTGTGGGATTAGGCAAAATTTTGGGCTACATGGTAACCCATAGAGGAATTGAGGTCAACCTCGACCAGATTAAAGCGATCAACAGTTTACAACCACCTCGAAATCCCAATGAAGTCCAGAAACTGACCAGAATGACTGCTGCTTTGAACCGATTTATCTCTCGGTTAGCGGATAGGTGCTGACCCTTTTTCTTACTGATAAATAAATGGAAGGGGTTTGAGTGGACCGAGGAGTGTGCCCGGCCTTCCAATAGCTTAAGGATTATCTGTCTCGGCCTCCTATCATGTCTAGCCTTGAGGTTGACGAAGTCCTGTTCGCTTATATTGCTATGGCCCCTCATGCTGTAAGCTTGGTCCTGATACGAGTTAACGGCAGCACACAAAGGCCAGTTTATTATGTGAGCAGGTTACTATATGAGGCCGAGATCTGTTATCTGCCGCTGAAGAAAGCTATTTTGCTAGTGGTACACACCACACGCAAACTCCCCCACTACTTTCAAATGCACACGGTCATTGACCTAACTCAGCTTCTGCTCAAAGCTCTGCTTCGGAGCGTCGATTACACGGAAAAGATTGCTAAGTAGGCCATAATCCTAAGGGCTTTCGACATCAAATATATGCCTCGCACTTTTGTCAATGGTTAAGTCCTTGCGTATCTAGTGGCTGAGTGCACTGAATCCTCGTTAGAAGAAGAAACGAAAGCACAACACATGGGTGGAAAATCGGTTGGCATGATCTTTCAGTAGGGCCCTCTATCCTAGAAAGTGTACATTGATGGTGCAGCAAATTAGAAGGGTTCCGGAGTGGGGCTAGTACTAGTATCCCCTAAAGGGATCACCATCGAGAAGTCACTAAGATTAGGATTCTCGGTCACCAATAACGAAGCTGAATATGAGGCTCTGCTGATGGGAATGGCTATGGTGTGAAAAATGGGCGGAAATGCCATAGATACGTTCTCAGACTCCAAATTGGTCGTCGGATAAGTGAAAGGAGAATTTGAGGCGAGAGATGAAAGAATGTAGGGGTACTTGAGTCAAGTTAGGCACCTACAATCAAAATTCGAATCTTTCAGCCTGTTGCATATCCCTAGGAGCGGAAACACATATGCCATTTCCCTAGCCACACTCGCAACCTCCTCGGCGTAGAGCTTACCTCGAGTCATCCTCGTAGAAGACCTATACAAGCCCACAGAGATGAACAAAGAGATGGTTCATGTTCACCAAGTTAGGGTGGGCCTAGCTAGATGGACCCCATAGCACTATTCTTAAAAGACGACACCCTACTCGAGGAAAAATTAGAAGCGGACAAAGTACCTAGGAAGGCTCATCGGTTCTGGTTGTCCGAGGACCAAAAGTTATATAAACTTATTTTCTGGGCCATACCTGCTATGCGTACACCCCGAGGCAACAAAATTACTCCTTGAGGAGTTATATGAGGGGAATTGTAGGAGTCACACCGGAAGCAGATCTTTGGCGCACCGAGCCATTACTCAAGGCTATTGGTGGCCAAATATGCAAAGGGAGGCACAAGAGTATGTAAAGAAGTGCGACCAATGCCAAAGATTCACACCAAACATACACCAACCAGAGGGGGTCCTTAATCTGCTGACTAGCTCTTGGCCATTTGCTCAATGGGGCTTAGATATTATGGGCCCTTTCCTTAAGGTAGTAGGGAACAAGAGATACTTGCTAATCGGCATGGACTACTTCACTAAGTGGGTCAAAGCCGAGCCTCTAGCAAACATCAAGGATGTGGATGCTAAGAAGTTTGTATGGAAAAACATCATCATGTGATTCGGAGTCCCTCGTACCTTCATCTCAGACAATGGCCTTCAATTTGATAGTAAATCTTTTAGAAGATACTGCTGTGACTTGGGAATTACAAATAAGTTTTCTACCCCAGCCTATCCTTAAGGAAATGGGCAAGCCGAGGCCTTTAACAAAGTCATTGTTAGCAGACTCAAGAAGAGGCTGGATGATGCGAAGGGAAAGTGGGTGGATGAACTGCCACATGTCCTATGGACGTACCGAGTCACACCTCGCAGGTTGACGGGAGAGACTCTTTTTTCAATGACATATGGGGCCGAAGCTGTTATCCCTTTGGAGAATGGTTTCCCAACGTTGAGAACCAGCTCATTCAATCTGACCACTAACAACGGGCTACTAGAGAAGAGTTTAGTCTTGATTGAAGAGCGAAGGGAAAATGCAATGGTTCAATTGGCATACTACCAATATAAGCTCAAGTAGTATTATGATGCCAACGTGAAGCTGAGACCATTGGCACCTGGTGATCTGGTGTCAAGAAAAGTCCTGAGTACTACAAAGAACCTAGGATGAGCAAAGCTAGGGCCTAATTGGTAAGGACCATATCGCATCACCTCAGTGACTGGTCTAAGAGCGTATTTTTTGGAAGACTTAGATGAACATGTAATACCACACCAGTGGAATGTAAACAACCTGAAAATATATTACTACTAATAAGAGTTTCCTTTTTCAAATGTGTTCATTTGTTGTGCAAAGGCATTGCATTTCCTGTTTTTCTTCCTCTATAAGTATTAAAACTGAACCTTAATCATGCCTGAAGTCCTCGAACTAGATGCTAAAGGGAAATTAACACACTATGACATCTTTTATAAGTGTTTAAACAGAACCTTAGTCATGCCTGAAGTCCTCGGACCAGATGCTAAGGGAAAATTAACACACTATGACATCTTTTATAAGTGGTTAAACAGAACCTTAGTCATGCCTGAAGTCCTCGGACCAGATGCTAAGGGAAAATTAACACACTATGACATCTTTTATAACCGTTTAAACTGAACCTAAGCTATGCATAGCTCCTCGAACCACATACTTTGGTAAAATTAACATTGTGTTATTCATGTGTGTCTCACTAAGTGCCAAGGTAGATAGCCAACTCCTCAGATTGATAACTCTGGGTAAGTTAAATGCCTTGATTATTTATCCAAGCGTAAGTTTATTACTATTCGCTACTAGATTCAGCCATCGTAACATAAAGAGCTGCTCCCAGTGTAAATATAGGGTGAACTATTCGTTGTTAGTACTTAACCAAATTACTTAGATTGATAGCAATACACTCTTATTAAAGTTTTGTTGAAAGCAGAGTAGTTAGCAATAATAGTAAACTTCAAAGCACGCAAAGTGAAAATACAAGGGATGAAAGGAAAAACATTAAGTAGAAGTAGGGATACAATATGATTGATGGCATATTGCCATTACACCAAAAAAAAAAAAAAAACTAAGTGCTAAGCTTCTGTCTAGGGAGCAAGAGGGTCATCCTTCTTACTCAGCTGAGAAGTAAGAGCATCCTTGGCCTTAGGATAAGATTTTTATCTTTAGACTCTACTTCTTTCGCCTTAACTTCACCTTCCTTGGCCTTAGCAGCGCCTTTGGCAACCTTTGAGGGCTTATTCTCCTCGCTCTTGCTCTTTTCCTTGATCCCCTCAGCCCCCTAGCCTTAATCAGTAGCTTGGATGGTTAGGGGCTGCTCCGAGGTCTCTTGAACAGGGTCGGTAGAAGAAGGGAGGGCATTTGGGACTGCACAGATGTCTAGATGGTAGTACACGCACCCAAGCTGCCTCTACTCTGAGACTGCAGGGACGCCTGCAACGTCAAGGGCCTTTTTGCGTCAGTGAGCCTCACTTGCGTCTCCTCCACGCCGAGTTGGTAAGACGCTTGCTTCTCAGCCTCGTGTGCCTCTTTAGCCAGTTAGGCTGCCTCTTTAGCCTTCCTCAGCTCAGCCTTGAGGTCTAGGACTTGCTGCTTCTGGGTGGCCAGCTCAAGTTCCATCGTGAAAAGCTTCTTACGCTGATCCTCGACTTGAGTCTCAGCGCTCTTCAAGCCAGCCACAGCGCTTAAGCGCTCGCTCTCTGAGACAGTGAGCTTGTTGGTCAACTTAGTGTGCTCCTCTTTAAGTGCCCCCAAAATCTTCTCAGTCTTGGCACGAGAGTAGGCTTTCGCTCTGGCTTGATTGGTCTTGTCTCTGACCCACTCCTCGGCCACAAAGACTTGTTGGGTGACCTGCATAAAAATAACAAGAGGATTCCATGTAAGAAGAAGAAAAAGTGAAAAAAGAGACCAAGTATATAGTTCAAAAGACGTGTCAAGTCACTTACCATAGCAAGGTCCCTTTTCAGGGACAGGAACAGTTCAGGTTGCTTAAAGTGCTTGTATGCATCCATATCCCTCGGCAGAAGAAGCAGTTGCTCAAGAGCTTCAGCAACATAACCCGAATGCCCTCCTGGAAGTTTCGGACTGAGGCGTCCTAAGGGATGGGGGCACCATCAACACCTTGGGAATCTTCCCTGCTCTCCACGGAGGAAGCTCGTTTGTCTCTCGCATGCTTGGGTTGCTTCGCCCCCTTTGGAAGAACCATCTCTCCCTCCTCTACGTCATGCACCTCTGACACTTTCCTCTTTTTCTTTGGATCAAGATGAGGAAGCAACTTGGCTAAGGACACAGGGAGAGGAGGAGGAGGGGGAAGGTTAGCTAGGACTTGGGGCTTGCTGGACTCCTTTAATGTTGACACTTTGTTCCTTGCAGCCATGAGGTCCCTTAGGCTTTTGTTTCCCTTATTCAAAGCCATCTCATCCTCCTCTTCTTCGGAGGTAGTCTCTTGACGAGAAGTCACAAGGATCGGGACATGGGCACTAGAATGCCTATCGAGCTCGTCCTCGGCGTCTGAGACAGTAATCACCAGCACTCCCTGAGTCTCTTCCTCGTTAAAGTGAAACTTGTCGATCTCCTCTTTGAGCGAGGAGTTTGAGGAGGCAATCCCTTCTTCCGCTGCAGCTTTAGGCAGGACCTGTTGGACCGGTTGTACAACCAAATGAAGGTTCTGCCCAGCTGGTAGTATGACTGGAGGAAGGTCGTCTTGGGTCAAGAAGTCCGGCTTTGACATGTCAATACGGTTTATCCGAGGGTCACCAGCTTTGATGGCTTGTCCGACCTCTTGAAAAACTTGGAGATAGGATCAAAGTCTAGGACCAAGTGGATAGCCCTTAGCTGTTGGTCCTTGCTCACAAAAATTTCAGACCGAAGCAAGTAGTTAAGGGCCGTAACGTTCGTGAGACTAAGCCGAGGAGCAACTTGCCTCCTATCTGCAGAAATAGCCAAGAAACCAAACACAATTAGATAATTGAGGTCCATTATCAAAGGAACGCAAATTGAGGGACGTGGCAGGGTTAAAAAATCTAAGTATTTTGCTAAAGAACCTAACTCTAAGGCATCCCACCTGGCTCTCTCTCTTGGGTTGGGCAGTGGAGACCATCATGCCATGCCCCCGAAGCGATGAGGTAGTCATCTTTCATCCCTTTGTTGGATTTGGGGAGGCACGAAATAAGCCTGACGATGGCTGACCTGGACTTGAGGTAAAACCCTCCATCGGCTTGAGAGTGGCACTCGTACATATGGACCACGTCATGCCATGTAAGGCCCAATCTAAGATGCTCGTTAAGAGCATCAACGCAGCCTAGAATCCTAAACATGTTGGGCGCACACTGATGGGGGCACAGCCTATGGTTAATAAGGTAATCACGAGTTATCCTACCCATAAGAAGGGTCATCCCTCCTTCTATGAATGCTATTATAGGGATGATGACTTCCCCTACCTCTCTATGCAAAACGATTTGCTCCGGGGAGCAATATTGTAAGCCAACTTCATTGGGTATATGGTACCTCTGTTTAAAAATCTCTATTTTTGCGGGAGTGTCTACCAAGCTCGCGAATCTACCCATTTGGTTAATCTAAGACAAAGAGATTGGGATTTGTAAATAAGGAAGTACTAACTAAAGAGCCGAGGAGAAAAAGAAATATTCAGCAAAAAAGTAAATTCGCAGGAAAACAAAATGTACGGTGCTCCTTGATACCTTTAAGAAAGTCTTCAAAAATCAAGAAAGTCTTCAAAAATCTCTTGAGTAAAGGGTGTGAAAGGTTGTGTATCTTAGAGAGTTGTTGAGAGCGTAAGTATCTGATATCTCTAGGAATTTGGAGGCTTGTAAAATGAAGAAAAGATTTCTTCGTGCGCTTTATATAGGGGACGAAAGTAAGTGGGAGTTAGCCCGCTCAAAATTCCAGGAAAAAGCTTAGCCGTTGAATCTGCGCTTCACCGTTAGATTTAGGAAACAAAGCGCTGCCTGGAGCAATTAATTACGCTTTGTGGGCTTCGAAATGTCAGGAGCAATTATGGGGCATGTAAAACAGCGCTCTCACACGTGCGAATCAAGGGGTCAATTGGTGTAACGTCTTAAATATCAAAACCCCACTTTTCTCCTCGAATAAGGGGGAAAAAACTGAAGTTTTGAGGGGCTATTGTAGGGATAAGGATCCAGAAGTCATATATTGGGCATTGGGCCTGGTCCATTGATATTACATGGTCTGAGAAGGGACGAGTATTTACATGAGGGGTTTGCCAATTTTAAAGTCTCATAAATAAGGAGGATGGCGGTCCGAGGAGGAACTCCTCCTCGGACATGACAAATGCGGCTTAAAGCTGTACTCCAAATGATCAAGGTGGTCTTCCCGGAGGCTTTAGCGGTAAGAACGTACGCCATACAATTACAAGAGTGATGGGAACTCAGAAATGTCTAAGGAAAAGCTGCTACCACCACATTGAATGCACTACAACTACTTTTCATGCCGCATTTATGTGGGGAAGACCCCTGAACAGTGCTGCCTTGGCCACCACGACTCACAGAAAGCCAAAAAGGATGTTTGATGGGACAGACACTCAAGTGTGGGATTAAATGATCAACAAGTATAGGATCAAGATGGTCTAGAGGGAACTATATAATGTGAGAGACCCTCCATGAGAGGAGGATTGGAAAAATAAAGAAAGAACACTATAGCAACCAGAGTTACACTTGTAATCAGTTTTATCGACCTATACAAAGATTTGTCTCCTCGGACAATACATTCACCCCATCTTACGCGCTTTGTTCTTGCATGATTGTCTTTCAAACCCATCTTAGCCGTTGTTAGACTCGCTAGGGCCTAGTTCTTTAACTCACTCTCTACAAATTTATTGTATTGGGCTCATTAATCCACAATCTCATACATATTGGGCTTGGACTACAAACCGTGCCCCTACATTAAGTTCATTAATTTAATTCATATCATTTGGCTAATAGCTTAATAATACTATGTAGTAATAGTTTTTTTTTTTTTTTAAATTAAAAAAAAAAAAAGGTAAGCAAATTTTGAACTATTTAATTGCTTATAATTTGTTATTTATGAGTTCGGCATGGGCCAATTAGTGGGCAGTAATTTACTCGTTATGTATTACACTATATAAGGCAACGACAGTGTAGGGGCATGGGATAGTAGAGTGAAGATAGATATGATTTTTTTATTATTAAATTGTTGAGTTGAATCCTTAATAATCTAATGCTAAAAACGCAAAAAAAAACTCTTTTTAATATCTAAATTTAAATGATCTAAAATATCCTCACGTGCTAACCAAAAATATGTTAAAAAATTCAAATAGGATCACCTAAGAAAAATAAGAATTATTCAATGACCATAACTTTTATATCACAATTTCTTTCGCAACTCTAAAAATGATGGATTTTGAGCTATTTTCTTATTACTCTCCCATAAATCCACAAATTTTTCTCCTCTCCCACCATCAAAATTGTGGTATGACACAAAAATTGTCTTCACAAAAATTGTCTTTTAAGATTTCCTTAGGAAAAAATATATGTTATAAAGAATAACTCCAAAACTGTATCTTCTCTAGATATTTACACTAAAAAAAAAATATGCTTATTACATATATGAGCCAGCCGTACCAGTTAAAACTTCTTGGACATCACGCATGTAATATATACTAGCCTCATCAGTGGGTTCTAGTTAGCTCAACTGGTAAAGTCTATGATGGTTATATAAGAGATCTGAAGTTCAATCCTTGCCTACACCAAAAACTGATTGGTGTCTTGGTCTGATAATGAAGAGCTATCATTAGGAGCGGACGCCATAAGTTGAAACTCTCTAAAAAAATAATAATAATAATAATAAAAAATAAAAACCTCATCACATGTGCTTTGCACGGGTAAGGAGGCTCCTTTTTTTTGTAGGTTTTTTTTTTCTTTTCTTTTTTTAATTTTTATAGGAACTTGGGGTACTTTTTTTTTTTTTTTAGAACATGGTGTAGTTTTTTTTTTTAATTTTTTTTTTTTATAATTTTATTGGAACATGAGGATAGTTTTGGTTGTGTACATGGGGTAGTGGGAAGTTTTATAGAACATGGGATAGTTTTCTTTTTTAATCAATTTATGAACCTCATTTTTTATGTTTTAGGAATAAGGATAAGTTAATTAAATTAGGAGTGTTTTTAAAATAAAAAAGACAATAACTAACTTTCTAAATTTTCTTAGTGTGCGCAAGGTTTTGAAATCCGGACTGGACCATATGATCCGACTGGGTTAACCATGAACCGCTCCTTGAGACGGTTCTTTAACTTCCAAAACCCGTTCTACAAAAAAAAACCCAGTGGACCGTGCGAACCTCAGTCGAACCGCCCGGGTTTAAGAACTGTGAACGGGTCTCACGGTTCTCACGGTTCAAGCCTAAGCTCTTTTAAATGAAAAAAAAAGAAGAAGAAGAAGATGAAGAACAAAAGAAGAAGAAAGATGAAACTTAGAACAAGGATTAAAAGAAAGGACCCAATCGTTTTGTTGCTGAGTAGACTCTTTGCTGGCTAGTTGATGGCTACCATTGACTGGCAAAAGCTGAAAGGCTTCCGTGCGGCTGGCAAAAACTGAAAAACTGAGATTTGAACTAGCCTAACTTTGGGTGTTTAGGCCCCGTTCGTTTGGAGTGAAAATAGGGAGGATAGAAAACAATAGGGTGGAAAATGTTGTTTTCCACTGTTCGTTTGGGGAAGGAAAATAGAAAGGATGGAAAACTGGAGAAAAAATTTTCTCTCCGGGCCCACATTTTTTTTCCTCCCAAATTGGGAGGAAAACTTGGGGAGAAAAGTGCTAGTGTAGCACTTTTCCACAAATGCCCTTCCTAGGTTCTCTTCTCTCTCTCTCTCTCTCTCTCTCTTTTTTTTTTTTTTTTTCAACGTGACGTTTTATGTGTTTTTTTTTTGTTTGTCCTTTTTTTTTTCCCAACTGACATGCTCTTATGTTTTTTTTCCTTTTTTTTTTTCAACAAGACCTGATCTATTGTCCCTATTATACTCCTCATTAATCTTCTTTTTTTTTTCTTGTTGATTTTTTGGTTTTTTTTTTTTTTTTTCTATATGACATTAATTTTTACATTATAATAATATAAATTTATATATATAATGTGATAAATTTTATATTATTTAATGGGTACAAATAAATCTATTTCTTACATAATATGTAACAAGGGTATAATAGTTAATTTATATAAATTACATTTTTCATCATTCCTTTTTTTTCTCCAACTAAACAAAAGAGTTTTCCACCCTCTCACTTTTCCACCCCTTCAACCGAACACACAAGAGGAAAAACTAAATATTTTCCATCCTCCCACAATTTTCTATCCTCCCATTTTTCCACTCCTCCAACCGAACAGAGCCTTAAAGTGAGAAAAGAAGGATTTGAGAAGAGGATATTAACAAGAGAAGAGATAAAAGTGAGATTTGAAAGCTCTGGGTACCAGACAGTAGACTTGTGGTTATGAATTTTTGGGATTTTTTTTTTTTGCTTAAAGCTTGCAAGCCACACGAGATTGAAAAAGAAGTTCTGAACCTCCTCACCTCCTACGTGTTGTTGACTTGTTTCTTAGTTAATTTAGTTATTAGTCTAATTCTTAAATCTACAAAGTACAAACCCACCAATTCTTTCTCAAAAAAAAAAAAACCCCACCAATTCGTACATTAATATATTAAATTTATTTATTGCTTTACACTATAAGATTGTCTGATAAATGTAAGTTTTACACTATAAGATTAAACAAATACACACAATATTATATACATCTACAACAAAAAAGATATATGACATTATACACGCTAATGTCTCCCACCATTCAAGTTACTGCTCTTTTAAAAAAAAATTAATTTCATGGGAAAATGTCCATTAAATTTTTTATTGGGTTTCATAAGTTAATTTAATGTGAAATTTCTATTAGATCTCTATATTTATTTGGATTTATTTATTTAATTTTTTAATTTTTACTAATTTAATATATTTATTTATATTTTAAATAATTATTAAATTAATTATGACATCATCACGGTTCGACCTCGATTCGACCTCAGTCCAACCTCAAAAACATTAAACCTCATCATTTTACGGTTCATTGAACGGTCCGGGTTTCAAAACCTTGAGTGTGTATTTTGATTGGGATGGAAAATTAAAATTATTTTACTAGTCAACTTATTTTTGCTACTATTCATGGGTCTCACTGTACTTTTTATACTATTTATGGGTTTACTGCATTATTTCAACTTACTTTTACTTTTATGTACAGTACTTTCAGTAATAAGTTTTCAGTTTCAACAAAATAAGCAGTATCCAAACACACTCTTATGTTGGGTTTAGATTGCGATGAAAAGGCCATAGATGCGCGTTCTGCGTCTACATTTTTTTCCAGTAGGTTCTGTGTACTGTTCACGAGACCCACAAATACTTTTTTAACCAAAAAATAACTTTAAAACTGAGTCCCACAATATTATTCATATATTTAAAAATTATTTTATTACAATATTTTTAATTTTTAATTTTCAGTAATAAGCGGTATCTAAATAGTCTCTTAATATATAGAAAAATCGCTGAAATCTTGTAATATATATATATCACTGTAATCTCATTGTCGGATTGTCATAGTGTCTCCACAACAACTCCACTCAAGTGAAACTCACGCTCTAATAGCCATCGAGAACGTTGCACTGTCACTAAAAATTAAAGGCGAAAACCACATTTTCGTCCCTACATTTTCACTCAATTCTCATTTTGGTCCCTAACTTTTTTTTTTACCGCTTTTAGTCCCTATTCTGAAAAACGCGTCTCGTTTTAGTCCTTTCCGTCAGTGCCCTAACGGTGAAGTCCTACGTGGCAAACGGAACGATTAAAATAATAATAAAATTTTTTATTTTGACATTAAAAAATACCACGTCATCATTTAAATTAAAAAATTAATTTATTAATTTTAACTAAATAAAAAAAATTAAAAACAGAATTAAAAACAAAAAATTACATGAATTAAGATCTAAGAGGGTCATGAACAAGAACAACAAGACCACAAATTCAAATCCAAGATCACAATTTCAGATCTAAAAATACAAACTCAAATCTAAAAACACAAACTTAGAAATTAAAATCCAAAAACTAAAATCTCAAAATCACCATTTTTTCAAACCCATCAAAATCATCAATCCAAACAAAAAAAAAAAAAAAAAAAATCTCAAACTCAGAAAACCCATCTCAAGCAAGCAAACCCAGCAAACCCACCTCAAGCTTGTGCTCGAAGTGGTCAAGGCAGTACCCATATCTCTTTCTGTGAAGATCTATATAATCTCCTTGAGGCTAAAACAACAACAACAAAATTAATAAAACCAGTACACACAAAATCATCTATGAAATTAACAAAAGGAAACTGTGAAGAGAAAGAGAAGGTTGAGAAAAGTGAACCATGGGGCAAGATGAGGGAAGAGACGGCTGGGTTCAGATCTGCGGCGGTGGCGGAGTGCTTAGATCGGTTCGAGGGAGAGATTTTTGGGAGCTGATGAGTCGGGATGGGTTTGGGAGGGGAAGGGAGGCGAAGAGACGGGATAGGTTTGGGAGGGAAAGGGAGGTGAAGAGTCGACTGGGTTTGGGAGGCAAAGGGTCTCGTGGCGTGCTCAGATCGGCGGCGAGATGCGGGAAGAGACGGCTGGGTTCAGATCAGCGGCGGTGGCGGAATGCTTAGATCGGTTCGAGGGAGAGATTTTTGGGAGTTGATGAGTCGGGATGGGTTTGGGAGGGGAAGGGAGGCGAAGAGACGGGATGGGTTTGGGAGGGAAAGGGAGGTGAAGAGTCGACTGGGTTTGGGAGTTGTGGCGTGCTCAGATCGGCGGCGAGATGAGGGAAGAGGCGGCGGCGTGCTCACATCTATATTTACGGTGGGAGGGAGGAGAATCGGCATGCGACAGTGGGAAGAGATTTTTGGGAGCTGAAATAAGATCGACCAAGACTCATGTTTGAGGTGGTTTGCTGGGTTTGCTTGCATGAGATGGTTTTTCTGAGTTTGAGATTTTTTTGTTTGGATTGGTTCCATTATATTTTTGGATTGATCTGGTATTTTGGGGTTTTAAGGATTTGATGATTTGGCTGGGTTTGAGAAAATGATGATTTTGAGATTTTAGTTTTTGGATTTTAATTTCTGAGTTTGTGTTCTTAGATTTAGATTTGTGTTCTTGATGTTCTTATTCAAGACACACTTAGATCTCAATTTATGTGATTTTTAGTTTTTAATTCTGTTTATAATTTTTTTTATTTAGTTAAAATTAATAAATTAATTTTTTAATTTAAATGCTGACGTGGCATTTTTTAATGTCAAAATAAAAAAATTTATTATTATTTTAATCGTTCCGTTTGCCACGTAAGACTTCGCCGTTAGGGCACTGACGGAAAGGACTAAAACGAGACGCGTTTTTCAGAATAGGGACTAAAAGCGGTAAAAAAAAAAGTTAGGGACCAAAATGAGAATTGAGTGAAAATGTAGGGACGAAAATGTGGTTTTCGCCAAAATTAAACGATCCCGTCCTCAATCATTGGTCCGTGTTTCCCACTCGTGCCGACTGAGAATGCAGCATGCTATTATTTCCCCCAGCTCCCCATACTTACTTCCCCGAACTTCTCTCCCTCCCTGTGGAATCTTCGTTTCTTTTTATTGGTTCGTGCCAACGAAACCTTGCGTTGGACCGTCATAATTATAAATAAAAAAAATGGGGAACATTCAACAACCAGTGTCAGATAAAACTAGTTTTAAATAAATAAATAAATCAATCAAATTCAGTTTTGTTCTGGCGTAAGTATTTAATGAAGAGATCCAAAGAGAATGTTAGAGCATCGCAGCTGGAAATCCTATCCTATCCTATTTTACCATTTCAAAAGTTACTTTATCAATTATACCATACAATTTTACAATATACTCAACATCCCAACTTTTATTTTCCTATTCTACTCTTTAAAATAATATATCTACCCAATAAAATAATATATCCCAAATCCATATCTATTCTCTTTCATCTCTTTCCTCTCTCTGATTTTTAACTCTCTTCCTCTGTCTCTCTTCCACTGAAACCACCACCACTACCTCCACCATCCAAAAAGGCTACAAAATACAAACAAACTACCCCTGCTTCACTACCCATTACCCACCACCACCAAAACAAAACCCACAAATTTTTAACTCTCTTCCACTGAAACCACCACCACCTCCACCATCCAAAAAGGCTACAAAACACAAACAAACTGCCCCTGCTTCACTGCCCATCACCCACCACGGCCAAAACAAAACCCACAATTTTTTAACTCTCTTCCTCTATCTCTCTTCCACTGAAACCACCACCACCTCCACCAACCAAAAAGGCTACAAAACTTAAACAAACCACCCCTGTTTCACTGCCCATCACCCACCACCCACCACCGCCAAAACAAAACCCACAAATGACCAATAAAAACCCAGCAAAATCATACCCATAAATGAGAAACTCGCACCATAAATGAACAAAACCCATAAACCGATCTCTGCGCCGATCTCCACACCCAATGCCCAACGGCGATCTCCACATGCACAACGGCGATCTCCACATCCCACGCCCAACGGCGACCTCCATGCCCAACGGCGATCTCCACATCCCACGCCCAACACCTATCTCTACGCCCAACGCCGATCTCCACACCACACCCAAACACCGTTCTCTGCGCCAAACCCCAAACGCCGATCTCCACGCCACCACACTGATCTGCAACGAGAGAGAGAAGAGAAATAATGGCTAGGTGGTGGCTTGCCATGGCCGGTGACAGTGGGTCAGGCCATGGTGTGGTGGCTATGGGGTTGAGTCTGAAGAGAGGAGAGCTGAATGAGAGAGAGGGAAGATAGAAAAAAGAAAAGGAAATAACGAGAGAGAGAGAGGAGAGAGACAATTAAAAAATAATTTTTAGAAATAGGATTGTGCTACAGTAGCATCTTATTAATAAGATGCTACTGTAGCACAATTGTAAAAATTTTTACAATTCTGAATGTTTACAAGTCCAAATGCTGGGTGTTTTTAGGGCTTTTATGCTAAATCCATCTTACATTTGGCATATCCATGCCCAGCTGCGGATGCTCTTAGTGTGCGTTTGGGAAGCGCAAGATCCAAACAGAATGTTAAAAGTAATAAGGGGTACGTAATGGATGTCGATGATAATGGTAAAGCGTTGTGACTCTTGTGAGTTGTGACCAACATAAAGCGGAGACAGAGATGAATTTGGAAATTCGGTGGGCCCCGTACGACTACAATTAACAACTTGGGAGAAAGAACTTTTTATTTTATATTTTTATATGCTCCTTTTAAACAAATAAACAACACGGTTACTTATGGAATATGAACTATGAACCTAATATTTTATACAATCAAAATAAAAGTGAGGCTTTGTTTTGCAGAAACTGGAAGCGTAGTAAATTTTAGTTTTTGTTATATTTTTTTTTTCTCTCATACTGTCATACATGCAACGTAAAATGAATATTATATGCTTTTTTTTTTTTTTTAATTTAAGACAAACCTTTCCCATTTGTGTGAGATGTCATTAACTCAACTTTATCAAATATTTAATAAATATAAGAGTACATTTTACAATAAAAAAAAATTACAAAAAATAAAGTTATGTCTCTACAACTATTAGAACAATTATTTTTTTTAAGAACATTATTGAACTAATTCAAATATTTGAGGGAGCTAAATCTTATTTTTGTAGGCTAAATTTTGAACACATTAAAATTCATACTTGGTCTCAACAATTTATACTACCATAAAGAAAAATAAGAGTTGGCCCGGTCAAGGGTGAAAGTCATCGAATACAAATCCATTTGGTTGTGGAAACACTTCCAATCAAAAGTTACACTCAAACATTCCATTGGACTCAACAATTTACACTACCACTAATCATTTTGCATTTAGTTTTTTATTTTTATTTTATGATGAAAGAAAAGAATAGATGATAGTTGTTGTGTGTAAAGGAAAAGAAACATATTAAAAAAATTAAAAAACTTGATATTTGGATGAAATATAGTATAGAATAGATAATTTAATATGAGATTTTTTATAAAATGGTTGTGTAAAATAGAAAAAATATGTTCTTATGCTAAAATAAGCAGAATTTTTTGCATGAATGGATATAAAAGCTCTTATATTTCTTCTTCTTTATTAATTTATTATTTTTTTGTGAGAATCAATAATGCTTAACCTAAAAGCACTTCCCTAGTATGCTCGTAGGTATGGATTAATCTAAAAGTAATGATGGGTGTAGAGACTGGGTTTGAGCACTTCTCCTATTGGATGAGTGGACCCAAATCCAACTAGCCCTGTACAATGAATTTGTAGAGAGTGGATTTAAGAACTAGGCCTTAGTGAATCGGGTAACGGCTATAAGGAGTTTTACAAACAATCAATCAGAAACGAGCCAGGCTTCTGCAAGAAAATTCGTCCTCGGCCCCTTCCGAGGAGTCTTACTCTAGTACATTCAATGATCCGGAATCGTTGGGATTGCTCCCCCCTTTCTCCTGGAGGACTCCTTGAATTATATACTCCCTTCCAGTTGATCTTGGCCCTCCATCTGTTGATCATACAGGTCACTACTTGAGTGCTTGTCCCATCAGCCACCTTCTTCAGCTTTCCGTGAACTGCAGCAACCTAGACAATACTGCTCAGGAGTCACCTCCTCATTAATGCGGCCAGAATGTTAGTTGTGGGCATTTAATGTAGAGGTGACAATTTCTCCTTGAATTGCTCCCCCACCATGCTTCCATGGTTGATCCATTGTACTTGTCTTTTCTTTGGGATGCTTTGGGAGGCTGCCGTTGATGGCGTGTTGCCCTTCCCTTCCATGATCTCGGCTGTCTGAGGATAGTATCGTCCTCGGCGAGGTTCCTTGGGAGCCTGGGCGTCTTGTGTTCATCCTCGGACATTCCTACCTCCTCGGCACGGGCCTTTGGGCCTAATATGAAGTGGGATGGGGTCACCAAAAATCCTGGGCCCCACAATGGGTATGTAGTGATTGGTTGCTTTGACAGTTGTCGAGTTATGAAAGAATTCCCCTAGTATGCATGTGGGTATGGCTTGGTTGACAAATAGTAATAGTAAAATTAACATGAGAAAATTATTGTATAGTTTCGAACTATACTCCTCCCTCTCACAGAAAGGTCGGTCCCATGATGGGTGGAATTCACCTCTATGTGAAAGGGAGAGAGAATAGTCCAAGACTATGCAATAACAGCCCATTAACATGACCCTTAAATTAATTACCTATTCAATGATAACCCTGCACCCCAAAATTCTCTCTTTGGACTTTCTTATTTCATGTTCCTAGTCACTAAATATATATTTTTTAAGGAAAGTTAATACCGGTTTGGTTGCATTGCTTTATTAGGAGAAAGGAGAAGAAGGAATAAAAGTTCCGCTGGGCTCACTTTTTCCAATCCTCATATTTTGGATGGATTTAAAGAGAAAACCTGACACTTAAAAAATGACACTTCAACCTTTTTTGACATGAAATTTACATTTTTATCCAAGATTGTATATTAATCTCTCTAGGTGGGTATAAAAGTTAAAAAAAAAAAAAAAAAAACACATTTCTTTCTTTCCATTTTCTTTCCCTTTACAATCAAACGGAAAGCAAAATAATTCTTCTCTTTTTTTTTTTTTTCTTCTTTTTTCTTACTTCCAAACATACATAAGAGAAATGTTTTCCTTTCCTTTTTTTTCCTCTTATTTTATTTTATTTCTTTTCTCTTCCCTCAATTCAACCAAACAAAGTGTAAATATACTAGCAGTTCTGAAAGGGGAAGTTTTCACTTTAAAGCAATGAACAATTATCTTAAATGAAAATTGATCTTGGAAAGTTAAAAAAAAGAAAAATGCAACATTCAGGTCATCAGCATTAATTATTTCTTTAACTTGTAACAAAGTTAGGAATTAATAATGTATTACTCGTGACGTGAGCATTAGTAGAGATGATTGGTCACGTGGAGAATAATAAAAAAACATAAAATAAACGAAAACATATTTTTTCTAGATTATTCAGTAAAATAAAATAAAAAACCACATCACTAAATATTAAAAAGGAAATTTAATGCAAATAAAAAATCACATCACTGAATACTAAAAAGGAAATTTAACCAACACCACCTAGGTACTGCGTTTAAGTTTGGGATAAACCCCATTTTAGTTCCTACATTTTCACGCGATTCCCACTTTAGTCTCTAACTTTTTTTTTCACCGATTTTAGTCCATATCCTGGAAAACACGTCTCGTTTTAGTCCGTGACGTTACATCAGAGACGGAAATTGCACAGCTGGCAAACGGAAAAAATTAAAAATATTAAAATAATGTCCACTATGTCCACGTGGCTTTGCACGTTAGCCTCTAAATTAAAAAAAATTAATTTATTAATTTTAACTAAATAAAAAAATAAAAAATAAAAATAAAAACCAAACTCAGCAAGAACAACAAATTTAAAACCCAACAAGTACAAGATCAACAAAACACAAACCCAGCAAATTTAAAACCCAAAAAATTAAATTCAAACCCATATTCGAAAATCTGGATTTGATTTTTGTGTTTGATGTTTTATGTAAATTTTAACTAAATGAAAAAAAGGAAAAAATTGAAATAAAAATAAAAACCCAGAAAAGTAAGAAAATTCAAAACCCAGAAGGAGAAGGAGAACAAGAACAAACCCAGAAAATTCATACCACTGTCACTACCAAACCTCCATACCCAAACCACTAAGATTCATATCCAAACCCACTACCGAGCCACAAACAACCACTAAGATCCATACCCTTCAGTTTTGAGAGACCCACACAAGACCCAAGATCCATACCCTTCAGTTCTGCCAAGCCACAAACCCACCAGCTAAACCAACCCAACAACCACCGAAGCCAACCCAGCCACCATCGAATCCAACCTAGCCAACCCATCAAATCCAACTGACCCACAACGAGCCAAGACCACCCATGGCGAGCCATGACCACCCCACCCACGGCGACCCATGACGAGCCACGACCACCTCACCCACGGCAAGCCACGACTACCCATAAGCAGACACCAGACCACGGCGATCTGAATCCCACCCATCCAAAGCCTCCGTGCTGATCTGTGCCACGCTGATCTGAGGCCCAAAAGCCAATATTGAAAGAGAGGAGAAGCTTTCAAGGTGAAAGGAAGAGAGGAGAGAGCGTGGGAGAAAGAGAGAAACTCTGACAGTGAGAGGAAGAAAGAGAGAGTGAGATTAAAAAATAATTTTTTGGGTTTGTTCTTGTTCTTGTTCTCCTTCTGGGTTTTGAATTTTTTGGGTTTTTGAATTTTCTTACTTTTTTTTTTTTCATTTAGTTAAAATTTACAATTAATTTTTTGTTTTAAAAAAATGACGTGGCATTTTTGGGTATTATTTTAATATTTTTAATTTATTCTGTTTGCTAGCTGTACAATTTCCGTCTTTGATGTAACGTCAGGGACAAAAATGAGACGCGTTTTCCAGAATAGGGACTAAAATCGGTGAAAAAAAAAAGTTAGGGACCAAAGTGGAATCGCATGAAAATGTAGGGACTAAAATAGGGTTTATTCCTTTAAGTTTTACAAAATAAAAAACAAAACAAACAAACCAAAACAAAAACAGAAAAAGCAACAAATGCAGATCCCGTAAAAAATACCTCAGTAATCATTGGCTTCATCCTCTTCGGGAGCTTCATTTAAATCGAAGTTAAACTTCTCATGAGAATCAAGGTCTGCCTCTGGTGGGTCTGGAGTAGGAGACAGAGAAACATTCAAATCAATTTTGGGAGAAGTAAGGACTTTCTCTTTTGGTTCAGGAGCAGCTTGCATTTCTAATTTCAGAGAGACAGGCACTTTCTCTTGTGGCTCAGTAGCGGGAAGCATATTCAAGTCAAATTTCGGAGAAGCAAGAAAGCCTTTCACTTGTGGCTCTGGAGTAAGCATATCCAATAAGTTGGGAGAAGCAGGAAAGACTTTCTCTTGTGGCTCCCTCTGAAAATTAACCCCTAGGTCCCCTCTCATCCCTGTAGAAGTAGAAGCCTCATAGGTTGGAGGACGAGGACGAGGATCAGGAGGCAGTCCCCACCATGGTCGGTCGCCATGCGCTCTCATATGTCCACATAAAGCTCTCACCTTGTTGAACCGTTTGCCACAAACCCTACAGTAAATTTCTTCAGGATTAAGCCACATCGTCAACTTTTCTTTCCGAGCCCTGGAGTTGCTTCGTGCTCGAGAATCACCCCGAGCTTTTTTTGTCATGAATCTCATGATCTATAGGCAGTGAATGAATGAAAGGAGTCAAGGATTCTGATGAAATTTATTTCTTTCCGGTAAAACGTGGGTTTTTGTTTTTCTAAGTTGTGTGGTGTGTCTGGGTCAGGACTCAGGGTCATGGTGGGGGGTTTATAAAGCACTTACTTGGGTCGCCTGCAGACAATAAATATATTGTGGGTTTTTGTTTTTCAAGTTGTGCGAAATAAACATGTCCTACCAAGATGGACCCGACAGGCCATTTTGGTCCATGACTATGTGTAGTGTAGAAATGCCTTTCATTAAGTTTGAGAGCGGCCCTCAAACTACAGAGAGTGGCTCTCAACCTTTAGAGAGTGTCACTCTCTAAAGTTCGAGCTGTCACTCACAAACTTTGTCCAATCAGGGAAGGCATTTGGTGTATTTCCTAAAGTCTGACTCAAACCTAAAGTTTGATTCAAACTTTAGAAATGCCTTCTCTTTGCATTTCTAAAGTTTGAGTGACAGAACTCTCTTTTTAGAAAAGGCACTACTACACTGTGTGTATTGTAGAAACAAAGAGAGTTCTGTCACTCAAAACTTTAGAAAAGGCACTACTACACCATGTGTGTAGTGTAGAAATGTCTTTATTGAAGTTTGAGTCAAATTTCAGGGAAGACATTTCCACACATGGATCAAACAATATGTCCTACCAGATTTTGTTTTTCTAATGCATCACTAGTACTAAATAAAATAGAGGATAACTCAAACTTCAGGAAAGGCATTTTTACACATGGACCAAACAATATGTCCTACCAGATTTTGTTTTTCCCTTTTCACATACAACAAATCATCACTAGTACTAAATAAAATAGAGGACAACGTCCACACCATTAAAAATTAATTTCATATTGAATATGCTACAATAATTAAAAATTTTCTTTTTTGAATCTACCCTAGATTATTATATTAATTAATTCAAAAATCACATTAGTAGAACTAATAAAAAATGACATGGCAATTAATAGAGTAATAGAGAATATGATTTTAGATAAAATAGAATGGATCCAAATAATACATATGGCCAACCATAATTAATATGTTAAGGATCCATAGTCAACCCTCAAAATTTAGGAAATAAAACTTTGTTTGTTGTTGTTGTTTATATGACAAAGGCAATTTAGTAAGCCTAATAAAGCCATAATACTTAATGTATAGAGACACGAATCACATAGTTAACCAAAATATATAGTAGGGTGATGATGCCAAAAAATTCACCAGTGAGCCACACGTTACTCGTACACTCTAAACAGCACCTACACAATAAAGAAGAGAAAAACCTCGCAAAGAGCACCGGTGTGGTGTCGGCCAAGTACCCTCCGAAGGTTAAGTTAGAACTTCTTCAACTCTAGAGTGCTAGAGAGGGGTTAATTATGTGTACCTCGATTTGTGATGGTATTCAGGCTTTTATAGTAGTAGAGGATTAACACATCTCTTCCTTTGCGCGGAAGTCTTTTCCTTATAGGACTCTTCCTTGTTGAATTCTAAACGTGATTGACAAGGTGTTTCCTTGTGGAGAAGACCCATACTAACGAGCGTATCTTCTAGAATCTTATTTGTGCTAGAATTCCTTTGATCTTGGGATTCTTTGATGTGTTCTGTAGGTATTAGGCCCGTCCAGCCTCGGCCCGTGGATGATGGCCCGTCAGGCCCATATTATGAAGATTTTTTCCTCTTCAGTTGCCCCCTCACACCATGAGTCCGTCAGTCTTTTTAGGACACATAGGTTGACGGTTCATGGTTAAGGCATGACGGGTAAGAGGCCTGTGGGTCGACGGTTCTATACCCTGGCAAAATATCCAACAAACATTATGACACGTGTCGTCCTTCCACTGGATGTTGTCTTGGATCGAGGCGTTGCCTCGTCTCCCGTGTAATCTCTTTATAAATATCAAGCCCTCACCTCTCATTTCCCACTTTTGCTCAGAAATACTTTGATCAGAGCGCAATCCGTCATCCTTGTCAGACTTCATTGCCTAGTTATTCGCATCTGTCACAATCAAACTTTCTCCGTTCACATTATACTGACTGGTAAGTACTTTTTTGTCCTGTCTTTCTACTGTCAAATTACTTTTTATACCTCAACTTCATACTTCTGTTACCATCTTCATAGACCCGTCATAGTCTTAGGTTTTGTCGTCACTTGTAGGCAATGTCTAGTGCGTCGAGTAATCAATCATTCGTCCGTGACGGGGCGGACTATGAGGAGGTATTCCTGTCAGGTAATAAAGACCTGGACAGTCCCAGCGACGATAGGAGTCCATCCGCCTCTTCTCCGTCCTCAACAAATGAGGATATGGAATTGGTTGAAGTAGAGTTTGACGATAGCGAAGAGCAACAATTAGGACCCGTCGTAGGGGCCGATGGACCAAGGAAGTTCATCATGCTTCCAGAGTGGACGGTTAATGATTTTACATCAACCATTAAGGAGAGCCACTTCAAAACTCTTAGGGCCAACTATCAGATTCCGGATCATATTCCCATCCGTCTGCCTTACAAATCAGAGAAATGTTATTATGAAGGGGTAGAAGGTGTCGGAGTATACGAGCAAATGTTGAAGGCAGGACTCAGGTTCCCACTGAGCTCCCTTCATCGTGAGCTGCTAAAATATTTGGGTTTGTCCGTCAACCAAATATCCCCCAACGCCTGGAGAGTCTTCATAGCAATGGAGATTCTGTACGGGGCTTGGTCGGACGGAGCTAGGAGGTTGACGGTACGAGAGTTTTTACATTGCTACCATCCAGATGAGATTGACAAATCTAGGGGTATATATAGTTTTGTACCTAGGAGTTCGCTGCTAAAGGTAATATACAAAACCCCAGACTCCAACAGAGACTGTAAGAGTCGTTATTTTTTCTTAGAGGGTGACGGATGGATGTGTCGTCCAGGGGAGACAGACCACATGCCTGTTGACACAACATGGGGTATACTATCTGAGAATGGTATGTGTCCGTCCTAATGTGTGAGGATCATTTTTAAACCGTTCAGTTTATTTCAAAACTTTTCTAACCGTCCTCTTTATTTGCAGTCCGACGACGCCCACAAGTTAGCATTGAGGAGTTCAGTTTTCTTGAAAGAATTTTCAACAAGACCACACCGGAAGAAAGGACCTGGGCAAAATTGGTCAACCTTGACACAATTTGTTGGTACTGTGACGGACCTGCATCTACACAAGCAATAGTCAAATACGAAGCAAGGATCCGTCAGTGTAAGTCCGTCGCCTCAATCCTGATCGAATAATTCCTTTGTTTTATGAAGCTAACTTTATCCGTTCATTTTTACAGAAATGGATATCGCCAAGAGAAGGGCACTTATACGGACTAACGCTGCAAAAAACAGGGAGGCCAATGTTACAGATCCCAAGGAGGTGACGGTCTCTACAAAGAGAAAGCAGCCGTCCAAGGGAGACCGTCTTCCTAAGAAGCCTAAGGTCCCCTTGGAGCCCGTCGTGGGGCTTATGGCTGAAGGTGCCAAGACGGCCACCCCACCCAAACATGGGGCTGGTAAAGGTCTGATGAAGGATCCGTCCTCCGACCTTAAGAAACCACCTCCCCTTCTCCGGGACGACCCCAGATATGCTTTGGAAAAGCTTTCTTCCATTATCACCTCCGAGGATTACGAAGACCTGGGTAATCACTCGACGGAGGCTATGGGTGAGACAAGTTTATTTAGCATTGCTCAGGTAAACTCCGCCCATCTCATATCCGTCTATATTTCATCCGTCTTATCACTGCTTTTGATTGAAATTAAACTATTTCCCATCTTTCAGACCATGGTCATGGTGAAGGGCCTTATGGGACGGTGTCTCAATCATGAGACGACCTTAGGCCGTGTTCGTGAGAAAGCCAAGATGACGGAGGAAGAGCTTGCAGAGCTAAAGGCATGGAGGGTCGTCCAGGAGAAGAAGTTTAAATCGGTTGAGACGAAGAGAGAGGAGTACTATAGGTTGACGGATGAGCTGAGGAAAGTCCTCGAAGATAAAGAAAAAGAGCTCCGTCTGGCAAAGGATGCTGCTATCCAAGAATACCATGATTCCGACGCCCTATTGTCAGAGCTTGGAGATTCTTATAATGATGGTTTTGACGAGGCTATTCGTCAAGTAAAAGCATTATATCCAGACTTTGATTTGTCGTCCGTCAATATTAATGCTCAAGAACTTACCTCCACTCGTCTTGCCCACTCTGAGGACACGAACGAGCTCTTTGGAGAGAACCCACCCGTCAGTGCTCCTGGAGATCAGCAAGCTGTTGAAAGTGATCCGAAGGATGGCCAGGCCCGTCGCAGCGAAGAGAAGGAAGCCCCCAACTTAGTTTAAATTTAGTTTTATCTATTTATTTTTCATATTTATGTAAAGGTATTTGGGGAACAATTTATGAATCCGTCATCTTTTCACTGTAAACATTCCCCTTTTATGGGTACTTGATTCGTCAACTTTCCTTTATTTGCTTGGTCTATATATTCTGTTGCTTGGAATCCATCTGTTCACTTTATTTTATTTGGTTGGTGAATTATACCGTCCTCTTTTGGACTCCTCGGACTAAGACAGACACCGTCCTTTCATTATAATTTTGTTTATTTATAAATCTGTTGTGTTTTGTATGCTCAATCTGTCTACTCAGGACCTTAGCACTTTGGTATAATCAGTTCATTAAGCGGGCCATATGTTGTGTCCCTTCATGTTTGGGACCTCGTCTATTTTAGACTGAGGATCCGTCCATGTAGACTAGACATGATCCGTCTACCCTGTGGACTAGACATCCGTCCAAGTTGCGGACTTTAAGGAATTTTATTTTATTGGGATGATCCGTCCATATAATGAAATTTGTAGGGATTTCCATCCTATAGGGCCGATCCTCTAAATTATGGACTTTATATCCGCCCACTTTATGGACTTCGTAAAAAATTCCAACCCTCTTGGGTGATCCGTCCACCTTATTGACTTGTAAAATTTCTAACCCTCTTGGAGTTATCCGTCCAATTTATGGACTCCGTCCACCTTATAGACTTGTAAAATTTCTAACCCTCTTGGGGTTATCCGTCCAAGTTGTGGACTCCGTCCACCTTATGGACTTGTAAAATCTCCAACCCTCTTGGGGTGATCCGTCCAATTATGGACTCCGTCCACTTTATGGACTTTTGTAAAAAATGTAGAACAACAAAGTTGCCTGAATAGTCATCTGATTAATTAAAAAACCATATATTTGTAGAAAAGTACTTGCCCCCTTGGGCTTAAAAACATATTGTAGCAAAAATTGTTCTTAAGTAAAACTAGTAACTTGTAGAAAAATCAAATAAACTGGAAAACTAAAACTTGTAGAAAAGTCGAAAAATAAAATGTCGTTGTGCTTCAGGTCTGCTACTGGTAGTACTTCCGTAGGTGCTCCACGTTCCATGGGTGTTGTAGCTTTTGCCCGTCTAGAGTCTCGAGGTGGTAGGTTCCCTTCCGTTGCCATGATGTGATCCGGTAAGGTCCTTCCCAGTTGGGGCCGAGCTTTCCTTGCGACGAGTCTTTGGTAGTACCCATCACCTTCCGAAGCACAAGATCTCCTACCTGAAACTCTCTATGCCGGACGTTGGAGTTGTAGCGTTTAGCCATGAGATTTTGGTACCGTTCCAGTCTTTGCTCTGTTGCTGTCCGAACTTCGTCTATTAGGTCGAGCTGAAGACGCATGGCATCTTCGTTTTTGTCTCCGTCGTAGTTGTCAACTCTGTAGCTTGTGAGTCCCACTTCTGCTGGGATGACAGCATCACTTCCGTAGGTAAGTTGGAACGGCGTTTCTCCTGTGGGAGTTCTTGCGGTGGTTCTGTATGCCCATAAAACGCTTGGTAGCTCGTCTGGCCAGATACTCTTTGCCCCCTCGAGCCTGGTCTTGATGATTTTGAGCAAGGACCGGTTTGTGACCTCAACTTGCCCGTTGGCCTGTGGATGTGCTGGAGAGGAGTAGTGGTTTTTGATGCCTAACTCCGAACAAAAGTTTCGAAAGGTGCTGTTGTCAAATTGCTTTTCGTTATCGGAGACGAGTACTCTGGGAATCCCGTACCTGCAGATGATATTCCTCCAAACAAAGCTCTGAATGTTTCTCTCCGTGATAGTGGCTAGTGCTTCCGCTTCTACCCACTTGGTGAAATAGTCGATGCCAACAACAAGAAATATCAGCTGCCGGACTCCTGTAGGGAAGGGACCCATTATATCTAATCCCCACTAGGCGAATGGCCAAGGGGCTGTCATGGGGGTCAGTTCTTTAGATGGTTGTCGGATGAGATTGCTGAACCTCTGACATTTGTCGCAGGTCTTGACATAAGCCCGTGCGTCCTTAAGCATTGTGGGCCAATAGTATCCAGCTCGGATCAACTTCTGTACCAATGACCGTGCCCCCGAATGGTTGCCGCATACACCCTCGTGGACTTCTCTCATTACGTAATCTGCTTCGTCAGGGATCAAACATCTTAGGTATGGTTGAGAAAATCCTCTCTTGTATAAGATGTCTTTTATCAGCACGAACCATGACGCTTGGACCTTTAGTTTCCTTGCAGCATCTTTTCCGACGGGCAGTACGCCTTCCTTCAGGTATGATAATATTGGCGTGGTCCAATTGCTTTCTATACTTACTTCCTACACATTTACCTCATCATCAATGAGTGAGGAGATTTGGACGAAGGACAATACCTGTTCGGGGATAAGCATAAATTCTGCTGATGCAGTTTTTGCTAAACAATCGGCACATTCGTTTTCCTCCCTTGGGATTTGAACGAATTTGACTTCGAGGCTGCTAATACGACTCTTTACTTCCTCCAGGTACTGTTTCATCTTCTCACTCTTGCACTCGTAGCCGCTATTGATCTGACTTATCACCACTTGCGAGTCGCAGTGTACGATCATGTTCTAAGCGCCTGCTGCTTTAGCGAGGTCTAGCCCTGCCACAAATGCTTCATACTCTGCCTCGTTGTTGGTTGTAGGGAAGTCTAGGTGGATCATGCACTTAATCTCATCTCCTTCAGGGGTTTGGATTACTACACCAGCCCCTCCTGCGTGCCTGTTGGAAGATCCATCCGTGTAGATGTTCCACTATGGCACTATTTCTGCCCCCATGCCTTCCGAACTGGTAAATTCTGCAATGAAGTCAGCAACGACCTGCCCTTTTATCGCAATTCGCGGGCGGTACTGTATATCGAACTCATTCAGTTCTACTGCCCATAACGTCATCCGTCCGGCAGTCTCAGGGCTACTCATGGCTCTCCTTAAGGGTTGGTCCGTCAAAACTACAATTGTATGTGCCTGGAAGTATGGCTTGAGCTTCCTTGCCACCGTTACTAGCGCGAGGGCGAACTTCTCTATTTGAGGGTACCTTTCTTCCGCTCCCCGGAATGCCTTACTTATGAAGTAGACGGTTTTCTATGATCCGTCTTCCTCCCTGATTAGGGCGGCACTGACTGCTGCTTGCGAAACTGCTAAGTAGAGGTAGAGTGCTTCCCCTGGCCTGGACGGGCTGAGTAATGGCGGAGATGATAAGTACTTCTTCAAATCCTTAAATGCTCTCTGGCATTCGTCCGTCCACTCAAAGGACTTCCTTAAAGTGCGGAAGAAAGGAAGACATTTGTCCGTCGCTTTCGAGATGAACCTGTTCAAGGCCGCAATTTTACCGTTCAATCTTTGCACTTCCTTGACCGTCTTTGGCGGCTCTAACTCCATGATGGCCCGAACCTTCTCCAGATTAACTTCTATACCTTTATGGGACACTACGAATCCCAAGAATTTCCCTACCGTCACACTGAACACGCATTTGTTCGGATTCACCTTCATATTGTACGAACGGAGAGTGTCGAACGTTTCTTAGAGATCTGTCAGGTGATCAGGTTCGAGAAGGCTTTTTACCAGCATGTCGTCGACATACACTTGTACGTTCCTCCCGATCTGGTGTGCGAACATCTTGTTCATCAGTCTTTGGTACGTTGCTCTCGCGGTCTTGAGCCCAAACGGCATCATCTTATTGCAAAAAAAACCTTGGCTGGTGACAAAAGAGGTTTTGTTTTCTCTTGATCAGCCTCGTCCATCTTAATTTGATTGTAGCCTGAGAAGACATCCATGAAACTCAATAGCTGGTGTCTTGCCGTTGAGTCTACCAAGGTGTCTATTCGAGGTAGCGGGTAACTGTCCTTTGGGCACGCTTTGTTGAGGTCCGTGAAGTCGACACACATTCGCCACTTCCTGTTAGCCTTCTTAACCATTACTATGTTTGCTAACCAGTCGGGGTAGTATACCTCTCGAATAAAGTCTGCTTCCAGTAGCTTCCCGACCTCTTCTGCAATTACTTTGTCTCGCTTTTGAACGAACACTCGCTTTTTCTGTCGAACAGGCGAGAATGCGGGGTTCACATTCAACCTGTGAACTATGACTGGGCGATCAATCCCGGGCATGTCCTCGTGGCTCCAGGCGAAAACATCCTGATTCATCTTGAGGAATGCTGTGAGGGCTTGACGTGTTTGTTGGCTGGCCAACGTCACCATTCTGGTCGTTCGTTCAGGTCTTGACTCATCTAGTGTTATCTCTTCTAGCTCCTCGACCGATTTCGCTGTGGTCCGCTGCTCTTCTATGCACATGATTTGCTGGTGGTCTTCCATCTCCAGCATGGCAATGTAGCACTCGCGGGCGGCCACCTGATTTCCTCGTAACTCGCTAACCCCGTACTCCGTAGGGAACTTAATCATCAGGTGGTATGTTGACGTTGCTGCCTTCCATGCATTAAGGGTAGGTTGTCCGAGGATAGTGTTATAAGCTGATGAGCAGTTGACCACAAGGAATGTCACATCCTGAGTGATCTGCTAGGGATAATTGCCTACCATCACCGAAAGCGTGACTGCCACAATGGAAATACTCTCGTTCCTTTAAAGCCTACCAGCGGGGCGTTCGTCGATATCAGTCGTTCCCTATCAATCCTCATTTGTTGGAACGCCGGGTAATATAGGATATCTGCCGAGCTACCATTGTCGACCAACACTCAGTGCATGTTGTATTCCCCCACTTGTAGGGTAACAACCAACGCATCGTCATGCGGGTGGTGAAGACGTCGTGCATCTTCTTCTGAAAATCCGATTATTGGGCTATCCCTCCGTGCTACTTTTGGTACTGAGCCCGTCAGCTGGACGTTCTGAACCATGCGAAGGTAAGTCTTTCGTGCTTTTTTGGATGACCCGGTTGTCGCTGTTCCTCCTATGATCATCCTTATATCTCTGATTGGGGGTCTAGGACGCTCATTATCCCTTCAGGGCTGTTGCTCTAGATTTGGGGGCTCCATCCTCGCTTTGCTGACGGACTTCTGTAATTTCCCTTGCCTGATAAGGGCTTCTATCTGTTGCTTTAAATCGTAGTAGTCGGCTGTGTCGTGGTCGTGATCGCGATGGAAATGGCAATACTTGTTTCTTGATCTTTTGCTGGGGTCCCCTTTCAGTTTCCCAGGGAAGGTTAGAGTCCCTTCGTCCTTGATTTGCATTAGGACTTGGTCTATTGGGGCAGTAAGCGGGGTGAAGCTTGTAAACCTTCCTCCTGGTGGTTTGGAGCGTCTCTCATCCCTTCTGTCTCCCGTTCTCGCTTTCTTCGACCCTTGGTCCAGTCTCCCTTCTTCCTGTCACTCCCTTTTTCTGGGTTTTTCCTCCTGAGCCAGCAGTGCGTCCTCGACATTCATATATTTGGTTGCCCTGTAGAGTACTTCAGACATGGTCTTTGGGTCGTTCTTGTATAGGGAGAACAGAAACTTACCCTTCAGTAACCCGTTTGTGAAGGCCGCTACCAGTATTTTGTCGTCGGCTTCGTCGATGGAAAGTGCTTCTTTATTAAAGCGCATTATATAAGATCTCAATGTTTCATCCTCCCGTTGCCGAATACTCATTAGGCACGCCGTGGACTTCTTATAGCTGTGCCCTCCGATGAAGTGTGTGGTAAACTGAGCGCTTAATTCCTTAAAAGTGTTAATGGAGTTTGGCGTCAGTCAGCTGAACCATATCCGTGCGGGGCCCTTGAGCGTTGTTGGGAAGGCCCTACACATGATCTCGTCGGCCACCCCTTGAAGGTGCATCCAGAGGATCCTTTACTCCATCATAACTGTCTATATGCGGCATACGAAATTTGTGGGGTGGGGGGAAAGAGTTGATGGCCGCAGTGAACGATGCTGCATTCTTCTGACGGAGCTGTTCTTCCAAGTCGTGATTCTGTTTGGTGAGGCGTTCTACAGCCGCGGCGAGAGTTCGAACTTGTCTCTCGAGGGCAGTTGTGGGTGGTTTCTCTCCTTGAACGTCGTTTGTGGTTGCCATTGAGCGAGTGAGTACCATGCAACCCTTTTGTCCGGGAAACTTTAATATGGTTTACGAATCTTAACTGTAAGCTTCCCACAGACGGCGCCAACTAATGATGCCGAAAAATTCACCAGTGAGCCACACGTTACTCGTATACTCTAAACAGCACCTGCACAACAAAGAAGAGAAAAACCTCGCAAAGAGCACCGGTGTGGTGCCGGCCAAGTACCCTCCGAATGTCAAGTTAGAACTTCTTCAACTCTAGAGTGTTAGAGAGGGGTTAATTATGCGTACCTTAATTTATGAGGGTATTGGAGCTTTTATAGTAGTAAAGGGTTGACATCTCCTCCTTGGCGCGGAAGTCTTTTCCTTATAGGACTCTTCTTATATGATCCTAAACGTGATAGACAAGGTATTTCCTTGGGGAGAAGACCCATACTAACGAGCGTATCTTCCAGAATCTTATTTGTGCTAGAATTCCTTTGATCTTGGGATTCTTTGATGTGTTCTGTGGGCATTAGGCCCGTCCAGCCTCGGCCCATGGATGATGGCCCGTCAGGCCCATATTATGAAGATTTTTACCTCTTCATAGGGGATCACTCATTGAAATAAATAAAATAAATAGACAAAAAGAAGTAAAATTTTCAGGTATTAAGTCAATAAATAATGACTCCAATCCATACAAAGATAAGCATGAATTATAAGTATATACCATTTGAAAAAAAATTTAACTTCTCATTGTTAAATTAACTTATTTCTTTTATCGAATTATAAAATTAATTAACTGTGACTATGTGCATTAGTGATTGAATATTATGCCACGGTCAGTCTGGGCATGGCATTTTTAATCTTATTAATTAATTATCTTATTATTAAGCATACCAATAACTAAGGTTAAATTCCTCAAAAAAAAAAAAAAAAAAAAAAAAAAAAAAAAAAAAAAACCTAAGGCTAAATATGATAACATTTCATTTCTGATGTAAACAATTTAAACTAAATTTTGTCACAAATAATGCTGCAGAAATATGAGCAATTAGACAAGGCTTATTAATTGCATGAGAACTTGGCTACAAATTTATAAACCTGCAAATTGATTCTAAAATTGTGATATGTTGGCTAACATCAAATGGGACAATGGCTCTGACACTAGCTCCATTAATTTGCGATTGTAAGGCCCTATTAAGCAGAGCGTGGACCATCCTCCTATGTCGCATCTTCCATGAAACTAACAGTGTTGCGGATAGCCTAGCCAAGAAATGAGTAATTCAAAGAAGTAGTCCAGTGGAATATGCAATGTGTCTTAGGGAAAAAGCACTCCTAAAGAGTATTTCTTAACATCCTTGAATGGTAGACTCTATCAAAGGAAGGATGATAGACCAACTTTTATAAATACTAATTAATTTAAAAAAAAAAAAAACATCTTCTCTTTCTAAAAAAATAGTGATTAAAAAAAATTTAACTAGGAGAAGAATAAAAAATAAAAAATAAAAAGGCACTCAACTTTGTTACTTGTATAGACCCCACTACGTTTCCTAAAAATAAAAGAATAACAATAATTATATATATATATATATAACTGAAACCTTTGACTTTTGGTTGACCTCTTCATAAGTTTCCACATCAACATTTTTTATTTAATTTTTTTTTAATTTTTTGATTTAATTCTTTTGATTTTATAGTACCAAATTGCAGAAAATTTATTAACTTTTTTTAAAAATATTAAATTTAGTTGTTTGGTGCCATATAACCACTATACTTAAAGGAGAACTAAATTATCACCTAATCAAGGAATTTTTAGATAATCCTAATAAACTATATAATAACTCCATTAATATAAATCTATTTCAAAAAATGAAATATATCTTCATTAATTTGATAATTTTTATTTGATGACATTTAAAAAAAATTCTATCATATTTTCTTATATCTATCAATCACTTTTTTTTTTCTCCTCTTTTTTTAATTTTTTTTATATCAACGTTGATTAGAAATTATAATTTCAATAGGATTTAAACTCTATAATTATATCAAATGATACTCAACAAATATGTATCATTTTTAATTTCAATAGGATTTAAATTTTATATCAAATGGACTCTACCAACATATTCATTCTTTAAAAAAAATTATATAACCAAATTTGATTAGGAATCCATAACCCTATATTAGAGATTATTTGTTACAATTTCAACTTAGCTTTTCATTCCTGTATTATATTTTAAATAGTTTTTTTTTTTATTCTTCGAACACCACTCTGCTATACAGTCTCCTGCATTGATTTTGGTTTTGGAGTGCCTTCAAAACAAAAAGTATGTAAAGTTTTCTTATCAGATTTAATGTTAACATATATGAGAGATATTTTGGTCAATTAGAAAAAAGTTTGGTGAAACATAAAAGGAAAAAGAACTAAAGAGTGCACAATCTAAAAAAAAAAATAGTGACTGTATTAGGCAGAGGCTTTTGGAGATTATTGTTTTTACTTTTGGAATTTTTTACATTCATGTGTATGTATGCATTAGGTTTAATTGACTTGAAATTATCTTTGAAACTTTGGTTTAAATCTAAAAGTAATGATGGGTATGTAGCGATTGGTTGCTTTAATAGTTGTCGAGTAATGAAAGAATTCCCCTAGTATGCGTGTGGGTGTGGCTTGGTTGACAAATAGTAATAGTAAAATTAACATGAGAAAATTATAGTATAGTCTCAAACTATACGCTCTCCCTCTCACAGAAAGGTAGGTCCCATGGTGGGTGGAATCCACCTCTTTGTGAGCGGGAGAGAGAATAGTCCAAGACTATACAATAACAACCTATTAACATGACCCTTAAATCAATTCCTATTCAATGATCAACCCTGCCCCCCAAAATTCTCTCATTGGACTTTCTTATTACATTTTCCTAGTCATTGAATATTAGGGCTGTAAACAAACCAAGCCATTCATGAACAACTCGGGCTCGGCTCGATAAAAAGCTCGTTCAAGTTCGTTTGTTTATAAATCAACCAAGCTTGAGCCTTAGTTTTAAGCTTGTTTGATAAACAAGCCGAGCCTAAACAAAAAAAATTGTTTATGAACAAGCTCGTGAACAATAGAGCTCGATAAAAACATGCCGAGCTTAGGCTCGTTTATAGCTTGATATACGTTTACTAAATAAACTCATTATTATGACATTACACATATGTTTTAGAATGTTAATTTATAGCTTGTTTATTCATATATGTTTTGGAATGTTAATTTATTTAGATTTCTAAAGATTATGGTTGCATGGATGACAAATTTGGATGTAAAAATTGTATTTTGAACAATTACTCAAGCTATAGACAATGCACTACAAGAAAAACGAGCTATTGCGGCGGGCCAGAAGTGCCGCTAAAGCCCAAAAAAGCGCCACTAAAGGTACATTTAACCTATAGCGGTGGGTGCTATTGCTGCGGGCCGTCCCGCCAGTGCTGCAGTGCCGCTATATGTCTATTGCGGCAGTCGCAAAAAGCGCAGCAATAGATCTGCCATTTAGCGGCGCTTTTGGTCTATTGCGGCGGGCTAAAAACCGCTGCCATATGAGGTTTGCCATTCAAGTCAATTGGCCCTTTAGCGGCGGGCCTATCCCGCCGCTATAGGTTGTCACCTATAGTGGCGGTGAATAAGCGCGGATCCGGATCCTCTCCATTTCCCTTGAAATTGGAGAGGGTCCAGTTCACGGCTTAGATTGATTTAAAATCAATCTATCGCCTAAAATCAGCCACGCCATCTAAAATGCACTTAACAGAGCAATGTGACAAACTTAACGTTAGTTTTCAACGTTTCTTCTG
This sequence comes from Quercus aquifolioides, assembly GCA_019022515.1. Taxonomy (NCBI): domain Eukaryota; kingdom Viridiplantae; phylum Streptophyta; class Magnoliopsida; order Fagales; family Fagaceae; genus Quercus; species Quercus aquifolioides. The sequence goes on along the minus strand of CM032331.1, from coordinate 7,512,063 downwards.
TCGTTCTCACTTTCTCTGTCTCTCTCATCAAAAATCCATGGCTCCTCTCTCTCAGTTTCTCCCTCACTCTCCCTAGCGCTCCACTCTCTCGACTCTGACTGCGCCTCCACCAGTCTTTCCACCTCCACACTCTCCATTTCCAAGGGAGGGAAATGGAGAGGATCCGGATCCCTCTCTTCTCTCTTTCTCTCAACCGGGTTTCTTTTTCTCTCTCCCCTAACGCTCCACTCTCTCAACATCCACACTTGCTTTGTGCGTCTCCCTCAACCTCGTTGGTCACCGCTGCTAGCATACCCAACTCAGACCCATTAGCAAAAAAAGAAAAAAAAAGAAAAGAAAAAAAGAAAGAAAGAGCAATTGACCATCTGAAACCAAACCCACAAACACTCACGCCTACGATCCCTTTTTAGACGCAGATCAAGAGAGAGCAAGGGTTGGGGTTTGGAGAGAATCGGGTGTAGAGAGAAAAGTTGATACTTTTGGGTTTGATCTAGGGAGGGAAGTGAGATTGAGAGACAGAGAAAGAGATTTTGGTCAGAAGAAGCCACCATTGGAGGTGGTGGTGAGTGGTGGTTGTGATGAGCCATGGTGAGGCTGACTTGGGCTTGTTTCAGAGACCACCGGCAGGTAGTTTCCCCTTTTATCTCTTTTTTTTTTTTTAATTAATTTTTTTTAAATAAACTCTGTTTGGTTGCTGGGAAAGGAAGGAAAGTAAATAACAGTGTCACAATTTTGTTGATTGATTTATTGCTGCTGAATTTAATTCTATTTTCTTTTATTTTTAATGTTTTCGGTTTCTAGTGTAGGAATTTAAATCACCTGTTGAACCAAATCAAGTCTTATATTGCCTGCATTTTTTTCAATTGTTTAAAAATGCCTAAATCCTTGTAATTTGTATTCAATGGGCTTATTATTAGGAATGATGAAAGCTTGAACCTTGAGCTATTTGACCAAAGCTGACCAAAGCATGAATGTTCAATACACTGAAAGGTTTTCACAGAAAAATTTTGGCAGCATATATTCCCATTTGGAGGTAATTACACAATATTGAATTTAAAGTCTTCTTGTAGACGTGTTGTTAAAAAGGCATGCTTTTTATTATGTTGAATGATCCATATTGAGTGTCACTCCTTAGATATAGAAGAAACTAAATGAGTAGCACAAGTGATCAAATTTCGTAATTATACAAAATTTACTTTTTCAGATTTTAATTGTCTTGGCATCCCTAGAAACTGCTACAGATGCATATCAATAGCCATGAAGTTTGTTATTTATAATTTCTATAATGAAATTGGTTCTTTAATCTTAGTCTTTTGGATTTAATTTGTAGTCACTTTACTTCCACAACTCAACTGAAAACCATCACAGCTCAATACTATGCTTTGGGTATGGTTGAATATGCTGTGATTAAATTTTTGTTTGATGGTGAGCTTGTGTGGTTATAGCGTTTATTTGGATTTGAAACCAATGAATGGTGGTTGGATGGACGTTTTTAGATTTAGGTTGATTTCAAAATGGGTTTCTATTTATGTGCTTTATTGTGTAAAAAAAATGCAGTAGGTGAGTGCAAATCTAAAAATCTGGATCTATAAAGGGTAAAGTAATGTGTATTAATCTTCTCTCATTGTTTTTTCCCCTTTGCTTTGATTTTTGTTATTGCCTTGCTTCTTTGTTGTTGTTGTCGCCTTTGAGTCTTTTGTTACCGCCTTACTAGTACCCTCTTTAGCAATTTTGGGATTTTTTTTTTCTTTTGACATTAACTAGAAATTTTGTTGCTTGGTCAAGAGGTATTCTAACAATCCTTATGACAATTTTCACTTTTGTTCTAATTTTTCTTAAGTACGTGTTATTTCCTAAATTTGGATTTACCATACACTATGCAGCAATGTATTATTCCGGTGGGACAATATGTTTGGCCTGTTGTAGTTCATTTTATACATACAAACTATGGCTCTTGACAGATGAACTTGTGAGGAATTTTTTTGCTATCTTGAATTGTTACTAATCATACTTTATAAGTTCAGCCCAAATTTTAGGTAATAAATTACATATTTTTATATGTTTGTTAGTGCATGCCCAAAATATTCTGGGTTCAAAATCATCTTCCAAAATTTGGTGATTTTATTTTTCTTTTAATAAAACTTTAAGTTGCAAAACTGAAAGAGTAAATTAAATTAAATTGAAAGAGAAAAATGGTTTGGTGTTTATGTGGTGCCAAATTGCAACGAGTTTTAGAACTTGTTTTCTTTTTACTATGGTAATGAATCGTTGACAACTTATGTTCTTTTTTCTATGGTAATGAATTTATCAATGATTCATATAATTAAAAAAATAATGTTCTTTACTATTGTGGACCTGTGGTAGATATGTGATATCATTAAAGTTCAAATTATTGACTTTAATGATTGTAACCAAAATAAAAAAAATAAAAATTCTATGGTTAGTGTACTAATTTTAATTTGTTTTTCAACACTGTAGGATGACAGAAGCCAAGCCTACTCAAACTACCGTAAAGCTAGATTTGTTCATGAATTTTTTTTAAAAAAAAAAACTGTTCATGTAATTTTAAATATAAAGAACATGACTCTATATGTATTTTGGTTGGGATCATAATCAAGATGTGGTTATTTTGACTTTCTTGAAACACTGGAATTGCATATTCATATTGTGAAGCTAATTTAGCTTGGTTATAAAGCCTTTTTATTTTAGGTTTTGTTCATTTGGCTGTGGATAACAATTACAATGAAATTATGTTGTTTACAACAAGTGATAAGGAATCTGGTGGCCCTACTATTAAGAGGAGATTAATACACAATGAGAACAAAAAATTCTCACAAGAAAAAGTACATATTCTAATGTCATTGTGCATGTGCTAGAATTTAGCTTGAATAGATTATTTCCCACGGAATGTCAAGAGATTGAGATTGATATACAAGAAGAAAGCATCATTTTGACTTGTTATGTACACATCAAAGGCCAAAACTCATAGAAGTGATCTCAATAAACCTAATAATCACAACCTCTTAACTCATAGAAGTGATCTCTAAACACCTAATAATCACCTCTTTCTGTTGGCCATTAGGCCTAGTAGCATCCACATGCTCAATGTAAATCTTATTTACAAAAGAAAAAAGCTTATTTTCCCCTCATTCTCAAAAATACATACATTATTAGCTTGTCTTTGAGACTCAAGCCATGTGTAAAAGGAATGAAGTACTTAATGCAGATTAAACCAATGGAAAATATCTTGACAGGTTCATTGCGATGAGCATTTTTTTTTTTTTAAGTAAATTCAACACAATTTCTCTATAATTATACAGCAACACAACAAAAGTTCAATTACAAATTTACGATGAATATAAGAACCACAATTAACCAAAGAAAAAGTGAATGTAATGGATAATAAATCAGATGCATATCTATAGTTATCGAAGTGTCACACTAATTTATAACAAACAAAAAATCAGAATTTAATTTACAATACAACATAATATTGTGACTCCAACAATGTATCATTCCCCCAAGAACAATTCCAGTTAAAACAATGGCCTCGAGTAAAAGCATGTAAAAGAATCAGTTATCCTTCCCCTAAACAAGTTCTCTTCAAGGAGCTTCTTGAATCGAGCAAGTATATGTGATGAAGCATAACAGTCCAAGTCTGCATTGTCAAAGTAAAAAAACATGTTAAAAATGGCAAACTTGATGATTACACTCAAGCTCAACCTGACTTCAAAAAATCAACATAATTAACCCTTCAAGAAGATAACATACACAACTAAATAAATGAACCAGGACAGTGCATAATCTAATTGCAATACATTCAACAAGAATAACCAACAAACAATTAAGCATAATTTAAAATTCAGGGACATCATTTGGGAAAGTGATGAAGGTTCTAGACAAGAAGAAACCATCAACTCCAAAGGTGCAGAAGAAAACTTGACTTCAATAGGCCAATTGAAGGAATAAAACCTCTGTTGCCAATTTGTTACTAAATAATTGTTAGATATTTAGAATAGAAGAATAACAACACAGGAGAATTTCCACTTATAGTAAATGTTATACATTGAGCAAGGATTGGTTATAATAGAATCAACGTAGTACACATCAAAGCTTGAAGGACCTTGGAGATCTTGGTATTTTTGAAAGGAACCCTGCCATTCTTGCCAAACTGTGTTGGAGAATGGCATAGTACTTTGAAGTTCCATTGGTCGAACTTCAAAGGAAGGATGTATAGTTGGCTGCGTATCTCGTATTTGGACAACGTGCAAAGATGGAGGTATAGTTCTTAATAAATGCTTTAACTAGTCCATTTCTAATAGAGACTCTGCTTGCCTATGGGGTGATTTCTAGCTGTCGCAACTGACAACAACAGAAGTTCAACTAAGAAAAATTCCTTCAATTAATTTGTTATAAGAAAGCCCTTTGTGCCATTTATAACAATAGGACATAAATTTTCCTACATTGGAATGAAAACAAATAGATTCTAACTAAATAGAATGTCACTACCAACCAATAGAAATCCCCAAAAATCTAAAGCTGGAAAAAATTACCCATTTTTCCAAGTACAAGAAATTTGTGGAGTTGCCATAACTGATATTGCTCAATCACTGGTTCAACAGGTGATTTCAATTCCTAAGCTAGAAACCAAAAACATAAAAAATAAAAGAAAATAGAATTAAATTCAGCAGCAATACATCAATCAACAAAATTGTGACACTGTTATTTACTTTCCTTCCTTTCCCAGCAACCAAACAGAGTTTATTAAAAATTAATTAAAAAAAAAAGAGTGATAAAAGGGGAAACTACCTATCGATGGTCTCTGAAACAAGCCCAAGTCAGCCTCCCCATGGCTCATCACAACCACCACTCACCACCACCTCCGATGGTGACTTCTTCTGACCAAAATCTCTTTCTCTGTCTCTCAATCTCACTTCCCTCCCTAGATCAAACCCAAAAGTATCAACTTTTCTCTCTACACTCGATTCTCTCCAAACCCCAACCCTTGCCCTCTCTTGATCTGGTCTAAAAAGGGCTCGTAGGCGTGAGTGTTTGTGGGTTTGGTTTCAGATGGTGAGATTTTTTTTTTTTGCTAATCAGTCTGAGTTGGGTATGCTAGCAACGGTGACCGACGACGTTGAGGGTCAACGCACAGAGCAAGCATGGACGTTGAGAGAGTGGAGCGTTAGGGGAGAGAGAAAGAGAAACCCAGTTGAGAGTAAGAGAGAAGAGAGGGATCCGGATCCTCTCCATTTCCCTCCCTTGGAAATGGAGAGCATGGAGGTGGAAAGATTGGTGGAGGACAGTCTGAGTCGAGAAAGTGGAGCGCTAGGGAGAGTGAGGGAGAAACTGAGAGAGAGCCATGGATTTTTGATGAGAGAGACAGAGAAAGTGAGAACGACAAAAGAAACGTTGAAAACTAACGTTAAGTTTGTCACATTGCTCTGTTAAGTGCATTTTAAATGGCGTGGCTGATTCTAGGCCATAGATTGATTTTAAATCAATCTCAGCCGTGAACTGGACCCTCTCCATTTCCAAGGGAAATGGAGAGGATCCGGATCCGGATCCGCTATAGGGCTTCATGTACAACATACCCTATGTACCTTTTAGTGGCAGTTTTGCCCACCGCTGTATGTTTGAAGCTTTGGAGATCTTCAATTATTTCATAATTTTAGTCTTTCAGCAGCAGTTTTTGCCCGCCGCTATAGGTTTTTTTTTTTTTTTTTCCTCCTAGGTTCCAAAACCACATTTCTATTACAAATAACCTATAATAATTTTAACTCCACTAAAACATTACCACAAATGTCTCCAAACATTATATTAACATAGAAATATATTATCAAATATATAACATTGTAATAACCACATCATAAGATTAACAAAAAAAAAAAATGTGGTCCTTTGAATAAAAGGACCGCTTAAATTAAGCTAATACAATAATTAAAGTTTCAAAGTGTTTAAAAATATCCTCCAACATTTGCAAAAAATGCGGTTGTTCAAATGTAGTTCTTTGTACACAAAAAGTCCTCAAACACCAATAACTTAAAAAAGCTCATAATAAGACCTTGTGGATGACTCCAGCCTATTTCAGAAATCTATAAAAGAAGCCATTCACTCATAAATTTAACTAAACCAGCAACTTTCTAATGCAGAGAAATATAAAGGTCATCTAATGTTCTTCTTGCACCTTTATACGTGAGATGACTACGTTGAAAGTGAATGGGTGATTTAGGATTAGAGCTCCTCCTAAAAGTAATTCATACCAATGATGCTCTCCAGAGATCCTCAAAAGAAATAATATACCCATATAATATTGACTCAAACTTGCTTGCTAACAATATTATTGGCTCAACCTTAGGAAAGAAGAATGATAGGCTAACCTTCATTTGCTTAGACAAAACATTTGAATGGAAGCAATGTGTCACGCAGAGACATACATACGGCCATGATACAAGAATGACCTCTCAAGTGCACAAGAATAACTGTGTTGAACAACCTGAAACAGGTACTCTATTAATTAGGCCCACAACTGGAATTACCAGAGGGAGAACATAAAGAATTATATATACTTATATATATGCAATTTGAAACTTCAGGAGATTAAAATTACCGCTAGAGCAGAGTATACTTATATATATATGCAATTTGAAACTTCAGGAGATTAAAATTACCGCTAGAGCAGAGTTTATGCAACTCACCTTTAGTAAAATAACTGTGTTAAACAACCTGAAACAGGTACTCTGTTAATTAGGCTCACAACTGGAATTACCAGAGGGAGAACATAAAGAATGATATATACTTATACATATGCAATTTGAAACTTCAGGAGATTAAAATTACCGCTAGAGCAGAGTTTATGCAACTCACCTCTAGTAAAACAGTCAAATATTGTTTGAAGAGGCCCTGGCTTTTGATGAACCACAGTTGGCCCTTGTTTATCTAAAGAAATCCTTCTTCAAGCATTAGCTCCAGCATAGCCATTCACATCCCTAATGGTAAATTATTAGTCATTACAACAGAAAATTTAAATTTATTAGAAATGAAATGATAATACTAACAATAACACAACAATATTTGAATTAAGGTTCCATCCTAGTAATAAAGAATGACACATATCTAAAAGTAAAATAAATTGGACCAGCACATGTGTATTTGTTCCATGAAAAGGAAAATAATGTCTACAAGAAGATTAAATTGTGTCACACAAAAGCCAAATTCTGAGACCCTATCGCCATCATCAAATTCATATACCTTTTTTCTATTATTATCTTGACTATTCTATCAAAATAAGAGGGCTCCACTGCCATGTGGACCCACGATGTAGACCTTTTCAGCATATTTATATATATATATATATATATTATAAGCTTAAACAGTGACTATATTTAAAAATTGCTTCAGCCCAGCTAAGCCAAAGAATGTGAACTAAGTTTGTACACCACGTGACAAAGTTACATCAGCCAGACAAAAAAAGGAAATGGCAGCAGTCTGTATTTTCCCAGCATAATCAAAGAATTATTTAGAAAAATATTTCACAATCATTACTCGAGAGAGAGAGAGAGAGTCCCACTAGCATTGGTAAGCATTAGAACACTAGCAATAAGCTCTAAACCCTCTCCCTCACACACAGACACGCATGCATTCTGTTGTGACTCTTTGCTTCACACGCATACACACTATGGTTTTTGTCTACAATACTTTAATCTACACACTTTTCAAACACCAAGCACACACACACACAAACACGGACCCAGCACTTACTCCCACAAGTGCATTAACAATTGCAACATGCTGATACTGAGGTGATGATCAAAATCATGTTGGAGCTTAAGAGCATTCTTGATCATTGAAGGTTCACACCTAAGCACTGCAAAAAGGTAAAGTCATCCATAATGTAATTTTTATTAAGGTTGCACTTTGGCTGCTGCAAGATTTAAATTTAAATGGTTGAAGATTAAAACAAGTATTAACTGGACATTCAGCCACAATTATGCAATTTATAGACTTTGACATGAGTTGAATTTTGTATAAAGATTATTACCTAGTGTTGGTCCTGTAAGATCAGGGGACTTAGGAGGAGTGATGTGGATACAATAAATACTCAAGCTGCTCAATTGGAAGCCTGAGTTATACTAACTATTAAAATATTAATAGGTAACAAGGTTCAAAACCCTGTACAGTTCCCCATGTAGACCACAAGACCTAATATCAATGTATTTGGTCATATTCTATCCAAAAAAATAAAAAAAAATGTATTTGATCATAGTTTCAAAAGCAATTCCCCATCCTAATACTGAAGTAAGATAGTCATAATGTCATATATATATATATATATATACACACACTCTTTGTATGACCAAGGGGCTATATATACTATTTGGGGAATCTAAAGAAATCTAATATTTTAATATTATAATGAAAAAGCAAATCATCTAATATTATAATCTTCATGATGTGATTAGCTGCTGCCATAGCTGGATTGATAGGACCACACAGACAAGCAAATCATTTAGGGCCATACACACATTTAAAAAAAAAATTGAAAAATAATGAAAAAGACATCGTTGGAAATATTTTCAAAACTAATTAATAGGTAGCTATATTTGGAAATCTTAAAGGATTTTTAAAATACATTACTACTAATAAACCAATGGTCTGGCCCCTTGTTTGTGGATACTTTTGTACCACCAAAACTCATTAACAGCTCAGACTGGTTCAAAATTCCATCTAAATTTAAAGATTTTGATCCAACTTGGCATTGAATTGTTATCTCCTTCTAAAAGCTCTATAAAAGTACATATAGCATTATAAATAATTTTTTTATAAATAGTGGTGGGTTAATGAGCTGTTTCCTGTGATGCTGTTAACTCATTAATTATTTTTTATAAATAATTTATAAATAGTTTATAAAAGCTCTATAAAATTATTTTTTATAAATAATGTTTATAAATTATGTCAGTTGATGATGCATTTTGTCCAAAACCAGCCAAAAAAAAACTACTGTAGTACATTACAGGTAAAGAAATAGTATAAAAAAAATACATTCTCCAGTTCTATAACCAAACACAACTTCATTCAGAGTAATTACATTTTCGTGAGAATTTTAAATTAATAATAAAAAAAATAATATTAAAAAAATGGTATTTAAGCAACATTCATTTAAGTAAAAATTCATTCTATTTTACCAGAAAAATCTATCTGCACCATAGGCGTATGAAAATATATCTAGAATTAAAAAATAAAGAAGGCATCAATCCCAATCCATCCCTAAAAGTGTTTTGTCACCACACACACACACACACACACGCACTATTTTGCCTTTACCAGCTTCTAATCAAAACTCCTACACACACACACACACTTTCAAATTTCGATTTTACTGGTTCCAAGAAAAAATTCCTACACACAATCACTCACTCACACACACACAAAAATTCGATATTACTAGTTTCCAATCAAAATTCCTAAACTCACTCACTCACTCACACATACAAAACTTCGATTTTATTAGTTTCCAATCAAAATTCCTACACACACAAATTCGATTCTACTAGCTTCCAATCAAAATTCCTACACACACACACACACACACAGATATATATATATATATGTAAAGATCCAACAAATCTTATACTCTCTATCTTCTAATCTAAGCTAATTTCACATATAACTGCAATAAAATAAAAGGCAAAAAATTAAGAAAAATCAAAGTGAGTTTGAATTTCAATTTTCACCACCTCTTTTCACAAACAGATTCTTCTTCGCCATCTCCGTGTGCAACACCGACTTCGACTCCGCATCAAAAACCATCTCCTACACCAAAAAATCATTCAAAAACTATAATTCAATTCAAAATCCAAAAATTTTGAGATCAAACGGTCCAGACCTGAAGAGCGTCTTTGGCGGCGAGAGCGAACTGAGCGTTGGAGAAGAGAGCGAATCCCATAGGCTTCTCGCCTTTGAAGTTAACCTGAGAAGCTTCGTAGCCAGGTAGCCACCGCAGAAGGTTTTGCAGCTCTCTCTCCTTCACGTCTTCGGGCAATCCCGTGATGAAGATCGTGCGGACCTCTTCGGAGGGAGCGATTGGCGGAATGTGCGGAGGAGGAGCGGCGATTATTTTTTATTTTTCCCTAAAAACTACTAGGGTATTTTTATCTCTTCCTCAATTAGCACAAACGCCTCCTGGCTACGAGACCGAGTTGATGATTTTCAGTTGGGAGAAGAATCGTTGACTGAGTTCTTTTGAGTAAGAAATGAGGAGGGATCCAGAGGTAGTTCCAGATTTCAGAATAAGAGGAAAAGGAAGAGGAAACGACCTACAATTAAACTAGAGCTCAAAGTGAAAAAAAAAAAAAAAAAAGCTTCCAAACTATGCTTGACAGTAGCGTCTCTTGAAGAGAGAAAAAAAATTTGGGGAGGCCGACGGCTTTGGAGGAAGAGAAAAGAATTTGGGGACGGGGGCGGCTGGGACAAAAAAACTATTGCTAGGGTTTTAAAATCTGAAATAAGAGTTTTAAAATTTTAAACAAATTATTAACAGAATCAAGTCTCGAACTGAGACCATTTGGGCAAAACACGTGTTGCACACCGCTGAGCTAGTGATGCGAGTATCGGTTATGGTCACATAAACAAATATATATATTTATTAATTATATATAAAAAACATATTTTATTATATTATATTATAATAAATTATATATATTTTATTACAATTTAAATAAATATAATTTAAAATGTATAATTATTATTATATATAAATTATCACATAACAAAAATTATCACACGTTCTATCTTATTAAAAAAAATTTAAAAAAAAATTATCATAGCCATTATATATAAAATTTATATAAGAATTTTAATATGTAACTAACAACATTTACTTTTCCCATAAAAAAAATTAAAAAAAAAAAAAAAACTACGTTTACTTTTTAAAAAAAAATAATATGACTAATTGGATGGTCAGATTGAGAGAACATAACTATACAAGTACATAACACATGTTCATCACGTGCCATTATAGATTTTAAATCTAACCGTTGGATTTCAAGAGTGTAATGAAATGTTAATTCTGGCAAATTATGGTCATAATTAAACGGTTGGATTTAGAGAAAGACGCAGTCAATAACTTATTATTAAATGTTACACCAACCAATAACTTATTATTGAATTCATATTTTGAAAATCCAACCGTTGGATTACATGTTTTATATGTTCTTAACATGCAAGCTAATTTTCATGCCAATCGGGTGTAATTTACCATTTGATCTTTAAACTCATCTTTTATGTGTTATTTTAATCTACAAAAACTTTAATTTGAACAATTGATTGATGACATGGCTATTAATCTTCGATCACCTTGAAATTTTGTAAGCATGAAAAATATATGAAGATAATGTAATCTAACAATAGATTTGGCAAAATTCCCATCAAATTAAGAAATATAGGGTTGAGTTCAAGTTACACTTGATGTAACTCAAAAAAATGTTACACCAACCAATAACTTTTTATTGAATACATATTTTGAAAATTCAATCGTTGGATGACATTTTCTATATGTTTCTAACATGCATGCCAATTGGATGTAATTTACCATTTGATCTTTAAACTCATTTTTTATGCGTTATTTTAAACTACAAAAATTTTAATTTAAACAATTGATTGATAATATGGCTATTAATCTTTGATCACCTTGAAATTTTGTAAGCATGAAAAATATATAAAGACAATGTAATTTAACAGTAGATTTGTCCAAATTCATATAAAATTAAGAAATATAGGGTTGTGTTTAAGTTACATTTGATGTAACTCTAAAAAATATTACACCAACCAATAACTTTTTGTTGAATTCATATTTTGAAAATCCAACCATTAGATCACATTTTCTATACGTTCCTAACATGCATGCCAATTTTCATGCCAATTGAATGTAATTGACCATTTGATATTTAAACTCATCTTTTATGCGTTATTTTAAACTACAAAAACTTTAATTTAAACAATTGATTGATGACATGGCTATTAATCTTTGATCACCTTGAAATTTTGTAAGCATGAAAAATATATGAAAATAATGTAATCTAACGGTAAATTTGTCTAAATTCACATCGAATTAAGAAATATAAGGTTGGGTTAAAGTTACACTTAATGTAACTCCAAAAAATGTTACATCAACCAATAACTTATTGTTGAATTCATATTTTGAAAATCCAACCATTGGATCACATTTTCTATATGTTCCTAACATGCATGACAATTTTCATGCCAATTGAATGTATTTACCATTTGATTTTTAAACTCGTCTTTTATACATTATTTTAAACTACAAAAACTTTAATTTAAACAATTGATTGATAACATGACTATTAATCTTTGATCACCTTGAAATTTTGTAAGCATAAAAAATATATGAAGACAATGTAATCTAACGGTAGATTTGTCAAAATTCACATCGAATTAAGAAATATAAGGTTGGGTTCAAGTTACACATGACGTAACTCTAAAAAATGTTACACTAACCAATAACTTATTGTTGAATTCATATTTTGAAAATCCAACCGTTGGATCACATTTTCTATATGTTCTTAACGTGCATGCCAATTTTCATGCCGATTGGATGTAATTTACTATTTGATCTTTAAACTCGACTTTTATGCATTATTTTAATTTAAACAATTGATTGATGACATGGCTATTAATCTTTGATCACCTTGAAATTTTGTAAGCATGAAAAATATATGAAGATAATGTAATCTAACGGTAGATTTGTCAAAATTCACATCGAATTAAGAAATATAGGGTTAGGTTCAAGTTACGCTTGATGTAACTCTAAAAAATGTTACACCAACCAATAACTTATTGTTGAATTCATATTTTGAAAATCCAACCGTTGGATCACATTTTCTATATGTTCTTAACATGTATGCCAATTTTCATGCAAATCAGATGTAATTTACCATTTGATTTTTAAACTCATCTTTTATACGTTATTTTAAATTACAAAAACTTGAATTTAAACAATTGATTGATGACATGGCTATTAATCTTTGATCACCTTGAAATTTTGTAAGCATGAAAAATATATTAAGATAATGTAATCTAACAGTAGATTTGTCAAAATTTACATCGAATTAAGAAATATAGGGTTAGGTTCAAGTTACACTTGATGTAACTCTAAAAAATGTTACACTAACCAATAACTTATTGTTGAATTCATATTTTAAAAATCCAACCGTTGGATCACATTTTCTATATGATCTTAATGTGTATGCCAATTTTCATGCCAATCGGATGTAATTTACCATTTAATCTTTAAACTCATCTTTTATGTGTTATTTTAAACTACAAAATCTTGAATTTAAAAAATTGATTGATGACATGGCTATTAATCTTTGATCACCTTGAAATTTTGTAAGCATGAAAAATATATGAAGATAATGTAATCTAACGGTAGATTTGTCAAAAGCACATCGAATTAAGAAATATAGGGTTGGGTTCAAGTTACACTTGATGTAATTCTAAAAAATATTACACCAACCAATAACTTATTGTTGAATTCATATTTTGAAAATCTAACCGTTAAATCGCATTTTATTTATGTTTTTAACGTGCATGCCAATTTTCTTGCCAATCAGATGTAATTTACAATTTGATCTTTAAACTCATATTTTATGCGTTATTTTAAACCACAAAAACTTTAATTTAAACAATTGATTGATAACATGGCTATTAATCTTTGATCACATTGAAATTTTGTAAGCATGAAAAATATATGAAGACAATATAATCTAACGGTAGATTTGTCAAAATTTACATCGAATTAAGAAATATATTGTTGGGTTCAAATTACACTTGATGTAACTCTAATAAATGTTACACCAACCAATAACTTATTGTTGACTTCATATTTTGAAAATCCAATTGTTGGATCACATTTTCTATATATTCTCAACATACATGCCAATTTTCATGTCAATCGGGTGTAATTTATAATTTGATCATCAAACTCATCTTTTATGCGTTATTTTAAACTACAAAAACTTGAATTTAAACAATTGATTGATGACATGGCTATTAATCTTTGATCATCTTGAAATTTTGTAAGCATGAAAAATATATGAAGATAATGTAATCTAACGGTATATTTGTCAAAATTCACATCGAATTAAGAAATATAAAGTTGGGGTCAAGTTACACTAGATGTTACTCTAAAAAATATTACATCAGCCAATAACTTATTGTTGAATTTATATTTTGAAACTCCAACCATTGGATCACAGTTTCCATATGTTATTAGCATGCATGCCAATTTTCATGCCAATTGGATGTAATTTATCATTTGATCTTTAAACTCATCTTTTATACGTTATTTTAAACTACAAAAACTTGAATTTAAACAATTGATTGATGACATGGCTATTAATCTTTGATCATCTTGAAATTTTGTAAGCATAAAAAATATATGAAGATAATGTAATTTAACGGTAGATTTGTCAAAATTCACATCGAATTAAGAAATATAGGGTTAGGTTCAAGTTACACTTGATGTAACTCTAAAAAATGTTACACTAACCAATAACTTATTGTTGAATTCATATTTTGAAAATTCAACCGTTGGATCACATTTTCTATATATTCTTAACGTGCATGCCAGTTTTCATGCCAATCGGATGTAATTTACAATTTGATCTTTAAACTCAGCTTTTATGCGTTATTTTAAATCACGAAAACTTTAATTTAAACAATTGATTGATAACATGACTATTAATCTTTGATCACTTTAAAATTTTGTAAGCATGAAAAATATATGAAAACAATGTAATCTAACGGTAGATTTGTCAAAATTCACATCGAATTAAGAAATATAGGGTTGGATTTAAGTTACACTTGATGTAACTCTAAAAAATGTTACACCAATCAATAACTTATTGTTGACTTCATATTTTGAAAATCCAACCTTGGAATCGCATTTTCTTTATGTTTTTAACGTGCATGCCAATTTTCGTGCCAATTGGATGTAATTTACAATTTGATCTTTAAACTCATCTTTTATGCGTTATTTTAAACCACAAAAACTTTAACTTAAACAATTGATTGATAACATGACTATTAATCTTTGATCACCTTGAAATTTTGTAAGCGTGAAAAATATATGAAGACAATGTAATTTGACGGTAGATTTGTCAAAATTCACATCGAATTAAGAAATATATTGTTGGGTTCAAGTTACACTTGATGTAACTCTAATAAATGTTACACCAACCAATAACTTATTGTTGACTTCATATTTTGAAAATCCAACCGTTAGATCACATTTTCTATATATTCTTAACGTGCATGCCAATTTTCATGTCAATCGGGTGTAATTTATAATTTGATCTTCAAACTCATCTTTTATGCGTTATTTTAAACCACAAAAACTTAAATTTAAACAATTGATTGATGACATGACTATTAATCTTTGATCACCTTAAAATTTTGTAAGCATGAAAAATATATGAAGACAATGTAATCTAACGGTAGATTTGTCAAAATTCACATCGAATTAAGAAACATAAGGTTGGGTTCAAGTTACACTTGATATAACTCTAAAAAATGTTACACCAACCAGTAACTTATTGTTGAATTCATATTTTGACAATCCAACCGTTGAATCGCATTTTCTTTATGTTTTTAACGTGCATGCCAATTTTCATGCCAATCGGATGTAATTTACAATTTGATCTTTAAACTCATCTTTTATGCGTTATTTTAAACCACAAAAACTTTAATTTAAACAATTGATTGATAACATGACTATTAATCTTTGATCACCTTTAAATTTTGTAAGCATGAAAGATATATGAAGACAATGTAATCTAACGGTAGATTTGTCAAAATTCACATCGAATTAAGAAATATAGGGTTGGGTTCAAGTTACACTTGATGTAACTCTAATAAATGTTACACCAATCAATAACTTATTGTTGACTTCATATTTTGAAAATCCAACCGTTGGATCACATTTTCTATATATTCTTAACGTGCATGCCAATTTTCATGTCAATCGGGTGTAATTTATAATTTGATCTTCAAACTCATCTTTTATGCGTTATTTTAAACCACAAAAACTTAAATTTAAACAATTGATTGATGACATGGCTATTAATCTTTGACCACCTTAAAATTTTGTAAGCATGAAAAATGTATGAAGATAATGTAATCTAATAGTAGATTTGTCAAAATTCACATCGAATTAAGAAATATAAGGTTGGGTTCAAGTTATACTTAATGTAACTCCAAAAAATGTTACACCAACCAATAACTTATTATTGAATTCATGTTTTGAAAATCCAACCACTGGATCACATTTTCTATATGTTCCTAACATGCATGACAATTTTCATGCTAATTGGATGTGTTAGAAATTTAGACCCCTTAAACAACCAGATTGCGTAGCCTAGATTAATTAGCCAAGTTGTTACTTAGTCAAATTATGCAATTCTAGGTTAAAACAATCATACAATCATATCAAAATAATAATGCAGCGGAATAATAAAAGACACAATGATATGATCACCCAGGAAACCACACGGTAAAAACCTGGGGAGGATTTGACCCACCGATCCTCAAGGCAAACCTGAATCCACTATGAAAGAATCGAAGTTCATACAAAAGGACTACAAGCTCCCCGCTCGACTTCCTAATGCTACCCACCAGTAGAACTTACTGACACGACCATGTGCAAGCTCCGAATCCACGGGCTCCTTCTTTCTTGAATTCTTCAATCAAGTACAAGCACCCCCGCTTGTGTATCTTAAAGTTCTTGAATCTGCAACTGAATGATTACTAAGTTCTTGACATAATCTTGAATCTTGGAAACCCTAAGCTTTGTGTAAAGGAAAGCTCCTCAAAGATCTCACAAGAGATTTACACAAAACAGCAATATGAGCAACAAAGACTTAGAGAGGTTTGGGTACAAAACCCTAAAAATAAAAGGAGGCACAAGAGGCACTCTAATCTCTCTCTTCAAAAGTCTCAAAAACGTTCTAGGGTTTTCCTTATATATAGAAGTGTTTTACTTGATCCCCAAGACGTTTAAATAGAGTTTGGGCTGAACTGGAACTCTGCAGAAAAATAAATCTGTACGTGGTTCGATCGATCGAGTCTAATTTTCGATCGATCGAGCCTTACAGATTTAGTCCAATAAATCTGCAATCACTCGATTCCAGTTTTACAAATAAACATACTTTGAGCAAGCCTAAACAAGACTAAACATATTGTTTTGATCATGGTTTGCCAACATTACATATTAGAGTTCTAAATACATAAAATCCTAAATCTTTAGAACCTAACAAACTCCCCCTTTGGCAATCCGTGACAAAACACAAACTAGAAGCTCAAAGTTTACAAATAAAAGCCCTTTACAAAAATAATGCTCATAACAACAAATCCAATCTTAACTACTATCCATCAGTTGCAAGTGTAGACAGCAGCTCAATTGAATCAACCTGTATATTTCCTGAAACACTAAACAAAATGCATAAACGCATGTGTGGAAAATACAAGTAAACAAAAATAAATTCTTGATTTCACATAGCACAAAATAAAGACATATACCAATGAAGAACTCATTAGTATAAATCGATAAGAAGTGAAACAAGAAACAGAAATAAAAACATAAGTAAACTAACTCTCCCCCTAAGTTAGATACAACAAAAAGTTTTTATTTTCTTCCCTTTCAAAAATAATTTCAACTCCCCCTAAATAAGACAAACATGATTCCCATAAATCAATAATTTCTCCCCCTTTTTGTCACGTATTGACAAAGACAACTCATACAAAGAGTAAACAGTTAACATACGCAATAAAGAATAAGAGAAAATAGAGAATCAAGGGGATAAAAAAAAAACAGCTCTATAGAAAATAGAGACAACTCCCCCTATGAACAACACAGGTAAAAAAACTTTTCTCCCCCTATAAAAATAGGAAAAACAAAACAAGTTTTGGGAAAAACAGTTTTGGGGAAAAATAAAGGGGGTGGGGGAAAATCAGCAGCAGCAGCAGCATCACCAACAGGATCAGGAGCATCCTCACCAGCAGGACCAAAATTAAAAACACACAAACCAATAGTTAAAAACTAAGGTGAGGATACACATGAAGAAAAAAATTCTCTCTTTCAATAAATGCAAACTTGACACTATGTGACCCATAAATAGTTGCATGAGTAGAAAAAATATTTGCACATTGATTATCCATCATATCTCTTAAGAAAAATATTTTCTACAGTTCACACATAAAAAATGTATATACTAGAAAGTACATAACTCAAAAATTAATCAATCAATTTTTAAATCAAGTTGAGTACCCAATTTAGCAAAGTGTATGCATGTTATGTGTGAAAACAATGAGAGATATGAATGCAAAACTGCAAGATGGATATAGAAAATCAATGTAACGCAGGTGAATCCTAAACACAAATGATGTATGGAAAAAAAATTTTGGTCAAAAACATAGAAACTAAAAATTTTCAGTTTCGATCGATCGAGAGTCGATCGAACATCAATCGAGTCAGGCAGACTCAAACCAAAAATTTTAATCACAATTTCGATTGATCGAAATACAGGTTCGATCGATCGAAATTCTGGAAAAATCAGATTTTTAAAAAAACAGAGCATTTAAATGCAAAAACTCCTCAAAGCACATTGATTTATAAAAAATGCATGAGTATGAGACGAAGAGTTTTTTAAAAACACTTGAATCTAACCCAGATCTTCCAAAATCAAGATTTTCAATCAATTTTTCCTCAAAGCGCAAACATTATACACATTTTGCATTAAAATCAAGGAACTTTTAATCTTGGATGGCCACAACAAAATCACACACAATATAATGTACCAAGTTTAGTAAAGAGTAACTTGTGTAGTGTGTGCAACTAGCAAAAACTTGAGATACATGTGAGGTGACATGTGAATAGAAATCAAACACAAAGTCTACAAAATTCATCACATAGAATTTAAAAGAGACTATCACCTAAAGAGTTACATCATATAACTCCCACATCTCCTAGAACAAAAGCTTGCAATCATGTAAGTTTCTTGTATTTTTGCCTCTTAGAATGTGAAATATATTATGTGAAATGACATCAAGCCTAATAGTACACACCAGTTTTAATTAAGTGAATTGGCATCAAGCCTAATAGTACACACCAATTTTAAGCATTAAGCAATTAAATCGAGACTTCACCATATGTTCTTTTTGTGCATGTACTACACTTTGTCGAGTACAAAATCTTACGATATGCACTAAGGTGTTCATGATTGGCTAGTGAACAGTGGTGAGATGGTTATTTATGCCTTTCTCAAAAGGATTAAGTCCGACAGTCAAATAGATTAAGTCCGACAGTCAAATAACATGTGACTTCAAGATTAAGACAAAGTGATAAACACCATAAACATCTTTCCCACACAACATGCACTACAAAACTTCAACTAGTAAAGTGCAATAAATAAGCTCATCAAAACTAAACAAGATACATAAACATGTTATGTAAAGATAATATGGCCAATCCTTGATTATAAATCCAAGATATATAATACAAAACACAAAAATCTTTTTGGTTTTAACAAACTTTATAACCACTTGTTAAGATTTTAAAAAAAATTTATGACCAAAGACAAAAAAAACACACATTGTGCTAAATGATCAATGCAAATGCAATGCATGACAATGCTTAACTAAGCTATAAAGGGTACACAAACAAGAAATATCAATTTCTTAATTAACCCTTGAGTACATGTACAAACTAGTACATACTCACACAAAATCAGAAATAGCTTAACACAAACTATTCAAGTTTCTCCACAATGTCAAGCATGTTCTAAATCAAGAGAGATATTAAAACTCATGTAATCCTCAAGAAAAATAAAACAAGACACAAAATAAAATATTTTTGTCTTTTTGAGAATTTTTCAATGTTTTGGATTTTTTTTTTCAAATAAAAAACAACCTAAAAAACAAAACAACCAAAAACAAAAACAAAAACAAAACATGTCCACAATTAATTGAAAGAATTAAATTAAGGACAAGTTAGCAACACTCACCTTGGAGAATCTTTTCTCACCCATATAGCACGAGTCTTCGGCTTTGTAGGTGAAAATCCATGTGAAACAGAGTGTATTTGAGAAATTACACCAATCTTCTAAGAGAGACTAAAATCCTGCAAATTCCCTTCACAAGCCAACAAGCTTAAATTTTTCAAAAACATATGAAACAATTTATTTGGACTTATGGTAGGAGAAATATCATCACATGTCCTAGATTGAAATACAGAATGCTTAAATTTCAATTTATGACAATTAGGACGAATGTGACCACGAACACTACAAAAGTGGCAAACAGGAACAAATGTAGGAACATCAGTATTCCTAACAGTAAATCTAGTTTTAGATTTTGGTTTTTGCCTCATCAAAGAACAATTTGGTCTAATATGACCAACAACACCACAAAGGTGACAAGTAGGCACAAAAACAAATTTATTATGCTCTCTAACAGTAGGATTAGACTTAGGTTTAGAAACTTCAGCGTCTACATCAGAACTTTTACCCTTGTCTAACCTAGCAAAATAAGCCTTTTCTTTAATATTCCTCTTGAAATGAGGGATATAAACTTTCTCAATTTTAGGCTTAAGAGAAACAGAAACACTTCTGTTATCATCAGCATGCTTGGTACTAGTCAAATTTTCAAGTTTAGTTTGAGACTCAACTAACTCTTGTTCCAAGCTTTTCATCTTCTCATCTTGAGAGGAAATTTGATTTCTCAAAAATTCATTCTTTTTATTAGACTCATCTAATCTCACAATCAAATCCTCTTTTTCAAGATTAGCCAATTTTAACTCTTCTTTAAATTTCTTAGCAATTTTCAAAGATTTAGATAATTCCTCACGAAGAGTTTCAAAAGTATCAAAAAAATCAACAGAAACAATAGTATCCTTTTTATTCAAAACATCACAGGCATCAATAAAATCAGCAGAAGCATGAGCAGAAACATGATCAAAAAGACACTTCAAATTATCCATGACAACAGGGGTCAAGGATCAGCTCTTAGATCAAAAGATCTAAAACAGAAGAGCTACCCGCTTTGATACCACATGTTAGAAATTTAGATCCCTTAAACAACCAGATTGCGTAGCCTAGATTAATTAGCCAAGTTGTTACTTAGTCAAATTATGCAATTCTAGGTTAAAGCAATCATACAATCATATCAAAATAATAATGCAGCGGAATAATAAAAGACACAATGATATGATCACCCAGGAAACCACACGGTAAAAACCTAGGGAGGATTTAACCCACCGATCCTCAAGGCAAACTTGAATCCACTATGAAAGAATCGAAGTTCATACAAAAGGACTACAAGCTCCCCGCTCGACTTCCTAATGCTACCCACCAGTAGAACTTACTGACACGACCACGTGCAAGCTCCGAATCCACGGACTCCTTCTTTCTTGAATTCTTCAATCAAGTACAAGCACCCCCGCTTGTGTATCTTTAAGTTCTTGAATCTGCAACTGAATGATTACCAAGTTCTTGACATAATCTTGAATCTTGGAAACCCTAAGCTTTGTGTAAAGGAAAGCTCCTCAAAGATCTCACAAGAGATTTACACAAAACAGCAATATGAGCAACAAAGACTTAGAGAGGTTTGGGTACAAAACCCTAAAAATAAAAGGAGGCACAAGAGGCACTCTAATCTCTCTCTCCAAAAGTCTCAAAAACGTTCTAGGGTTTTCCTTATATATAGGAGTGTTTTACTTGATCCCCAAGACGTTTAAATAGAGTTTGGGCTGAACTGGAACTCTGCAAAAAAATAAATCTGTACGTGGTTCGATCGATCGAGTCTAATTTTCGATCGATCGAGCCTTACAGATTTAGTCCAATAAATCTGCAATCACTCGATTCCAGTTTTACAAATAAACATACTTTGAGCAAGCCTAAACAAGACTAAACATATTGTTTTGATCATGGTTTGCCAACATTACACATTAGAGTTCTAAATACATAAAATCCTAAATCTTTAAAACCTGACAGGATGTAATTTACTATTTGATCTTTAAACTCGTCTTTTATGCATTATTTTAAACTACAAAAACTTTAATTTAAACAATTGATTGATAACATGGCTATTAATCTTTTGTCACCTTGAAATTTTGTAAGCATAAAAAATATATGAAGGCAATGTAATCTGACGGTAGATTTGTCAAAATTCACATCGAATTAAGAAATATAGGGTTGGGTTCAAGTTACACTTGATGTAACTCTAAAAAATGTTACACCAACTAATAACTTATTGTTGAATTCATATTTTGAAAATCCAACCGTTGAATCGTATTTTCTATATGTTTTTAACGTGCATGCCAATTTTCATGCTAATCATATGTAATTTACAATTTGATCTTTAAACTCATCTTTTATGCGTTATTTTAAAGCACAAAAATTTTAATTTAAACAATTGATTGATAATATGGCTATTAATCTTTGATCACCTTGAAATTTTGTAAGCATGAAAAATATATGAAGGCAATGTAATCTAACGGTAGATTTGTCAAAATTCACATCGAATTAAGAAATATAGGGTTGGGTTCAAGTTACACTTGATGTAACTCTAATAAATGTTACACCAACCAATAACTTATTGTTGACTTCATATTTTGAAAATCCAACCGTTGGATCACCTTTTCTATATATTCTTAACGTGCATGCCAATTTTCATGTCAATCAGGTGTAATTTATAATTTGATCTTTAAACTCATCTTTTATGCATTATTTTAAACCACAAAAACTTAAATTTAAACAATTGATTGATGACATGACTATTAATTTTTGATCACCTTGAAATTTTGTATGCATGAAAAATATATGAAGATAATGTAATTTAACGGTATATTTGTCAAAATTCACATCGAATTAAGAAATATAGGGTTAGGTTCAAGTTACACCTAATATAACTCTAAAAAATGTTACAACAACTAATAACTTGTTATTGAATTCATATTTTGAAAATCCAACCTTTGGATTATATGTTCTATATGTTCTTAACATGCATGCCAATTTTCATGCCAATCGGGTGTAATTTACTATTTGAACTTTAAGTGGAAAGGCGAAAAAAATAGAGGGAAATTTTGGGGTTGGAAAATTTAAAAGTCTATTGCGGTGGTCCAACCCGCCGCAAAAAGGAGTATATATTGCGGCGGGTCAATGACCCACCGCTATATCTAAGCTTAATGCCGCTAAAATAGGTCTATTGCGGTTGTAGTACGCTACAAAATACTAGAGTTATTGTGGCGGACATATAAAACGCCACAATAGATCTCTTGTACAGTGGCGGGCCAAAAACGCGCCGCAATAGGCGACATATAGCAGCAATTTTCGTACCCGCCGCAATAGCTCGTTTTTCTTGTAGTGATGAATGATGAATGGATAGACTTAATTATGTAAAGTTGTTGTTTGAACAATTTCTAATCACGGGTGGAATTAGAAGCATGATAAAATAAGTATATATATTTTTTTTTTCTTTACTTGATTTTTGGTGATATAAGCATTTGATGATGCAATTTTTTTGGATCCTAAGATAAAAAGTTTGACTGGAGCTCGAGTTTGAGCTCAAGCTTGGCTTGACTAATTAATCAAGCTAAGCTAAGCCAAGTTCAAGCCTTTTGGCATTCACATGAGCTCGAGTTTAAACATTGTTTTTAGGTTTGTCTCAAGCTCGAGCCAAGTTTGAGCATTTATTTTTATTGACAAGCCAAGCTCAAACATGTACTACTCGACAAAGCTTGGCTTGTTTACTGGCCTACTGAATATATCTTTTTGTAAGGAAAGTCAATACCGTTGCTTTATTAGGAGAAAGAAAAAGAAGGAATAAAAGTTCCATTGGCCCACTTTTTCCAATCCTCATATTTTGGATGGATTTAAAGAGAAAACCTGACACTTTGAGCAATTAAAAAATGACACTTCAACCTTTTTTGACATGAAATTTACATTTTTGTATATTAATCTCTCTAGGTGGGCATAAAAGTAAGGGCATGTTTGGTACACTGTAATGATTATTACATAAGAATAGGAATAAGTATTACAAGGAATATATTAAGTTGGAATGTAATAAGTATTACTATTCATTAGTTTGGTGACCATTTAGGAATAGAATTCTGAATATGTATCCATAATTTAGTAGAGTATAAAAAGAATATGTAATTATATCATTTTTAAGTCAAATTTCCTAAAATAAGTGTATTTTAGGGTGTTCAAAATAGAGCTAATAATTAACAACAATGAAAATTTATTTTCTTTCCTTTTGAAGATGTGGCAACTAATGGCTTTTTAGAAATTTTTTTAAAAAGTTATCACATAAGATGAAGGAATAGATATTCAGTACTTTTGACAAGGAATAGTTATTCCTCATTTTGAAGAATAGCTATTCATAAAGAAAAACTATTAATTGTAATAAAAACCTAACCAAACAACCGAATAGTTATGTCACAGGAATATCTATTACATTACGGTGTCTATTACAGTCTACCAAACATGCCTTAAAAAATACACATATCTTTCTTTCCATTTTCTTTCCCGTTACAATCAAACGGAAAGCAAAATAATTATTCTCTTTTCTTTTATTCTTTTTTGCTTATTTCCAAACATACATAAGTGAAATGTTTCTTTTCCTTTTTTTTCCTCTTATTTTATTTTATTTCTTTTCTCTTCCCTCGATTGCAACCAAACAAAATGTAATAATCTATTTGGATGGAGGGAGAAAAGAGGATAGTAGAGTAAAATTAACTAAAAATAAGTTAATTTTGTATTAAATTTACTTGTGACGTGAGCATTAGTAGAGATGATTGGTCATGGAGAATCATGAAAAGCATAAAAATAACCAAAACATATTTTTTCTAGATTTTTCAATAAAATAAAATAAGAAATCACATCAGTGAATATTAAAAAGAAAACTTAAAAATGTAATTTAAGCAATAGACTAGGGGTATTTGGTACATTTACTCAAATACACATTTTAATTTTTTAAATAACATTACATAAATTTTTATACATGTTCTCACTCACACGTATTTCTACACATATTTTCAAATAACAAAACACATATTTACATACACGTACCAAGCACTCCTAAATACTGTGTTTAGGTTTTACAAAACAAAAAACAAAACAAACAAACCAAAACAAAACTAAAAAAGCAACAAATGCAGATCCCGTAAAAAAAACTTCAGTAATCAATGGCTTCGTCCTCTTCGGGAGCTTCATTTAAATCGAAGTTAAACTTCTCATGAGAATCAAGGCCTGCCGCTGGTGGGTCTGGAGTACTAGGATACAGAGAAACATTCAAATCAATTTTGGGAGAAGTAAGGACTTTCTCTTTTGGTTCTGGAGCAGCTTGCGTTTCTAATTTCAAAGAGACAGGCACTTTCTCTTGTGGCTCAATAGCAGGAAGCATATTCAAGTCAAATTTCGGAGAAGCAAGAAAGCCTTTCACTTGTGGCCCTGGAGTAAGCATATCCAATAAGTTGGGAGAATGTTGAAGACAAAAGAATTGAAGTCATAAACGGCAACATCAAAACGACAGAAAAGAAAGAAGGTTGTAGTGCGAAAAACGACAGAAGAAATAAAAGGAATGAAGCTGAAACGGAGCGTTTGGATTAATGAAGCCACACATACAGCACGTGTGGGAGAGCTCAGGAATTAGTTACAAAGAAGGGTAGCTGTCGCGTTGTGATTGGTGGATTAGTTATAAATCAGTTAGCTTTGGTTGTTACAGAGCTTGGCGTGATGCTCTGTTTTCGTGTAGTATATATATAGCTTAGATGTTAATTATTTCTTTGCTTGATTCATTTTGTATCAATCTGGTTTATAAGAAATTGGAGTTTTCTTTCTCTCTCCCCATCTGTTCTTGTTATTTTACATGGTATCAGAGCTTATTTTCTCTCATTTTCTTTCTTGCCAAACAGAAATTTACTCTTGATTTTCGTTATTTTCTTGTTCATTCATGGCTTCAAACTCTTCAAGTGCACCTGCTTCTTCTACTACACCAACTGGAAGTGCAGCTATGGCGGATGAGTATGCCAATAACCCCTTTTTCTTACCAGCGAATGAAAATCCTGGTTTAGTTCTTACTTCTCAGCCTCTCAATGGTCCTGAGAACTACATGACTTGGGCGAGATCTGTGTTTCTGGCTCTAAGTTCCAGAAATAAGTTTGGTTTTGTCAATGGTTCAATCTCAGAACCAGATCCAACCTCGCCATTATTCAATTCCTGGATTAGGTGCAACACTACGATCTTATCATGGCTGACTAATTCACTCAGTCCTGATCTTAAGGCTAGTGTGATGTACATCAATTCAGCGAGGGATTTGTGGATTGATCTCAAGAATCGATTGTCTCAGGATAACACTCCAAGGCTATTTGAGCTTCAAAAGGAAATCGCACATTTAGTTCAAGGATCGTTGTCAGTGAGCTCTTACTTCACCAAATTCAAGACTCTGTGGGATGAGTTTGTGAATAATCAACCCTTCACAGTGTGCAATTGTGCTTGTGTTTGTGGTTCTAGGTCATCTCAGCTGGGTGCACAGCATAAAGAGCATGTTTTCCGTTTTCTGATGGGATTGAATGATTGTTATGGGACTTTAATTGGGCAAATCTTGCTCATTGAGCCCTTTCCTCCCCTCAGCAAGGTGTGCTCGTTGGTTTTACAAGAAGAGAAAAGGAAAAACCTAGGTAACACTGTTAATGTGGTTCAGCAATTGGATCCTATTGCCATGTATGTAAATGGTGGTAAGCAATTTCAAGGTAATGCTCGGAACAATGGAGGCAAAGGAGGTAATTTCAAGAGGGAAAGACCAGTTTGCACCTACTGTGGCTTCACTGGTCACATAGCTGACAAATGTTACAAACTTCATGGATACCCCCCCGGGTATAAGCCAAAAGGTGGAAATAAGGCTATGGCTAATCAAATCACAGGGAGTTTTGGCTTTGATAATCTCTCCAATGTTCAGTCCTGTGATGCTAATCAGTTCAACACTGGTCTTCAACAACCAGCTTTGAACAAGACTTCTTTTGGTATTCCACAGCAGAATTTTGGAGGTTTTCCTGGTAATTTTGGATTTCAGCATTGCCAACAGACTCCTCAGCCTCAATGTCCAATATCTCAGGTTCAATGTGAACAACTTCTCAACTTTCTAAAGGTTCATAATGCATCCAGTTCTGGTTTTGGTGCTCCAACTGGCATTGGTCCTCAGATTGCTTCACAGGTTGCTTCAGTGATGGCACCTGCTCTTCCTACCACTTCATCTCCTTTTGCTGCTTCTGCTTCTGCTTCATCATCTTCTTCTAACTTCTCAGGTAATCCATTTTGGATTGCTCCCAATATGTCTCATTCTATTTTTTCAGCCCATGTTGTTGATAGACATTGTTTTAAGTCTAATTCTTGGATTCTTGACACTGGTGCTACTGATCACATGGTACACTCAGTGTCACAATTAACCACAATTACTTCTGTTGTCCATTCTTGTGTCTATTTGCCAAATGGGGAAAAGGTTCTAGTTACACACATTGGCACAGTGCAAATTTCACCTACTCTCACACTCACAGACGTTTTGTGTGTCCCATCTTTTCATTTTAACCTCATTTCAATTAGTAAACTGACTAAACATAAATTTTGCTGCCTCATATTTTTTGGTGATTGGTGTTTCATCCAGGACCTTGCTCAATGGAGCATGATTGGTCTGGGTAAGCAAAGCACTGGTTTATATCTGCTTCAAGCTTCTGTTTCACCATCAAGGTCAGCAGCTGTTGCCAGTACTGTCAGTCACATTTCTTCTTCAGACTTGTGGCATTCTAGATTAGGACACATTTCCTTGTCAAAACTTCAATTGTTGAAGCCTTTTGTAGATATTGATGTTCCAAATAAGACAGCTTGCTGTGATGTTTGTCATTTTTCAAAACAAAAGAAGCTTACTTTTCCTTCTAGTTCTCATGTAACCTCTAAGCCCTTTGAATTGATCCATTGTGATCTATGGGGTCCTTTTTCTGTCAATACAATTGATGGTTACAAATACTTTTTGACTATTGTGGATGATTTTACTAGGTGCACATGGGTTTACTTACTTAAACAAAAATCTGAAACTCAATCTTTGTTTCCCCAATTTGCATCCATGGTTTCCACTCAATTTGATAGCAAGATTAAAACTATTAGAAGTGATAATGGGACTGAGTTTTTCTTGAAAGATTTTTTTCATTCTAATGGTATTTTGCATCAACTTTCCTGTGTTAATACTCCTCAGCAAAATGGTATTGCTGAAAGGAAGCATCAACACATCCTCAATGTTGCAAGAGCTTTAAAATTTCAGTCTCACATTCCTTTATGTTTTTGGGGTGATTGCATCCTAACTGCTGTCCATCTTATCAACAGAATTCCTTCCAAAATTTTAGGTAATAAGAGTCCTTATGAAATGCTTTTCAATTCTCCTCCAGCTTATCACAATTTGAGGAGTTTTGGTTGCTTATGTTTCATTTCCACTTTACCTCATAATAGGCACAAGTTTGCACCTAGGGCCAGAAAATGTGTGTTTCTTGGCTATCCCCATGGCATTAAAGGCTACAAAGTTCTTGATATTCAATCTAATTCAGTTTATATTTCAAGAGACATTATCTTTTATGAGAATATTTTTCCCTATGCTGATTGTTCTCAGCCTTCTGCTTCTTATTTGGATGATTTTGTTTTTCCTCATTCCAATTTAGATCCTGCTGATTCTGTTTTTGTTCCCTGCTCTTCTTCCCTTCCTCATTTTCCTTTATCTATCACTGATACTACTCCCACTTCTAGTCCTATTTCTGTTCCCACTGAACCCACTTCTGCAGAACTTGTTTCTGCAGAATCCGCCATTCCTACTCTTCCTCAGTCTTGTGGTTCCATTGTTCCTATAAGAAGATCCACTAGGTCTCATAAACCTCCTTCTTACCTATCTGATTACTCTTGCAATTCTGTCAGTACCAAACCCAGTTCTGGTTTGCCCTATGATCTTTCGGATCATGTGAGTTATTCACATCTTGGACCTACCTTTCATTCCTTTGTCATGGCTGCATCTTCCCCTCCATCAGAGCCTGCTTCATTTCAGCAAGCTGTGCACTTTCCTGAGTGGAGGGCTGCCATGGACAAGGAAATTGAGGCTTTAGAAGTGAATGATACTTGGACATTAACCTCTTTGCCTCCTGGTAAGTCAGCCATTGGTTGCAAATGGGTTTACAAAGTTAAATATCTGCCTGATGGTACCATTGAGAGGTATAAAGCCAGACTTGTTGCCAAGGGTTTCACTCAAAAACTTGGGCTGGACTATTCAGAAACTTTCTCTCCAGTTGTCAAATCAGTTTCAGTTAGAATTGTTTTGTCCTTGGCTGCTGTGAAAGGGTGGTTTCTTCATCAATTAGATGTCAATAATGCTTTTCTTCATGGGGAGTTACTTGAGGATGTTTACATGAGCTTACCACCTGGTTTTCACAGCAAGGGGGAGCATAATTTGGTTTGTAAACTGAACAAGAGTCTCTATGGTCTCAAGCAAGCATCCAGACAATGGTTTGAGAAATTTTCTTCAACTATTCTGCAAATGGGTTTTGTTCAATCTAAGTCTGACTACTCTTTGTTCATTCACACACAAGGAGCTTCAATCACAGTCTTATTGGTATATGTTGATGATATACTTTTGACAGGAAACAACATTGATTGTGTCAACAATTTGAAGAGAGTTCTTGATGCTAAGTTTGGTTTGAAGGACTTAGGTTCATTAAGGTATTTTCTGGGATTGGAAGTGGCTAGGACTGATGTAGGAATCAGTCTCAATCAAAGAAAATATGCTTTGGAAATTCTCAAGGACACTGGTTTCATTGGTAGCAAGCCTGTTAAGTTTCCCATGGAGCAAAACCTGAAGTTATCAAAGTATGAAGGCAAATTATTGGAGGAACCAGGACAGTATAGAAGATTGATTGGAAGACTTTTGTACCTTACCTTGACAAGGCCTGACTTGACTTATGCAGTGCATAGGCTGAGTCAGTTTGTATCTCAGCCAAGGGAACCACATCTGAAGGCAGTGCATAGAGTTCTTCAGTTTATTAAAGGGTCACCAGGAAAGGGAATATTCTTCCCAAGCAATACAGTATTACACATCAAGGCCTTCTGTGATGCGGATTGGGCTGGATGCCCAGATACAAGAAGGTCCCTCACTGGTTATGCAGTGTTCTTGGGAGACTCCTTAATTTCTTGGAGGTCAAAGAAACAAGGGGTTGTGTCCAGGTCAT
This sequence comes from Quercus aquifolioides, assembly GCA_019022515.1. Classification (NCBI taxonomy): domain Eukaryota; kingdom Viridiplantae; phylum Streptophyta; class Magnoliopsida; order Fagales; family Fagaceae; genus Quercus; species Quercus aquifolioides. The sequence goes on along the minus strand of CM032331.1, from coordinate 7,481,738 downwards.
CGGCTGAAGCAGAGTATAGAGCTATGGCAAGTGTGGCCTGTGAAATTACTTGGGTTCTGCAACTGTTGAAGGACTTGAAGATTGAACATTCCAGACCAGCTTTGATGTTTTGTGATAATCAAGCTGCATTGTACATAGCAGCAAATCCGGTCTTCCATGAAAGAACCAAGCACATAGAGGTTGATTGTCACTTGGTGAGAGACAAAATTTTGGAGGGAATGATTAAAACCTTCCATGTCAACACAAATTCACAGATTGCAGACATCTTCACTAAAGCTTTGGGTGTTTCATCTTTTTTGAGATTATCAGAGAAGTTAGGACTGAAAGATATTTTTCAGCCTAAATTGACAAAGGAGAAATCTGAGCAATTGCAGGTTGCTTCCTCCAAACCACTGGACTTGAGGGGGAGTGTTGAAGACAAAAGAATTGAAGTTCATGTCTCAGAGTCTAAACCTCTGGACTTGAGGGGGAGTGTTGAAGACAGAAGAATTGAAGTCATAAACGGCAACATCAAAACGACAGAAAAGAAAGAAGGTTGTAGTGCGAAAAACGACAGAAGAAATAAAAGGAATGAAGCTGAAACGGAGCGTTTGGATTAATGAAGCCACACAGACAGCACGTGTGGGAGAGCTCAGGAATTAGTTACAAAGGAGGGCAGCTGTCGCGTTGTGATTGGTGGATTAGTTATAAATCAGTTAGCTTTGGTTGTTACAGAGCTTGGCGTGATGCTCTGTTTTCGTGTAGTATATATATAGCTTAGATGTTAATTATTTCTTTGCTTGATTCATTTTGTATCAATCTGGTTTTATAAGAAATTAGAGTTTTCTTTCTCTCTCCCTCTGTTCTTGTTATTTTACAGAGAAGCAGGAAAGACTTTCTCTTGTGGCTCCCTCTGAAAATTAACCCCTAGTTCCCCTCTCATCCCTGTAGAAGTAGAAGCCTCATAGGTTGGAGGACGAGGACGAGGACGACGATCAGGAAGCAGTCCCCGCCATGGTCGGTCGCCATGCGCTCTCATATGTCCACATAAACCTCTCACCTTGTTGAACCGTTTGCCACAAACCCTACAGTAAATTTCTTCAGGATTAAGCCACGTCGTCAGCTTTTCTTTCCGAGCCTTGGAGTTGCTTCGTGCTCGAGAATCACCCCGAGCTTTTTTTGTCATGAATCTCATGATCTATAGGCAGTGAATGAATGAAAGGAGTCAAGGATTCTGATGAAATTTATTTCTTTCTGGTAACACTTGGGTTTTTGTTTTTCTAAGTTGTGAGGTGTGTCTGGGTTAGGAGTGTGGGATTTATACAGAGCCGGCTCCCCTTGAAGTCTTCCCTTTTTAAAACTGATGAAGGACACGTGGCAAAAGTAAAATACAAAGGTTACAAAGATGTCACGTCAAATACAGCTTTTTTCTCACCTACTAAGAAGTCTAAGCCCTCAATATTCCTTCTGAATTTTGGAAGTTTCACTCCCAAACTCTGGATTTTTTCCTTTTCCTGATAGGACAAAGTTTGAGAGTGAACTTTTGAGAGTGACACGTTGTGGTCCAAAAAAAAGAGAGTGACACTTCCTGGATCAAGCAATATGTCCTCCCAGATTTCGTTTTTCTAATTCATCACTAGTACTAAATAAAATAGAGGATAACTTTGGAGTATTTGGTATATACACTTAAAAATTAAAAATATGTATTTAAAAATATGTGTGAATATTATTTAAAAACTAAAAATATATATTTGAGTGAATGTATTAAACGAACCGTCAAACTTAAGGAAAAGCATTTTTACACATAGAACCAACAATACGTCCTACCAGATTTAAATAGAGGACAACATCCACACTATTACTCATCAAAAAAAACATCCACACTATTAAAAATTAGTTTAACACAACTTTTTTCTCACCTACTAAGAAGTCTAAGGGTTTGACCACCCTCAATTTTCCTTCTGAATTTTAAAAGTTCACTCCCAAACTCTGGATTTTCCTTTTCCTGATAGGACAAAGTTTGAGAGTGAACTTTTGAGAGTGACACGTTGTGGTCCAAAAAAAAGTGAGTGACACTTCCTGAACCAAGGAATATGTCCTACCAGATTTTGTTTTTCTAACCCATATATGTCCTACCAGCACGTTCTCTTCCAGCTTCGGCCACATTATTAAGGATATCAAGTTGTTGTCTTCATCGTTTGGGAGTGTTCTATTTAGCATACCCATAGGCAGGGCAATAGAGTTGCCCATGGAATGGCTAGAATGGCATGTAATTTTGTTCAATTCCAATCCTGGATGGAGGATGTTCCTTCAGGGTGAAAGATGTATATTTATCTGAAGTAATCAAACGAAGTCCTCCCCCCTCTTCTGTGAGGGTGGTTTCTCAAAAAAAAAAAAAATAAATAAATAAAATAGAGGATAACTCAAACTTCAGGAAAGGCATTTTTACACATGGACCAAACAATATGTCCTACCAGATTTTGTTTTTCCTTTTTGACATACAATAATTCATCACTAGTACTAAATAAATAGAGGACAACATCCACACTATTAAAAATTAGTTTCATATTGAATATGCTACAATAATTAAAAATTTTCTTTTTTGAATCTACACTAGATTTCATTATATTAATGAATTCAAAAATCAAATTAGTAGAACTAATAAAAAATGACATGTCAATTAACAAAGTAACAGAGAGTACGACTTTAGATAAAATGGAATGGATCCAAATAATACATATAGCCAACCATAATTAATATCAGACTGGTTTCTCAAAAAAAAAAAAAAAAAAAAAAAAAAAACTCTCAAAATTTAGGAAATGAAACTTTGTTTGTTGTTGTTTATATGACAAAGGCAATTTAGTAAGCCTAATAAAGCCATAATACTTAATGTATAGAGACACGAATCACAAAGTTAACCAAAATATAAAGTAGTGGATCACTCATTGAAATAAATAAAATAAATAGACAAAAAGATGTAAAATTTTCAGGTATTTCATGCAAAAAAAAAAAAAAAATTTCAGGTATTGAGTCAATAAATAATGACTCCAATCCATATAAAGATAAGCATGAATTATAAGTATATACAATTTGAAAAAAATTACAACTTCTCATTGTTAAATTAACTTATTTCTTTTATCGAATTATAAAATTAATTAATTGTGACTATGTGCATTTGTGATTGAATATTATGCCACGGTCAGTCTGGGTGTAGCATTTTTAATCTTATTAATTAATTATCTTATTATTAAGCATACTATTAACTAAGGTTAAATTCCTCAACAAAAAAAAAAAAAAAAAAAAAAAAACACACACACAGGCTAAATATGATAACATTTCATTTTTGATGTAATCAATTTAAACTAAATTTTGTCACAAATAATGCTGCAGAAATATGAGCAGTTAGACAAGGCTTATTAATTGCATGAGAACTTGGTTACAAATTTATAAATCTACAAATTGATTCCGAAATTGTGATATGTTGGCTAACATCAAATGGGATAATGGCTCTAGCCATAGCTCCATTAATTAGCGATTGTAAGGCCCTACTAAGCAAAGCATGGACTATCCTATTATGTCACATCTTCTATGAAACTAAAAGCATCGCGGATAGCCTAGCCAAGAAATGAGTAATTCAAAGAAGCAGTTTAGTGGAATATGCAATGTGTCTTAGGGAAAAAGCACTCCTAAAGAGTATTTCTTAACATCCTTGAATGGTAGACTCTATCAAAGGAAGAATGATGGACCAACTTTTATAAATAATAATTAATTAAAACAAACATCTTCTCTTTCTAAAAAAAAATAGTTATTAAAAAAAAAATTTAACCAAGGGAAGATTAAAAAAAAAATAAAGGGCACTCAACTTTGTTACTTGTATAGACCCCACTACTACGTTTCCTAAATATATATATATATAACCAAAACTTTTGACTTTTGGTTAACCTCTTCATAATTTTTCACATCAATATTTTTTATTTATATTTTTTTAATTTGATTTACTTCTTTCAATTTTATAGTATCAAATTGCAGAAAATTTATTAACTTAAAAAAAAAAAATTAAATTTTGTTATTTGGTGCCATATAACCACTATACTTAAAGGAGACCTAAAATATCACATAATCAAGAAATTTTTAGATAATCCTAATAAACTATATAATAACTTCATTAGTATAAATCTATTCCAAAAAATGGAATATATCTTCATTAATTTGATAATTTTTACATTGATGACATTTATAAAAAAAAAAAAAAAAAAAAAAAAAAAAAAAAAAAAAAAAATCTATCATATTTCCTTATATCTATCAATCGCCTTTTTTTTTTTTTTTTTCTCTTCTTTTTTTTTCAATTTTTTTTATATTAACGTTGATTAGAAATTATAATTTCAATATGATTTAAACTCTATAATTATATCAAATGGTATCCAACAAATATATATAATTTTTAATTTCAATAGGATTTAAATTTTATATCAAATGGACACTACCAACATATTCATCCTTTAAAAAAAATTATATAACCAAATTTGATTAGGAATCCATAACCCTATATTATATTATAAATAGTTTTTTTTAGAGATTATTTGTTACAATTTCAACTCGCTTTTTCATTCTTATATTATATTTTAAATAGTTTTTTATTTTATTTTTTATTATTCTTCCAACATCACTCTGTTGTATAATCTCTTGTATTGATTTTGGTTCTTGGAAAGCCTTCAAAACAAAAGTTATGTAAAGTTTTCTTATCAGATTTAATGTTAACATATATGAGGGATATTTTGGTCAATTAGAAAAAAGTTTGATGAAACATGAAAGGAAAAAGAACTAAAGAACGCACAATCTGATGAAAAAAAATAGTGATTGTATTAGGTAGAGGCTTTGGAGAATGTTGTTTTTACTTTTGGAATTATGTACGTTCATGTGTGTGTATGTATTGGGTTTAATTGAAATGAAATTATCTTTGAAACTTTGGTTTTGATTGAATAATAAAAATAGCAGAAGAAGTATGTTCCAATATTTGGAGTCTTCTGTATATGTGTTGTTGTAGTTTAAACTTGGTATTTGAATTGTTAAATTGTTAATTCATAGTTTTTGTTAAAATATATTATTAGCAATGCGATATGTTATACCATGTTGTATATGCTAGAGTGGATGCAGAAGGGGAAGTATAGAATAGGAACACCAAGAACACGAGGATTACGTGGTTCGGCTTTGTCAACCTACATCCACAGAGGAATTCCTTGAGGGCTACATCTTTATTATGTAAGAGTGTAATACAATAACCTTTCCTCCATAGATGTAGGCTGTCAAGGCTGAACCATGTAACCCTTGTGTTCTCGGTGTTCCTATTCTATACTTCCCCTTCCGCATCCACTCTAACATATACAACATGATATAACACATCACGTTGCTAATAATATATTTAACATGGTATCAGAGCCAAACTTCGTTCTTGGCCTCAAACAAACATCTCTACACAGAAAACAAGATTCCCACACTCGCAAAACAGATTCATAACAGTACCCATGCCTTCTTTCAGATCTGGGCCTACAGCATCACGCAGCTTCAACGGAAACTCCGTTGCTGCCTCGCCACTAGGTCTTTGATCTCTTAAGCAAGCCGTGCCACTCACCTTTCAAATCTGTGCACATCAAGCTTTCGCCTGATGAAACCAACAAGACAGACGTGCTCCACTTCATATCGCAACCAAAACCCAAGAGCCCGGCCTCCAACGACCGTTGCACGCGCCACCACACGCGGACAACGGCTATTGAAACTCTCCCACATGTCGCCGAATTTCCCGACTTCCAGATAGGATTATCACCACACGTGCCACTCTGTCAGCCTTGGCAGCCTCCGTTTTGCAAAACCTTAAATTTTTGCTGCCAATAGCTAAAGTATGAGTTGCCATGCGCCACTGGAAATCCTCTCACACACCGTCGTCGTCATGCCCCTGCCACGCGTCGAAGAATGTTAGCTTAATATGACATCATCCATGATATCAGCAAAAAGCCACGTCAACCCTAAACACATCATTAGCCACGCAACTCGCCACATCAGCAGTGTCGCCTCGTCAATACCACGTCACCTAATTGACCGTTGACTTAGACTGACCCGACCCGGACCACCCAAATCTGACCTGTGAGCTCTGATCGTTGACTTTGACCAGATCTGTTGACTTTGACTTTTGCGTTGATATTTGACCAAAAGTCAAAATTCCTGAAAGGGCCTATTTTACTTAGTTTTTCACGTAGATTTTGATTTTGGACTCTGTTTCTTCATTTGAAGCTCCGAAATTGGTCAATTGGCACATTTTTCATTGTGATTTCTTTAAAGGCATTCTTCAAGACATCTCTAAGTGATCTTCTCATGCTAATCCAACCTTAAGCCTCCATCAAGCTTCCGCCTTGAGTTTAAGGGAGGGTTTTAGAGATATATTAGACATATTAGCCCAATGTAATAGGCCCAAGCCCACTCCTACTTGTACTAGTAGTCTAGGGTTTAGTCACCTATATATATTCATGTTATGGTTTATTGTAACACAAGTTATTGTACTACACTCTTACATAATAAAGATGTAACCCTTAAGGGATTCCTCTATGGATGTAGGCTGACAGGTCTGAACCACATAACCCTCGTGTTCTCCATGTTCCTATTCTATGCTTCCCCTTCCGCATCCACTCTAACATATACAACATGGTATAACACATCGTATTACTAATAATGTATTTTAACAGTTTCATTATTCACAGTCTTCTATATAAGTTTTCATTGTTCATCTATTAATCATGAATAATAATATTGCTATTTGCAACCATCATGATATGGTATCAATGATGTGATCATTCTGAATTCTTTCCTTTAGAGTTTAGATAGAGTATATTTTATGATTACAAAAATTTACAATTACAAGACTTTTGAGATTACATTTTCTTTAGAAAATTATTGGATACATTGGATCTTTTTTTTTTTTTTTTTTTTTTGAGGAAGATATATGTTGAATCTTAAATGACTTCTATTAAACTCCATCATTTATGACATCATTAAAAAGAAAACTCATATAGATAAGTAATAGGATATTATTTGGAACTATCAAGATATATAACATAGATTAGATTGATGGTGGATAGTAGATTTGATTCTAGTTGAGTATTGTGTGAAGTCATCACCATAAAATAGCTCACGCCGGAATGTGTTATGTGAAACCAATGATATAAAAGAAAACGAATTTTTCTAAACCATTATATTGAACAAAAAATTACTTATTTTCATTCACTTTTAAGTTATACATTTTTTTAAGTCAAGTCATAGACTTTTAAGCAAAAAAAAAAAAAATTTATTTTTATTTAATTATCATGTGCATCGTACAAGTTAGCAACTAGTAAATAAATAAAAGCAGCCCTGGTTACCCGACTATGCTTTACCATTAACTCAGTTAACTAACTTTTTTTTCTTCGTCTTTTTCTCAGTCAACAAACTACTCGTTATTGAAGTCAGATACATATCAATCAATGTAGTTAAAACAGAGAACAGCAGGGAGAGCCAGAGTTGTGCTGCTCCTATTCCACTCGTAACCCCATATATTGAGAGGCATTTTTTTTTTTTTTTAAAGAAAAATTAAAAGAACTTAACTGCGATACGTCAATCTGACTTGTTTTTATGAAGTCTAGTTATAAACCGGTTTGGAAATATCTTTTCAAACCATTATGGGACAATTAATAAAAATATCAATATGCAAAAATATTTCTACTCAATTCTTTCTTATAACCCTGTAAGGTTTTAATATTTGTCAAATTATGGAACTAACTTTTGTTAACTCTGATAGATGGGGTTCTATATTGATTAGGTGATGGTCACGTAACCTTTCCATTTATAAGAACTAAAAAAAATTAGTCACGGTGGTCAATTCGAGATATGAAAATCTCAAAGAGTTATAAAGAAGAATTAAAACTTTATGGGGGTGTTTTTGCAACTAACCTATATAACCTTAAGGGTGTTTTTGTATTTTGGCCTTAAAAAAATAGGCGAAAACCACATTTTAGTCCCTATATTTTCACTCGATTTCACTTTGTTCTCTAACTTTTTTTTCCACCTCTTTTAGTCCCTATCCTAGAAAACGAGTCTCGTTTTAGTCCCTGCCGTTACATCAGAGACGAAAAATACACACGTGACAAACGAAGTACACTGTTGGCACACTAAAAGCTGACGTGGCCATTAAAATAATAATAAAAATGTTATTTGGCATTTAAAAATGCCACGTCATTAAAAAAATTAATTTATTAATTTTAACTAAATAAAAAAATTAAAAACAAAAATAAAAACAAAAAATTACATGAATTGAGATCTAAGTGTTCCTTGAACACAAAATTAAAATCCAAAAATTACAAACCCAAAAAATAAGAACAGAAAATTAAACTCAGAGCTGAAACCCAGAATTAGAATTCATGCCAACATTCTTGACAAACCCAGATAAAATTGATAAATTAAACATGAACACATTAAATATTTGAACAAAGAACACAAACCCAGCAAATTTAAAACCCAAAAAATTAAATTCAAACCCAGATTCAAACTGTTAGAAACTGAAAGAATATAGATAGACACCCAATGTGAGCATGTCCCTCTATTTGCTTCAGATTGTAACATCTAGGAGTAATGGTATTAGATCGTTACACTACCCCACTAATCCATTATCCCACTCAATATTAATGGAGTAGAGTATATATAAACACCAAGAATGGTACCCATTAGAAGGTGGACGAATTCTGCATTTCTCATAGTGTTTATTGAGTGTTGTGAGGCTCTTAGGTTGTGGGTTTTGTTTGCATCACTCTAGTAGTGTGCAACACCGTCGGAGGAACGTTTTTGGTTCGTGGGTTGTTCAAACTGGAATTCAAAACGTGTTTGGATAGCTGGTCTGTGTGGAGGCTGGCTCTAGACAACGTAGAACAATCTCAAAGCTCCTGTGCGATCATCGGCTTAGGCCAAGAGAGATATGCCAAAAAACCGATTGTTTATATATCCGCTGCGATTCTGTATTTCTTACATTGGTATCAGAGCGTTTATAGGTTGTTCTCGATGTCATAGGCATACATGATTTGTTCTTAATGCGTTTTATGCTTCTGTGATATGCTATGAATTTCTTTGCACCTCACATGGCCTTCAATGGCAAGTTTTGATTCTGTGTATTTCGTGCCTTGAAATTAATATATGTTGTTTATATTACATGTATTAATATCTACCTTAAGTTTTGTAGCAAATCTCTAAGTGTGCCATGAGATATAGCTTAACAAAACTTAGAACACCGAAACTTTAAGGACAAAACTGCTCTCATATGATTTCTGTTTACAAAATATGATTTCATATTATGAATCTATATATTATAAGCTTTAAATCGGTATATGGTATGTTAAAAATGGAATTGAAATGAAGAAAATATAAATTTTTGAATTTTATGTCTGAAACTCGTGTTATTGGCTAAAAGAAATTGAAAGAGCAAGGTTGAAGACAACCTGCACATCACGTGGGTTAAGAGTGATAGTTAAAAAATAAATAATAAAAAAGTCAACCTGAACATCACGTGTTTCGCTTGCCAAAAGGGGCTGGAGTGATAAAATATATATAATAATAATAATAATGATAATAATAGTAAAGAAGGAGGTCCCACAATGCTTCTTAAACACCTATTTGTATTATTATTATTTATTTTTTTTTTGCTATGCTAGCATGCATTGAAAAGTCAGCCTTTTTTTTTTTTTTTGAGAAACGAAAAGTCAGCCTATCTATCACGTTTGGGATCTTGTTTTTTTTTTTTTGTGAGATTTTTTTCTATTTTATCGGTGTCAAACCAATTGATAATTGAGTTTCTTTAAGTGAAACGTACAATTCAACTTACCATTTATTTTTGAAACGTAAGGTATATGTGTAAATAATATGGAATTTATTTAATTTCATTATTATTTCTTAGTGAAATTATATATATATATATATATATATATTTACGCAACGTTAAATATTATATTTAACGAGACAAAAAAATAATTATTTCTTAGTGAAATAATGAAATGCCTATATGAATTGTTCTCATGAGTTTAAATTTTGATAGCATGTTTGGCTTAATAGTTAATTGATAATATTGGTGAATTATTTTCAATACATATATTTTGTAAATATGTTTAGAATTGAAATATGGAATAGTGGGAGTATGGTTGAGTTGCGTTATCTCCCTTATATAATTTTGCACGAATAGATTAAAATTAAGCTTAGTAATAAAAACTAGTGGCGCAAGAGATGATTAAGAAGCTTAGTCAATTTTCGATCTTGTGACATGTGTTGATTATCTAAGTTTATTTTAGATCGAACGTCAAAATTTTTGAAATGTGTGTGTAATGTCCCATTTGTGAAATTTTGTAGTGAAATGGCTTCCAAAGATATAGTTGTTGATCTCAATAAAGGAGAGAAATCAGATGTTGAAAATTACAATATTTGGCACCACAAAATCCAGTATGTGTTGAATGAGCAAGAAGTCCTAGAGACTCTAACTCATTCGTTGAGTAAACCCGATGAGGGAAGCACTGAGCAACACCAATGTGATCTAGCGGCCTATGAAAGTTGGCACAAGAAGGATTTGTGTGCGCGCTTTACAATGCTGAGCAGCATGCACAATGACTTGATTGGTGAATTTGAGTAGTATACAGCTGCACAAGACATGGGGAAAGCTCTAAAGCTAAGATATGGAGGGACATCAGCCACTAGACTGCATGGCTTAACAATGAAATTTGATTCATATAAGATGCGCTCTGAACATAAAATGAAGCAGCATCTTAGGGCAATGTTCTCCATGATTCGAGAGCTTAAATTAGCTGGAAACAATCTTACTAACAAACAACAAGTCCAGACAGTGATTCGTTCACTACCAAGTTCATGGGAGACGATGTGTCAAAATTTGACACATAATGAGAACATCAAAACATTTGATGATGTGGTTCGTCACTTGGAACTTGAAGTTGAGCGCCTTGACGCAGCCAAGCCGATTAGTTCTGTGCACATGGCTGAGACTAGCTCGCGTAAGGCATCTAGGCCTAAACGTAAGCAACCTGATTACGCTCCTGGACAAGAGAGACCTAATGGGCCACTGCCTAAGAAGGCTAAGTTTGTCAAGCGCAATACTACAGGAAAGCGCGCAAAGAAGGACAAGTCTAAGTTGACTTGTTATAATTGCGGAAAGAAAGGACTTTTTGCTCATGAATGCATTGAGCAAAAAAAGGTAACACCTAATCCTATATCTCACCATGTTTTTGTAACTAGTCATGTCCTTGTTGCTAATTTTGGTCCTATGTGGACTGTAGACTCAGCGGCAACAGAACATATAGCGAGAGATAGAGTGGGATTTGTGGAGTACTATCAGATTCCTGTTGGGTGTAGAGACATCAAGGTGGGAAGTGGAGGTACTTGGAGTTGGTACTTACAAACTAGAATTGCGAGGTGGTCGCACTCTGTTGCTCCATGACGTGTTGTATGCTCCAGAGATCCGGAGAAACTTACTTTCCGTAGTTACTTTGTTAAGACTTGGTTTCCAGTTTATTTTTTAGAATAATTATGTTTTGTTGCATTTGGGAACAGTTTATTATGTCCGTGGTTTTATATCAAATGGTTTTTTAATCTTGGATATTGAATATTATAATAATGATAGTTCAGTTTTTTTGACTTCATCTGATAATGCTTCTGATAATTCAATTATATGGCATGCTAAGCTTGGTCATATAGGGCAAGAGAGGTGATGAGGTTAGCTAGAGAAGGCCTTATGGGCAATCTCGCTAAGGTCACTTTGTCCACATGTGAACATTGTCTTGTGGGAAAGTCAAAAAGAAAACCATTTGGAAAAGCCACAAGGGCATCTTTTCCATTGCAACTAATCCACTCTGACATATGTGGTCCAATGAATGTGAGGGCAAGGCATGGAGGTTTCTACTTCATCACATTTATAGATGACTTTATACGTTACGGTCATGTCTATTTGATTTCTCATAAGTCTGAGGCTTTAGATTGCTTTAGACGATACATGATATTGGTTGAGAATCAATTAGACAAGAGCATTAAGGCTCTCAGAACTGGTTAGGGCGTCAGTATCTATCTGAGCAATTTAAAGAGCTCTGTGATGAAAAGGGAATTGCAAGGTAGTTAGCGATGCCTTATACACCGCAACAAAATGGTGTGGCAGAAAGGAGAAATCGAACACTGTTAGAGATGGTTAGGTCAATGATGGCGCAAGCTAACCTACCGATTTTGTATTGTGGGATGCACTTTTGACTGCAACCTATATACTTAACCTAGTGTCCTCTAAATCAATATCTTCCACACCTTATGAACTATGGACCGGCAAGAAACCTGACTTGAATAACTTGCGGCCATGGGGTTCAATAGGTTATGTTCACAATACTTCTCATAGATATGGGAAGTTAGGGCCTAGAGGAAAGAAGTGTATCTTTATAAGGTATTCTGAGCATTCCAAAGGCTATGTGTTGATAGGTGAACAACCTGATGGAAGTATAACTGAATTGGAGTCACGTGATGTTGATTTCATTGAAAGTGAATTCCCTAACATAGGTGAGGTTGCAAAGAACTTGACTCTTTATGAAATGATGGATCAAGAGGTAGGCACCCCAAGTAGACTAGTAGTGGACAAGGAAGAAATTCCTAAAACTCCTAAAGATAGTGGGAGTGACTCACAACCTAGTGGGAGCACACCACTAGAAGCCGATCCACAACAACCTTAGCCACGTAGAAGCAACCGTGGAAATGTTCCTCGTCCTCGTTTTGAGATTGAGGGGAAAGCTTTCATGATTGCTTCACAGGATGATGATGAGCCAAAAACTGTGCAAGAGGCTTTCTCATCTTCTGTTAGTGATGAGTGGATGAAAGCAATGAATGATGAAATGGAGTTTATGAGGACTAATCAAGTTTGGGATTTGATAGACCTATCGTCAGGGCATAAAGCAATTGGGAACAAATGGGTTCTTAAAATCAAACGCAAGGCGGATGGGTCAATAGAAAGGTATAAAGCTCAATTAGTGGCAAAAGGATACACTCAAAAGAAGGGTGTTGACTACGAGGAAAATTTTTCTCCGGTTGTGAGGTTTGCCTTTGTTCGACTCATTCTGGCTATTGTTGCAAACTTGAATTTGGAATTATACCAAATGGACATTAAGACAGATTTTCTCAATGGAGAACTAGATGAAGAAATCTATATGGATCAACCTATTAGCTTTGTGACCAAAGGTCAAGAGCACAAAGTGTGTAAACTTAAGCAATCCATATATGGTTTAAAGCAGTCATCTAGACAGTGGTATCTGAGATTTCATCGAGCCGTTCTATCGAATGGGTTTACGATGATCGAAGAAGATCACTGTGTCTATGTAAAACGATCTAAGGGAAGTTTCATTATTTTGTCATTGTATGTCGATGGCATATTATTGGCCGGTAATGACATGGAGATGATTATCGCCACAAAAGGGTGGTTGTCCTCTTACTTTGAGATGAGGGACATGGGTGAGGCAGATTATATTCTAGGGGTTAAAATCCTTAGAGATCGCTCAAAGAAACTTTTAGGTTTATCACAACAAACCTACATTAAGAAAGTTCTTGAGCGTTTCCAAATGCATAATTGCAAACCCATAGATACTCAAGTTGCCAAAAATGAGAGCTTAAGCCTTGATATGTGTCCTAAGACTCAAGATGAAAAAGAAAAGATGGCTCGTGTTCCTTAAGCTACTGCAGTTGGAAGCTTGATGTATGTAATGATGTGTACACGACCCGATATATGTTATCCTGTTGGATTAGTCAGCAGATTTCAATCTAATCTAGGACTTGCTCATTGGAAAGCTGTCAAGAGGATATTAAGGTATCTTAGAGGGATAGCGGACTACATTCTTTGTTATCGGGGTTCAGATTTGTGTATGATTGGCTACAGTGATGCTGATTGAGGTAGTGACCTAGATGAATGCAAATCTACATTTGGATATGCTTTCTTGCTAAATAATGGTGCCATCACTTGGAGTAGCAAGAAACAACCCTGTATAGCATTATCAACTATGGAAGCAGAGTATGTAGCATGTTCAGCAGCTGTTCAGGAAGCAATTTGGTTGAGGAGGTTCTTTCAGAATCTTGAGGTTGTCAAGGATGCCTCGGATCCCATTACGGTACATTGTGATAGCATGGCAGCACTTGCCTATGCTAAAGATTCTAAGTATCATGGTAGAACCAAACACATTGATATACGATATCACTACATTCGAGACATGGTTGCTCACAATGAATTGGTTTTAAAACACATTTCTACAAGCCTCATGATTGCTAATCTACAAAGCCTATAGAAAGGGATGCCTTTCAGGCTCATGTTAGGAGTTTAGGGCTACGTAGAATATGATGACATGTTGTTTTTAGTTACCATTTATTGTACTCTTTTGGGATATTTTGTTTTAAATACATATGATGTTATTCAGTTAATAATATGTATGTTTACACACACATATACCATATGATGAGTTTTGTGGTATGAAAGGTATGTCGACAGGCTTAGGTCGTCTCACTCACACGAGCGATCGCCTCTGGCGCTTGACTAGTGAGCAGAGATGAGACATTGTGTCATTTAATGCTTATGTAGCATATATAGATGGTTGACACAAACAGATGTTGCCTTAGTTGGAACTAAGATGAGGTCTATAATATATTTATCTTAATTAGACCGTACATGGATAGCCCATGATCCATGTAGCTTGTGGTTAGCCAGATGCGAGACCTTATTTGATGCCTGAGTTGGCAAGTGAATAAAGGACTCGAGTTAGGCGCTTAAGTAGCAACTACACTAAGGTTTGTACGGTGTGTTGAGTTAAGACATACGCTCTTACTTAAGAGAACTCCACCGTAGCATGTATTTCATACTACATGTGCTTGCTTGACCAAAAGCAGAGGTGAGAGAATAAATCCCTGCTTCTTCACCGTGTGAGTCCTATGGATCTTTCATTAAGACCCTACTTATGCCCTTGTTACTGTTGACTGTGTCTTGAAGCTGAGGTTTTGATGTCTGCTACTTTGGCATGTTACCTATGGCCATGTTGGATTCGGTCTAAAGGGACATTGCTGGGAAAGCGATTGGACCAAAGTTGAAGGACATGAGTGCAAAGGGAAGACTATTTTTTGTAACACATCCTTATATTTGTACTCACTGTCGACAGGTTATAGCGCTTATGGTAGCGAAATAATCGTGAGTACATTTAAATAGTTATGATGGATCAAGTATAAGTCTGAGTATGAAACTCAAGAGGGGTTAGAGATGCTTGATTTGATGTTTAATACATGTCTAGGGTATAATGAGACACTTTAGGGATGTTGTTATGCTGGTCTTGGTATAAGATTTAGTATAGTGCTCCCAAATATGTTTTTTAAGAGTGCTTGGCGGTCGCACAACCTATTTGCCAGTATGAACGCACTGAGAAACACATTGAGAGATGGATAATAGGGCCATGCCCACAGTGGATGAGTGGGAGATATTAGAAACTGAAAGAATATGGACAGACACCCAATGTGAGCATGTCCTTCTATTTGCCTCAGATTGTAACATCTAAGAGTAATGGTATTAGACTGTTACACTACCCCACTAATCCATTATCCCACTCAATATTAATGGAGTGATGTGTATATAAACACCAAGAATGGTACCCATTAAAGTGCGGACGGATTCTGCATTTCTCATAGTGTTTATAGAGTGTTGTGAGGCTCTTAGGTTGTGGGTTATGTTTGCATTACTATAGTAGTGTGCAACACCATTGGAGAAACGTTTTTGGCTCGTGGGTTACACAAACTAGAATTCAAAACGTGTTTGGATAGCTGGTTTGTGTGGAGATTGGCTCTAGACAACGTAGAACAATCTCAAAGCTCCTGTGCGATCATCGGCTTAGGCCAAGAGAGGTATGCCGAAAAATTGATTGTTTATATATCCGCTGCAATTCTCTATTTCTTACATAAACCTAGATTCAAAAATGTAAATTCAAACCCAGATTTCAAACCCCCACACCCCCAAAACATCAAACACAAAAATCAGATCCAGATTTTCGGCCCCCAAACTCAAATCTCAAAACCCAAATTTTCTTATACTTTTTGAGAAACCAAACATAAACCTCAGATCCAAGCGACACGTTGTATAACCTCAGGCAGATCTGGTCCTCTACTCCACTCTCCACCAACGGAATCGTACACCAACACAAGCCCTTCTCTCAAACCTCGCAAACTCCTCCCACTCCGTCGCAACAAGTCGTCAATCCTTCACCGCCTTTCGCGTCCCCTCTTCTTCTTCAAAACCCCTTTTCCATTTTTACCCTTTTCATTTCCTAAAATCTCGACCTTGCCATCTTCCTCTTCCTCCACCACCATCCTCTTCCGCCTTTTCCTTTGCATGCCACGTCAGCACTAGGGGTGTTCCGATGGACTCGCCGCCGTCACCGGACCTCGCCGAGTCCGCCGTCGACTCCGTGGCTCGTGATTTGAAGAATCAGAGCCTTGATGATGTTAAGAAGGAAGAAGAGGGACCCACTTTGTTGAACAACAACGATAAGAAGAAGAAGAAGAAGAGTCTGGAAGATCTGCGTTGGGACCATTCCTTCGTCACTGCATTGCCTGGTGATCGCAGAATAGATGCTATTCCCCGAGAGGTTAGCTCTAGCTCTATTTTCTTTAGGCCTTGTTCGGTTGCTGAGAAAAGAAAAGAAAAGGAGAAGAAAATCATGAAACTTTTTGGTATTATGCTTTTTTAAAACTGGATTTTTTTTAATGCTTTATGCAGCTAGCTCATATAGAATAATGATTTAGGATATATGTAATTTTTTTTTTTTTTTTTTTAAGGATATATAAAATCATGGAATTTTTATATTATGCTTGTAAGACAGAATTTTTGTATTTTTTGTTTAGTTAAAATTAATAAATTAATTTTTAAAATTTTTTAATGACGTGGCATTTTTTAATGCCAAATAACATTTTATTATTATTATTTTAATGGCCACGTCAGCTTCTAGTGGGCCAACAGTGTACTCCGTTTGCCACGTGTGCATTTTTCGTCTCTGATGTAACGGCGGGACAAAAACGAGACGCGTTTTCCAGAATAGGGACTAAAAGCGGTGGAAAAAAAAGTTAGGGACCAAAGTGGAAATCGCGTGAAAATGTAAGGACGAAAATGTGATTTTCGCCAAAAAAATATTCATGTACATTATTTAAATAAGTTAGATGATTCATTATAAAAATCACATGATTTAAACTTATGGGTAATCTCTTCACTCACTAGTCACTACACAGTGGGTCGAAGAAAAATATATTCAAACAAGTTTGGAATTATTATTTTTCCATTTTGTTGTGTTTGAAGGATTAAAAAATGGGCCGAGGGTCAATTTTTTTATAAAATTTTTTTTGGCTTCAAACATATTTAAAGCTATTCATATATGATTCTAATTACATGAATTGTGAATAAATTAGGTGAACATTTTGAATAGTACACAGGGATATATATATATATATATATATACTTATAAATTGTCAAATATAGTTTCAAACAAATTTAGAGCTAAACTTTGTTATTATTATTTTTTATTAAATTTTATAATGTAAGCGGTTACAAATTATATTAGGAGAGAAAAAGAGAAATTTTTTTGGGGCCGATTGTACAATTTCATATTAAAATATATAATATTTTATATAAAGAAGATTATGGCCTTTCTTCGAAAAAAAAAAAAAAAAAAACGATTATGACCTTTTTCCAAGAATTATATTCATAAATTAATGCTTCCTTTTTAAAGTCTTTATGGAAAAACATTGGTATTACCATCGGTCCACTATATAACAAAATATTTTTTTTTTTTGAGAAACATATAACAAAACAAGTACTACTTTTGCACCCAAAAAAAAATAAAAAAACAAAAAAAAAAACAAGTACTACTTCGAGTAAGGGATCGTGAAATTCTCTAGCTCCACTTTATGGGCTTGGGTTTGGACTGGAAACCATCGTTCTAATCACTACTCCTAATAAGCACGGTGCTAAATACAAATATAAAATGACAAAACGAGTAAAATTTTATCGGTCCGATGGGTCCAAAACCCCACCATATATATCAAGTTCTAGTGTTTAGCATGTTACCTTTTTATTTTATTTTAAGAACTTAGTGCAACGGGATTGTGAAATTCTCGAGTAAGGGATTGTGAAATTCTCAATTCCACTTTATGGGATTGGGTTTAGATCAAGAGAGTCAATCTCGTATCGGAGGTTATACTAGTTTGACTAGTGGAGCGATATATTTCGGTATCGTTCAATACTGGTGTATCGTTTCGGGTTTATCGTTATTATATATATATATATATATATATATTATAATAAATATAAAAGTTTACCATAAAACATTACCTCAATTCAGAACAAATTATTCATGGTTTTAAATTAGTATCAATTAAAAGAAAAAAAAAAGCACAATATAAAAAATAGAAAACTTAATTGTTCATTACATACTAAGAAAACAAATAATACTAATAAGTTAATGAAAGTAAGTTACCATTTTGCCCTTACAAAAATTCAAAAATTACAAAACTAAAAAAAAAAAAGTTTTTTTTTTTTGTACCAGCTAGTACGCCTGGTACTGGCCGATATTGCTCGAAATTGGTCGGTATGGCCGGTACATGGCCAGTACGGCCGGTATTTAAACCGATAAGAAATGTTTGTGTTTCAATGCCGGTATATGTACCGGTACGGTACATACCGACCAATACGGTTGGTACCAATACGGTATCGACCACCTTGGTTTGGACTGGAAACCCTTGATCTAATCACTCCTACTAAGCACGATGCTAAATGCAAATATAAAATGACAAAACAAGTAAAATTTAATCTGTCCGATGGGTCCAAATCCTGATTATATGTATCAAGTTCTGGCGTTCAGCATCTTACCTTTTCATTTTATTTTAAGAACTTAGTGCAAAGAGCAGTGACAGAGTCAAGAATATTGACAAAATATAACAATTGACAAAATTCTTAAATAAAAAAAAAATTATAAGTTAGCTTTAATTCAATAAAGTTGTGCTCTAAGTTTTTTTATGGTACTAAAAACTACTTATAATTCTTTCTCAAAAAAAAAAAAAAAAAAAAAAAAAAAAAAAAAAAAAAAACTACTTATAATTGATCTTGAATTAAATTTGGGTAAATTGCAAAGTACACCTTTGAAATTTAAGATTTTCTGAATTTTACACCCTGAAGTTTGAATATTTTGATTTTATACCCTAAAATTTGGTTTTATTAGCAAAACTACACCCTCAGTTAGTTTTGGCTATTAAGCGACAAATCATCCTGTTGACTTATTTTTATTTTATTTTTTCCCAAATTAGCCCTCAAACAATCTGTTTAGCCCAAAACTGAACACAAAATCTGAAACTTTATAAGATATCGTTTCACCATCTTAAATGAGCCTATTCCCAAATCAAAACATCAAACCTATCCCAGGGTTCTCTTCTACTCATCGTGCCCCACGAACCCAGCAGCCAAGGCAAGGGCTTATATAAATATAGAAGCATCACTCTCCCAAACTAGCACTTGAATTCGTCTGACTCTCGCATATAAAGAAAGAGAGAAAACCCATAATAGTACAAGCAAAGCTTGTAAATTTGATGATGACCAACTCGTTTTCAATGCCACACCATCATCAGCTCCGTTTGGCTTCTCCCCATAGCCATATTCTGCATGCACTTCTGCTACTTATTTTATGGATTTTTAATCCTCAACTGATACTTCTTCTATTTGGACCAAAATTCATCATCTGATGGCCGAGACAGACATGGTGGATTGCCTAGAAATTTTTCTTAATCGTCAGATCATCTCGCTGTCACCGTGGCTGCTGGGTTAGTGGGTTTGTTGTTTTGATTTAGGAATAGGTTCAGATGGTGAAACATTATCTTATAAAATTCTAGATTTTGTGTTAAGTTTTGAGCTAAACGGGTAGTTTAAGGCTGATTTGGCAAAAAAATAAAACCAAGTCAACATGATGACTTATCACTTAACAGCTAATACTAATTGCGGGTGTAATTTTGTTAACGGAACCAAACTTTAGGGTGTAAAATCAAAATTTTCAAATTTTAGGGTATAAAATCTAAATAACCTCAAACTTCAATGATGTATTTTGCAATTTACCCATTAAATTTTATAGTAACCCATTTGTTTTATACACAATTAAACAATCATTCAATAATTACATATACTACTTTGTTTTTTAGGAGCAAAATTACACATACTACTTTGTCAAATTTAAACAAATTTTAAGAGCATCCATAGCGGTGGAGCTAAAAATTTAGTTATTTGGCACCACATCTATTTTACCTACTTACTTTACAAAACATACTGCAGCGGTGAATCTATTTTAGCTTTCAACACAATAAAATAATATAAACATCACAATAAAATAATATATCTACTACAATAAAATAATATATCAAACCCAATAAAAATTAATTTCCCTATAACCCACAGCACAATGATAATCATCCACAACCCATAGCAACCATCAGAACCACCATGATCACCCATTAGTTCACATCACCCACAGCACCATCAAAACCCAGAACCACCACGATCCACCGACAACCAATCAAAAATTAAAAACCTACTATGATCAACCTAACCAAAAGCCCACTAGATCATCCACAGTTGACAAAAGCCATAGTGATCAACCCAACCAAAAACCCAGATCAAACTCCGACAACCACCACCATCAGAGGTGAGAGTTTCAGAGAGTGAGTTTGAGAGAGTTGAGAGAATGAGAGAAGCAGATCGGCGGCGTGGGTTTGAGGTGGATCGGCGGCGTGTGTCTGAGGCTGATCGGCGGCTTGGGAGTTTGACGAAGTGGGTTGGCTGGTGGGTCGGTGACGTCGAGCTTCGGTGGGCGGTGACATTGAAGATCGAGTCGGGCCGGCGGCGGTGAGACATAGAGGTGAGAGTTTGAGAGAGTGAGCTTAAGAGAGTTTTGAGAGAAGGTGAGACAGAGAGGTGAGAGCTTGAGAGAGTGAGTCCGAGAGAGGCATGGTTGGGAGAATAAAAGAATATAAAAAAATAAACAAACATATATTATTTTAATCCGGCTGAGAATAATTTTTTTTTTTTTAGCTCTCAGCTACAGTGCACAGCCATATATAGCTGTGCACTGTAGCAATGAAGGTAAAATTTTTACCTTTAGCCGCACTGCTATAGTATGTATTTTTGTGTTTTGGTGAAACTAAAATAGCTATATAGCTATTTAGCTTCACTGTTGTAAGTGCTCTACGATGAATGTAAACAATAACCATTGTTATCAAATTAAATATAATATAATATAAAATATTCAGTCAAAAATATATAATATAAAATATTAGAAAATGGTGCCAGCCATAAGTCACTAATAAAACATGAACTGATGCAGTGGCGTCATCTACAGGCACTACAAATTATCCAAACAGGGGAGATCTCAGCAGATAACAAGGCAAAATAGAGAGAAAAGGGAAGAGATATTTACTGGAGGTTGGAGGGAAGCGGAGTGGACGACAAGAACAAAGCAGATTGTTGAGTCGTTGAAGTGTGGAGAAGGGATTTTTTTTTTTTTCATTTTATCCAGGTAATTTTTTCAAGTAACCAAACTAATAGTCTTCAACTGATAAATTTCTAGTTTGGGGATTTGTTATAGATATTTTTGGTGTTTGGATTTGAGGGGCTAATTTACCCCCCAAAAAATGGAGGAGTGAGCAAAGGAATGGGCTAGATTTTTTTTTCTTTGTATCATTTTTTCCTCAAATTCTTGGGGGGGGAATTGAATTTACATACAATTTAGTTATAATTTATCATTTTATTAAGGTGGTAACTGAAATTTTCAAAAAGCTAGGGGGCATGCAATGAAAACTTACAAATGATATAGCAATGAATGTGATTAGTGAAATTTCAAGAAGATAATAAACAAATATTTGAATAAATGATGTTAGGGATATTATAAATTTTACAATGTGATATCATCAATTACAAAAAGTAATTCAAAAATGCATTTAATAGGTTGTTGACTTCTGCAAATTATATTAATTGTCACATCAATTTATAAAGGTTTTAAAGTAAAATTTATAGTATTTTTAGCATTTTTCAGTCTAAATTATTTCTTGTGATTAGTGACACATATTTGTAAGACTCATGTATTTAAAGTTGTATTATCTGTAGCATTACTCAATTCTTTGAGACTTTTTAAAATTAGAGAAAAAAATGCAAACCTAATTTTTTTTTTTTTCATATATCTCCAAATTTTATTATTTATTTTTTTAAATATATCAAATTTCGCCTAAAAATTTGGAGGCCTCTATCTAGTAGGGGGCCTTAGATGATGAACTAAGTGGCCTAGGCCTAAAGCCGGCCCTGCATTTACATATGGGATCTATCTTTATGTGAAAGAAAGATACAAGATAAAAACGTTCACTTTACCAAGTTAACTCAAATACCATTTTTTTAAGTCAGTTTCGCATCTACACTATGTATACGTTTGACATTGACTTAAAAAATCTTTTTTTTTTTACTATTCATCTTATTTTTGCTACTGTTTATGAGTCTCATTACACTTTTTGATATTATTTATGGGTCCTATGTACTATTTCAGCTACCTTTTAGCTTTATCTACAGTATTTTTAGTAAAAAGTTTTCAATTTCAGCTAAATAAGATGTTCCTAAACAGACACTATTTCTCCCAAGTATTATTGGGGATATTATACAAAGTAATAATGGAAGAATAAGGTTAACACAAAAGACAAACAAAAAATAGATAACTTAGAGGCATTATATTGTTTTCCTTAAACAATATTGGCCCCCCACACTATTGTTGCTAAAGGTTGTCGCAAATTTGTCCCTAGGATACAACCAAGATGTTGGGTTCTACAGATAGTAATTCTGGAAAATGACCACAAGATTTCTTGTGTTTTTCTCTAACTTACTATTCTGTGGACATAAACCCCTATTTATACCCATAGGGGTTATATTTCATCAAAAGGCACATATGAGAGTTCAAATGTTTTATAAAACCATTAACATGGCTTGAAACCTCTTCAACCTTTCTGAATAGTCACTAGAAAATTCCACAAAAAATCCTATTTCACGATTTTCGATCTGTCGAAAATTATTTTTGATTGATTAAGTGCTATTTTTGATTGGTCGAACAGGAATCGAGACATCCAAAAAACTCCAAGATTATTTTCTTATCATTTTCAATCGATCAAGCCAAAGGTTTGACCGATCGAAAATATTGATTTTCAAATTTTCACTTAGAAAATTTCAGAACTTGAATTTTCACTGTATGAAACCATATTCTCCAAACTCAAACATCATTATTACAACCTATCCTTATATATACCTATATATACAACAAGTACTAGTTATGTTACAAATGGAGTTTCTCATAGTCATTTACATAATCTAATTTGACATAGTAAATACCTCAGAAATAACACATGCCAGTGTACACTTATTCAATCTAATCCAAATAATCTGATCCGAATGTCACCAAAATGGTCATATCATCAAACAATCAACATGTCATATATATAGATATATTTTGTACAATTATGAGGGTGTAAATCCAACCTTGCCAGGGAAGAGTTAAGAAAACAAACATCGTGAAATAACATAAAAAGCAGTAGATACCATAAACATGCAGAACATAAAGTTATATATTTTTTTAAAATAGTTATTTCTTTAATAATATTGGTAGTAGTACTTCTAGGCTTTTTTCTTGTTATCATCTTCCTCCTATGTTCTCCTAAGCATGTCCATTCAAATCCAACTCCGAAAACGAAGGAGTACTTCTACTTTTGAGGAGGCAGCTGATTATTTCAATCAAAGTCAAGGGCTATAATTGGAGACTTGGAGGATTCATCAGGCCTCGCCTTTTTAGGATTGGAATGCTTTTTCATGTCTGCATAACACTCACTTCTTAGGGAACTTTCATCAGTTCTTGCACAAATTGG
Organism: Quercus aquifolioides; assembly: GCA_019022515.1. Classification (NCBI taxonomy): domain Eukaryota; kingdom Viridiplantae; phylum Streptophyta; class Magnoliopsida; order Fagales; family Fagaceae; genus Quercus; species Quercus aquifolioides. Next base: position 7,457,720 of record CM032331.1, on the reverse strand, counting down.
GCAACGTACGTACTGTTTTCCTCAAAAGGATTCAAACCCGCCATCCCCAAGTTATATCTGTTGTTTGGGCCTCTTTTCCTACTAGAAGGTCCTTTCTTTGACCCGCCAACATTAAGAGCATGGCCACCCTTAAACCTTAACACCTCGAGCCCTCACCTTGGTTCCTAGAGCTACCCTATTAGAGCACCCACACCAGATGTGCTATATGTGCCAAATGATAAATATTTGACACATCAAACACAAAAAACCTTATTTATCAGATGTTTCAAATGGTATAATTTATACCCATATAAACAGTACCGTTCCAAATATGGAACGGTACGGATTGGTGTGGCAAAAAAATATATAGTTTTTTATTCATTTTTTCTTTCATACTTTATGACTCTCTCTTCTCTCTCTTTCTTTTTCTTCTTTCTTCTTTCTTTCTCCGCCACTCCATCTTTGTCACTCTCTTTTCCTCTTTTCTTCTTCTTTCTCCAGAAGCTTCACTTCTATTTTTTTCTTTTTCTTTTTCTTTCTCTCCCTTTTTTTTCCCTTTTTTCTTTTTTCTATCACTTTCTCTGCACCTCTTTGTCTCTTTAGGCTTCAAATTCTATTAAACAGCCTTGATTTGGCCTCATCACTACTGCGCCTCTTTTTTTTTTTTCTTTTTTTTTAAGGTGGTGTTGGTGGATGTGGGTTTGGGTCGGTGGTAGCTGTTGGTGTTGTTGCAGCAATGGTGGTTGTGGGTTTGTTTGATTTGAGATGGGTTTTGAGGTTTGTGAATGTGGCGGGTTGTTGTGGATTTTTTTTTTAGGGTGTTTTTTTTTTAGTTGGCGTTGGTGGATGTGGGTTTGTGCCAGTGGTGGCTGTTAGTGTTGTTGCGGCAGTGGTTGTTGGTGGCCGTTGTTGCGGCAGTGGTGGTTGTGCGTTGTTGCTGCTGTTGTTGTTATGTTTGATGATGATGATGATGGTGGGAGGAGTTAATATATTATTTTAATGTGTTGTAAATATTATTTTAATGTATAGAATTAAATGATAAAATATCTGATAAACGAGATGTTGTAAAATAACGTGGTAAAATAATAAAGTAGGCTTTTAGTGTGGTAAAATGACATTTTTTATAAAACATTTGCTGTGGATGCTCTTACCGAAAGACGCCCCCAATAACTTTTTCTTCTTCTTTTCTCTCCCCCATTATCAATAATTCTCATTCTCTTACAATTTCTATGTTGTTTAGAAATCCAACTCTCCTTTGTTTGTTTTTTTTTTTTTTTCTTATTACTTAGGCAACTTGATGTTTGTCAAATCCATAATAGAAGTTTTTATCAAACATACCTTCCAAACTATTACCATTATGTATTTCTCTTCTTTGTTTTTGTGTGTGTGTGTGTGTTTTTTTTATAAAGGTTTTGCTTATGAGTTATAAATGCAATTTTAAATCCATGAAATCTATCATTTAAAACTCTATAAAGATTTCTTGTAGAGTAGGGACTGATTTTATATATATATATATATATATATATATATATAATTATTCACATCAAAGTGGGCAAAGCCACATTTAAAAAAAAAAAAAAAACCCAAAATATGATGGTGGGCTGAGGTTAACGCTTATTGATGGGGCTTGAAGATTCTATTTCGATCGTATTAATGGACCACGACAGATTTTTTTTTTTTTTTTTTGATAAAGACCACGGCAGATTATTAATGGCGTGATGACAGATGTTTTTGCGGCATAAATGGTCCAAGTCTAGAGTCAGGTTTTTATTTCAGGGTGAACCCTGCGGTGGACACGTGTCTTCCAAGACGGCACTAAAAAAAGTACAAAAAAGTGGGATATTGTTTTTTTTTTGAGAAATAAGATGTGATATTTTTTGAAATGTAGTGTGATAATGTTTGTTCATCTTCTAGTACAGAAGAAAAGTCGACCCCTTTATCATCTATCTATAAATTAAATGGCATCATTCTGGATGTCAGTCACCCACACACTTACTCCAATACTGCCAACTTTCCTTTCGTTGTCCCTCTCTTCATTTCCCAACCATCCTATGGAGAACTTCTTACAGAGGGGGAAAATTTTCAACCTATCACAAACTGACATGTCACACTATCAAGTCCACAAAATATAACCATTTACAAAGTGCCATGTATTGCTGCTAGGTTTTACTATCACTACTCAGAAACCAACAGAAATTTGTCAAGTGTCATGCAAAAAGCCAATCACGCATCAGCGCATGTAAACGATGACATAAGCAGCCTCGTATGTGTAAACGATGACATAAGCAGACCAATTAGGTTGTGACATGTGTCACCAATCAGATTCCGCCACGTGTCTCTCATCCACCCCCAAATTCCTATAAATAGAAGCTTTCCTAAGATATTTAGGATGACACCAAGCCATTTGAAGCATAACCAACATCAAAGAAGATTCAAAAGCACTCAGAAGTACAGAAGCTCTGCAGGAATCAAGCCTCAAAGCCTTCAAGAATTTCAAGAACTTCAAACTCAAAATCGAAGAACATTCGAAGCAGAATCATCCAAACTATCTGCCTAGATCTTAAAGTTCACTGGAATCTAGTTCAAAAGCCTCTAGAAACCTCAACAAAACACAAATCAGCGAACCTCTACGGATTCAAGCCTCTAAAGTCCTAAAGAACTTCTACCACAAACCTTCGAAGATAAAGAACGCGCCAAGAACACGAAGAACACACGAAGAATACGAAGAACGTGAAGAATAAAGGATTTCTAACAAGCTCATAGCCAGAGATTCATTGTAATTCCGTTTCAAAGATCTTCGATCCGTTCTTCAACCAAATTGAAGTATATTTGGTGTTCAAATCAAAATCACATTACCACAATTCCAATCAACAAATCTTTTAAGGAGATCGAATCAAAGGATCACTTTTTTATAATCACAGAGAATTGTACCACATACTCAATACAAATTCACATTTGTGAAACTATTTTACTTGCTTGACTTATTTCAAACTAAGAAATTTAGTTGTCCACACCTCTCTCTACAGTACACTTGTGAGCATTGTGGAAGATCATTTTCCTCGATGAGAGCTTTATGGGGTCACACGAGAATTCATTCCAAACGTCCTCGGTAACTTCGTTGTGTAAGCGAGCCAAGGGCTATTGTGATGGTAGCCCAAGAGAATGCCCGTCCTGCTGCCATATTTGATCTGAATAAGACTCCTGATTTGATGGAGGACCAAGAGAATGGTGGTCTTCCTTATTTGAATGTGGTGCCTACTGTTATGGTAGAGGCCCAAGGGAATGGCCGTGTTCCTGATTTGAACAAGCTTCCTGAGCCTGAAGATGATCAAGTTTAAACAAAGAGTAATGCTAATGGGTGTCTTTAAGGTAATGGTTAACAATCTATTTTAGGAAAGTTTTGACACTACTTTTATGAGAAGTGAAAAAATGTATCAAAACATTAATTATTTTTTTTTTCATAAAAACTCTTTTTAATAAATTATTAATTATTAGGTCATACTAATAAGTGCCCTAAGGGCACTCGTTAATAATTCATTTTAGAAAAGTTTTGATACAACTTTTATAAGAAATGAAAAAAGCTGTCAAAATATTAATTACTTTTTTTTTTTTTCATTTCCCATAAAAACTTTTTTTAAATAAATTATTAATCAGTGCTTTAAGGGCACTCGTTAGCGTTTTCCATATATATATATATATATATATTTGATACAACTATTCAGATTCATTCAAATACAACTATTTTTTTATTTATTGAATAAACACGTGGATTTGAGGGTTATAAATCCTAGTTTTAAATTCCATCTAAATAGGCATAATTCGATTTGGAGGTTGTTTTGATCTTGGGGTTGCTCCAGTTGAGTTTTCTAATATTATTCTCCAAAGTAAGCTCACCCTTATTGATGAAAAATTATATCTTGATTTGGCTATATACATTATCTCTCTCACAACATGTGGAAGAGGGAGAAAATTGCTTTTTGCCCCTTTCAAAAAAAAAAAATTCAGCATTTTGCCCTCTTTCTCAAACTAAATAGGAAAATGCCCCTCTTTTGAAAATCGAGTTTCTAAAAATCGATTTAGGCCCTATAGCGACGTTTTTAAGGACCCTATAGTGATGTTTTAAGGACCTATAGTGACGTTTTGTAACTCGATTTTCATAAAGTCGAGTTACATGCAATTTTTTTTTCTTTTTTTTACCTATAACTCGACTTTATGAAAATCGAGTTACAAAACGTCACTATAGGTCCTTAAAACGTCACTATAGGGTCCTTAAAAACACCGCTATAGGGCCTAAATCGATTTTCAGAAACTCGATTTTCAAAAGAGGGGTATTGCCCTAATTAGTTTGAGAAAGAGGGCAAAATGCTAGATTTTTTTTTTTTTGAAAGGGGCAAAAAGCAATTTTGTCATGTGGAAGAGTAATAGAGTTCAAACACAAAGGTACACCATAAATTTCACTCAAGACCCCTAATAACTTTACTCCTTTTTACACACCTAAATCTCATTTCATTATTCATTCCATTCCATTTAATTCCCTCTTTCCAAACAAGGGAGGAGTGTTTATTTATTTATTAAAAGAATATTAGCTTAATTTGTGCTGTATTTTAACATTTTGGGCCTTTTGGCACAAATGTTCCAAAAAGTAATATTAAAGGTAACAATATTGAATATTAATGCTCAAATGAAAAATCTTTTACCCAAAATAATCTGAATTGTCACTAGAGAGTAAAGATGAGGTCCAATTGCTCCTAACGACTTGGACTCAAACTGACAATCCAAATCCCCCACTAAAGGATTAGTATGGTTTGGCTTAATTATATTCCCCAGGCCTACATAGAGAAACCCCGAAAAGCTAAAAAAACCCAACCAATCCAACCCTAATAGAACCCCACCCACCATATGCGTGATTAATTGATTCATCATTGGAATGATGATGGGCAATGTGTGTTTTGGTGATGATTTCTGATCAGATGCTAGGGAAATTGGGGTACCCGTCACTATTGTTAATAAGGTCAATTTCGATGTATTCAAATATGAAAGTAACAGATTAAATGGTATCAAGTAGTTGGGTATGATTCTGCTGGTAATGTGATTGTAGCTTCATTTACAACCAAGCAATCTGGGCTCGAACTTCTTGAATCAAACGTGCACAAATTAAGCTTACACAAAAGTGGTTTTTGAATGGATAAGCTACACTCAGAAGTCACTATTTTCTTAGTTTCATGGCCAGTTACTTGTTTCAGACTTTCAGTTAGAGGGGTCCGAGAATAAATGAGGTAATGAATTTATTTGATTTGAAGAGCGGCATTCTAAAATTGTCAAATTTGTAGAAGCATATGTGCCCAATGTACATGTTCATAACAATACTAGAAATCCAATGCCCTGAGTTAATTTGCCATCGTTTTGAGACTATAATCACGGACATTTTCATGGCACTTATTTAATTACAACCTATCAATTAGGGGTAGGATATCCTAAAGAGCACATTTGAGACTATAATCATAGGTTTTCCAAACCCAAACAAACGGGCCAAAACCAGATTGACCGGAAATTATAAAGGATCGAAAAGGATTGACTCAATGGATCAGAAACTGGGAAACACAAAAAACACAAAGGTAAAAACTTATTAATTAGTTTACTTAAATTAGTAAACTACAACATCAAGCCCAACAAAAAAAGAAAGTAAAATCAGACTATAGGAAAGTACTATAATTAATAGAAACCTTATTCGGACACGTGCATTACATGGTCAGAAACAGAGCAAGATGTGCACATAACATAGTACATACTCGGAATCAACACACCTATTGTTCACCAATCACAAACAACGCATCACTGATTCTCACCAAAAAGAAAAGAAAGAAAGAAAAAAAAAACAACAACAACAACGCATCACTGAAAACATTTATCATACGTGGAGCTAGACTACTTAAAACTTAAATTTACACTATTCATTCTAAGGGGAAGGCTGACGAATGCCTTTAGGATAATAATTAAATTCACACTATTAATTACTTTTTTTTTTTTTTTTTTTATAATTTTTTTTAATTAAATTATTAACCAGTATTTTAAGGGAGCTAGTTAATTGAGGTCAGCATGCTGTCTACCATTTTTTAACGTTTAAAACTCCAATCAAGAGAAATAGGGAGAGGAAACTTCTTGGGTCTTCTGTAATAAAAATAAAAAAAAGTTACAGCAGGCACCACATTCAAATAAGGAAGACCGCCATTCTCTTGGTCCTCCATCAAATCAGGAGTCTCATTCAAGTCAAATATGGCAGCAGGACGGGCATTCTCTTGGGCTACCATCACAACAGCCCAAGAGAATGCCCACAATGGCGGTCTTCCTTATTTGAATGTGGTGCCTGCTGATTGGAGTTTTAAACGTTAAAAAATTGTAGGAGTTTTTTTTGTTTTTTATTTATTATTTATTTTTTGTGTGTATGCGACTACGAATCACTTTTCTTAGCTGGCATTCACTCCAATCAAATTCCTCTAGTTTCACACTCAAACTTTTTATAGAAAAATAAAAAAGTAACCAGTTTTTTTTTACCTTGTTTTTTTCTTTTTAGTTTTGCATAAAAAGTTTCTTAAAAAAATTTAGGCAAAAATGCAAAACTAACCCTCTAATTTTTAATCTTTTTCATTTCAGTCCTCTAACTTTCAGTTTTGTCAATTCAGTCATGTAACTTTCAATTTTTGTCAATGCAGGATTCCGTTAAACTCTAGTTATGGCTGCCGTTAACTTTTTTTTTTTTTTTTTTTTTAATAATAATTTCCGAAAAAAAAAAAAAAAAAAAAAATTTAAGGAGATTGAGACCCAAATCCCTAACATACTAAGAGCTTGGGGTATTCAAAGGAGATCTTGAGGGTGCGGTTGGAGAAGGAGTCGTGAATTTGGACGTTGGGGTTGGTGATTTTGAGCTCGTCGACTATGGTGACTGCAGAATATATGTGGCCACCAGTGCCACCAACGGCGAAGACCACATGGAGAGTGTCAGTGGCATCATTTTGCGTGGTGGGTATTTGCCCATTTGGTTGTTGGTGTTCGAGGGAGAGACAGCAGAGGAGCTTGAGGGACCTGAAATGGAAAAAAAAAACAGAGAGAGATCAGTGAACTCAGTGTGTGTGTGTGTGTCAAAGAGAGAAAGACAGAGAGAGATGCAGAGCTTGCCTGTAAAAAAAAAAAAAAAAAAAAAAAATTTACTCAAATCCTGAAATCACAAAGAAACACGTTGTGATGCAGAGCTTGCCTGGGTCTCAGTGTTTCTTTGTGATCAGTAAACCCCAAGCTCTTAGTACATTAGGGATTTGGGTCTCATTCTCCTTAAATTTTTTTTTTTTTTTTTACAGATTTTTTTTTCTTTTGATTCTTAAATATTTAAAAAAAAAAAAAAAAGTTAACGGCAGCCATAACTGGAGTTTAACGGAATCCTGCATTGACAAAAATTGAAAGTTAGAGGACTGAATTGACAAAACTAAAAGTTAAAGGACTGAAATGAAAAAGAGTGAAAGTTAGAGGGTCAGTTTTGCATTTTTGCCAAAAATTTATTAGTAAAATAAATATATATTTGTTACTTTTGGTAATTAAACTGGCACCTACAAATCAAAAGTACTTCAAATGTTTCCAGATTTAAAAAAAGAAAAAACTGACGTTTGAATGTTATTGAAGCAATAATGATCTTTGCCTAATAAAAAGGTTTAAGATGAAAATAGGTTATGAATTAGGGTTTAGGGGGCTAGTTTCTTGTCGGCAGCATGCTATCTACAATTTTTTAACGTTTAAAACTCCAATCAAGAGAAATAGGGAGAGGAAAACTTCTAGGGTCTTCTGTAATAAAAATTCTAAGACCACAAATTTTTATCATAATTACCTATGTGGTTGAGTGTGAAAAAGAGAGAAAAATTGGAAGATTCATGTGAAAACAATGTTATGAATACCACTTCAGTCATTGTTTCGGTTTGTCGATTGGGATGAAATATTTTAGTACCAACCTATTTTTAATGTATCATTATTAAATTACAGTTAATAATAATAATAATAATAATGAATATGTAGGGTCAGATTTTGCAGCCCAAGCCCAAAAAGGTGTGGATTTGGAGCCCACTGAACCCAAAACAATAAATTTGTAGAGAGTGGGTGAAAGAGCTAGGCTAGTAATGAAAATAACAGTATTAAACAGCAACGCTAGTGGGAGAAAATGAATTAATATGTGCTCGGACGGATGTAAGTGTCTCGTCCGAAGAGGTGATTTTCATTGATGAACTTGGGTTACAATCCTCGGAGCTACAGTAAAATAATACATTCTTATTTCTTTCTGATTTTTCGATCCCTTCTATCAGAGACACCTTTCTCTTATATAGTACTGCCTTTCCACATCTTCACCGTCCACTTGTTCACCATCTAGACGCCCACTTGAGTGCATGTCCCATCATACTCCCCCTTTAGCCCTGTCTGAGTGGCGGTAGCTGAGAATGCACTGTTCAGGGGTCTTCTCCACATAAATGCGGCCAGGAAGGTAGGTGCAGTGCATTAAATGCGGTGGTTGAAGTCTGTCTCCTTGATATTTCTCTGTTCCTGTTACTTTCATGCGTGTCCAAGGCTCCTTTCCCTTCTAGCATTTGTCGGAAAGATCACTTGGGCCTCCCATACAGCTGTCGGGTCAAACTTCTTCGGATCCGAGGATATTGGACTCCTCGGACATATGAACATCTCCTCGGATAGTACACGTACTCATCTCCAGACATTCTCCTTTTACATGGGCCCCTGACTGAGTGTCTTCATCTCCTCGGACGAACAGTGTTCCTCATATAGGGCCTTGGGCCCAATACGCTGGGTTGGGCTTTTTCACCCCCCACATTAGCCCCTCGAAATTGTAGTTTTTCCCTCGCATCCGAGGAGAAAAAGTAGGATTTTGACTTGCCACAAAGCAAAAGCTTGGGAACACGCGCAACCGAGCTGGCACGTGTGTAGACGTGGGAACAGACGCCTCATTAATGCTGCTGCGGTTTCCTTATTCCCAAGGCGCTGCATTAACTGCACCAGGTGGCGCTTTGTCCTTCGTATCCAATGGTGACTGACTGATCCAACGGCCGTGGTTTTTCTTCAGAATTTGGGCGGGAGTGCCCCTGACCCTTCGCTTAACCCCGTATAAAACTTCAGAGGAAGTTATTTCTTCCCCACTTTTCACATCTTCAGACGCTCCAGCAAGAACAGACGTGCCACTCCGTCCAAATCTCTCCATCGCCGGTTTCAGACTTCCCCAGAATCGACGCGAACCCTCCTACGAGCCTGAAATCGAGCCTGAAATCTTCTCTCCGATTTAGTCCTGGTGAGTCATCGTCCACCAAATCATTTAGTTCTCTCTTCGGCCAACCGTTTCATTTGAGCACCATGGGAAAACTCGAGTATATGGTGGATAGCCCTGAGCAACTAGAGGCGTTCAGGGCCGCGTATCGCATACCCCCTAACGTGGGTGTGAGGTATTGCCCCCCAGAAAAGATACTAACAGACCCGAAGATGGGAGAGGTGGTTATCCCCCTCATTGCCTTCAAAGAAGGGGGAATGACAATCCCCATGGGTCCCATCACCACTAGCTACCTTCGGAACCATAGACTTACTCCCTGGCAATGCGCGCCCAACATGTTTAGGATCCTAGGAGCGATTGAGGACCTTAACCTTCACATGGGATTGGGACTCACCTGGCTCGATGTAGTACATATGTACGAATGCCACAGCCAGCAAGACGCTGGGTATTACTTAAAATCCCGGTCGGATGTTGTCAGGCTCATTTCCTGCCTTCCCAAATCCAACAAAGGGATGAAAGACGACTATGTGATCGTCTCGGGCGCATGGCATGACGGCTATGGTTGCCCCACCAAGCATGGGAAGCCAGGTGGGACATGTAGATTTAGGCACACTGACCATAGGCTTAGGGTTCTCGTCTTTTAACGGTTTTTGATTCCTCTTCTGTCGCTATTTCTGATTTTCTAACCATCTTTTGCTGTGACTTGTAACAGATAAGAAACGAGTTTCTCCTCGGCTCAGCCTTACAAATACTGCCGCCCTCAATCACCTTTTAAGGTCAGAGATCTTCGTGAGCGAGGATGGGCAACTACGATCTGCTCCCCTCATTCTGGGATACACAGGGAAGCCAAAGGGTTTTCAACCGGTCGGCAACGCAATTGTCCAGGGAGATCATCGCCTTGCACGTATAGATGTCGGTTGGAAAGGTTTCTTGGCACCAGACGATCTTCCACCGGTACCCCATCCAAACCCTCGGGCTATACCTCCGTTTGTCCAACCACTCCAGCAAGTTCCCCTCGGACAAGAGATTGAAGGTGAGGGGGCCGGCTCTTCCACTTCCTCGCTAGAAGAACAAATAGATGGATTTCAGTTTGAGGGAGAAGCTTCAAGAGTAAACCAGGTGGTAGAGGTCTCAGACGCCGAGGAAGAAGCCTACGAGCAGTCAGGCGTCCATCTTAATTTACTCGCCACCCATTTAGAAGACTCCTCGGACGAGGATATGGATCTGAGGAATTTGATGAAGGGCAGGGGCAAAAAACCCGAGCCGAAAGATGCTGGGACATCTAAAACAGTGGTGACACTTCCTCCAGTGCCTACCCAGGTCCCTGACCCAAGTTTGAAACCCATGCTAAACCTGCAGAAGAAGAGACCCTACGTTGAGGTTGGGGAAAAACAGGTGCTACCAACCAAGGGGGCTAAGCAGCAGAAGGTGGTGAAAGACAACCGAACCCACAGGGCCTCATCTACTGAAAGCCGAGAGGAGGCTTTAGTGGCAGATGTACGCCGAGGAGGGGGACCGCGAATCTGGTCTCCAAAGTTGGAGCTGGATGGCGCTCCAATCCTGTGGGATACCTCCCTCAGGAATTATGACGGAGGAAGGGCAGGCTATGTCGCCGAGGCCCTGCAGCAGCCACTCCTTCTCCCACATGATATGGCTTCCTTCAAGCGCTTCACCCAGCAGGAGCTATTCATGTCCCTTAAGAGGGATTTAGCCATGGTAAGTGCACCATTCCTGAGTTTAGGTTTTATCCTTAATTGGCTTTGTTTCTTTCCTTAACCTAATACTGGAGATGTTATTATGCAGATTACTCAGCAGGTTTACGTGGCCGAGGGGTTGAATAAGGAGTCCTGGCTCAAAGCCCAAGCAGCAGCCCAGTCCCAGTTTGAGGCAGAGGCATCTCTTGGCAAGCTGAAGGAGGAACATGCTCAGATGTCTGAGGAGCTTAAAGAGGTGACCTCTCAGAAGCGAAGCCTCGATGCCGGGATCAAGAATGCTGAAAAACAAGCCGAGGATCAGCGTAAACAATTACACATGGCAGAGATCAATCTGGCAACCGAGAAGGAGCTGGTGAAGGGTCTCAAAGCTGAGCTGCAAAAGGCCAAGACGAGCGCCCAAGTGGCTGAGCAAAACGCCAGACTGGCCAAGGAGGCGGTTGAAGCCGAAAGGAAGGCGGCGTACCAGCTGGGGGTAGAGACGACCACATCCCAGCTTCTAGAGCAATTCGCCTCGGTCAACCGAGATTACTGCGTCATAAGTTGGGGCAAGGCCCTGGATGCAGCTGGAGTCCCTGCCGACTTGGAGTTGAGGCTGCCTGGGAGCGTATACTATGATCCTGATATCCGAGAGCTCCCAGGAACTGATCCCCCTCCTGTTCCACAGCTTCAAGAGGCTACGGAGCCAATCCTGGTCAGTCATGCTCCTTCACCCACTCTTGATGCACCCAAAGAGGCTAGTCAGCCAGATGACATGGGTAAACCAGTTGAGCCAACCAAAGACAAAGGCCAAGGTTCAGGTAAAGAGAAAACTTCTGTTGAGGCCAAGGACCAAGCTCCTGAAGCATCTGAACGGACAGGCCACGTTGCTGACCCTGTGCTTCCTCCAGCGAAAGAGTAGATACATAGGGCTTTTGTTTTGCACTTGTACTCTTTTGTTTTCTGTCTAAGGAGTTGTAACTTTTCCTTTTTTTGTTTTGTTGACCCTGTATATATACTTTTTTAATGGAATGGCTCCCTATTTGTCTTTAATGTTTTTGATACATGTCTTATTACTTATTATTGCCACACACATAACTATACATTGCAATTATGACATAATAATGCAAATAACTTGATTGATACATCATATTGATGGTGTGAGTAATCGAAATTAATATTGAAAAGGATAGGCCGAATAAGAGTTATTGATGAGTAATGACTGGAATGAGTACTTATGCGAGTTTCGCATGTCTTTCCAAATTAAACATAAGTTATTATCCCTCGGTTTCAAATTAAACATAACTAAGGAAGACATTTATAAGTTAGAATCAATTTAAACGCAATCAGGAATTTTAGCACTAAGCCCCAGTGACAATAGCTGCGTGGGGGTATTGACTAACCTGTCGTTTGGTTCAAGGATTATGGGATTCGAATGTATTCGAGTGTTAACTAACCTTAATCATCTGGTCCGAGGACTACAGGCATGATTGGGTTTAAGTTTAAACACTTAGAGAACTGCACCAGAGTGTTAACTAACCCTAGTCATCTGGTCCGAGGACTACAGGCATGACTGGATTTAAGTTTAAACACTAGAGAACTGTAACTGAGTGCTAACTAACCCAAATCATCTGGTCCGAGGACTACAGGCATGATTGGATTTAAGTTTAAACACTATAGAACTGTAACTGAGTGCTAACTAACCCTAATCATCTGGTCCGAGGACTACAGGCATGATTGGATTTAAGTTTAAACACTAGAGAACTGTAACTGAGTGCTAACTAACCCAAATCATCTGGTCCGAGGACTACAGGCATGATTGGATTTAAGTTTAAACACTTGAGCTAACGGTGTTAACTAACCCTAATCATCTGGTCCGAGGACTTCAGGCATGATTGGATTTAAGTTTAAACACTTAAGCTAACGGCGAATGAGTGTTAACTAACCCTAATCATCTGGTCCGAGGACTACAGGCATGACTGGATTTAAGTTTAAACACTATAGAACTGTAATTGAGTGCTAACTAACCCTAATCATCTGGTCCGAAGACTACAGGCATGATTGGATTTAAGTTTAAACACTATAGAACTGTAACTGAGTGTTAACTAACCCAAATCATCTGGTCCGAGGACTACAGGCATGATTGGATTTAAGTTTAAACACTTAAGCTAACGGCGAATGAGTGTTAACTAACCCTAATCATCTGGTCCGAGGACTACAGGCATGACTGGATTTAAGTTTAAACACTTGAGAGAATACTTTACGCCAATTGACACGTCGGTTGAAGAAAAGACTTGATTAATAAAAGTACCTCTTGAGGTTATTTACATTCCATGGACGCGGTATTACATGACCATCTAGGTCTTCCAAGAAATATGCCCCAATGCCTGCTCCTGAGGTGATGCGATACGGCCCTTCCCAATTGGGTCCTAGTTTTCCCCAAGCTGGATTCTTTGCAGTGCCCACAACTTTCCTCAGCACTAGATCACCAGGCTCTAGAGGTCTTAGCTTTACGTTAGCATCATAGCCTTGCCTGAGTTTCTGTTGGTAATGTGCTAGCCGAACCATTGCGTTCTCCCTCCTTTCCTCAATTAAGTCCAAACTCTTCTGCAGTTGCCCATCATTGTCGGCTGGACTGAATAAGCTAGTTTTTATCGTTGGGAACCCGGTTTCCAAAGGAATGACAACTTCAGCCTCATAGGTCATTGAGAAGGGGGTCTCCCCAGTAGACCTACGAGGCGTAGTCCTGTAAGCCCAAAGTACGTGTGGGAGTTCGTCTACCCATCTGCCCTTTGCATCATCTAGTCTCTTCTTTAAGCCATTCAGTATGACCTTGTTGACGGCTTCTGCTTGTCCATTACCCTGGGGATAGGCTGGAGTGGAGTATCTGTTCATAATTCCCAGTTCACTGCAGTAATTCCTGAATGCCCTGCTATCAAACTGCAAGTTGTTGTCTGAGATGAGAGTGTGAGGAACTCCAAACCGAGTGACAATATTCTTCCACACGAACTTCTGCACATCAACGTCTCTGATATTGGCTAGTGGCTCGGCTTCAACCCATTTGGTGAAATAGTCTGTGTCGACCAGGAGGTATTTCTTGTTTCCTGCAGCTTTGGGGAAGGGTCCCACAATATCCAAGCCCCATTGGGCGAAGGGCCATGGGCTAGACAGCGGATTAAGATTTCCCCCTGGCTGGTGAATTTTTGGAGCGAAGCGCTGACATTGATCACACTTTTTGACATACTCGTGTGCCTCCTTTTGCATGTTAGGCCACCAATAGCCTTGGGTGAGGGCCCGGTGAGCCAATGACCTACCTCCAGTGTGGCACCCACAGATTCCTTCGTGCAGCTCTTCTAGCAATGCCTCAGTTGCCTCGGGATGCATGCATAACAGGTATGGTCCCGAGTAGGAACGTCTGTATAGTTTCTGGTCCTCGGATAACCAGAACTTAGTCGCCTTCCTCCGAACTTTATCAGCTTCTCCCTTCTCTTCAGGCAATATATCTTCTTTGAGAAATTTGATTAATGGATCCATCCAGCACGGCCTGGCCCTGACCTGGTGAACCTGGATTGCCTCTGATTTCACCTCTGTAGGCCTGTGCAAGTCCTCAACGAGGATGATCCTCGGCAGGTCTTGCGCCGAAGAGGTGGCAAGCGTGGCCAAGGAGTCAGCGTGTGAGTTGCCACTTCTAGGGATGTGCAGCAAACTGAAAAAGTCGAACTCTGATTGCAAATGTTTAACACGACCCAAGTACCCCTGCATCCTTTCGTCCTTTGCCTCAAACTCGCCTTGTACTTGACCTACTACCAATCTTGAGTCCGAGAACAACTCCACGGACTTCCCACCCATTCTACTGACCATAGTCATTCCCATCAGTAGGGCCTCATACTCCGCTTCATTATTCGTTGCCGAGAAGTCCAGCCTTAGCGATTTCTCGATAATGATTTTCTCGGGGGATATCAATACTAGCCCAACTCCAGAACCTCTCTGATTTGCCGCGCCATCAACATACACTTCCTAATGGGAGGGATTCTGTTGGGAGATCATGCCAACTGATTTTTCATCCATGCTTGACGTGGGCTTTACTTCCTCTAACTGGGGCTCCGTGAACTCAGCTACCAAATCCGCGAGGACCTGTCCCTTGACCGATGTGCGAGGCATATATCTTATATCGAAAGCCCCCAAGACTGTACCCCATTTGGCAATCCGACCAGTGTAATCAGCACTTCGGAGTACAGCTTTGAGTGGGAGTTGTGTGAGAACGATGACCGTGTGGGCTTGGAAGTAGTGAGGTAGCTTCCGCGTGCCAAGCACTACTGCTAGGATGGCCTTCTCCAGAGGCAAGTAACGAATCTCAGCCTCATGTAGCGACTTGCTTACGTAATAAACGGGTCTTTGCACACCAGAGTCTGATCGTATCAACACCAGGCTCACCGCATAGGGAGCTACAGCGATGTAGGCGAACAGTACCTCATCAGGCTCAGGACTGGACATGATAGGTGGCCGAGCCAGATAATCCTTGAGTTGCTGGAATGCCAAAGCGCATTCCTCAGTCCATTCGAATCCCTTCCACTTGTTGAGTAGAGAGAAAAAGGGGCGACACCTGTCTGCTGATCTAGAGATGAACCGATTGAGGGCAGCGGTCATTCCGGTTAGTTTCTGAACCTCGTTGGGATTCCGAGGTGCTCGGAGATTGTTAATGGCCTTTATCTGGTCGGGGTTGACCTCGATTCCTCTGTGGGTGACCATGTATCCCAAGAACTTGCCGGACCCCACCCCAAATGAGCACTTAGAAGCATTTAGTCGTAGCTTGTACTTTCGCAGAATCTCAAAGGTACTTCCGAGGTCCTTCACATGCTCAGCTATAACCTTGCTCTTCACCACCATGTCGTCTACGTAAACCTCTATATTTTTGCCCAGCTGTGGCTCGAACATCCTCGTCATCATCCTCTGGTAGGTGGCTCCCGCGTTCTTCAAGCCAAACGGCATCACTTTATAGTGGTAGTTACCAATAGGGGTGACGAAAGCAGTTTTCTTCTGGTCCTCCGGGGCTAAAGGTATCTGGTGGTAGCCTTGGAAGGCGTCTAGAAAGCTCATCCGCGGATGGCCGACAGTGGCATCTACCAGCTGATGAATTTTCGGCGTAGGGAACGGATCTTTGGGGCATGCCCTATTTAAATCCGTGAAGTCTACGCATACTCGCCACTTCCCACTCTTCTTCTTTACCACCACGGTATTTGCTAGCCATTCGGGATAAAAAACTTCTTTGATAGCCCCAGCCGCTTTGAGTTTCGCTACCTCGTCTCTCACTGCGTCAGCATGTTCCTTGGATGGGCGCCGAATAGGCTGTTGCTTGGGGGTGATCAATGGATTCACCTTCAAGCGGTGGCATATAAACTCTAGGTCTACCCCTGGGGCTTCGTAAGCACTCCAGGCAAACACATCAAGATTTCGCTTGAGGAACTCTATTAACTCTTCCTTCTCTCGAAGAGGCAGCTGAGATCCGACTTGAAAGAACCTATCAGGATCGTCTCCAATGACCACTTTCGTTAGATCCTCACATCGAGTGCTTTCATCTGGTTCTTCAAAGGGCAATCCCTGGGACTGTAGTTGCTATAAGTCCCTCCCAGCTACGTCCGAGGACTCGGCCGGGGTCCTATGTTGAATGGCAGCTACCAAGCACTGTCGAGCGACAGACTGGTCTCCTCGGATCTCATGTATCTGCCCTTCTGATGGATATTTGACCTTCTGGTGCAAAGTAGAGGGGACAGCCCCAAGTGCGTGAATCCAAGGTCTGCCTACGAGTGCCGTGTAGGGCGAATATGCGTCCACAACTATAAAGTCCAACTTCACCACCTCGGAGCCGGACTGCACAGGTAAGTGTATCCGGCCCTTCGGGATGACAGGCCTTCCTTCAAAGCTCAAGAGGGGGGAATCGTATGGCGTCAGGTCCTGGGGTTTTAGGCCTAGCCCCTTGTAGAGGTTTGGGTACATTATCTCCACAGCACTGCCCTGATCCACCATCACCCTCTTTACATCGTACCCTCCTATTCTGAGGGTGATGACTAGTGCATCGTCATGGGGTTGGATGGTGCCAATCATGTCTTCGTCTGAGAATCCCATAACCAACGGGGCACCAGACTTAGCTCTCTTCGATCCTCGGCTTGACTCCCCTGCGGATGGTCGGCCTACCGACATAACTTTCAATGGCCAGGATCCTGTTCTTCCCGGCGCGGCGAAGACGACGTTTATAGTGCCTAGAGGCGGCTTTGAGGGGTCATCCCTACGTGGCCCTGAGCCCGTTTGCCTTCGGTCGCTGGAGGGGTGCAGGAGGTGTTTCAGTTTACCATCGCGAACCAGTTGGTCCAGGTGATCCCACAGGCTCCTACAATCCTCCGTGGTATGCCCATGGTCTTGATGGTACTGGCAGTAGAGATTATGGTTGCGTTTCTCGGGGTTTCCTATCATCTTGTTCGGCCACCTGAAGAATGATTCATTCTTGATTTTTTCCAGGACCTGGTGTACTGGCTCTTTGAACACGGTGTTGACCGATTGAGGATTCGTTGATCCTGATTGCCCGGCAAAATCCCTCCGCGGTTTATTGTAATTGTACCGGTCCGACCGCGAATCCCTCCTCTCCTGAGGGATAACCTTGTCCTTTCCCTTGCCCTGTTGCTGGTCTTCTTCAACCCTCTTGTACTTCTCTATGCGGTCCATTAATTGACGCACGTTGGTGACCGGTTTGCCAGATAGAGATGCCCTCAAACCGTGATCAGTAGGGAGGCCGAGCTTGAACGTGCTGAGGGCCATTGCATCATTGTTGCCCTCTACATCATTAAACATCTCCCAGTATCTGTCTGAATATGCCTTCAAGGACTCGCCTTCCTGCATGGACAAGGATAGCAGTGAAGAGAAGGGTCTGGCCACTCTTCGGCATTTGACAAAACGGGAGCCGAATGCCTGAGTGAGCTCTTTGAAGGAGTTGATGGAGCCTGCCTTTAAACCGTCAAACCACCTCATGGCAACAGGCCCAAGACTGGAAGGGAAAACCTTGCACATCAGAGCTTCGTCTCTGGAGTAGACGGCCATCCTCTGGTTAAAATGACTCACATGCTCCACGGGGTCAGTTTTACCATTGTAGATGGTGAACGTTGGCTGGTTAAAGCGCCGAGGGAGTCTGGCTTCCTCTATCCTGCGCGTGAAGGGCGACTTAGATATCTGATTTAGAGCCCGGTTCATGGCATCATTCTCCATGTCCTCGCGTGATGGGCTCCTACGCTCCCTTTTACGATGGGATTCTTCTACATAAGTGTAGGACTCGCTAGCTGGTGTCTTAGATTTGCGTTGATAAGAGACGTCCTGCTCGTCATCAAGATCATCCTCAGAGTACGAGGAAGCCCGTTTCCTCTTTGCGTGGCGCAACTCCCTCTTTAGTTTTTCCACTTCCAGTTGTAAGTCACGGTTCTTCTTTGCATGGGACATGTGACTTCCGCCCTGTGATTGGCTCTGGCTAAGGCACACAGTGTGTACACTGCCCTCACGGTTTTGTCTCCTCTCTAAGTTGACAAAATGATCCACGTGTTGGGATGCCCTGGATTCCGCTTGTTGTTCACCTTGTCCTGCCATTATCAACTGTTGTTTTCACTCTTGCACAAGCTCTTCCCACAGACGGCGCCAATTGTAGGGTCAGATTTTGCAGCCCAAGCCCAAGAAGGTGTGGATTTGGAGCCCACTGAACCCAAAACAATAAATTTGTAGAGAGTGGGTGAAAGAGCTAGGCTAATAATGAAAATAACAGTATTAAACAGCAACGCTAGTGGGAGAAAATGAATTAATATGTGCTCGGACGGATGTAAGTGTCTCGTCCGAAGAGGTGATTTTCATTGATGAACTTGGGTTACAATTCTCGGAGCTACAGTAAAATAATACACTCTTATTTCTTTCTGATTTTTCGATCCCTTCTATCAGAGACACCTTTCTCTTATATAGTACTGCCTTTCCACATCTTCACCGTCCACTTGTTCACCATCTAGACGCCCACTTGAGTGCATGTCCCATCATACTCCCCCTTTAGCCCTGTCTGAGTGGCGGTAGCTGAGAATGCACTGTTCAGGGGTCTTCTCCACATAAATGCGGCCAGGAAGGTAGGTGCAGTGCATTAAATGCGGTGGTTGAAGTCTGTCTCCTTGATATTTCTCTGTTCCTGTTACCTTCATGCGTGTCCGAGGCTCCTTTCCCTTCTAGCATTTGTCGGAAAGATCACTTGGGTCTCCCATATAGCTGTCGGGTCAAACTTCTTCGGATCCGAGGATATTGGACTCCTCGGACATATGAACATCTCCTCGGATAGTACACGTGCTCATCTCCAGACATTCTCCTTTTACATGGGCCCCTGACTGAGTGTCTTCATCTCCTCGGACGAACAGTGTTCCTCATATAGGGCCTTGGGCCCAATACGCTGGGTTGGGCTTTTTCACCCCCCACAGAATCTAATATGCTTTTTTAATAATAATAAAAAAATTAAATAAAGTTGAATTATTATTAAAAAACTTAAATAAAGTGGGATTATTATTAAAAAAATTATTTACAATTTTTCTACCAATTAAATTCATATTTTGGGTATTTGTAAACAGTACAATGAATGTGAAAACACCAACATGAAAGCACCTATTGCATTTGCATGCACCAAAGCCTCCTTTTTCTTTTCTTCCCCCCTCTCTCTCTCTGTGAAAACGGTAGAGATATTACTCATGGGTTAAGTGTAGTTATTAGTCACCTAAGCGTGCAACTTATGAAGCACCTATTGCATTTTGTGTGTGTGTGTGGATAGAAGCACCTATAGCTATAGCATTCCAGTCTAGAAACAACTGGAAAACAATACATTAAAAATGGGTGAGGTTTGGGTTCAGTGTCTAGTTGTACTAGACCTGTTGAGATTATAATACGTGTTCACTTTTGAACACATGTCATCATCTTAACGAGTCCAGTGCACTACATGCACTGGACTTAAACCTTACCCATTGAAAATAATCTTAGCAATGCATGTTCTCTCCTAATGATTTTTTAATTTTATTTTTTCCAACACCTATAAATTTTTAAGAACCCACATTGATCAAGTTCCATGGAGATTGCTCAACTTTGTATCCGCCGTTAACTCTTCATTAATTGATTTTGGTTCTGTATCCTTTAGTTGGGTTCATCGCGAAGTAAATTTAGCAGTCCATGAACTAGTTAAATGGTCACACAATTAATTTTATTTTGGTAGTTTCGATCTTGGTCATTGTTCTCCTATTGTTGAAGGTGATACTGTAAAGGAGCGTAACCCTTTTGTATTGTTTTCTTTTCTTCTTTAATAAAGTCTTTTTATTAAAGTAAGTTCTAGTTAGCTTAATTGGTAAAGTCTCTAATGCTTGTATAAGAAATTTTTTATTCATCTCAAAAAAAAAAAAAAAAAAAAAGGGATAGGGTTACCATTTAAACCCCTTCCTTGCGATGGGCTAGCTATACAGCAACAGTATAAATCTTTTTTTTTTTTTGGAAGGGGGGGTGGGGGGAAGCAAGTAACCTAATTTAGTGAGCACCATATACCTGGATCGCATAATTTATTGTAAAGTCCTCTTCAACGGTTCGATCAATATTTCACTTGGAGCGCATGGTGTGAATACAAAAGTGCAGAAAATCTCTAAAACAAATTAAGCCACTGGTGATGAATGAGTACTATGTGACATGGAACTCCAAAAAAAGGATGTTTTTATGGAAGATGTGGTATTTTATGAGAAGGGTTAAGAACACAATATTTTAATAATATTTTTACAACAAATTTTAGATTGTAACTTGTTATTGGTTCTAATTTGGACTCATCACTAAAATTATTTTTTTGCTCACCAATTACAGTTAAAAAACAACTTACCACTTAGAAGTTGTTGTTAATTTAAGTGTTGTGAAAATGTTGTAGACATAACATTTCTCATATTGTATTTTCATTTAATTAAAATTATAAAAATATTTAGGATCCTCTTATTTTACCGAAACTGAAAACTTTTTGTTGAAAATACTATGGATAAAGAAAAAAGTTAGTTGAAATAGTATAGTGAGACTCATGAATAATACCAAAAAGTGCAGTGGGACCCATAAATCATAGCAAAAATAAACAGAATAGTAAAATAAGTTGGCAAAAATAATTTTTGTCAAATGGACACTTAGCATGCATTTGGGTAACGCGTTTTGCGCCGTTAGGCACTGTTCACACGTTTTAAGCGTGGGACCCACGGAACTATTGCAAACAAATGAAAAAAAGCAAACTCACGGCACAATGTGAACAATGTTTTGCTATTTAAAAAATATTTTGTTACAGTGTTTTCAGTAATAAGTTTTCAGTTTTCAGCAAAATAAGTAGTCCAAACAGACCTTTCCGTTTGGACCGCTTATTTTGCTGAAAACTGAAAACTGAAAACACTGTAACAAAATAATTTTTAAATGTGTGAATAGTGCCGTGAGACCCATTTTTAATGAAAAAGTGGTTGAAAAGTAAAATTTGTGGGTCTCGTGAACAGTGTATAGGTGCACTATACATGGGAGAAAAGTCAACAACTGTGGCTAAAAAAAAAAAAGAAAAAAAAAAGAGGAAAACGCTGAAAAAGGAAAATGCAAACGCACTATCCAAACCGGGCTTTAGTATGTATCTCTATAATATCAACTTATAATAAGCGTTGAGGGAGGGGATCACGTATTTGGTAAATATATATATATATATATATATAGAATTTTATACTTACGAGTTTGTTCATGAATACATTATTATATTTAGGCATGACTTGTTTAATAATTGAGGGAAAATGATAGAGTTACAAACTATTTTGTAACATTTTTACAAAATACTAATGTGATAAGTAGTTATTGGTATGTAAAAAAGTGATTACACCCCTTACGTTTGGGGTTGCTTAGATTTCACACCCTAAAGTTTTAGAACTTGGATTTTACACCCTGAAGTTTGGTTCCGTTAGCAATTCACCTCCTACGGTTAATTTCTGCTGTTAACTAACACATCACCATGCTGACATGTTTTGTTTTTGCCAAATCAACCTCAAAACTACGCAATTTCAATGAAAAATAAAAACTGACTTGGCATACACAAAACTAAAAGCCTAAAACTACATCGTTTCAGCCTAACTTCTAAAATCCCAAACCAAAACTCACGAAGGCAGCTCCCTACCGCCTTGCACGATAGAGACCCATCCTGAACACACAGCAGAACAGCTCCACAGCAGCAGCCACTATGGCAGTCAAAGCGGTAGCCACAATGGCAGTGTTAGTGAGAACTCTTTCTTTCCTCTCCAGCTCTATTTCTCTTTCTTTGCTTTCACTTTCTTTGACAGATTTTTGAACCCACAACAATTATTTATTTCTTTTAAACGGAAGAATTTTTGTATTGGTTAAGGTTGAATGTGGAAAAAAGTTGTAGAAGCTAAAAATAGTGGAAACAGATTAAAGAAGGAGAAAGTGATTTAGCTATACAGATTATGCATTTTCATATTTGTTGGCGTCAAAGCACTAGCCAATTGCCAAAGCTTACTTATTTCTTAGTGATTTACTTAGTGATAAGCCGTAAACTCTTGCTTCTTTTAGAAGCATGGTAATTTTTGTATTATTATCATTCACTTTTCTTTTTATCAGACCTTCATACCCTTTAGTTCCCTTGACTTGATTGTTCAAATCTAATGGGTTTCAATGAAGAAGTTTAACCTGGACTGTTTTATTTGTAAATTTGTTGCAATGATACTCATTGTGGCTGCCGCTGCCGCTGCTGCTGTGACCACCACTATGGGTGCTGCTGTGGAGCTGTTCACGATGGGTCTCTACCGTGCAAGGTGGGAGGGAGCTGCCTTCGTGAGTTTTAGTTTGGGATTTTAGAAATTAGGCTGTAATGGTGTAGTTTTAGGCTTTTATTTTGTGTATGTTAGGTCAGCTTTTACTTTTCATTGAAACTGGTAGTTTTGAGATTGATTTGGCAAAAATAAAATATGTCAGCATGGTGACGTGTCAATTAAAAGCAAAAACTAACCATGGGGTGAATTGCTAACAGAACCAAACTTTAAGGTGTAAAATCCAAGTTCTGAAATGTTGGGGTGTAAAATCCAAACAACCCCAAACGTTAGGGGTGTAATTTGCAATTTACCCTAATTATATTTGAGCATGACTTGTTTAATAATTGAGGAAAAATGCTAGAGTTACAAACTATTTTGTAACATTTTTTACAAAATACTAATGTGACGAGTAGTTATTTGTAAGTAAAAAAGTGATTTAGTACTAGACCCAAATGAGAACTAGTATGAATTGACAACATCAATAATTTGTAAACATGTTATAAAATAGTTTGTAATGGTAGCATTACTCATAATTGAGAATAAACTTAAACTTGAAGTTGACTCACTGGCTAAAAAAAATGAACATAAATAATTTTTTCCGAACTGAGCCCTAACTTTTCGTAAACAATTTGATACTTTGCTTAATTTGAAGCCTCAAAGAAAACCCGGGGACGAAAGGTAAAAATAAAATCAAATATCACCTTCATACAAGGACGGAACTTGGATTTGAAATTGGAGGAGGCCAAAATATAAACACAAAAAAGTTTATGAAAATCAAAACTAACATCTACTCAAGCTTTGTCGAATTTAATCATGTTCATTAACATTATAATATCATATTTTCACAATTTGGATTGATACTGATTTAATCCGAGGTAATTTTTTGGAATTTTGTTTGAAAATTAATTTTCATGAATTGGGACATCAATACTAAAAGCAATGCTGCATTATCAGCTTCAAATTATTTGTAATTTTTTCTCTTTAAAAAAAATCAAATATTATAGATAATTTTCCCATCATCTACAATTCAAATAAAAGTTTCATTATTTCCATATCAAATAGTTCTAATGTTTTAAAAATTAGTCCAAAAAAAAAAAAAACCAAACAAACATACCCCACAAGCTACAACAAAATTAATGTTAATAAATTATTTTCTAAAAATAGTTAATAATTCATAAAATAAACCAACAAACAAGCATTATCAATTAATAACATTTATTATTATCCACTGCTCACATTTGATTCATAGTTCCCATGACTTCACTTTTTGATTGCCTCACATTTCCAGTTTCCAGTTTTTCTATTCTTTTTATTTATTTATTTTCTTATCTCATTTGTCCTTATTTGACCATCTCTTTTTTCAAATTGGCAAAAATCTATAACTGACCCTCTAATTTTCAATCTTTTTTATTTCAGTCATCTAACTTTCAGTTTTGTCATCTCAATCTCCTAACTTTCAATTGTTGTCAATTCGGTATTCTGTTAACCATCTATTAAGTGCCTCCGTTAAATGAGCAAAACAACGCCGTTTTGGCTCTTTTATTTTTATTTTTAATTTCATAATTAAAAGAAATTAAGAAAACTATTATTAAAGTCAAAAAAAAAAAAAAAAACTCTGCGGTGTATGTTGGGTTTTCAAGTTTCAGCGTCAGAATGGAAGTTTTTGGCGTGACTTTCCGGCGGGTTCCTTGTCTTTTTGGCACTATGATCGAGACCCACTTTGAAAATACCAAGCCATGTAGAGCTACTATAAGAGTGAGAGCACCCAGAAAGTTTTCTATGGTTTTGAATTCTGGGTTTTGTGATAACTAGCATACACAATACTATTATGAGGGTACAGGTCTCAGGTGTGTTGGACTTGAGAAGAAGAAGAAGGAGAACTAGAGAAGAATGGATCGAATGAACTTACACCAAAAAATAAGTTGAAATTGCTAGTCTCTCACAAGGGACTTGTCCAAGTTTTCTGGTATTGGCTTTGGCTTAGATTCTGACAATGATTTGCTTCATCAAGTTCAAGGGAAGGTGCTCTCTCTCTCTCTTAATCTCGGTTTCTCTCTCTCTCACTCTCACCTCATCACTGTTGCCGCTGCCGACCCAGACAGACTCTCCCTTCTTCCCTTAAATGTTTTCTTTTTTTTCTTTTCTTTTTAATAACAGTTTCCTTGATTTCTTTTAATTATGAAAATGAAAAAAAAAAAGAAAAAAAAAAAGAAAAGAAAAGAAAAAAATGAGCCAAAATGGCGTCGTTTTGCTCATTTAACGGAGACACTTAACAGATGGTTAACAGAATACCGAATTGACAACAATTGAAAGTTAGAGGACTGAAATGACAAAACTGAAAGTTAGTGGACTGAAATGAAAAATGCTAAAAATTAGAGGGTCAATTTTGAATTTTTGTCTTTCAAATTCAAGAGTCAAGACTCAATCAGTATTACAAAGGATGACGTCTTAAAATGTACACGATAAACTCACACACATAAAACACATTGCACTATCAATCTATCATAGTGGCAAAATAGAGACATAGAGAGAAATAAACTCATATTAGAGTAGAGAAAGACATTAAAGAGAGAGAAATCAACTCAGATTTGAGAAGAGAGGACATACCTCAGTTGATTCAACTCATTTGTTAGTGTGGACACAATAGACCTGAGAAGACCAAGCCACTAGTTGCGAGCCAAAGCGCGACAGCCAATTGTCGACTGAAGTTTTCTTTTTGGTTTTCATGGGTTATATGTAAATATTTGAAGGAGGGGGGCCAAAAATATATTTTTTGAGGGAAATTTTTAATTTTTCGGTTAGATATGTATACAGTGCTATATTTTTTTCAAAATTGTGTTTGGGGGGGGGGGGGGGGGTGGGGGGCGCATTGCCCCCCTCTACCCTAACGTGGGTCCATCTCTGCCTTCATAGTCCCAAGTGATCTCCAGTTAACCAACAAAAAGCAGCAATGAACTTAGACGGGTTTTAAACGCACCCAAAAAAAAACTGCAATGCAAGATGCAAGGGCTTTTTTATTTTTATTTATAGATATGATAAAAATTCAATTTGTCATCCAAATTATGATGACT
The DNA here is from genome assembly GCA_019022515.1 of Quercus aquifolioides. Taxonomy (NCBI): domain Eukaryota; kingdom Viridiplantae; phylum Streptophyta; class Magnoliopsida; order Fagales; family Fagaceae; genus Quercus; species Quercus aquifolioides. Next base: position 7,431,808 of record CM032331.1, on the reverse strand, counting down.
ACTCTTTATTATTAGACTAAAACACTCAATTGAGTTATCTATAACCCACAACAAGTGTTTTATATTTTTAATTAAAATCATTTGTACTAAGTTAATAGTTGGCCAATAAGGTCATGCATGTTGGTATCTCTCGCATTGGCAGACAACATGATTTGCGTAGGATTGTTACTATAAAGTCCCATAATAAATAATAATCAGACAATGTTTTTCCACAAATCGGTTTGAAGAAATTTCCTTCAACCCATCACTTAGTAATCCATAAAACCATTAATTAGTATTATTATTTAAACAGTTATATGACTCATTTAAATATGTCATTTGGCTAAACGTACATGCGGATGGTTTTATTAATTGTCATGTAGTGGGTTTGAGGAATTTTCATCCAAACCAATTTGGATATATACTTATTTCCATTAAATAATTTGGATTGAAAATTTTCAAATGAAAAAGTTTGGCTCTAAAGTACAAGCATGATTAGAGCTATCTTTTTCTAACACACTATGTAGCGATTGAATAAACCAATTTTAGACCCATGATTTTGTTAATAAGTCATATAATTTGTTTAAATAGTATACATTGATAATCTTATAAATAGCAACATAATGAGTTGAAAAGGTTTACTCCAAAAAAATATGTTTGGAGGCTAATTTTGTTCATTTCTAAATCAAATCTTGTTTGACGCGGTGCTTGGCCCAGTGTGTGAAAGAGGAGACTTTCATTTCATCATTGAGGCCCAAGGAGAGAGCATACTTCGGAGTTGGATGTGAATGCTTGTTTCGTTTGCCAATTGCATTGGTTTTAAAAGCACCGAGAGGTTTTCTGTAGATGACAATAGAATGGCCATTTTGAGTAGGCCTGTATATTAAGATTTGAAGTAATTGGACCAAAACTGGCTCTTTTTAAGGGCTCTTGCCAATTCCCTTTGAAGTCATTCGAGATTTGGACCACTCTACGGCCACATCTCTTGTGCTAGTGACATTTGAACAAAGCTGAATTCTAGGCCCACCCAATCGTAAGCCCATTTATTTACCAATGGGTTCAAGCCCAATTCTCAACCCTACGGCCCAACTCAACTTCACCTCATCAAAATAAATGGGGGTATATATGTCATTTCATATCCAGACGAATTAGGGTTAGGGTTTTAGTTCCGGGGCCTATAAAAGCTACTCTAATTCATCGTATTCTGACCACAACACAGTTTTGCATCTCCTCCTCAAAATCTAAGGTTTCCAATCGCCTAGGTTGCTAGCAAATTCGAGTAAAGTCTCGTTCTCTTTGTTTTGTTTTTGTTTTTGGTTTATGTTTCAAAATTTTTGTGAGATTGAATGTGAAAAAATATTGTTTTTTTTTTTATTTTTTTTATAATAAGAAGCCAATTTGCAGAGCAAGAGCGTCTATGATAAAAATGGCGCAAATTGCATTGAAGGTTGGCAATATAAATAAGCGATTCTCCGTGCCTATTCTTATTTTCGTTTTGATTAAGGCCTCGAACAAGTCGCTACATTTTTATTTTATTCCACGCAATTTCGATTTATTTTTTTTCTATACTTTTTTGTGTGTGTGTTTGTGTTTATCTGGATCGATCATATTAGAATATGTTTCTTAGGTTAGATCCGATTTGCTCTGTGCTTGAATTTATGGGTTTTATTTTTTATTTTTAATGCGTGTTAAAATTTTTGAATGTTTTTAGTTGCTGTCATCTTTGTATAATCTGTGACTTTTATGTTTTTGATTTAGCATACCAGTATTTTTAATTTTCTGGGTTTTTTCCTTCTTTCAAAATAATTTTAGCATTCCTATTGAATTTTTTTTTTTTGGAGCATATTAGTATTATTTTTTATTTTTTATTTCTTAAAAATTACGTTTCTCTTCTTGTATGGTTTTTGTGTTTCTCTGTTTCTGAACCATTGGGTCCTTTTCGAAAGATCTTAAACCAAAGATAGATGCCTAAGAGCCTGTAGCTTTCTAATATAAACATTTAAGATTCAAATCTTTGTTCGGTAGAAATTATCAAATCAATTAAAAAAAATTATCTCAAGGTAACCGAGGGTGTCGGATTTTTAGCATTATGAACATTTACGTTTGGCAACATTTGGATTGGATTTGAAATCCATTGGATTAAAAGGTCTTGATTTGAAATTCTTTGATTTTAAAATTTCTTGTTTTGGTTTTTTTAAATAAAGAATGATTTGAAATTCATTATTTGAAATTTCATTATTTAGATACCTAAATTTAGATTTAGATTTAAGATGAATAAAATATATTTTTTAATTATTATTTTTCTTAATCCTTCTACATTTTAATTTTAGTAGCATTTTTAATAAATAAATAAATAAATATTAATAATTCAATTGACAAGATAATAACTAAATATCTTCGGTCATAAACAACTAAAAATACATCTTGCCAATTATTGACAACTAAAATTTTTACATCAACTATAGAGAAAACCCAAATGCATGGATTTTTTCATAAAATTCAAAATCTCAAACTAAAGTTCATAACAACTAAACAATTATATATCAAGAGAGACAAATTATATATCCAAAATATGTGTATTTTCTTCCTATTTCTATTATGTTTTTCAAATAATACAAAATTCAAAATGAGAAAATTACAATACATAAATGTAAATATAAAGTCTCAAATCTCATTGCCTCTTCTTCATATACTTCCATCTCCTCTCTTTTACTTTTTCGTTGAATGGATATATCTCTTGTTGAACGGATATATCTCTTCTATCGTTTACCATTTTTATCTGTTTATTTTTCAAAATACAAACAATAAGAATCTATAACTAATAGAAAGCTGCCTAATGCCATAGAACTGATCTAGGCTACAAGATTGAAGCTAACTACATTAACTCAGGACAAACATAGAGTAGGCACACATTGTCAAAAAAAGACACTCAGTGAAGCCAAATTGTTTAACTACAAAAGGGGAGCTCAAACACGACCTCCATTCCTTATAGATTTTTTTTTTTTTTTTTGTCAATTCACCCCACAGTCCACACTGGCCTGCCTAAAGTACCACAGTCTTCATCAGCCATCACCTTGACAGCAATAAACTTAATGTTGTCCATTGGCATACAATGAAAGAAATTCATACCCAGACACTCTTAGGACACCCTCTGAGCAAACGCCTCAAAGTCTTCCATTAAACTATTAGTGAAAGGTATGAAAGAAAGAAAACCAAATCATATGTGAATATACCTTTACCACTGGACCACTTACCCACTGATAAACCAATACCTGAAGAGTCTAAATAGAGGACAGGGGACCATTGGCGCTTCCTCATGCAAGTTTAGCCATAACTTAATCCCAACTCTTTTGGAGTCCTAGCAGCATTAGTTAGTGGATATCCTGAGAACAAACTTCATGCTCTCAAAAATTCAAACTTGTTGACCTCAATCAAATCATATGAGATTGGCCTTTCTCATTGGACCACTCACCTTAGTGGTGGTGCCAAAACCAATTTTTTACTGTGCCCCAATGGACAACACGCTAATTCTCTTCATCTATATCAAAACACCAATCAAATTTCAGTAGAAAGGTCATGTCTTTGAGCATTAACTAATCCAAATTTAGTTTGTCAACTAGGTTTATTGCTTGCCAAATTCACCAAAACTATATATACTCCCTCCGTCTCACTTTTTTTGTCCTCTATTCCATTTTGAGATGTCCCAAAATATTGTCTTATTTCTAAAAATAAAAGTCATTAATTTACTAATATTCTTATTATACCCCTATTAATTTACTAATTCAATTTTTTGATAAATTTTTTTAAGGGTACTTTTGGAAACTTATGTATTTTTAAAAGGTAGACAAGATAATAAATGATGTTCCCTTAAAAAGTTTGACTTTTCAAACAAGACAAGAAAAGTTGGACGGAGGGAGTATATACCTTTGCTTATTACTTCACAACTCATAGACAGTTCATAAAAGCATTTCATCAAACACATAATTTTCATTACAAACCCACAAATTAAAATAGAAATAGAAAATAAAGGCAAACCCAAAACAAATCATTGAAAATACCATGAAACAAGATGCACAAACAAATCAAACAAAACCCACAAATAATCAAATTGAACCCAAAAAAACCCACAAAAAAATCAAATAAAACCCACTGGAAAAACCCACAACCTTTGTGGATTTAGATTTATTAGAAAGAGAGAATTAGAGAATTAGAAACAAACTTGAAGTTGCAGAGAGAGAGAGAGAGAGAGAGAGAGAGAGAGAGAGAGAGAGAGAGAGAGAGAGAGAGAGAGAGAGAGAGAGAGAGGGAAGAATAGCTTGTGAGTTGTGGCTAGGAAGAGAGACACAGAAAGTCCAGAGAGAAATAGTGCGTGAGAGTGAGAGTGAGAGATTTCCAAATTCCACCATGTAGGAAGGTATTTCAAATCCATGGATTTGGGCCTATCAAATTTTGGTTGGATTTGGGACCAAATCCAAATCCATTTCTTTTAACTTACCCAAACAAAGGATTTGGATTTGGGCCCTCTCAAATCCAAATTCAAATCCAAATTCATGTGATCCAAACAGACCAGTAGTAATTTATCCATTCAAAAATCACCTTATGTAAGCTTCACTTTGTGCACCTTTGATTCATCAAGATCAAGCCCAAAAGTTGCTTGGTTGTCAATGAAGCTGTAATCACATTGCCATCAGAATCATGCACAACTACTTGATACCCCATTTAGACCGGTACCCTCATTTGCCTAGCATCTGATCAGACAGAAATAATTTCTTTGGCTGTGCTTCAATATATTACAAATTATAAACACTTCTTCTTCTAGCCAACGTTGCTTCATTTTGTTATATACTTAAACCTCATATCTAAACGGGATATATTCTCCTAGCAAAACATACTGAATGACAGCCCAGAAATCATCACCAAAACACACGAGTCACATGACCCATCATCATTCCAATGATGAGGCAAAGGGCTGGATTGGTTGGGTTCTAGGGGATTTCTCTGTATTGGCCTGGAGAATAATTAAACCAAACCATACCAATCCTTCAGGGTATGTTTGGTTGAAGTGAAAACAGAGAGGATGGAAAATAGGGTGAAAAATGACATTTTCTATTGTTTGGTTCAGGAGAGAAAACAAGAGAGACAGAAAATTGGAAAGAAAATAATCCTTTCGGGCCCACACTTTTTTGTCCTCCCAATTTGGGAGGAAATGGGGAGGAAAAGATGCTGATAATGTAATTTACACAAATACCCTCACTTTATTACACTCACCTACCCCTCTCACTTTCTCACTATTATATAACAAGAATATAATAGTCAATTTATATAAACTACATTTTCCATCCTCTCATTTTTCTTTCCAACCAAACAAAAAAGTTTTCTACCTTCCCACTTTTCTACCCCTCCAACTAAACACACACGAGGGAAAACCAAATCTTTTCTATCCTCTTACTTTTTCATCTTTCCACTAATTTTCCATCTTCTCACTTTTTCACTCTATCCTCTTAGGTGGATTTGGATTGTCAGTTTGAGCCCAAACTATTACAAGTATTTGGACCTTGTATCATTAGTCACATATCGGATCATTTTGAATGAAAGATTGTTCATTTGAGCATCTATACTGTTACCTTTAATAATACTAGTTTTGAGGCATTGCACGTGACAAACTTTATCAAAAAAGGTTGATAATAAACAATACTACAATACTACAATTATATCTTGACTGACTTTAATTAAAAGCTAATACAAAGTACAAGGTAACAGAGTTAGTTGAGGACATTGAGAGAGGAAAATGAATTTATGACCGAAGTATTGGTGTCCTCAAGGATTGAATTGTAGGGCTAGAGCGTGAGACAAATGTAATCTATCATGTAGAGGACATGTTTCCATAATTCAATTGAAAAGAATACATAATCATTCTTTTGAGTTGGATTTTCACATCAATCTTCTTCCTCTATCTTCTTGAGATAGATTAGAAAAATACCTGAGGATACTAATGCTACAAAATATTTGACCAAAACCTTATATAAATAAAATCGCCCACCAAAAACTAACCAAAATGAATTCCAAATTATAGACAAAAAGGCTGTAAATAGTAAATACAATGATATTTAGAGAGAGGTCATAAAACCCTTATAGCAATAATCATTGTTGTAGATTTCAGGATTTATTTCACCTAAAAATATATATTACTAAAACATTTTTTTTTTTTTTAAGTTGAAATAAAAGAATCTGAAGGTGTAGGAAACTTGAAAATTAAAGGTTTTGATTAAATTCTCAATTAACATCACATTAACCATGTCAATCAGTTAAGGCTATGATTCATGATAAATGAAACAAAAATAAACATTTTGTAAATCAGCATATCCAAGACCCATAAATTTTGAAATCTCAAATTCATAACAAAATCTTCAATACAAACCCTCAACACTCATAAATCCCAAATCAACCACGTGAATAAATTTCCAACTGATCAATTTATACATAAGCTCCAAAAAACCAAATTTCATAATCAATTTCCATATTGTTTGTAAATCTCATACCAATTAATTAAGATTTAAGCCCAAAAAAAGTTACAGATTTACGAATTTTCTTTCTTTTTCCTTATCTCTATCCCTCACGGTGTCTTGTGTTTATGTCTATCAACAAAGTTGCTGGCTGAACAAGAAGTCAACAAAGAAATAAGAAGCAGCAGCGGTGTGGTGGTTGCAAATTAAAGTGTAAAAGACAAAAAAAATACCCAGCAACACTTAAGACTTCACTACTTTTTTAGGATAAAAAAGTAATTACGTTTCATATAAATAGAAACCTGCCGTTTAAATCCTTCCTCAGTCGTTTTGTCAAATACAAACAGCTAAACTTAAAAAAAAAAAAAATTATAGAGAGATATAGAGGTATAAACATTTTGAAACATTTGTGCCAAAAGGCCCAAAACGTTAAAATATAGGCACAACGAAAAGACATTTTTAGAATCCTTCACAATTTTTTAAAGGATTGCATAGTACGGAGAAACACAAAGCGAATCCATTTCCATTCTCAAGGTAAAAGCAAGAAATCAAATTTTAAATACCAAGATTGGACAAATCTCAGATGCTACAAGTCGTGGTGGGAGGGACTTCAATGCTACAAGTCGTTGTGGGATTGTTAAATTTTGAATACCAAGATTAGAAAATGTAGGAAAGTAAAATGTACATTCAGAAATTAATTTCAAAAAATTAATTACAAGTTGTTGTGGGATGTTACAGATTGTTATTGGTGGGATAAAAAATTAATTTTAGAGATAGGTTTAAATTAGAACCAATAATAACAACTAATCACTTATGATTTGTTTTGAAAATGTTGTAGACGTAACACTTCTCCAAAATAAAGTGTTCAAAAAGCCAATAAATCAACCTAATAGACTAAATGATAACATTTAAAATCAAAAAAGTCAATCAAAGAAAACAAACTTGGAGCGATCCTGTCAAAATTAAAATGTAATAAAAGAAATAAACTTCACTTCAAAAAAAGGCACCACCACATATATCTTTAACCGTCTCTTGTAACTTTTCTTCAGGAACCAACACTTCTTTCATTCTCTTTCATCACCTTGTAACCTTTAATTCTATAATTAATGCCCAAATCTTACATTTCAAAGTTTGTATCTTTTGCAAGTATTTCAAATTTAATTATGGGGTCTAAATTATATTTTATGGTTTTATATTTTTTTTTTATTATTGAAAAATATATGGATTGGTTTGGTTTCTCTGGTTTGTGAAAAATCCCAAATTCGAAACCAAATCCATAAATTTTAAACATTTTTAAAAACCAAACCAACCCAAAGAAACGCGCTTGCTTGGGCTAGATTGGTCGAGTTGGTGGGATAATGGTTTTGTGGTGGGAATGACCTCAATGCTACAAGTCGTGGCTCATGTTTTTGGCAACAATGCTACTAAAATTCGTTCCTCCTATGAGTGAGACCCTATAGACTTTAGTGTCTACCGACAAATGGAACCAATAAAAAGCAGCTCATTAAACTTATAAATTCCGACAACGATTTCTACCTTCCCCAAAATTTGCACCAACTTTTAAGGACAGTGTAGAGAGTCAAGCTAATAATAATTGGGTGGCTATTAAATCTAGAATTTCTACCTTCCCCAAAATATACACCAACTTAAACACGCTACACAGAGAAAAGTCAAATTATAATAAATGGATTGATATAAATTATGGAAAATGTTAATAAATGTTCTAAGAATATTGATTTAAAAGCTATTTGTAAAAATATTTTGTAAAGTAAGAATTCGTGGATTCTACCCCACATTTAATTGTATACTGATCGCGGTGCTTGGTGCGATGCGTTTTTGCCTTCGCACCGAGTGCAGGACCCAAGAGGCCACGGGCTTGCTGCGTTCGCAAGTCACCGAGCTTTAACTCGAATCCCACATCGGATAGAAAGAGCGCCCCACTACCCTTTATAATGCTTCAGGAGCTTGGGGAGTAGTGGTACACTACCCAAGCTCCTGAAGCATTATAAAGGGTAGTGGGGCGCTCTTTCTATCCGATGTGGGATTCGAGTTAAAGCTCGGTGCCTTGCGAACGCAGCAAGCCCGTGGCCTCTTGGGTCCTGCACTCGATGCGAAGGCAAAAACGCATCGCGCCAGGCACCGCGATCAGTATACAATTAGATGTGGGGTAGAATCCACGAATTCTTACCTTACATATTTTATAGGAAAATGATAAAGAAATTAATTTTTTAACAATTTTTTATATTTCTCATAAAAATGATATTAAAAACATCTGTAAAGATGTCTGTTAACATGACCCATAAACTATAATATTGAATTGGATCTAATTAGTTTTACCTTCTCCAAAATATGCACCAAATTGAAGAGAGAGAGAGAATGGTGGAGTCAAGGCTATAATGAATAAATGGATGTTGAGTATCAAATATTTGGATTTTGGCCTACTAAATAAGCAGCCTATATAGACTTTGCCATCAAACTAGCACCAAAACTTGGGGTCACCTTTGATCATACTATAACTAAGTACACCTACTAGACTCTTGAATGGCTGGATTGGTCCATAGTTGTCTTGTCTTAATGAATTTTGGAATTGCAAACTGGCCAGCATTTGAATATTAGGGTAACACAACTCATTATTTCATTAGTGAAAAACTAAAAAAGTACTGTTTATTAAATATTATACTTTAAAGTCGCTAATTAAATTCAATAATATCAATGCAATGTAAAAGACATTGTCCTTTTGTAAGACAAATTATCACTCGTTAATCAATACAATCACATAATTGAATTTAATTAAGGACGTTTATATGCTTATAACACTTCAAATTATGTAAACTTACATTATCGCGCATCTAATCAGATGGACGTTTTAAAACATCCAGCTCAGCTGTTCCTGAGCATAGTCATAATTTTGTAACCAAACAACCCGATATTGACATCTTTGGTCCCAAGCCTAGTCATACTTAAGAAACTGTACATCTGTACTTAATTTTCTGTCATTTTCTTTACCGCAAGAAGTTGAAAACTGACCTAACATTTCGTTATTGGGGAAACACTAATTGCCATTTATTTTATTCCAATAACTAGTAATTAAATAATGACCCAGCATTTTATCGGTTGACAATTTTGGTTTATTTGGTTGTTCCTTGTCTTGTAAGTCATTATCAAATCCTCTAAAGCATGGTTTGGTCTGACTTTTTTTTTTTTTTTTTTTTTTTTAACGAAAGATTATAATAATTAAAATGAAGAACCATTCGTGTTTGATTCTATACATTATTTATGTTGCAGATACCAGTTTTGAGTCCATCATGATGTTTAAAGCAGACTTGCATGATCAAGATGTCATATCACTAGAGGATCATGATAAAATTATTGCGGTACAAATTTTTGCAAAATGAAATTACATTTCATTTTTTGCTTTTTTTCCCCCCTCTAATTCATATTAAATTAAATCCTATTCATGTCAGAATTATGTCTATAATGACATATAATTTTATATTTTTATTCGATTTAAATGTCACAGTACTATGGCAATTACTGACGTTATGCGTTCAGGTTGTTCTTAAATACAATGGCAGTTTCAATAAATATTCAATACCATATTTCAAATTCTCAATACAATAAAGATTTTTTTTTTTTGGGGGTGCCAAATAAAAAAGATTGCTTAATCTGACTTGTTACATAGTACCATATATTTTTAATGGCCCTGTGGCCTTTTTTTATTTCATATAGATTGTTCTTCACAGAGAGGCTAATGAATTAAACTGAGCATATATCATACGAATGTCAGTCATAATGAGGCAAAAAAATAGGACATCAACTTAAAGCAGTACTTGAAATTGCCATCATCATCAAAATTGCCATGAAGATTGTTTTCTTACACTCAGAACAAACTAAAAACTATGGAGGAACAGAGACTCATACAAGACATAACACTGAAAAGAACACAACATCAAAACTACAGCTGTCCCTCTCTGCATATATCTAATGACACCACACAAGAAACAACTGTATCTACAGCCAGAGCCACTCACCCAACAAATTCTCTCCACACTAAGAGGGAAGAATATAATAGGGAAACAAAATGCAACTTGAAAACTTCGACTTCTATTTATGATTTAGTGAGAAGGAATTTGCTGGAGAGTAAACATTTTTTTATTCCATAATGCGTTTAGAGCTTCACTTCTCTATCAAAAAGCCAACTAAATGGAACAGTGGGTGCCTCCTTGGCCCTTCCTTGAGCTCTATCCTCTAGCCTTCTGATTCTTGGAGGTAACCTACAAACATAATCCTGTGCTTTCCGCCCCTCAGCCGAAAGTACAGTCATTTTCTCCACATTCCATCTGCCCACCAAAAACTCCAATATATCGGCATAGTCCCTGGCAGTGTAGACACCCAGCCGTTGTGCAACAGCAGAGAAGTGCTCAAAAAGGTTATCATCACGGCCATCATACATCAAGTGGGCCGGCATGGAGATTTTCTTCCTCATCATGTCAGCAAATGCCATGACAGTTCCATCAGGATCAATCTCAAATAGCTTTTCCACTATCTTGGTGTAGGCAGTTTCATGGCGCTTCTCGTCTGCGGCAATTGTGCCGCATATTTGTGCCAATTTTGAGTCTCCATGTTCCTTGGCATGCCTGGCTGTGTTCCCATGGGAGATAAAAGTTGCCCTTTCTTGGAATGAAGTATAGATGAAACCAAGGTAGGGACTATTTTCAGTTCGGGGATCCTATCAAAAAAGATATTGAGAAAATTAAAGTTAAGGATCAAAGGAATTGTCATGGACTTAAGAAAAGAGTTAAAGAGAAGAAATCTATTAAGACAACTAGATCGATTACTAATTTTTTTGGTGACATCCAATCACAAAAGCAAACATTTTGGAGAAAAAAATTTGACCTGTACAGAGGATTTGTATTTTGGTTCAAAAACATGATGTTAACAGGCAAATAATGGAACCAATGCATGAAAAAAAAAATGCAATTAATAACAGTCACAAGCCTCCAGCAGTTGGAGTACCAAACCAGTAACAGACATGAAGTGATCGATTGTATTTAGCTTTCCAAATGTGCATATTTGTTTGTGTATGAAGCCTTAATCAAATAGTACACAAGTACATGTGAAAATGATTTCAGCAAATCTACATGTGGATTATGTGTGGGGTGCATGCATGCACATGCAAAGAAGATTTGAGAAATGACTCATTAATTATGTGGCAAGGATCTCACCATTCCTGACCCAATCAAATACTGAATTGTCTTCTCAATTTGTCGCATGTCTACTCGTCCAGTCAGGTAGAGATACTTATTGAGTAGGTCCCCATGCCTGTTCTCCTCAGCAGTCCATGCCCTAGTCCAAATTCCCCAAGAAGTAGGGCTGGCACCTGTTTCATCCCGAACTCCATCTAAGGTATTAAGCATAGTTTGATAAGTGGGAAGAGCTTCTTCTGTAATCATATCTCCAACTAAAGCAACAAAGTAATCATCTGGAATTTCCTTTGCCCTCTCCCGTAGTTCCTTAACTTGATCATGAAATCCATCAGAGGCAGGATCTGGTAGAAAATCTTGTGGTTGCCAACACTTCTCAACTGGCTTTAGGTGAACCAAAATGTTCTGTTCAGCCCAATTCTCCATAGATTTAAAGATTTCAATCTTTTGTGGTGGCATGGAGTGGGTGACTTGAACATGCACCTCCCGAGGAGGCATAAAAGGCTTCTTGGGATTCTCAACCTCCCTGCAATAAATGAAGAATGTGGCATTAGATTGTCCTAGCACCTACTTAGAAGAAAAAAAAATCAGGTTCTGCCCATCATATGGCAACAGCTCACAATGCCCGAAAGAAGCACATGTGCAACTAATTATATGCAACTTATTTAAAGGAGAAGATCATTAAGGAGATCAAGTCTATGGCTACCTCTCCAACATCCCCAACCCTCCTTTCTCCCCACTATATGAAAACAGTACAAGAACTAAGGAGGATGTGTCCTCAGATTTTGTTAATCATATGAGGTTAAGTTTTCTAATGGGTGTAAAAGCCCATAGATTCAAAGACTAAAAGCACACTACAAGATCTTAAAGAATAATGAATGGAAATTCACAATATCATATTAAACCACCAACCAATTGGAAAGCGATCACGTAGGAAACATTTTAAGCCACAGGTAATAGCACTATGTCATAAAATAGATAAATATTATTAACACCCACAAAGAAAAACCAATAGGTGAAATGAAAAATAATGAATTTTAAGTCCAAGAACCATTTAAAAGTGACAACATTGTCTCAACAGATATATACATGATGAAAATATCATCCTTCATTATAAATAATGTGACCTACAGGCTACAGCTGCAACCTATAATGGAAGTCAAGAGGGCTGTGAGTGCAGGGACAAAGAACCAGCGCACAAAGTATAGGATCACCAATTCAAATAAGCAAATCCAAAGAAAATTTAGAAAATATAAATAAGATTAAACCAAAAGGCAGATAAGTTGCAGGGTTCATATTGAAAATCCCAAAGAGAAATTTTGGGCAGGGCTAACAGACCATGGGCTAAAGCAATACAAGCCCACAGTAAAAGGTTTTTTTTTTTTTTTTTTGTGAGAAAGGTTGAATGTTTCAGTAAAGCAGACCATGCAAAATCAATTCATCAGGTCATTTTGGGTAGCCACATAAAAGTTTAACTTAGTAGAACTACCAGGGAAAAAGAAAAAAAAAAGCCATTAAAACCAGACAGTGGACAAGTACAGACATGCATCAAGAAAGCTTCCACACGTAGACAAAGCCAGTAACACTGCCAAAAACATGAGAAAACAACAGGTGGACAATCATGCATCCATCAAATAAAACCAATACATGTTGAAAAAAAAATCCCAAATTCTCAGAATATACTCTTCCAAAACTAAAACCACTAATCAGGGGAAGACTTCAATTTTAGGTATATAATTTTTTTTTTTTGTAAGCTGTAAGCATCTAACACATTCCACCAAAAAGAAATTAGATATAAAAAACCGACACATTCATTAACACAGATTAACTAAAAATTCAATAAATCAACCAAAACCATTACTGCCAACATAATCAAACCAAAATATTTTGGGGGGAAAAACTATAAAAAAAATAATAAAAAAAAAAGTTTGATAACATGTATCACGAATTTGTGGGGCTTCAAGAAAGTACAACAATATAGTGACTAACAAAAAAAAGAAGAAGCATTTTTTGCATCAATATTCATTTCTCCTAACCAAGCAGTCACCAAGAAGAACAAACAAGATAATCCACCATTAGAATGTTATCAATGTTGCAAGCTAACCCTTTTTTAGCCCAAAAAATAATTATCAAGTACATTAGAAGAAAAGGCAAATACAGCAGAAACCACCAAGAAATTACTACATACAATAACCATTCCTTCCACAAATAAAGAAATATTGCAAATTGCATACATTTCATAATTGAATCATCAAATCGAATTAGACCCATCAAGAAGATCTAAAACCCTGCATTAGAAGCTACAAAACCTATATCAATCTCAATGAGCTCACCAAAAATATGAAGTTATAATTTTTTTTTGGGTCTTAAAGCATCTCAAATAATTCAATGTAGAATGAATAAAGAAAGAGAAAGACCAATACAAAGAAACAACATTCATAAAATTAAAACAAATGGGACATTAATCAAATATGTACCTCCACCTCGGTAATAACGAAAACTTACTGTTAGAAGATGAAAGCAATATTATTGAATTTGAATTAGCTAAATAACAACATAACAAAGCAGCATAGGGATATCAGACAAAGACATAGAAACCCTTTGAAGATAAAAAAATGAAAAAGAAAACCCATTTGACACAATTCAAAGATCAATCATTTGCACACTCAAAACCCAAAAATAAGATGTAAAAACGAAAACCCAGATCCAAAAACAGCCCCAAAACAAGAAACAACACAAAGATCCACTGATTATTCAAGAAAAAAAAAATGAATGGCTCTGGAAAAAGAGACTCACTTAGAGGCAGAGCTGAGGGTGGAAGCCATGAAGAACCTGGGAGATCTGAGAGTGGACTTTTGCTGGAGAGCAAAAGATGGCAGCTTTGGAGGTTGAGGGGTGAAAAGACTGAGTTTGAGAGCCATTGTTTTTTTGGGGTTCTCTCTCGGCACTCTGTTCTTCCTTTTCAGCCTTTTATTTCAGCTTTCAGTTGTTTTTCCTCCACAAAAAGAGAGAGGATCGTTTGTTGTGTGAGGAATTTATAAGCGAGCAACGAAAAGAAAGAGCCATTTATAGCTGGCCATAGCTATACATGTCATTATCTTAGTAAAATACTAAAATGCCACTGCTTTTTTTTTTTTAAATTAAAATTAGAATAACTTTTTTTTTTTTTTTTTTTTTTTTTATATATAAAAAAAAAAATTAAGAAAGCGGTGGTATTTCAGTTTTGGAGTTTGGTAGGAATATTCCACCGTCTATTTGTGAAATACTTCAAAAATCTTATGTATGGAAAATATAATGAATTAATTTAACACTCATTTTGATATTAATATTTTTTTAAATGAATTATTTTGAAAAAAAATATTGTTTAGAAAATTATCTCATTCTGTTTTGTTTGATAATAAATTAATAACTTTAAAATAAGTTAAAAAACTATTATTTCATTTTCCTTATTTAGTTTGATGTGTTTTCAATAAAAAAATATTTAGTAAAAAATTTCATCCCACACTAAATAAAGGAATTTAAGAGATAATTTTCTTTTAATTACACAAAAAAAAACTAAAAATTATTATTATTATTTTTTATACAAGATAAAAATTATACTTTAATATAATTTAATGTATATGTATGTGAAGTTCTTTCCTGGAAACTTGAATCACAATCTTTGTCATTTACACCCCACAATCATTTATATTTATGGAGTAACTATCACACCAAAAGTATACGGTGATACTAAAAATTATCTTTATATAAAGGTTTTTTTTATCAAAATAAATGATAGAACAAATCTGCGCCAATAGTATAGCAAATTGAACTTAGAATATTTAGAATTTACGTCTCGTACCAATGAATTTTCCCTTGAAAGTAACGAAGTAACCATACGAGGTTCATTTTCTCAATTTATGGCTTTTTCTAAATTTCGGTGGGTTTTGGCATACTAGTATGAGCATCTGCTACTGCTAGTGTCGCATTTCTCTCAATTTATGGCTTCTTTATATTTCGGTGGGTTTTGGCATGGTATTAGTAACATTATTTGTCATGTAGTGGGTTGGAGGAATATTAGTATATTACTCCAAAACCGGTTTGGAGATAAAGTTTTTATTTATTTATTTATTTGAAGGTAAAATGCAAAGTTGGATGTTTTCTTTTTGTGGAAAAAAAAAAAATTACATTCAATTTTCTAAGCACTTGCTACTTAATAGCACACGATCTCCCCAGCATTCCTATAACTCTAGTTGCTTTAATGCTTCTAAATCAAATTTTATATTAGAGGTACAATTCTTACTAAATATTGATATTAATTCACTTTTATTTTAATATTTTGTTATTTGCTCTATTATTTGTATTAGTAGAAAGACAAAGATAACCATTCAAAATTGTTAGTCTGATCCTATATTCTATTTTGGGATGTCCCAAAATTTTGTTCCGTTTCTAAAATTAATGGTTAATAATTTACTGAGTTTTCTATTATGCCTCTACCAAAGATAAGTACTTTAAATGATAAATTTTTTTGAGAACTTTGTTAATGGTAATTTTGGAAACTTTTATTTATATTTAATTAAGAGACAAAGCAATAAATGATATTCCTTTTAAAATGTGAGGTTTTTTTTTAGCATGACCAATCATTTGGGACGAAAGAGTATATATAATAAGTACTCTATAATAATTAGGATAGAGAGCTAATTTTAATATGGATATCTTGAAAATTTTCTCAAAAAAAAAAAAAAAAATCTTAGTTAGATTTTGTCACATCATTGGTATTTAAACTAATCCATTTAATTTATCCATAATATGATATAAAATATAATCCAAGGTGAATATACTTTATTAAATTTAGAGGGTATTTTCTCTCAAAAAAACTTTAGAGGGTATTAGTTGGTAATAACATGAAATCAATGTCTTCAATATATATATATAATTAAAATATGACTTTTTGGTGCCCATTTTCCACAATTTTCAAAAAAAAAAAAAAATCATTTTTGGTTTAGTTCAAATTGATTTTCCCAAAAGCATAAATCAAGGGGTAAAATGGTTGAGTTAAAAAAATCTCTTCAAATATATCTCACTTCCTACCCCAATTTTATTCACAGTTAAAATTACCCAAACTTTTAAAATATGTTTCCATCCAGATGGTTACTTATTTTGAACCAAAATATTATTATACAATAGAATTTACAACGGTTGCGCGCGCGCGCGCGGGGGGGGGGGGGGGGGGGGGGGGGGGGGGGGAAGAAGAAGAAGAAGAAGAAGAAGAAGAAGAAGAAAAGAGAAGAACTCCTTAAGCATGTGCATTAAGTGGGGGGGGGGGGGGGGGGGGGAAGAAGAAGAAGAAGAAGAAGAAGAAGAAGAAGAAGAAAAAAAGAGAAGAACTCCTTAAGCATGTGCATTAAGTGTAGTATACAAAAGGTCAAAATGTAAAATTAACTTTCTAAGTTTCACCTTTTGTCATTTTCAAGTATAGTTAATTCAGTCATCTGTTAGTTTTTTGTTAAATGCTACTGTCTATTTACCAAAACGATGCCATTTTGGATTTTTTTTTTTAATTTCTTAATTTTAAAAAACTGAAAAAACATTAATTAAAAAAAAAAAGAAAAAAAAAGAAACTAAAGGGCTTAGGGGAATGATGTCATTCCTAGCCCACTGAATATCAAAAATCATCCCAACCCCCACCGATACCCTAGTAGCCCATGACTTGAGAAATTTGAGGGACCAAGAGAGGGAGAGACCAAGAGAGAAAGAGAGATCAAAAGAGGGGGAAGAGAGACCGAGAGGGAAAAGAGAGATTTTGCAACGACACTGCTCCGCTCATTTGGGCTAGGGTCTACTTGACAGCTCCGGCCAATACAAATTTGGGTAAATTTTGAAAACCCAATATTTTTTATTTTCAGTTTGAGTTGTGTTATTTTGGCAACAAAAAAAAAAAAAAAAAAAAAATGTCAACAAGATGATGTGTTATTTAATCACCAAAACTAAACATGGGTGGGGTCTTACTAACGGAACCAAACTTCAGGGTGTAAATTTAATTTTCTCAAAGTGTAAAATCCAATAATGCTAAATTTTAAGGGTATATTTTGCAATTTACTTTATTTTTTTTATATTTAATTTGGGTAAAGGGGTAAAGAAGACTTAATTAAAATATACATATAAACTAGTATTATGTCCATGCGATGCATGAATTAATCAAAATTTATATGTAAATAATTTTTATTATTAATTTATTTAAAATAAATGAATATTTTACTTTTAAGTTGCATAATGAATGCATGTAGTGTGAAATTAAGGTATCATAAAATGCATATATATATATATATAATGATTTTCAATAATACATTGAACTTTAAGGCTCAATTAATCACATATATTTAAATAGAAAACCCTTAAATTTAATAGTTAAAAACCATCCAAAACAATAATTGAGATCATGTTTAGGTGAAACCTTAATTCAATAATTAAGAACAATATAAATTATTAAACATTTAAAAATTTGAAGTAGCGAAAGACTCACATGAGAATTTAATTTTTGTCCTTGAAAGTATGGAAGAAGGCATTGAAACTTGAGTGAGTTTCACCCTACCAAGTTTAAGCTCTATGCGTTGCACGCTACATGTGTGTGTATATGCATGAAAAATGATCTGAATTTAATATTTATTGTAGAAAAGAGGTGGTGTAGTCTTACCCCAATCTAGCTAATTATTGTTATAATTTCTTCGTGTAGCGTATGTATATGCATGAAAAATGATCTTAATTTAACATTTATTATAGAAAAAAGGCGGTGTAGTCTTACCTCTGTCTAGCTCATTCTTGTTATAATCCCTTTGTTTTGTAGGAAGGGAGAAAACCCTTCTTTTAAAAAAAAAAAAAAAGTCAACGTTAATATATAATAGCTAAAATATTAATTTTTGGAAGTGGTATCTCATACATATTAGTATTTCAATTGTGGGTTTTGGTAGTTAGAAGTTAGTACATAGTAGTTAATAATTAGAAAATTACTTTGAATTTTTTTTAAACCAATCCCTTCAAAAAGTTTTAATAGAGTTTAAATCATATTAATAAATTATCTCTCTATTCATTTTTTTTTTTAAATCATGTTAATAAAAAGTTACTAATAAAACTATTATTAGTAAACATTTCTCAGGCTTATCTATTTAGCTTTGTTGTCAAATTTATATAAACTCTTTTATTTCTTTTTATTTCTTTTTTTCAGAAGAATATAACACAACTAAAAACCTATAAACAACAATTTACATTCAATATAAAGAATATAATCAAAATTATTCATAATTTAAAATTAAGAAATTAAGACAAATTATAAACTAAGATATAAATTTAGAAAAAGAACAAAGAATAAACCTGTTTGTTTTCTCTATCACTTTGAGAGATGAAAGTGTGAGTATGTGACTAAAATCTGAACCAATTATTGTAGAAGAGAATAAACGAGTACAAAAATTTAATATTATGAATTGGGTTAAAACATATGTGAGAAGTTTTTATTAATTTTTTTGAAGTTAAAGAAAAATAGCTTAGACAAAGTGAAAAAATAATAATGAAGAAGAATGCATACCTGTCATGGGATTTCGGCATTCACATATTGGAATAAATTTCACTTCAAAAAAGAGATATATATATATATATATATATATACATATATTTATAGAGTTTCATTTGAAACTCTATCCATATATATTAATATATAGATAGAGTTTCATTTGATATAGAATTTAAATCCTATTGGAATTAAGATTTCTAATCAATTTGTTTGTTGCTATCTCATAAATCCCATAAAAAGTGGATTAAAAAAAAGGTCATATGAATAGAAAGAAAAAAGAAAACATTTTTTATTGAAAAAAGGAAACTTTTCTTTTATAACTAAAATAAAAAACAAACAAACGTTTTTTTAAGAAGAACAAACGTTTATTATATATAAATACTTTTTTTTTTAGAAGAAAGAGAAGGTGTTTACTTTAAACTCAAATATTTATTACCTTATTTTCAATTTTTTTAGCTTTAGCCAAAAAAAATTTTGGTAAAATTGGTATGAAAAATAATTATCTAAAAAAAAAAAAGTCATGTGTGAAGAGGAAGATTTTGCTATTGAATACGTTGCTATTTTTTTATGGGTATTATGTTGTTTTTTTTCTTTTACACAAAGTAATATAATTTAAATTTAAAAAAAGAAATAGATGAAGATTGTTATTGTTTTTTGTTTTTTACGTGTTTTTTTTACACATAGTAATATAATTTAAATAAAAAAAAGATTAGATGAAGAGTTTGAATTATAATCAAATTAAGTTTTTTTATCAACTTATAAATTATAATAATAAAATGATTAGATGAAGAGTTTGAGTTGTAATCAAATTAAGGTTTTTATTAATTTAGAAATTATAGGAGAAGAAGATAAGTACAAAAAAAATATTAATTTTTTTAAAATTTTGAAATTTTTTTTGTAATTTAGTACAGCCACTTGGCGCAAGCACAGCTTCTAAGCCTAACTTTTATTATATATATTATATATTATATATTATATGATATATTATACTATATTAGTTAAAAGAGGTGTATACGCTGGAGCCTGGAGCAGCCTTGCAAGTCTTTGAACTTTAGTAATTTATTTATTTATATACAACCTTTTAAATCTCAGTTTTTTAAGGTATTATTTTATTTTATTTTCAACTTCAACAAATAAATTTTTCAATAAAAAACTAACCTGAAGCTGAAGGCACATCATTCATTTTGGTTTTCACAATGGGATCCATCAACGGTGAGAATGGAGAGCATATACCCGATGAAGGTATATATTTCCCCCCCTTTCTTTACTCTCGTTTTTTATTTTTTATTTTTTTTGATGAACATTACTCTCGTTTTTTATGAGGTCACTGTATTTTCAAATCAATCCTCATCTGCCTTATATATATACCATTTTAAAAATCATTTTTCTGGTTTAAAACTGAAAAATTGAATTGGAACATTAATTCGGCAAGTTCTATCCCAAAAACTTGTTTATGAAATTAATAATCAAAACTAGAAACTTTATTAAGCTTAGAAACGGAAAACATCATTTACTTGATCCTGAGAACAAGTTATTTGGAAGACTAATGAACAGTGTACATATTTGTGCAGTAAGCACTTTTATAAAAAGTTTTTTTTTGGGGAATTTTTTTATATAATATAAAAATTTTACTCTAACCTAATCTATGTGTGTAAAGTTTCTTTTTAGAGACTTGAATTCCGACTTTATTTCTCATGCTATAAGAACTTTGTACTTGTGAAGTGACCATCACACCAAGAAAACACAGTGATAAAATCTATGTATTTATGCCGTGTATAAATTATGCCGACCGTGTCCATTGTTGCAATGCTTCACACTTGTATACAAAGTTTTTTTTGGTAGTTTCAAATCTCTGTGTCTCTGTGTGTAAGTGGGGCATAAATTATTGTTTTTTTGGGGGGGGCTGTTGCAGGTCTTGGTGGTGGGTAGATTTCCCTAGTTGGGGCAATTCTAATTTTTATTTTTATTTTGGAAAAGGAAGCATTGTACCTGAAGTACTGAACAATTAATTATTTTCTATACACACATGGCACAATTGCCAAATTAGTAGCTTTCTCTATCCTGTCACTTTCCTTTCATTTTTTATACTTTACATCTTTTTACTTTTCTTTCCTTCATAAGAAATATTTATGTATATTTCTTGTGAAGGAAAGTAAATATTTCTTGTGAAGGAAAGAAAATTAAAACTACATTTATGTGTTAGAGTAATACTACAACTACAAACTATTTTATAATATTTTTACAAACTATTAATGTGGCCAACCTTTTATTGGTTTTCATTTAGAACCACTATTAATATTACTTTTTCATTTACCAATAATCACTCACCAAAGTCACCATATCAGCAGTTTGTAAATTTTTTTGTAAAATAGTTTGTATCTCTAGCATTATTCTTATGTGTTATTTGCATATAAACTAAATTTAAGCTTTTTTTTTTGGCTAAACTAAATAAATTTACGCTTATTTTGAATATATATGGTTTCAAAATAATATGTTTGACTTATTTTCAGTACTTTTTTAATTGGACATGTCTTTTTATTTTAAATAAACAATGGCAAGTGGTAATAAGTTTTAATTCTCACATTTTATTTAGTTAGTGGGTGATGTGACAGTCTTTTATTAAAACAAAAGGAGATTCATTTTAAAAAAGAACTAGAGGCAGAGACAGAGCTAGGATTTCGAGTGAGGGGGGCAAGATACACTCAAACCCATATGCTTACAAAATTTGTTATAGCCTAAACCTTCATATTGTAGCTCTAGATTAACCCAAAGACAAACCTTTTTTTTTTTTTTTTTTTTTTTTAAAAATTTATCCAAGCTACTTATAAAAGAATATAAATGTGCGTGTGTGTGTTTTTATCCCAAGCTTCTTTGGGGAACTTCATCAAACACTTAAGCTACAATTATCCTATGCTAATACTTTAAGGTAAATTTCATAAATCATTTAGAACCTAGACAAAAACTCACAAAAAGAATCAAAATTTAATGAAAATTTGAATAAAGAAAGTGTACTTTTTGTGAAAACATGAAAGTATTGAACAAAAATGGAGCATGAAAATTCAAAACTAAGCTTCATATATTTTATATTTTGCTTTTTCTCATTGGGCGCCGGGGAGGGGGGGGGGGGACCCCTTGGTCCAAGCATAGCTACATCCCTGACTGGAGGTAAGCTAAATCCTAAAATCATAATTTAGTCTTGAATATGATGCAATTACTTTGATTTAGTTTAGTTTGAATTGATTTACTTCGATCTAGTTTGCTTCCATATGATGTACTTCAATTCAATTTAGTTTGATTAGGTTTACTTCAAATCAAAGCACTTCATTTCAGTCTGTTTATAAGAATTAGGGTATAATTCACTTTAAAATAGTTTACTTTAAGTTAAGTCATGACTTTGAACTAATAGCATTGGAAATAACATAGAATTAGGAATTGCACTTTGTCTCTTGGTAATAGAAGTCATTTAGGATGTCTCATCTTTCATTATTAACTTGTGTATTTTCTCAAAAATTCCTCTTAATTTAGGCATTTCCAAACCCAAACCTTAATCCTCAAAGTTAGATTTCACTTCAAATTGGGTTTTGCACCTCAACTCTCAAGTGACATGCAAACAACAATAAGTGACCAAATATAATTAAAAATTAATTTCTACTCATACATGTTATCTTATTTTATTTAATATGGTACGTGTTTAACATTATTTGAGCCTCAATAGTCAGTAGGCACTGTGATACTATGTGAAGTTTTATTCTCAAGGTTTTTTTTCAATTACTTTACTCTCATACAAAAAGAGAAGGTAACTCAGTTGCTCATAGTTTGGTTAGATATGCTAGTAATATTCCAAACTTTTTATTGTGAATGGAGAATGTTCCACCACAATTTTATTCTTACTTTAAACTGATTTAGCCGTTCTTTCTTAATTAAAGTTCAGTATCCCCCTTAAAAAAAAAGTTCTCATATATGAACAATATCACTAAACTATAAATTTAAATAAATTTAATAGACTAATTAAATTAACGAAATAAGAGAGAACCCAAAATATTATACTACTAAAATCTACTCACTGCCCTTCAACTTACAAAAACAATCAATGAAATAGAAGTATGGAACCCAAAATAGCATGTCACATTAGTAGTTGGCTCAATAGAATGGAGTTTGTGGGTTCTAGTTTGCTTTACTGATAAAGTCTCTTATTATTGAATAAGAGATCTGAGATTCAATTTTTGTCTACACCAAAAACCAATTGATGTCTTGGTCTGATGATAAAAAATAATTATCAGAAGTGAATGTTATAAGTTGAAAGTTGAAACTACTTTAAAAAAAAAAAAAAATATATATATATATATATATATATATATGTTGGTGTTCAAAATACTTGCTAATGCTTAAAAATTCCATGCATATACATGTTTATTTTACTTAGCTTTAGGTAGATTTGGGTGATTTCTTCACAAAATGACGGGAAAGTGAATAAATGGGTGAGGTCAACTTTGAACAAATCAATTTAATAATAAGGTCAGGTTAACTCATTTCATGTTAGGTTAGAAAAATCCCTCCACGTGCATGTGTATTCAATCTATAGGTTAGAGTGGGATAGAAGTCTAGGTTAGGGATCAACTAAATTTTCTATTATTAATACACGTTATATATATCTACCATTGGATTGATTCCTTCGTACTGTTTATAGTTAATTTTTTAGTAGGGAAAAATTCAAAAAGTCTCCCACTGATTTTCCTCTGAAACATGGAACTCGATCCCTTCAGATTTTGAGTATAACACTTAATTGTACTATTGTTTTATGTGTAAACTGTCAATTGTATAACACTTAATCGCCTAAGGTTTTTGTGTATAATACGAAACTCCCTAAAAGAAACCTTGCATACTTTTATATTTTGGAGTTACAAGCTTACAACCTTTTTAAATAGCCATTTCACATAGTTCATGTTGGCCCATTTCCTTCGTTCCATTTAATTGTTATAGGCTTTTCACTAAAATTTCACATTTTCAGCAAGATGAAGTGAGCCTGATATGAATCTTGAAATACCTTAATATGAGTTTTTTTAGAAACACCTTAATATGATTTTTTTTTTTTAGAATACTAAATATTTAGCACACACATGAGGAGAGGGGAGACCCTCAATATGATTTTGATTATTAGCAATTGTTGAACCATCATAGGATATAGTATATATAACTTTAAAAAAAGAAAAGAGATTAATGACTAGTTAGTTCAACAAAATGGAATAAGTGCCAATTTAGAAGCAATAAGTCTAGGGACACAATATATACATATATATATATATATATATACATGCATGATATGTTGTGATTAGTGAATAATAAATGTGATATTAGTGGTGAACCTAAGTGAATGTGATGTTACTAATTACTTCAATAACAAAAGATTATACCAACAGTTATAAAATATCCAAAAAATAAAACAGTTATGAAAAATGTTATGTTGCATTATTCTTTTGAAAGGGCTTTGAGTCTAATTGTTTCAACGGCTTGAAACAACACTTTTTTATAAAATGGTTTTTTTGAAAACTCACCATTTCTTAGATATAACATTTTTAAACATCTGTAATATTTCTACAAAACAGAAAAAATAAGCAGTTCCAAAATGAATATAGAAATCGGAACCAAAAGGGATAAAATAATAAATTTTTATGGCAGGATATTTTTCTTTACAAGTTTTCCTCTTAATTTGGGAGGATGTGTTTTTGTGGAGCTAGGTGGAAAATCTCTAGCCATCCCCCTTTTCACACACCAAACAAAGGAAAACCGAAAACTTCAACTTCTTTTTTGGGGGGGGGTTTTCTATTATTCTTTTTCCATCGTTCAAGTTTTCCTTCCAACCAAACATATCACTAGTGACACAATAAATTTGACTATTTGTTTTTCACAACTAATTGAGATGATAAGTTATAATTGTTGAATCATTATTTTCACATGTACCTACTATTAACATTATTTTTATTATATATTAATTAAGAAAAATGTCAAATTGTAAGGTGTTCGTTAAGAATGAGTTATTGTGGGGTCTAATTAATAAAAAATTAGATGAATTGATGATGAGGGAACTGAAAGTAATACTAAAATAACAATTAGAAGTCAAAAACATATTTCTTATAGTACTTGTAAAATATCTGACATAAATCAAAAGAATTTGATACAAAGCTATTTTTTATGGTTCTACACTGTCATTAATTAAAACAAGGTGGAAATACTATTTTCGTCCTTACATTTTCACCATATTCTCACTTTGGTCTCTACTTTTTATTTTTACCGCTTTTAATCTCTATTTTGAAAAACGTGTTCCGTTTTGGTCCTTATTGTCATCTCTCTAATGGAAATATCCTACGTGGCTAACGGAGTGCATTGTTGGCACTCAGAATGCTTACGTGGCCATTAGAATAATAATAAAAATTTTAATTTAGCATTTAAATAATGCCACATCAGCATTTTAATATTTAAAAAAGCCACGTCATTCTTTTTCCTCTTCTTTAATTATTTTAAAATAAAATAAAATAAAATTTTAGTTATTATTTAATTATTTAAATAATAATTAAATAATTAAAATAGAATTTTCTTTTCTTTTCATTATTTTTTTGGAAGATTACATCAGTTTATGTTCTTTGTGTTCTTATTGTTCATGTTCTTCCTGTTTTTAGTAAATTAATTCTTATTTTCTTTTCTTTTCTTTGCTTTTCCAGCACTTTCTTTATAACCAAACAAATCAAAATTCAAAACTTAGATCAATCAATAATCAACATACACCAATCAAAACCAGAAATCAACATACACCCACCAAAATTCAAAACCCAAAAATCAACATACACCAACAATCAAACTCAGAAACAGATCTGCATATCCAGAAACTTGAACCCAACATACACCCACTACAATCAAAAGATCCCAATCCGCCACAAACCCAGATCAACAAAACTCACAACCCACAAACCCAAATCAACAAATTACAAACCCCAAAGATGATGACATCATCGATCAATTCAAGAGAGGAGTAGATCCGCATTTGCTTGTGGCCGCACTCATAGCAGCAGTAACCTTCGCGGCTGGTTTCACCATGCCTAGTGGTTACATCAGCGAAAAGGGCCCAGCCCAAGGCCTAGCAATTCTTACAAACAATTCAGCTTTCAAAGCATTTCTCATAAACAATACAATAGCAGACACGAGACACAAGATAGTGATCAATTTGCTCTCTAGTTATTCTGTTCTTGCCCACCTTAGCTTTTTGCGTCGTTGTGAGACTATTTTAGAAGGCAGGAGAACACAAAGAACATGATGATGTTCTTCCAAAAAATTTAATGAAAGGAATATAAAAATTAATTTAATTATCTTATTTAAAAAAAATAGAAATTGAGAATTTTGTTATTAAATTTTTTCTGCTGTGTTTATTCATTTAAATGCTAACGCGGACTTCTTTAATGTTAACTAAAATTATTTATTATTATTTTAATGGCCACATAGGCATTATGAGTGCTAACAGTGCACTTTGTTAGCTACTTAGGATATTTCTGTTAAAGAGATGACGGTAGGAATTAAAACGGAACGCGTTTTTTAAAATAGGAACTAAAAGCAGTAAAAATAAAAAAGTAGAGACCAAAATAGTAATAGAGTGAAAATATAAGGACGAAAATGATATTTCCGCCTTAAAACAAATCACCTCAACAAAACAATAGTTATAAAAGAAAATTTTGTAAATTTGTTGCGTGACCAGATAGACTTAGAATATGGTGTAGAATACAAAGCTGATAGCTCCTCTAGACACAAGTTCATTCATCCAAAAAAAAAAAAAAAAAAGTTCACATCACATCACATCCAGGTTTGAGACAGTCACTTCATTAATTGATTCTTAGTGAACAAATTTTTCTTTTTTTTTTGAGACAAATTCTTAGTGAACAATTAAATAGCCGGTTTGGTAAGTTATAATAAATAAATACATATGTCCACCTATTTCGTGAGTCAAATATCTACAATTTGAGAATTTTGTTAGAACGACGCCTTTAATATCACTAACAATACTCTTGTTTTTGAGCTACTATAATGTTATAATGGTCAATGGACTTACAGCTGCCGACGTGATATTTTGAAGGGTTTTGATTAACTGTACTCTTAAAAGTAATTGTCAATAATTCATTTTATAAAAAAATTGACACAATTTTTATGAAAAATATAAAAAAATTAGTTTTTTTTCTTTTAGTATAAAAGGTTTCTAAATCAATGTCTTAAGGCGTCCATTACTTTTTCTGTTTTTCCTATCTTCAATAGTAGGACCTTTCTTCTTCTTTTCTTTGTTTTTAAAGGAGAGACATAATAGTTAGCCTAATACACATATAATATAACGGTATCACATCACGTAAAATTTCTAGAGTAAAACCTTTTGGGTTATCATCCCCCTATTCTAAAAAAAATCACACCCCCTCCCCAAAAAAAAACCTATTGATTAGGGTTATGAGACTATCTTATGAATCTGGTAGTACTCACAGGCGATGTATCTGTGGGGTGTGGTCGGCTATGATATCACACATGAGCCACCATTTTTTGATTCTCAAAAAAAAAAAAAAAAAAAAAAAAATTAAT
The DNA here is from genome assembly GCA_019022515.1 of Quercus aquifolioides. NCBI lineage: Eukaryota > Viridiplantae > Streptophyta > Magnoliopsida > Fagales > Fagaceae > Quercus > Quercus aquifolioides. The sequence goes on along the minus strand of CM032331.1, from coordinate 7,403,975 downwards.
TGGTGTATCCCACAAACCAATGGGAATATATTTTGAGAGGGAACGTTGTATAAATTGACCTCATAAAATTATATGTTGTGATTAGGAGCGTGCATAAATCGCCAAGTCAGGTTGATCGGTTTATTTTTTTCATCTAATCTACTTGGATTGATAAATCTCTAATCCAATTCAACCCAATCTGTAAAGGTTGAATAGTCTTGGAGTCTTTTTGTTAAGCATAGTAAAAAACTCTTCATAGTTTCATTTAACTATTTTTAAGCTCGTTATTCAATAAATAATTGCTATAAATTGGATCGAATATTTTAACTTCATCAAAACTAAGAGTGTGTTTGGTAGAGTGGATTTTAGGGAGGATGGAAAAAAAAGGAGAAAAAATGAGGAGGGAAAACTTTTTGGAGGGTGTTTGGTTGAGAGGAGGAGAGAGGAAAATAATAGTGTAGCCCACCTGAACCCATCAAAAAATTTTCTCTCCAAAATGGGGAGAAAACTTGGTGGTGGAAAATCTTATGGGTGAAGGACAAAAATGCCCATGTGCAACGGCTTCTGTACGTGTTGTGTTGTGTTTTTCTTTTCTTCTTCTTCTTTTTATTTTTTTTTATTTTTTATTTTTATTTTTTATTTTTTAATTTTAAATTCTAGTTTTAATATTTGTATGATTTTTGTTCTCACTTTTTTTTTCTTTGCTTTGCGGCTTCAGTACCCTTGTTAAGTGTTTCTTTTGTTCTCATTCCAGTTTTTTTTTTAAGGTATCATTTTTTTTAAAATAAATTTGGGTGATTGTATTTTTTTGTTATTTTTTTTTTGTTTTAATTGGGCATCATTTTTTAATAAGGGTATATGAGTAGATTTATATAAATTCATTTTTTCCATCCTTCCACTTTTTCACTCCCAATCAAACAAAAAGGAGGGAAATTAAATTTTTTTTTCTATCCTCCTACTTTTTCAACCTCCCATCATTTTCTATTTTCTTACTTTTCCACCCCTGACCCTAAGTTCAAAATACCAAATGGACAACAAATCAAAGATCAAGTGGTGCCATGTTGGGGGAATTCATATTTACCCATATTTTCCTAATAGACTAGACTCCATTTGACCCAAATGTCCCTGTGTTTTCACTAGGATCCACTTTTTGTGCGGTTCTACTTCTAGTGGTGCCACTTTTTGTGCGGTTCTACTTCTAGTGGTGCCATGGTGGGCAACTCTCTCTCTCTCTCTCTCTCTCTCTCTCATGTGTTACTTTTCTTTTTTAAGAAAAAAGTTTTGAAATGATTTCATGTGTATGTATATGTACAAAATTGGGTGTTTGGAATTTTATTTGGATGTAATGAAAATTAGAACTTCTTTATTTTTTGGGAAAATTACAACTTACCCACACGTGGTTTGATCGAAATTTAAGTGGTCTACCTGTTATTTGAAATTTAAAACTTTACTCATCTAAGGTTAGTTTAGTTAGAGTTCAGTAATCCACATTTGTTAAAAACATGGCTAAATATGTAATTTTGCTATACTTTTATGTCTCTCCCCTCCAAAAACACAAAAAAAAAAAAAAAAAAAAAACAAAATCAAATAAGGTAAAAAAGAATCTAGTGGAACACTTACATCATGAGATTTCAAACCACAAGTAGACAATTTAAATTTCGATCAAACTTTAGGTGGGTAAAATATCAAATTTCAAACTACAGGTAGGCAACTTAAATTTTAGCCAAACCACATGTGAGTAAGTTGTAATTTCCTTATTTTTTTGAAAGATTATTATTTTTATGGTAAACAAATATGTTCGATTACATTTTATTTTTTATTTTTTTATTAATATAAGATGTAATTAAGGTTCATTTGTCTTCTATGTACTGTGCACCGTGAGAGCTTGGTATTTTTGCTAGAACATATGGTAAGTTCTCAAACATAAAGAGAGACCCATGCTTTTTCTTTCTTTCTTTTTATTTGTTGTTGAATAATACGTTTTATTCAAGGAAGTGACGGACCCAACCCAAGACCCATGCTTAAACGTGTTTATTATTTTTTCCTACAAGATATATAAGATCACGTTTCTTAGTTATGTAATTAAGTGAAGAAGGAGATAAGATGAGACCACATTAATTCAATTGCATGTATATGTGTGTATATATATATATATATATATATATAGTTGGGTATCAAAGCCATCTTAACAAAATGGTGAGATCTATATACTTCATAGGCTTAGAAGAGAGTATAATTAGCTTAGTAAAGCATTTATGTCCATGGAAATGGTGGTACTTGACGTTTGGCCATATCAGTGGTTGATGATTTGATAGACTAAACCTTAGATGCTAATTCTTCTATAGGATCTTGACAGCTTTAGGCGTCTTGGTCTTATTTCAAACTTCAAATGCAGGATCATGTTAGGTGCTTGGATTCAGGGACGACTTAGCCGTACTACCTACCATTATGATAAGGGAGTCATTAGGAATGATCTAGCGGAGGCACGACGTGTTAGCGAAGGGATCATATAACCTGCAATGTATTAATATGCCTGAAATTCTCACAATATAACTTAGTTGGACCTATAAAAACCTCCCATGTTAAATCAAAAATCAACTCAACTCTATTTTTTAATGTTGAAGTTACCTCGTTAGAGATTACAAATGCCTTTAACACGCCCAAACCTCAACCTGCCTTACTCCTGTCCGATGTAGGTTGGGGACGGTAGGTGGGCACCACTGATCTAACCTCGTCCCATCTCGTTGTCATCCATAATTCTAGTGCGAGACGTGTGAACAATTAGGAGAACTCCCACACAGTTATTGGCCATTTTAGCTTCATCAATTGCTAGCAAGAATTGCTCTCTTTTCGTACTTATAATTCTTGCCTCTTGGCTTTTGTCCTCGGCTCTGCTATCATAAATGAGGCCAAATTTACCTCTATTCATAGGCAAAGGTTTCTAAGATACTTGATTTTAGCATTTATGGACTTGTTGATCGTCCTCAATCCAAGACAGTTACATGTCACACAAATAATAATTTGTTATCATCACTTGCCTCACTTATACGGTGCCAAGGACACCAGAGTAATCCAAACCCAAAGCTACCTTGATCCAACCCGATCATCCTCAGCGAGTTATCTTATTGGGTAAACGGTGGCGACAGGCTAAAAAGCCAGTCTATGGTTGTATCATCCGCCTAAGTTATTTGTATTTTCTGGTTGGGTCCATGCCTTGAGCGGAATAAGAGAATTCCCATTAAACAATGTTACTGAAATTTATGAGAGATACCTCTAACTAAAGAGGACAGACTTATAGGCCCCATACTTAATTAGCTAGCGACCCCAGCAAGAAAAAGAAAAGAAAAGAAAAAAACATCGAGTTCACATAGGCAGATTGTTAATTTGGTTTCCCAGACGCATACTGATACACATTCACACAATTAGACAACACTAATTAAAGGTAAGAACATCGGCCAGCAATTTTCCTTTGGTAATGAGATCCAAAATATTAATGAAAAGAAACAATGTTTATGAACTTTCTTTTATTTCTTCTAAGAATTATCGTAAGTCTCACTTTTTATTTGTTAAATTTGGCATAAAAAGTGAGCATTATTACATTGGCCAGCACCATAGCTAGACTTCTCTAACAAAAACCCAGCTGAAAGGAATAATTTAAATTCCCTTGACCCTTTTTTCATTCTCTCCCCCGGCTTAATTTCTTATTCTTTGGGCAAATCCACAACATAATCCTTGAGCTTTTTGCCTTCCCTTGAAAACCCAGTAAACTTTTCTATTTCCCATTTATCCATTATATCAAGGTAGTCCAAGGGAGGAGTATAGTCCCCAATTCGAGTGGCAACAGAGGAAAAGTTCAGAAAAAGATTTTGGTCATAGCCATAATATATATATATATATATATATATATATAGAGTGTGCTGGCATGGTAATTTTCCTTCTCATTATTTCAGCAAATGCCATTATTGTTTCATTCGGATATCGAGCTCGAAAAGCTTCTCCACTATTTTGGTATAAGCATTTTCATCATGGCGCTTCTCATCAGAGGCAATTGTCATTGAGCCAGACATATTTGAACTAGCTTTGCGTCCGGTCCCAATGTTTCATGACAAGCTTGGCCTTGTTAGGTACCATGAGAGACAAATGTTGCTCTTTCTTGGAATGATGTGTAGATGATTCCAAGGTAAGGATTTGTACCCTTGCCAACTTCCTATGGAAAATTATGAGAGCAAAGATATTTAATCAACTTTAGTCATGTAATTATAGTACTATAAGGACCGTATATGCATCTTCTTTAGCAAATAAATAAAGGACCAAGAATCTTAGGTTTTTATTTAATGAGCTACTCTAAAGTCTCTAATGTTCAGCACTTTTTCAAGTATTGAAATGTGTTATTTTCATTTTATGTTAAATAATTGAATTTATCCATTCTTAATAAATTAAAATTTTAGGACAAATGATAATTTATTAAGAATAAGATTGAAACAACAATTTGTTTTATATATATTCTTTTAAGTTATTTGTTTCATACCAATCTTTACGTTGTTTCTCTTTCTTATTTATTTAAAAAGTAGTCAAGTGATTCAACTTAGCTAAACTAGTTTAATAAGTAAAATTGTAAGACCAAAATGCCACAAAAATAATAATTTTCTCAATTTTTTTTCACAACTTGTAGTGGTAAATTGTAATTAGTGTAATATTAATTTCACATGAAACCATTAGTAATATTATTTTTAATTTACATCAATTATAACTTGTCATTTTAACAATTAAAAAAAAAGTTAGTGAAATTTAAATCGGTTATAACTTGTCACTTTAAACATTAAAAAAAAAAAAGTTTGTGAAATTTATTATCTCATTCGACTTATTGGTGATGAGGGCTAAATCTAGGGCCTTCCATGGTCTAGACGACCATACGTTGTCTAGACGACTATACGGTATTGATTACACGGCAATAAATAATTTCTTAACCGATGAGCTTCAACGGTTAGAAAGAGCAATTATGAGCCAATTAAGTCTCCATTTAAGCTCATACATACGTTACTCAAAACAGCCAGGAGAGCCATAATGAGGCTCCCAACATCTACAATCATAATGAGGCTCCTAACAGCTGTACTAAGGCTATAAATAAGCCATCAAGCACCAGGAGAAAGATATGCACATTCAAACACAAAGAATTACATTATGATTCTCTGAGAGATATTGAGAACTCTACTGACTTAGTCATCGGAGAACCATTGGCTAACGCCACTCTGGTGCCTTTCTCTCTCATCTTTGCAAGGAACATAATCTCGTCAAAGCCTTGACGAGGTCCTCGACTAACGACCATTTTTTGCTTCATCAATTGGTATGCAAAAATGCCTTAGTTCCAAGTATGGTAATTTTCACAAAACAAGGGGAAAATGTCAGAAAGATGTTACCATTCTTGACCCAATTAGATACTGAATTGTCTTCTCAATTTGTTTAATGCATCTATTTATCCTGAAAAGTAAATATACTTATTGCCTAAGGTGTGTTATCTACGCCTGTCTCATCACCACGAAGTGCATCATAGCCTCACAGGCATTAAACCATGATTTGTACGTTGAAAGGGGCCTCTTCAGTTATCATTTTACTAGCCAAAACAACAAAGAAATCATTTAGGATTTCCTTGGTTCTTTCCCTTAGTTCATTCACTTGCTCAAGAAAACCTTCTGATCAGATCTAGTCTGGCAAAAAGTCTTTGTGGTTGCTAACATTTTTCAACTGGTTTAAGTAGAGTCAAAATGTTATCTTTAGCCGAATCCTCCATACACTTGAAGATTTCAACTTTATCAGGTGGCATGGAATGGGTTACCCCAAGCTTGAGCTCTTGTGAAGGGTTAAATGATTTCTTGAGATTGTATTCTCCCACTCCAACATTGAGCAAAAGCAATGAAATTTGGGAGTTTGTATGTGCAAAGCCATAGTCGGCTTGACTGCATGTATTAAAAGTAATTGGTTTTGATGTCCCAATTTTTAATCTAATTGTATATGTGTGTGAAGCTCCCTTTTAGAGACTTGAAGCTCGGCCCTTGCCCCCTACACTCCACAAGTACTTATACTTGTGAAGTGACCATCGCACTAAGGGTGTGCGGTGATATGTCCCACATCAATTAACCCTTCATATTCTTGTCACACACACATTACACTCTTAAAGTTTGTGATTACTTCAGTATGAAAACCAATAATTAATGACAAAAAGTAGCAAGAAAACCATGATATGAACCTCCATACAAGACAGTACTTAAAGGGGGTCTATAATTTACCCCCAAAAATGAGGTCTATGCAGTCCAATAATTATTTAATACATCAAATGTATGCATAATTCCTTTCACTAATTAAAACCGATATAGATATATATGTGTGTGTACTAATTAGTTATTCTCACAATTCTTTTGAATAGAAAGATTGTGGTTGAGGAGGAGGGGAGTTTCAAAGCTAACCCATTTTTACGGGCCCAATTTTTTTTATTCATATTCATTATTATATTTTGGGTTCAAATGGATTAATAGGTTTGGATTTAAATTTGTTAGGTATAATAATAGGTTCTAGGTTCAACTAGCTTGTCTTGGTGTGCGAGTGGATAGAGAAAGAGAAGGCTAACCTTAGTTATGTTGCCTATTATTATTGTGGAAGAAAAAAAAAACCCTAGTTTCCAATTCATGGGTTGTTCTGTTTCATTCAATCGGTGCAAAAATACATATTATCTGTATCATTAAAATTCAAATAGTACTAAGAGTCTTGTAGTTCAACTGACACTTTTCAATGTTTCAACAAATATACCGAGGGTTCAATTCCTCTCACCCCAACTATATAATTATTATTAAAAACATATTTTAAATCACAACTTGTCAAATTGGAACACGATGTTATTTTTTAAATCCCAAAAATCTACGAATGATTTTGTACTAAAATTCATTGCATTTTTTTTTAATATATAGTATCAAAGATTACATAAATCATTTTCCATTTTATTGTAAAATCTAAGTTTGATAATATTTATGGCTGCTTGTTCCATATTTGTCATAGAAACTATAACGATGAGTACACATGCAACCACTTTATAAATTAGTTGGTAGACTATTAATTTTTTGATCCTTACTAGTTATTTTTACAATTCAGAATTTTTTTAAAATAAAAATTTGAATTTAGGATGTTGAACTTCATTATGCTCATAATTATAGATAACACTTAGTTCCTACAAACAAATATCATCAATTCTAAAAGATTCATTTCTCTCTTTAAGGATCCAAAACTGAGTTAAGAATAAATACCTCCAATGCATGCTTCTTGCAATTAAGAATTTATTGCATCATAAAATATATCAAATCGTTAGTGAGGGTCTATAATAAAGTCACCTTACTCAAAACCCCAAAAAATAAATTTTTTTTTTCTTTTGAGAATCCTCAAATAATCATTTAGGTGGAGTTATACAGCATGTCAGGATCCAAAATGTACGTACCCATAATAGTTTTGTTTTATTTTGGGAGAGAGCCACTGGTCATTAATACGAATTAGGTCATAGGTAGCCATATTATTTTTGAGTTTTATGGGTACTAGCTTTCAATTTGGGAGGTAGGTACATTTTTTTGGGTCCAAATTTTCAAATATTACCTCATAATAGTTCCGTCCACAAAGATTTGTACTTAATTAGGTATTAAGATGTGACTCTCAAATTATTATTATTATTTTTTTATAAAAACAAAGTGGAATCTTAGTTGTTGGCTAGACTAACTTGTTCATCGTCTATGAAACGTCTTGAAAACCTCATTTATTGATAGTGTAATACATTGAACTTGAGACCATGAGTGGAGCGAGTGGAATTGAGCGGGGGCAATTGCCCCTAGCCCCACCACAAATCCCTCTACCTTCATACGTTTTTTTCCTACTTTTTCTAAAGTGTATCTTTCAAATCTCAAACCTCATTGAAAAAAATTAGTAGAAGACTTCATATTTTTTTAATGTTTTTTAAGTTGATAAGTATAAAATTAAAGCAAAACAGGCATTGGAAAAAGAAAAAAACAAAAACAAAAACAAAAGAAAATTTGGTCTTTTAAGTATTACATATAATGGATATGCTATTCTTTACGAGTTTTCTAATGATAAATGTTAGGTTTTGAGTTTGTAATATCGGCAAACCATGACAAATACTAAGTCTCATTGGTTTAGAATGGTTTACATTGAAGTCCAAGACAAAAAACTCAAGTTCAGGATGAAAAAAATGAGTTACAATCTGTTTCGATCGATCGGTACTCGACCGATCGAATTTCGAAAGAAAAGAACAAAAAGGTCCTTGTCTATCACGTGTTCTTCACTTTTCAAAAGTTTCTTTCTACCTTTTTCTCCTTTCTTTTTCTCGACCGATCCATTCCAAGCTCTCTTGTCGTTTTGTGCCTCAAATTTTTTGAAGGTTTTTGTCCTCAAGCATTGGTAAGACCTAAATACCCTCTCTTTTTCATTTTAATTAGATTTTTCATGCATTTTTTTTTGAAAATTTCGAACAAAAGAAAATTGAGATTTTTTATTTTTCAGTTGTTTTTAACCATTTTTGTTCATTGGGTTTTTGTTCTTAGATGTTATAAATAGGATTCCCACATTTTTAAGACTTTAGGAACTAATGTATTAGAACTTCAATATGTATTATGTTGGCAAACTATGATCAAAACATAGAGTCTAGGTTTAGGCTTGCTCAAAGTGTGATTTAATATAAAATTGGAATCGAGTGATTGTAGGATTTATTGGACAAAATCTGCAACGCTCGATCGATCGAAAATTAGACTCGATCAATCGAAACTCATGTAGATTTAATTTTCTGTAGAAATTCCAATTCAGCCCAAGCTCATATGACGTGTAGGGTTTTGTATTCACTCCAAGTATAAAAGGAAAAACTCTAACTACGTTTTAGAAGTCTTTTGAGAGTTCTGTGTTGAATCTTCTGCGAGATCTAGAGGTGTTTACTTTCATACACACACATAGAATTATCAAGATCAAGATTTGCGTCAAGAACTTGATGATTTCTTTAGTTGCTGCATAAAGAACATTAAAGAAGATCTGAAACTTTTGAGTGGAGTCTCAAAGTCACAAGTAGGAGAACTTGTGGTTGCTGCAGGTCAAAGAAATAAGTAGTCCGTGGACTCGGAGTTGTCAGGTGGTTGTGATAGTAAGTTTTCTACTCGAGGTAGTAATAGGATGGTAGTAGTCTAAGTTCTGTTGTAAAAATTTCAATTCTTTCGTAGTGAATCTGTTTTTACCTTGAGGATAGCTAGGTTAAATCCTCCCCAGGTTTTTTACCGGTTAGATTTTCCTAGGTCATCATATCGTGGTATACTTTATATTTCCACTTTATTTGCATGATATGATATTATTGTGTTAACCTAGAACTGAATAATTTATCTAAGTAATCACTTGGCTAAATAACTAGGTTAAACATCTTGTGTTAAGGGGTCTAAAAATGTACAAGTGGTATCATTTTTGAAAGGGGGAGAAAATAAATTTTTTTGATGTATCTAACTTAGGGGGAGAGTTAGTTTGCATATTTGTTATTTGCTTTAGTTTGATTATTTATTGTTTATATGTCTTTCTTTCCACACATGCGTTGATGTGTTCTTTTGAGTGTTTCAGGAAAGGCAGGTACATTCTAATCAAGATCTTTTACCTCTTCTTGCAACTTCTAGGTTAGGAGTCTTAGGTTAGGATTTGTGATGTATTTAGGCATTTTATTGTATATGGGCATTATGTTGTATGTGTGTTTTGTCATGGATTTTCAAAGGGGGAGATTGTTAGGTTTTGAGTTTGTAATGTTGGCAAACCATGACAAAAACTAAGTCTCATTGGTTTAGAATGGTCTACATTGAAGTCCAAGACAAAAAACTCAAGTTCGAGATGAAAAAAAAAATGAGTTACAATCTGTTTCGTTCGATTGGTACTCGATTGATCGAAAGTCATTCGATTGGTACTCGATCGATCGAAAGTCGCATATCAGCAAAAAAAATCAACAAACGTAAAAAGCCCATAACTTGACCGTTTGAAGCCCAAATCGCAAGCCATTTTTTCCAGTATTTAAAGGACATTATAAGCTAACCCTAGAAAGGGTTTTTAGAGTTTTTTAGGGAGATTATAGTGTATCTTGTGCCTCTTTAGTAGATCTAGGTTTTTGTACCCAAAAACTTTCTAAAGTTTTCTACCGGTGTTATTCCTTGAAGAATCTCAAGATCCAGTGTTGTAGAAGTTATTGCATACAAGATCAACGTCTAAAGAGATCCAAAACCTTTGAGTGGAGTCCCAAAGTCACAAGTGTGGGTGCTTGTGTTGCAAAGGCCTAATAGAGAGGAAGTTCGTGAATTCGGAACTTGCACGTGGTCGTATCAGTAAGTTCTACATGTGGTAGCAATAGGATGTTAGTGGTCTAAGTCTTATTGTAAACTTCGATTCTCTATAGTGGATTTGCTTTTTACCTTGAGAATAGCTAGGTTAAATCTTCCCCAAGTCTTTTACCAATTTGGTTTTCTTGGGTCATCATATCATTTTGTTATTTATTTTTCTGTTGCTTTGTATGATATGATTGTTTTGTTTTAACCTAGATTTGAATAATAAACCTAAGTATTCACTTGATTAATTAATTAGGTTAAATAATCTAGTTTACAAGGATCTAAAACCTAACAATAAATACTGGTTTAGATTCACATGAGTGATATTTTATTATCTAAATTTGTTTTAAGTATTATATATAGTGGTTTCTAATTAACTCAACTGGTAAAATTTATTGTTGTTGAATAAGAAATTTGAAATTTGAACCTTGCCTATGCCAAAATCAATTGTTATCTTGGCATGATGATTATAAAAAAAACAATTATTATAGAACGGACGTCATAGATTGAAATTTTGATTATTGCTCATTTCTCATTTATTTCCAATAACTCATATATACAAACCTAAGTCTTATTCATTTGTAGATGGAGCTTCAACAGAAGCTAAGTCTAAAGGGAAATTATGAGCATTACGTTCATGCATAACTTCCATACCAAGGTTACCACGGTTAATAATATTAGCCCAGATATTAATATCTATCATAATATTAGTATATATATATACACACACACATGTCATGCATATTTGGGACTTTCAGATTTACGTTATGCACTAGATGAACAAGAGTGATATTGTATTATCTAAATTGGTCTTAAGTTATTATATAATGGTTTCCATTCAGATTTATATTACACTCTAGATGAACAAGAGTGATATTGAATTATCTAAATTGGTCTTAAGTTATTATATATAATGGTTTCCATTTTCCAACTAGCTTCGTTGGTAAAGGTATCATTATCACTACTTTTATCACTTGAACCCCACTTTTTCCCCCCCTTTTTTGAGAGAGTTTCAACCTATGACATTTGCTCCTAATGATAGTTCTTTATCATCAAACTAAGACACCAATCAGTTTTTGGTGTAGGTAGGGATTGAACTCCAGATCTCTTATTCAACCATCAGAGACTTTACCACTTAAACCCCACTTAATTACACGAATTTGAGATAAAATGTATGTGAGACTTAAGTTTTCTTACGGTGGATAAATTTTTTTATTATCATCATCGTCGTCAAGATCTAAACTCCAAACTTTGGAGCAATAACTTCACATCAAATATTAATATTAGACTCTATAACACATTCGGGATTTGAAGTTTGAACTTTGAAGGACAATGGCTAAATAAAAATGATATATATTTAACTCAATTAAACAAAAATAAAAATAAAAAAGGGCAAATTCTACTAACATATCCTGAGGTTTGGGTTAATTCCAATCAGGTCTAAGAATTTTCAAAACTAGCTAATTTGGTCCCTAAAACCAACTTAGTTCTTAAACAGTTAGTTATTTTTTCTCAACTATTTTAGAGACTAAGTTGGCATTAGGAATCAAATTGGTTAGTTTTAAAAAGTTTTGGACCTGGTTGGCATTAGTTCAAACTTCAGGGGGTGTGAATGGAATTTACCCCTGTAAGGTTGAAATTTATCAACCATCTTGTTGGCTTTATTCCGTGCCAATTTGCTTGTAATTTAGCACTTAGTAACCCTGTATTTAGGTGTGATTCATGTAAGGGTAATGTGTGAAGAGAGTGTGAAGAATTGCTCAACTTTGTGCAAAGATGCAGAGACTCGCGACTAGGACTCACGACTGACTCGCGGCTTGCAAGCCGCCAACTGCTGCACACGTGAGGAGCATGCGGGGAGGTGAAGGGTCACGCCAGCTGTCGCATTACAGGACAAAAGTCCCAGGCTAGCCAGGCCATTATCTCGCAACTTGAACTTACGACTTAGACCAGTCGGGAGGCCAAGCTGCCAATCACCACTGTTTGGGAAAAACTGACTCTTCGTATTCCAAACACACACCACTATATATAGACCCTTATACCCACGAAATGAAGAGAGCTTTCAGAGCGAATTTTGTGAGAGAAACCCTAGAGAAAAACAAGATTGCCTCATCCCCAATTTTCACTAAGAGACTCTTCAAATTCCTCTACTCTCTTCCTCTCCATTGATACATCCTTGAGAGGTCATTGACCAAATCCTTTTCTCATCACACCCACATCTGTGAGAAGGTTCATTTGGTGCTAAAGGAAACAGTTTGGAAGGAACCAATAGTTATTGGTTGATGCTATGGGCTATAGCGGAATCCGATAAGCTAGAAAAGAAAAAGGTTCGGCGCAACTTCGTTGGAGCAGGAAGTTTGGATGGCTTAGGTACCTGGGTAGATTAGGTTTGGAGGGTCTATTGCTGTTCATATATCCCAACTACATTTTCTAATGGATTATTGATCGCTTGGAGGGCGGCGGAGAGGTTTTACGCCGAGGGCTTCGGTTTCCTCTTCGATAACACATCGCATGTTGTCCTTGTGTTTGCATCTCTCTTCCCTTTATCTTTGCCTTTTATTTTCTGTTGTGGATGTGATTATAATTGGCTTAGATTGTTTATTAATTCTGTGTTTGGCTTATGTTTATGTTCCGCACATTAATTGTTTGATAATAAGCTTGAATTGGTAATTTGTATTTTGGAGTCTAAACGTTCAAGGGTGTTTTACACACATATTGAACATTCAACCCCAAAAAAATCACGAATGGCAAGTGAAGCATATATATATATATATATATGGGAAAATTACACTTTACCACCCTAAACTATACATTAGATTACACTTTGCACCTTAAACTATCCGAATGCACACTTTGCACCTTAAATTATTACACTTATCACACTTTACACCCTGGAATTACTTTTGCTGTTATGTTTGACAGAATTCTGCTACATGTGCTTGGCACATGCTTCTTGCTTAGATGGAACAAACTTAAAATACTGAAACATCCTTCTTCAAAATCAATTAAAACAAAAACTATATTTTTTAAGATCTCTTGTCTAGTGTGTGTGCCTCTCCCCAAATTTGGATTCTTCTCAAAACCTCAGGTACCACCCACCCAACTCACCCATCGTCTAAAGAGAAAGCAAAACTCAAATTTTCTTTCTTTTGTTCTTTCTTTGGCCAAAAAGATCCATGAAAGAAAACGAAGATAGAAAAAGGACCAAAATAGAGGCAGAAATTACGAAAAGAGGAACTCTAAACTGACTGTATGGAAAGTATTGCTGGTGTAGGAAATCAACATGCAAGTTTTGCTGACAGTGCAGTCAAAACTTAAAATATGAGAGAGAGGACATACACAAATTATCCAAGATTTTAGTAACACAGACCAATACAAAGAAATCAAGAAAATAATTCGTCATTACAGAGATATGAGTGAAACCTAGCTATTGACAATCAGAGATCTTCTAAGGTTTATGCTAACTGTCAAGTCATCTCATGCTCCTTTGGAATTGAAATATGAGAGAGAGAGAGAGAGAGAGAGAGAGAGGGATAGGACGATGGGTGAGGTGGGTGGGTGGGACCTGAGGTTTTGAGAAGAATCTGAATTTGGTAAGAGGCACACACGCATATGAAGAATTGGTTTTTGTTTTAATTGCTTTTAAAGAATGGTGTTTTAGACTTTTAAGTTTGTTCCACCTAAGAAAAAAACATGTGCTTGTCACATGTAGTAAAATTCTGTCAAACATAACAGCAAAAGTAACACCAGGGTGCAAAGTGTGATAAGTGTAATAGTTTAGGGTACAAAGTGTACATTTGAATAGTTTATGATACAAAGTGTAATCTGGTGCACAGTTTAGAGTGGTAAAGTGTAATTTCTCCTATATATTTTGAAGAGTGGAAGCCATGCAAAACTTAGATGTCATGTTCACACCACGGGTGGGCTACCACGTGAAATGTTAGATGGGAGTATAAATGTATGATTGAGTTTTAAAACCATTTCTTCTCTTCTCAGCCTTTGATTTCATTCTTTGTCCTTATTCCTTACCAAATACACCAACTTCACTTTTGTAAGTGACAAGAAAGCCTAACTAAACACCATCTAGATGAGCCTGAAAAAAAGTGGAAGATTGTTAATCACTCTTTATGTGTGATTATGTATTTCGTGCTCTGAATTTTCTTCCTACATGGAAATGAAAATTTCAATTTTGAAAGTAAAGGATAGAGCTCTTGTCATTTGGAATTGACATGTATGAGAGAAATGATAATAGAGATCTATATCGTATTGTTTCCTTTTTTCTATTTTATTTTTATCTACAATCTACATAACATGTCAATTACATTTCTTTTAGGAGCTTATCCAATTAAGATAAGTAAACTTAAAACATGCCATTATTTATTTTGGACAACCAATATTCCTTTGTAGCCCAATATTAGGTTTATTCTGTTAAAAGCATTGACGGAACAATGTTTTCCAAATAACATCCTATACCACCAAATCCACGTTAATTACATGGAAATATATTATTTATTCATTTCACTTCTACTTGTAATGACCATCTTCAAGCCTATATCTTTGTGGTGCACTCTAAACACGTCCTAAATTGGTTAAGAGAAAATAGGAAGTCGGGCTTGATACTCCTGCAAAATGGGCCTTTAATTAGGTCATATCTTGCCACTTCCAATCTAAAAGCAAACATTAAAGCCCAAAATCCAAAATAACAAACAATATATGTTAGTGGATAGAGTGGGTTAATCAATAAGGTAAAAAAGTACTTTCCTTGGCTACAAGGAGTTTTGATCCAAATCCCCACAGGCTTGTGGCTTAGCTTGTGCCATTCAAACCTGTAAGGTTTGGAATCTCTCTGGAGTAGCCTGCATGTCGAATTATATTGGAAACCAAACTCTTTGTGAATAAAGAAAAGGCACAGGCGAGTAAGGTTCTGGTGAGAGTGGAAGAACTAAGCAGTGCATGTGCATGCAATTAGATTTTGATGAGAGGAGTTATTTTTTTTTTCAAAGGATGGGATACTGTCATACTGATAAATTTGTTTTGGAAGCTTTTAGTCATCACTATAACTTTCAATTTTGGCCGGTTAGTCTCACTTTCTTCCTTGAGCTGACCGAAACCTTTCACTTATACCAAAATCAAGGGAATCCCAAAGGCCAAAGCCCTTGGACAATGGACTCTTGATTTGTCCCTATAATTGTAACCGTTATTTCTGCTTTAGTAATTAGTGATGATGAGATAGTATTCCTATGGTTAGCAAGTTGCTACAAAATGAGCATATGGATGTTGACTTTAGTATGAATAAAAATGGTGGTTAAGGGTAATAAATGGTAATGGGAGCAAAATGTGCATACCGACTTTAGTATGAACAAAAACGGTGGTTAAAGGTATTAATAAATGGTAATGGGATCAATTCAATGGTATCGAGTCCAAGGTATTAAACATGCATCTTGTAGCAACTTTTCTTTGATTTTTATGAAACATGAGTTCCTCTATATATATTTATATATTATTATTTTTTTTCTTTTTATGAAAAATGCTATATCCACAACATTTTCACAACAAATCTAAGTGGCAGGTTGTTATTGGTTGTTACGGATAGGTTAAAAAGTAAATTAAGTTTTGAATTCAATTTAGAACCAATAACAACTTTTCATTTATATATGATTTGTTGTGAAAATTTTGTAGACGTAGCACCTTTTTATTTATTTATTGGAAGTGTGATTTGAGTTACAAATCTCTTGACATGTGAAAACCTCATTAATAGATTGAGATCCTCAAATTTTTTAGGATTTTTTTTACCATAACAATTTGAAAATACCAACCATTTATTAATAAATGAGTGGTTTAGATTTTTCTCACATCATCAGTATTTATATGTGCATTAATTAACAATATTTTGATCCTTACCAAAACTCCAAAACTTTTTCTTCCACTTAAAGTTCAAATCAAGATATTTACAAAATAAATAAATAATAAAAAATAAAAACCTGAAATTATAGCAAGGAATCAACCAAATGTAAGATTTGAGAAGATTATAAAGAGAACCGCCGAGGAGATAAATATCTAACGAGTCCACCCACTCATAGATTGTCGGTTTGTGGACTACTAAGAGATTATGGGTCTCACACATGTATGGGTCCCACAATATATGAGTGGCTTACTCCACAAAACATAATCACAAGATATTTACAAGTTAGGGTGGGATTATGGTGGTGGAACAAATGTATTTAAAATTTTTAACAAAACAATCAATGTGGTATTGTATTTAAGAATAAGCAAAATCATACCCAATCAATTTTAATATCTATATATAAATTCAACTAAATTAAGAGTTTATTGAGATGTTTTTAGGTGTGCTAGAATGTATTGAATTTTAAGTAAAATAATGATGTGACAATCTCTTATTAGATATTATAAAATATGAGTTTTAGACCACGTTTTTACCAAATTCGAACTCCGTAACATAAACTGCCATGTCAATCTATAAGATGACACAAACTTTGGAGAATGATTTTATTCTTTATAAATCTAACATTAATCTAAGTAAAATTCTTTGGTTATAATTAGAGAGGGCTAAGATTGCAATTTTATTTTAATTGTAGCTAAGTGATATTGCTTGGACTTCTTTACGCGGACAACTAAGTTTCAGATCTCCCTGCCTGATTATTGTAATATTTAAGATCATAAAAAAAAAAAAAAAGTGAAAAGAAGGTAAAAGGAAATAGAACTGAGTTTTTATAGGACCACAATTTTTGTGTTACAACTTTCACCATAACCATAAATTGATCCTCAAAAAAAAACACTTTCACCATAACTTTGATATAGTAGACTATGAGTAACTGGTTTTTACTTTTACAAAAATTCACAACTTTTTCTTAATCACTCATAATTAACCACATTAGAGTTATAACAAAAATTGAAACACAAAAGTTGCGGCCACATATTTTCTGAATTGGACCCGTCTAATAAGCTAGCTACACCACTCTACCTGAAATCCAGCTGAAAGGAATAGTGGGTGCTTTTTGGGCCTTTGCTATAGCTCTCTCCTCTAGCCTTCTCATCCTTTGAGCCAACCTACATACATAGTCTTGGGCTTCTCGTCCCTCACTTGTAAGTCCAGTAAGCTTCTCTACCTTCCATTTAGCCACCAAAAGTTCCACAATTTCTCTATAGTCTCTAGCTGTGTAGACCCCAATCCTTGATGCAACAATTGCAAAGTGATCAAAAAGATTATGGTCCTGGCCATCATACATCAAATGGGCTGGCATTGAGATTTTCCTCTTCATCATGTCTGCAAAGGCTATTACCATTTCATTTGGATCGACCTCAAAAAGCTTCTCAGCTATTTTTGTATAAGCACTTTCATGGCGCTTCTCATCAGAGGCAATTATACCACATACTTGGGCAAGCTTTACATCCCCATGTTGCATGGCCAGCTTGGCTGTGTTCCCATGGGAGATAAATGCTGCTCGTTCTTGAAATGATGTGTAAATGGTCCAAAGATATGGATCTTCCCCGGTGCCAATATCCTAGGTGCAAAATGCAATTAGACATTAACAAGAATTATATGAATTTTAAGACTATAGATCTCCACCCAACATTATAACTATTAACGGCATTACATGTGGAAATCGTATAAGGAACATCTTAAGCAAGGTTATCTAAATGTGATATGATAGCAAGGCTTAACTCCTCAATGGCAATATTAGGCTTAGATGCAAACTCCATGTGACATAGTGTTAAAGAGAGTTATAATTATTGTATTTGAATTAGGTTAACAGTTTGGTCAAAGATAGTGGTCATTGAAGGAATTTTTGTTGGGTGGTCATTAAGAAATTTAAATTAAACAAAATATAATAAAAATAAAACTTGAATATAACGATATTATAAAATAAATATATAAATAAGCACAAATGCATAAAGTTTAAAATTTTCATTCTATGAGTTTTTCTTATTTTGAAATCATTGTATGATAGTTTTATTATTAATACTATCAGCTAAATCTTTTCAATGTACACAATCAAATAATCATTAAACTACTGATTTCCTATTCAATTGCCAACACCTTGCCTAAGTAAGTAACAATATAAACAAAATACATCATCCTTTTTTTCTTTTTCTTTTTTCCATACATTTTTTGTATTATTTAAACTAATTATGATTAAATTGATGTAAAGTTCCACCATTTTTTTTTAAAGAGAAATCATGACCAAGAGGTTGACAAGAACTTCTTTGTCAATACGCTCTTTTTAATTATTTCATCTTGATCATTAGGATAAAAAGATGAAACATTTTCTCATAGCCTAACATCCGAAAAAATATTATTCAAGTCAATACAAATTTTCTTAGAAGATAAATCTTGCAATAGAAGTGATAGCAAAAGAATAAAAGCTAAACTATAAGTTCATTCAATATATTCAACTTAGCATTAAACCATTATATTTAATCATGTTCAATAAAGTATTGATGCATTATTTTAGTGCATATGCGTATATACAAGATGTATCAGATAAATCCAACAAATTTAAGCTAAAGACTAAAACAAGCACTAAATGATTACAAATTTAAAAATATGCATTTTTTATATTAAAAAAATAGCAATTTTATTTTGAAAAAAAAAATTTAAAACATCACAAGCTAATTTTTTTGTTTCGAAATTTTTTGAGAAATGCTACATCTACAAAATTTTCATAACAAATCCTATGTGGCAATTTGTTACTGGTTATAATATATATACCATTGGAATTACTTTTTTTGTCTATTAGTAACAGCTAGTAACAACTGAACACTTAGAATTTATTGTGAAAGTGTTGTGGAAATGTTATGAACATAACATTTCTTGTAATTTTTGGTTCAATCTTCAATAGACCACAATTTTTGAAAGGTCAAATTTTATTTTTAATGGGCTCAAATTTTTATTTAGGATGTTCAAGTTTTTTTTTTTTTAGGTGGTCAAGTCTTTTTTTTTTTTAATTTATTTTATAGGGTGGTCAACAACCCATTTTAATTTAAAATTCTTATTTTTTAATATATATATATATATTTCTTTTCAAGTAGGGTGGTCCTGTGACCACCCTAAATTACACTTGGCTCTGCCCTTAGTTAAAGAACTTATTGCACTTTTGAAAATGGATTTGACTTACTTCCAGTATTTTTTCAACTGATTTTTTTTTTTTTTTTTTAAAGTATACAATGACAAGTGATAGTAGATTTTAATATTTACATTTTATTTAGTTAGTGTGATGTGGCAGTTTCTCATTAAAACAAAAAGAGATTCCATTTAAAAAATTATTGGAGGTAACCCAAATCCTTTGAAAACCAAGAAGTGGTTTGATAGGAATTGCATCTATGTGATAATCAAAAGTGAAAATTAGAACAATTATGGGCAAAGAAGCATGAACACTTCAAAACCTCCAACATGTCCATGTTGGACAAGCTAGAGACTCTTCTTCATACTTGTCTGTTTTTAAAGATTTTAATAGTTGTTATATATTTTGAAAACTTATACATAAAAATGAAATATGCCTATTAATATAATTAATTAATTAATACATCACACACACACACCCACACACACACACACACACACATATATATATATATAATTATATGTGTAAAAGAAAAAAAATGTTAAAATAATAGTTAAATTATTAAAATCTCAATTTCTTAAAATTGAAGAGGTTTTAAAATAATAATGCTGCATATCTTACCATTCCTGACTGAATCAAGTATTGAGTTGTCTTCTCAATTTGCTTCATGTCCACTCTTCCAGAAAGGAAAAGGTATTTATTGAGAAGATCACCATGCCTGTTTTCTTCTGCACTCCATGCCCTAGCCCAAATTGCCCAAGGAGTGTTATCTACACCCGTTTCATCATGAAAACATTCTGTGGAATTAATTCGAGTTTGGTAAGTTGGAAGGGCTTCTTCTGTGATCATATCACCAACTAAGACAACAAAATACTCATCTGGAATGTCTCTTGCTCTCTTTCTTAGTTCACGGACTTGCTCAATAAATCCATCTGAGGTAGGATCTGGCAAAAAATCTTGTGGTTGCCAACATTCTTTAACAGGTTTTAGGAGAGTTAGGACATTGTTTTTAGCCCAATTCTCCATAGATTTGAAAATTTCAACCTTCTTAGGTGGCATGGGGCAAGCTAGGTTCACATTGAATTCACCAAGATGGTCTAAACCCCCTTTTGCTCCTCTAAATTCCAACAAAAAAGGAGAGAGAAGTAATTAATGTCAGGATATTGAAGCTAAAATGCAATATGAAAACAATTATTTGTCTATGTATATCTGTTTGGTACACATTATTTTTTTAGCTTTGTGAGAATTAATGGAGTTGTTTAATTTTTTTTACCTATGTTAAAAAAAAAAAGTTTATTAAATTTGTATCATAAAAAAGCTGAAAATAAAATAAAGTGATTTCGATCTGCTATGCCAAATAGCATGAACAAATGCATGCATCATTTACTAATAAGGTATATAATTTAAACTCCTTGCAGGGGTTGATTTTAGGTGAGCCCAAGCAAAATGGGAATTAGCCCAACTAACCTCAGCTCAAAAGAGAAGGGAGTCAAGTCCAAAACTCATTATAGATGTCCAATAGAGGGTAATGACACATAGCAAAGAAAACAACTCAAAAACACGAAGTTACAATAGCTAAAATAGATGAAAATACTTTCAATATCTATCAGTGTCAAATACAGCAAGATGAGGAAAGCAAATAAGATGGTAAAACTGTAAGAGAGAGAGAGAGAGCACTATTGTACGTGCTGCCACATGTACAATATACCCTTAAGAGCTCCTATCTCAGAAGTGTTTGAGTTGAGTAAGTGTCTTAGGTAAGATGGGTATTATTGGGTTATTAATGCAAGGCTTTCAATTAAATCTGAGATGCTCTTACCATGATAGGATGGAAAGCTTCAATTTTGTTTTTGCTTAGGTTTTATGGTGGGTTGGTTTAATCATAGTTTGGGTAATTTTTTTTACTAACCTTAATTTGTTGAACTCTTCTAGGCCAAAATGACACCTGGAGAACCTGTTAAATTTGCCAAAGCTTGTCATAAAGCATTAAATGAACTGGGCATGCTTCTCATAACTAAATGCAGTCAGAACGAATTTTTAGTCAAATAGAGCAACTCTTGAAGGTATCCTTTTGCGTGTAAGTGGCCAGTATATGGGTATATTCATAGGCCTTTATATTTTGTAAGTGTCACCAGCCCACTTTGCAAGTGTTAAATCTTATATCTTAGGATTAGGACCATGGTTAAACCCAAGATAGCCCAAATCTTTACCCTCCACACCTATTTCATTTACTTTCCCATTAAAGTGCATGGACATGAACCACGCATACGATAAAATAAGATATTTCAGAGCAAAGATAATTGGTCCCAAGGGCCTGGGATTTGCTTTGCATGGGCTTATCAAGTCTTTAGCAAAAATGAGTATCAACATATCTTTTATAATTTCTAAAGAATTAAGTGACCATACTAATAATTAAAAAAAAAAAAAAAAGAAGAAGAAGTGAACTTATCATTGTGACTTCGTGCGCGCGCGTATATACCATGTTTAAAGAGCAAATAAAATATATCAAGATATTATAATATATGATGTGAAAATCAACAATTCAAATGAGTTATTGATCTATCTTTCATTCTAATTATGAAAAATGTTAGTTCATGTGAAAAGATGAGAGAATTCGAAGTTAATCTTACTTCTTGTTGGAGAAGAGTGGGGAAGTCATAGAAAACTTAAGAGATCTCGGAGTTCTCATCAGTGAGAGAGCAAGTGTTGAAGGAAAAAAGTCAAAGTTGAAGGAGTTGAGTATTAAAGCCATGTCTTCTCTTTAACCTCTCTTTTAGCTCTTAAACACCAAACACTAAGATAAAGGGGATTAGTTAGTACTTAGTTGTTATGAAATTAGGAATACATATATAGAAAGCAGTGAGGGAGAGAGGTAGAAGAAGACGTGGTGGATGGTGGAAAGAGTTTAATGTCTATTTGTTTGTTTTTGTTTTTGTTTTTTTAAGGGAGTTTAATGACTTAATGGAATTACATGATTGATGTCTAGAAGGATGATGAAATGATCACTAGTGTTTTTTTAATTGTTGGACTTATTAGAAATAAATGATTATACTAGGTGTATCTTTTTTTTTAATTAATTTATTTATTATAGATATGATAGAATTTTAACTTATAATATCTATTTTATGATGATTGTTTTTTTATTATCATGACAAAATACAAATCATTTTTTGAAATAGGCAGGATTCGAATTTAGATTTCATATTCGACGTCAAAAAAAACTCTACTAATTGGGTTCACCTAAAGTTGTCTATATATTTTGTATTATTTTGATTAAGGTTAACCTCATTTTAGAGGGTTGATTCTTGTTAAATGTATCCAACCACAAAAAGTCTCTCTCACATTCTTAATCATTAACTTTTTATTATAATTTGCCTTGCCAAGTCATTCAAAATTCAACAATCAACATTTCAACAAACATATTCGACTCCCCACCGACTTATGTCCCTCTGCAGTGAGATATAATAACAGCAGGCTCTTAGACAATTGCCCACTGGAGACAACGACATCACCATGATGCACGATCTGTGTCAACTTGGGAGTGGCTAGAGAGCGTTCGACCTCTATTATTTTATTTGAAAGAAGCCAGTGGGTTTGTTTTTGGGTTTAAGTTTGAGTTTTAAATTTGATTGTGTTTCCTTGCTTCAAAATATCTCCCATATTAATAAGCGTAGCGTCTTCCTATCATTTTAGTCCAAAAGAAAAAAAAAGCGTAGTGCCAGCTAGTGTACAGTTTATATTTAATATTTATAGTGTGTCTACCATTATGGGGGTGGAAGTTAGGCATTTTTCGGATGTCATCCAATGAAGGTAAGTTTTTTTAGTCAATGCAGATACCTCCTGGACAAGCTTCCTCAAGTACGGGTGGTTCACGTCTCTAGAGAAGCTAATAAATGTGCAGATTGGCTGGCAAAATCTGCAGGAAGACTTTGCTGTTTTTAATTTTTCCTTTTAGTGCTGATCTAGAAACTTTATTACCTAAGAACATTAATGGTTTGTACTATTGTAGACTTGCTGCTGTCAGTATGGCTTCTGTTGCTGTGTAGTTTTTCCTTTTGTGTTTAATACCATTTCCCTTTTACCAAAAAAAAAAAAAGTTTTTTTAGTCCGATTAAGATATGTTACTTTAAAATTTTAATTAAAAAAAAAAAAAGTTACTTCAGAGAGTTCCATTATTTATTTTGGAAAACCCATTCCTTCTAGGTAGCCCAATATTAGGTGTATTCAGATAAAAGCATTGTCAATGTTTTCCTACAAACATCCGATGCTACTGAACCTACACTAATTACATGTAGCTATATTATTTAGGATAAAACTTAATTACATACCTAGTAATTGTCGCACACTTAGTTAGATTCAAACATAATATAACTTCAAGTAAACTATAAATTACACCTTTAAAGTTTGAGGGTAATTAGATTTTATATCTTAAAGTTCAAAATTTAGATTTTACCCCCTAAAGTTTAAGAGTATTTGGATTTTACACCATAATATTTCAAAATTTGGATTTATTCCTTATATTTTAAGGGTGTTTGGATTTTACTCTTTAAAGTTTGAGGGTGTTTGGATTTTACACCCTAAAATTTCATAATTTGGGAGTGTAAAATCTAAGCACTCCTAAACTTTATAGAGTAAAATCTAAATTTTGAAACATTAGGGTATAAAATCCAAATACCCTAAACTTTAAGAGGGAGTTTCACACACATATACACTTAAATTAGGCTATAGTAAAAATTTTATCTTGCATAAAAAAAATTAAATTAAATTTCAAGCAATTATGTGTTTTAATCTAATCGAGGAAACTAGCTCACTGCACTAAAATAATATGCCTAAGAATTACCCTATTATTTATTCACAGCTACAAGTAATAACCATCTTCAAGTCTATACTGTGAGGAGATTTCCAAGTTTATGCTCCTTATTTTTTCTAAGATAAAATACAATTAAATCTCTAAAAAAAATTGCACTTTACTTTCTTCAATTTTGAGATAACTTCTAAATCAGTTGTCAATTTTTAAAATTTATAATTTGCATCATCAAGTAAAACTATGTAATAAAAAAAAAAGTTAAAGTGCAAAGTACATCTTTGAAATTTGGGTGTCTATAAATTTTACACCTTAAAGTTTCAGAATTTGAATTATATTTGCTAAAGTCATATTCTATTTGCATCAATAGCCAATTTGTTCATATTTTCAGTTAAGTGCCACATAAACATGTTATGTGTGTTTAGTTCATCCAATAAAATGACGTTATTTGGCGTAATAAAAATGGCATGGCATAATGACAATGATGTGACATTATTTTATTGGACGAACTAAACACGTGGCAATTTTATGTGACACTTCACGGAAAATAAGAAAGAAATGACTACTAATGCAAACAAAATATAACTTTAAGGGTAAAATCTAAATTTTAAAATTTTAGGGTGTAAAAAATTCAAAATCCCCCTAAACTTTAGGGTAATAGTTTGTCTTTACCCTAATATATATATATATATATATATATAAAAGTTGAAACTCTATTGTTAAGGCATTAAATGAAATTAATTATTTCAACCACTATGGATTAGGACTAGATCAATAGATAATTCATGCCCATGGCTAATTCTATAAAAGGGTTTGTAAATGGACATTGACATGTAGAACAGTATGACGACCTTAAGTTTAATCATAAGCAAAGATAAATGTATGTTTCTTGATTTTATTGTTTCTGAACAAGAATTTTCAAGTAGTGATATAATGTTTGCACTTAATACTGTCCAAATGTGTGAGATGCAGAAACTTGCCTACTCCCAGGCAAGATTAAGACTGTTCTTCCACTGAATTTTGGGTTAACTTACCATGATAGTACTATCATGGCCTCCCAGAATCAATAGCAATGCATGAACCGCAACTAGACATGGACTATTGGACTCATCCCATTGTTGGACATTTGACACCTAATTAATTATTTCCCAACATTGGACATCACTTAATATACATAATAATAACGTATCAACTCGCCATTTAATCAAAGCTATCATGCTAGGCATATCATTTATTTATTTCAACCATTGTCATAATTCTAAGTCTTTGGGCTTTATCTATTTTGTAGGCTTAAAAATACACTAGAAGCCATTGGTCTATGCAGCCCGATGTCGAGTTCCGGGTTGAACTCCCTAAACAAATCCGGGCTTAGCAAAGTCACACTTCCAGCAGAACACACGTGGCTACGTGCAAAAAACCGCCCTGACACACACTCCTACTCCTTCCTACCAAAGTTTACCTTCATGGACTTTTGATTGTGATGAATCATGCTTTTCTGCATGCTTGGGTTGCAGATCCTCTAAAATCGTAAGAATTTTAGAGGAGAGAGCTATAACAAATGCCTGAAAAGCACCCACCATTCCTTTCAGCTGGATTTTGGTAAAGTGGTGTAGCTAGCTTAGTAGACGGGTTCCATTTTACTTGCTTTTGTGTGGATATTTAAATATTAATTAAAATAATTGCTAAGGGTGGTTTGAAGCTTAGTTTTCTTTATAAGAATTCTTGATCCACACAATGTCACTTTGCTACAAATGAAATAAACTACCGAAATATACAAGGAAAATAAAGTACAAATCATATGTTTTTTTTTTTTTTTTTGAATGTTACAAATCATAAGTTAATCATAAAGGATAAGGTGGAGTTCTTCTTAGTCCTATCTAGCTGTAACCAAAGCGATCAAAAAGATTATGGTCATGGCCATCATACATCAAACGGGCTGGCATTGAGATTTTCCTTCTCATCATGTCTGCATTTCATATGGATTTATCTTTAAAGGCTTCTCTACAGTAATTTTTTTGATAAATATGATAGAATTTCAATTTATGACATCTGTTCTATAATGATTATTTTTTTTCACCAATCAATTTTTGGTGTATAAGAGATTCAAACCAAAATATCTTATTCAACATTATTAATCTTTATAAATTGATAGAATTAACTTCAACATATCTATATAAATATAATTTGACTAAATTTCACTCATTTTAAACCATTGTTTATTGTTAATTCTAGTGGTTAGTAAAAAAGTACTTTTCACATCATTAATCAATTAATATGTAATTATAATTTTTCATGTCAAGTCATTCAAAATTAAATTCCCCCTCCAACTTCTATTCCTCTTCATTGAGATCTAAAA
This sequence comes from Quercus aquifolioides, assembly GCA_019022515.1. Taxonomy (NCBI): domain Eukaryota; kingdom Viridiplantae; phylum Streptophyta; class Magnoliopsida; order Fagales; family Fagaceae; genus Quercus; species Quercus aquifolioides. Next base: position 7,377,368 of record CM032331.1, on the reverse strand, counting down.
CTAGCAGGGCTTTGAGAACAGTCAGTTCAGTTGGCTGGGGACAAAACGTAACCATGGTGCAATTAAAGCAACAGCTCTGTGTCGTCTAAGAGCATTAGCATTGGAGAATGCTAATGCTAAATGTAAGGAAAATTTAGCATTTTAAGCTCCAAAATACTCTGCATTAGGAATGCTAAACCCAAGTATTGCAAATTTTTTTGCAATACTGCTACAGTGCAATTCTAAAAGTAGAATTGCATTGTAGCACAATTCTAGAACTTATAATATTTGTTTATTCCCATTTTCTGACTCTCTCTCTCTCTCACTTTATGCTTTCTCATCTCATTCCTCTCTCATGACATCTTTGGGTCTGCACCGGCTTCCGCCTTCTTGTTTGAACCGGCTTTCGCCTTCTTCACGGTCTGCACCGCAGCCTCGGTCCGCAACGCTTGGTTCATCGCCTTCCTGTCGCGATCTTGAACCTTGGTCCTGTTCTTGTGAAGCACCACTGGCTCCCAGTCTTGGGTCAGAGCTCCTGGATATCGGCTCGGCATCGTAACAAACTTAGAGAGAGCAACAAAGAAACAGAGAGAGCAACAAACTCGGCGGCGTGTTCATGGGTTTCTGGTGTGGTTTGCAGCGGCGAGATCGGTTTGTAGCTGGGTTTGTGTAAATTTTGACTTGATTTTTTTTTGTGGGTCATCTTTTGGATTCAGAATTTGCTATTGGTTTGATTTGATTTTGGGATGGATTTTTTTTGTGGGTTCATGGTGGTGGAGTTGGGGGTTGCCGTGGTGGTGGTAATGGTGGAAGGGGGTGGGGTTTTTATTATGGGTCATATGTGGGTTCATGGTGGTGAAGGTGGGGGGTTGCCGTGGTGATGGTGGTGGCCATGGGTTTCGGGGCTGAGGTTTCTGGGGTTGCCGTGGGGTGGTGGCGTGGCCATGGGTTTCGGTTTAGGTATGTTCTTGGTGGTAGTGGTGGTGGCAACAGGTGGTTGAGGTGATTTGGGTTTTTGTTTTTATTTGGGCTTTTGGGATATATTATTTTATTACGTAGAAATATTATTTTAATGGGTTGTATTGTAAAATAAAAGTTTGGGATGTTGAAGGTATTGTAAAATGGTATGGTATAATGATAAAGTGGCTTTTTGGAATGGTAAAATAGAGTAGAATTGAAATTTCGGGATGCTAATGCTCTAAGAAGTGGCTAGTGAGACTATTCGACCTCAATTATTTGAAACAGATTTGTGGGTTTTGATTTTGGGTTTAATATCTAGTTCCGGTGGAAACCATAACGTGTCGGTTGGCAGGGGGTTGATGCATTTGGTCCTAAGACCAAAAATCATATTTTTTATTTCTAAAAATAATTTATCTATTTAAAAAATTAAATATTATTTAAACTCTATTATTTCTCTCTCCCTTGTGTGTGCGTTTGTTTCTAAAAAAAAAAAAGGGTAATTGTCCCACACTGCTTAAAAGAGTGTGTTGTGTGTAGTATAACTTGCTCCACCCTCCCTTAAAAGTTACCATAACTTTTGAGTGGAGTTATGTGTTTGTTTCTCAAAAAAAGAATACAATATTACTAATTAACATAAACCAGGTGTGTGTGTGTGTGTGTGTGTGTGTGTGTGTAGAAAGTCTATAAATACAAAAAAAAAAAAAAAGGGTCAAAACCTTTTAGTTTTTACACATGTTGTTGTGGCAGATTGATAGTGGCAAGTAAAATGTTGATGTTAGTGGTAGACCTTAATGAGAACCAGTAAAAGTTTGTCAACTCAACTGTTGTGAAAAATGTTGTAAAATTTTTTGTGTACTACCTTTTATTTTTACTTTTAATAGTGCTACATTCACAAAAATTTAATAACAAATTATAGGCTTATGTTGTCACTTATTTTAATTTGAACCTACTACTGAAATTACTTTTTTATCCGCCAATAACAACCAATATAACAATTTGTCACTTAGAATTTGTTGTGAAAAATGTTATGGGCAAAGAATTTGTCTCTCTATTTCTTGCTTTTCATTTGATAAAAAAAATATTGTTTTATTTATTGACTAATATTTTGGCTTAATTAATACTATTACAATGAATGAAATAGTTCTATTGGTAAAAATTTGGGGGCCTTATGTGACAACCTCATTTTCTTATACTATTGAGCTGGTTCTATCCATTGAGAACAACTTATCTAACTTTTGTTGATTTTTTTTTTTTTGGAAAATGTACTAAAATATACTTGTAGTTTGAAAAAGTAAGAAAAATGGAGGTTTTAAAAAGTTGTACATAAAAGTTAAAAGCTAAATACTGAAGCTAAAAGTTGAGTTTATAAGCTCAAACCAAATAGACACAAATTCTCTCATATTATTGTTGTTTCTTTTCTTGCTTATAAACTAGCTTTTTGCTTTTTAATTTTTATTCTCTTTTTCCTACAATTTTTGTTTTACCTTTTTAAAGTACAATTATACTTTAGCACACTTTCAATAAAAAGTTTTCAGCAAAAAAAAAAAAAAAAAAAAAAAAAAAACTGTTTCCCAGACAGATGCAAGTCTACCATCTTAATAAGTGTAGTGCAAGCCAGTCTACAATTTACATAGTGTGTTATCCAATTAAGATAATTTATTATTATTATTATTAGTCCAATTAAGATAAGTTGCTTTAAAAAGTTAATTATAAAATTTTTATAAAACAAAAAGTTACGTTCCATTATTTATTTTGGAAACCTCATTCCTTCTAGGTAGCCCAACATTATTTAACTTTTTGCTTATTTAGATTAAAATCCTCTAAAATTCTTAGGATTTTTATACCATAAAGTTTTTAAAATACTAACCATTTTATTAGTAAATTAGTCGTACAATTGTGCGATGTACCAAATAGTTAACTATTATTAATATCTTTAATGCTACAATTAGTTAAAAATGAATGAAGATCAATATTTATAATATGAAATAAAGATATACATGTTTTAAAAAAGTAATCATATTGTATCTTTTTTATAAAATGAAACATATGCACATTATTTATGTTTCTATCATATTTAAACTTTTATGAAACATGGAACAACAAAATACAACAACTTAATAACCAAAAGAAAATTTTCTAAGTTCTGCCGAAACTTTTAGGGGGGAAAAACAAATAAAGTGATACAAAAATAATATTCTATAGCACAAAGTATTCATCCAACAAACATGAGAATAAAACAAAACCAAGATATTTTGGTGGCATTTATTACCTCTAGCTTTCCTTTAGAATTTACTCCATTTGTAAAAACTCTAGAATATTACACAAACACACATACAATGGAATTATGGAAGTAAAAATACAATAAAAATATACACAAACATAGAATTTTTTTTTTTTTAAAAAGTAAATACAAAATAGAAATTCATCTAAAAGATACCTTGAGACTCAAGGATAAAGGGTTTGTAGAAATAAAAGAGCAAAAACAACAAAGAGAGGGTAAACCACATAGAAGGTTTTGCTCTGTGTGTGTGTGTGTGTGTACACACACACATATATATAGTAGGCAGGTTTGGTTTAAAACTCTCCACATTATTGAGTAGTAGTTGGTTTAAAACTCTTCAGTTTGTTGAATAGTAGTCGATTTAAATACTCTCATTCTTACCTATCTATTTAAATTTTTTTATATTATAATATTCTATATTATCACTTTAACAATACATCTTATGTGCGCACATCCAATAATAGTGATGAGATTTATGTGTTTGTCATTGAAATAAATTTTTGGTGCTATATCTCATATTTCCTTAAGAATTTTGGTGATTGAAAAATATAACAACTCTGAATTTGGATACATGAAAAGTCTGTTCTTTAAAAATAAAATAAATAAAAAACCTCAAAACATGTGCAACACATGTGTGAAGAGGCTAGTATATATATAAAAGTGTTTAATATAGAACTTTTTCACACCATCGGTATTTAAATATGTAGTAATTAACAATATTTAAGTCATTACCAAAGCTCCAAAACTTCTTTTAATTTCAAATGAAGATCATTAAAAAAAAAAAAAAAAAACATTAAAAGCGGAAAAAAAAAATACATCCTCAAACTATAGCAAGTAATCAAATATATGTAAGATGAAGATTATATAGAGAATTGTCGGGGAGGTGATATCTATTGAGACCACCCCGCTCACATGCCACTCATAGCCTCAGACTACTCAAGAACTTTTACAATGGGATTATAGTGGTGGTGCAATTAAGTGTATATATGTAAAAAGTTTACCAAAACAACCAATGTGGTTATGTAAGATAAGCTGCCACGTCAACCTAAAGATGATAAACTGCGGAGAGTAATTCAACATTTTTCTTAAGTAAATTCTTTGGTAAGAGCTAGATAGGACTAAGAACAACGCCATCTTATCCTTTATGATTAAAATATGATTTCTACTTTATTTTTCTCATATATTTCGGTAGTTTATTTCATTTGTAGCAAAGTGACATTGTGTGGAATTCTTATAAAGAGAACTAAGCTTCAAACCACTCTCCCCAATTATTTTAATATTTAAATACCCACACAAAAAAAGCAAGTAAAATAGAACCCATCTAATAAGCTAGCTACACCACTCTACCAGAAATCCAGCTGAAAGGAATACTGGGTGCTTTTTGGGCCTTCGCTATAGCTCTCTCCTCTAGCCTTTTCATCCTTTGAGCCAACCTACATACGTAGTCCTGGGCTTCTCGACCCTCACTTGTAAGTCCAGTAAGCTTCTCTACCTTCCATTTAGACACCAAAAGTTCCACAATTTCTCCATAGTCCCTAGCCGTGTAGACCCCAATCCTTGATGCAACGATAGCAAAGTGATCAAAAAGATTATGGTCATGGCCATCATACATCAAATGGGCTGGCATTGAGATTTTCCTCCTCATCATGTCTGCAAAGGCTATTACCATATCATTTGGATCGAGCTCAAAAAGCTTTTCAGCTATTTTTGTATATGCAGTTTCATGGCGCTTCTCATCTGAGGCTATTGTGCCACATATCTGGGCAAGCTTTATGTCCCCATGTTGCATGGCCAGCTTGGCTGTGTTCCCATGAGAGATAAATGTTGCTCGTTCTTGGAATGATGTGTAAATGGTTAAACGGTATGGATCATCCCCGAAGCCAAGATCCTAGGTGCAAAATACACATCAAGTTAATCCATATAAATTTTAAGAGTAAAGATCTCCATCCAACACTACAAACTTTAAGAGCTTTTCATGTGGGAATAGTATAATAAGGAATATCTTAAGAAGGGTTTATGTAAATGTAACATCAAAGCAAGGCTTAACTCGTCAACAGCTATGTTAGGTTTGATATGCAAATTCCTTGTGACAGTGTTAAAAGAGAGTTGTAATTATTGTATGAGTTAGAGATTAAAAGTTGGTCAAAGAAATAATTGCAATTTTGAAAACCAGGAACTGTTCTGATAGATTTTGCACCTATCTGATAACTGAATCAAATTTGATAAATAGAACAGCAAAGGGTTAAAACTGATTTTTCAAACTACAACTTGAAAATATATAGGATTCGATAGTAAAAATTAATGATTGTTTTCACAAAATAAAAAATATTGTTTTATAACTTAAACTTTTCAAAGAATTAGTATCGTTGCATATCTCACCGTTCCTGACCGAATCAAGTATTGAGTTGTCTTCTCAATTTGTTTCATGTCCACTCTTCCCGAAAGGAAAAGGTACTTATTAAGAAGATCACCATGCCTGTTTTCTTCTGCACTCCATGCCCTAGTCCAAATTGCCCAAGGTGTGTTATCTACACCAGTTTTATCATGAAAAATTTCAGTAGAATTAATTCTAGTTTGGTAAGTTGGAAGGGCTTCTTCAGTGATCATATCACCCACTAAGGCCACAAAGTACTCGTCTGGAATGTCTCTTGTTCTCTCCCTTAATTCATGGACTTGCTCAATAAATCCATCTGAAGTAAGATTTGGCAAAAAATCTTGTGGTTGCCAACATTCCTCAACAGGTTTTAGGATAGTTAGGACATTGTTTTTAGCCCAATCCTCCATAGATTTGAAAATTTCAACTTTCTTAGGTTGCATGGGATAGGATTTGTTGACATTGAATTCCGTAGGATGGCCTAAAGACTTTTCTGCGACTCTAAATCCAACAAAAAAAGAGACAAAAGTAATTGATGTTAGGATGTTGAAGCTAAAATACAAGCCGCGCGTGGTCAAATTAAATGCAATATGAAAACAATTTCTTGTTTATGTATGTCAACTTGGTATATATTATTTTTTAGCTTTATGAAAATGGAGTTATTTTATATAAAAATTGTACCAAGATAAATAAATAATAAAAGTCTATAAAGTTTGTATCGTGTAATATATATATGTTACACGATACAAACTTTATAGACTTTTATTATTTATTTATACCATTGGTCCCAAGTGCTTAAGCTTAGCTTTACCTGCCAATCGATTCTTTAGCAAAAATGGACATTAATATATCTTTTATAATTTCTAAAGAGTTAAATGATATTATTTGAGTTTCTCAACCCAAAAAAAAAAAAATGATATTTTTTTATAATAAAATAAAAAAGTGATCATCATCGTATTATTATGACTTTGTGTGCATGCATATATACCAAGTTTAAAGAGCAAATAAAATAAATCAAGATATTATAAAAGATGCTATGAAAATCAACAATTCAAATGAGTTATTGATCCATCTTTTCATTCTAATTATGAAAAATGTTATCCTTGCAAAAAGAGGAGAGAATTTGAAGTTTAAACTCACTTAGTGTTGGAGAAGAGGGCAGAAGTCATAGAAAATTTAGGAGATTTCGGAGTTCTCATTGGTGGGAGAGGAAGTATTGAAGGAAGGGAGTAAAAGTTGAAGGAGTTGAGTACTAAAGCCATGTCTTCTCTTTAACCTCTTTTTCAGCTGCAGAACACCAAGTAATGAGATAAAGAGGGAATTGTTAGTACTTAGTTGTTATGAAATTTGGAATATATATATATATATATATATATGTATGTATATATGTATATGTATATATATAGAATTCAGTGAGAGAGAGAGAGAGAGAGAGAGAGAGAGAGAGAGGTAGAAGAAGAAGAAGACGTGGCGGGCAATGGAAAGAGTTTAAGAATTTTTTTAAGGGAGTTTAATGACATGACCACTGGTGTTTTTTTAAGTAGTGGAATTACATCACTCATATCTAAAAGGACGAGGACATGACCACTGGTGTTTTTTTAACCTTTTGATTTATTAGAAATCAATTATTTAAAAAAAATGTGTAACTTTATATATAGAGAGATGTACATATATGAGAAGTACTATAGATATTATAAATTTTATTATATTGAGCTTACAAACTAATGTGTTACTAATCACAAAAAAAAAAAATTAAAAAATATTCATTTTGGAGGTGATTGAAGCTCACCGTTGCACTTATTCCTACGTTTATAAGCTTTATGTAGTAAAATTTGTAATACTTTTAGGATTTTCCTCCATACTAATAGTAGTAGTGCCAGTTAGTCTACTATCTACATGGTATATGTGGAAATTAGGCATTTTTAGGATGTCATCCCAATAGAAATAAAGAACTGTTACGTTCACAATATTTTCACAACAAATTATAGGTGATTAGTTATTATTGGTTATAAGTTGGATCTATCATTAAAATTATTTTTTTGTTCCACCAATAACTACTTGTAACTACCTATCACTAAGAATTTGTGATCATTCTAAAAAAAAAAAAAAAAATTGTGATAAAAATGTTATGAACATAGCATTTCTCGTAGAGATGTGTTATTTTTAGAATTTATATATATATGGGTTAAGTTCAAGTTATATTTGATGTAATTTTAAATAATATTACACCACTCATTATTTTTTAATTAGATGTAAATTTTGATAATTTACCGTTAGATTACACTGTATATTTTCATATATTCTTTATACTTACAAAATTCAAAGATGATCAAAAATTAAAAGTCATATTATTAATTAATTGTTTAAATTTAAATTTTTATAATTTAAAATAAATATAAAAGATAAAGCTATAAATCGAATGATAAATTACACCCTTCCTACAGAAAGTTCCAGATATTTATTATGACCCATTCCTTTCAGGTCGCACAATTTTAGGTGTATTCAGACAAAAGCATTAATGGAACAATGTTTTCCAACTAACATCCACCTCCACAGGATCCACACTAATTACATGATATATGCGCTCGTGATGCACGTATTTTCCAACGATGTTTAAAAAAGAAAAAAAATTCTAGCCATCATTGACTCCGAACTTATCGAAAAACTCTATTGTGTTTTCGGTGCTTGTTTTTTTTGAGGGTGGACTCTACAAAAAAAATCTAGCTATTGCTGAAACTATACTTATCGAAAAATACTATTGTGTTTTCGGTGCGTATTTCTTCTCCTTCACATGAGGGTGGGCCCCACAAGTGTGGGGTTCACCCTCATGTGAGGGAGAAGAAACATTTGACTAATTTTAGACTATTTAATTTGTGAGGGAGAAGAAACATTTGACTAATTTTAGACTATTTAATTTATTAACTTATTTTTTATAAATAATTTTAAATTACAAAAATTTAAAATTTAAATATTTAATTAATGAATGAAGTTGTCAAAATTAACATCTAATAAAAAAATATTAAGTAGAGTTGTAGTTTTAATCTATAACCAAGTTTGTTGTCAAACTTTGTCAAAATTGTAATTATGTTGGGTCTAAAAAAATTTAGGATGGTTACAAAGTTTTTTAAGGATAAAAAAATCATAAAATTTTTAAAATTTATATATAATAATAATTTTTTTTGTTAGTCAGGCCCGTCAGGGTGGTCATGTGAAAGAAGGCCCCCCTCTTGTAACTAATATAATATATTATACTTATTTATTACAATATTTTAATTAAGGTTGCTTCACCTAAAAAAAATAATAAGTCCCTGGCCTATTAAATGAATTGTTTTTTTTTTTTAAATGGGAAAATGCATTGTTATCTTACATATAAAAGCGCGTACGCCTGTACAGTATTTTTGCACGGTTTATACAGTATTTTTTACTGTTCATATGCAGTGTCATTTTATTGAGCCATTTTGTCTTTTTTTTTTTACAGCAGCTACAGTGCCGCTTGGTACTGTCGCTACAGTATCAAGCGGCACTGTAGCTACAGTAGCTACATTTATTTTTTTGTCTTTCATTTGTATTTTTTTAAATATATATTGCTACATTGACACAACAAATTTCACAAAATTTTCATAATTATTGAAGTGTCAATTTCATATAAGTCAAAATAAAATAATAAAATATGAAATTGTGACCAACCACAACTAAAAATAAATGTTTTGTGAAAATGTTGTGACACTTATTAGGTGAATGTGTAAAAGCTACAATACTTTTGATTTATTCAATATGTACTTTTTTTTTTCAATCATCGATTTGTGCTCTTTTTTCTACTAACTATATAAGAAGAGGCAATGCCTCTACAGTGCCCCTTTTGGTGTAGTGAGTCATTTTTTTCCCCAAGTTTTGAATAGTTGTTACAGTGCCACTTTTGGTTTGTTCAAGTGGCACTGTAGCTACAGTAGCTACGTGTCTTTTTTTTTAGTCTTCTGTTTGTACTTTTTTTTTTCTTTTAAATATTTATAAGAACCCGCATATATATATATATAGTTATATTGACACAACAAATTTCACAATATTTTCATAATTATTGAGGTGTCAATTTCTTATAAGTCAAACTAAAATAATAAAATATAAAACTGTGACTAACTACAATTGAAAATAAATGTTTTATGAAAATGTTGCGACACTTGTTGGGTGAATGTGTAAAAGCTACAGTACTTTTGGTTTGTTCAATATGTACTGTTCATTGCTTTTTTTTTTTTTTTTTTTTTTTTCGAGTCATCGATTTGTGCTCTTTTTTTTTTTTTCTATAATAAAAAGAGCGAATAAGCTCATGAATAGTGTTATGAACAGTATTTTTGGTTTAGTGACTTGCATTTTTCCTCCTTTTTTTTCCCTTCAAGTTCACCAACTTGGTTTGAGTTTTTTTCTTTTCTTTTAAAAGATCTTTATATGTTTACTTTCTACTTGTAATGTAAGCTTACATTGTATACACACAAAAAGTAGCAAATATTATATACATTTGCAAAAAAAATTGTACAAATTTTGCAGATGTGTACAACATTTACCAATTTTTATGTGGTTACAATATAAATTTACATTGTAAGTGTAATGTGTGTGTGTGTATATATATATATATATATTATATATAAAAAGAGTAAATGGGAAAAGTTACAGTAATTTTGCTACAGTAGTTATGGTTTGTTTAACTTTCTGGGGTTTTTTTTTTGTGTGAATGCATAAAGTTGTAGTATATTTACTATATTATTTTTGGTTTGTCCACAATAATTTTCACAACACTTTCATAACAAATCAAATATGGTAAATTGTTATTGGTTCTAATTTAAACACCAATAAAACTACTTTTTTGCCCACCAATAACAACTTGTAGTAACCAACTACTTATGATTTGTTGTGAAAATATCATGGACATAACATTTTTTTGTGTGAAAAATATTAAGACATCTTGATGTTGTCACAATATTTTCAAAACTGCTGAACTGTCAATTCTTTACAAGTTAAAATAAAATATAACAAAATTATAAAGGTATTATGAAAATGTTGTGTCATTCTGTTGTGTTTTTAGAATTTTTTTGTTGGTTTAATCAACTTTGTTGAGCCAAAATTCTTTATTTCACATACAATTTTTTTTGGTTGACTTTTTATATATATTTTTCTTGACACACAATTTTAAGTAAAAACACATAGTTTTGCACACAAAAACAAAAACAAAAACTTAGGAAAAAAACATTTTTCATCCTTTATGTTTGGGGTAGTTTACAATTCTTCCTTAAACTTTAAAATCATGCATTTTTCCCCTTAATATTTTGGAAAAGAGAAAACATGTCATATTTTTATTCTCTCAATGAAACCCTAATGAAAGCTTATGATTCTTAAAATATTTTATTGTGTAATGTCTAAATTACTCATGCTAAATTTTAACATCCTAAATTTTTTTTTTACGTATTTTGAGTTTTAAATGATAAAAATTCTTAGAAAGTTAGAATAATAATATTCAATGACACAAGCCTTTTGTTATATATATATATATATATATATATATTTTTTTTTTTTTTAAATTTCTTAGCAAAATTCAGTTGTTTATTGTTGAAAGATAATGATATTCGTTATCATTCTTAGAAGTTTTTAGAGAATAGATATATTGTCTTTAGCAAGTAAGTACTAAAAAACTATTATAGTTAAATAAATATTTATATGTTAAATAGCTACCCTAACTTTGTGATTGATCAAAATTCTCAAACGAATGAGATTAACTTTTTACGACATAATTATCAAAATTCTTAAAATTAATGTCTCTTTTGATTTATGTAAATCTCTATATACTTTATTTGGGGCCAAAGAATTAGGCAACCCCGGCCCAGTTCGTACCAAGCCCAAGGCCCATGCCAAGGAGGATGAAACACCCGAGGACGAAGTGAGAAGGTCCAAATTGCCTAGGGACGTCGCTGAGGATAATCCTATCCTTGGCCAGCCGAGACCGTGGAATGGAGAAGCAACAGGCCACCAAAGGCAGCCTTCCAGAGCATCCAAAGAGAAAGAACAAGTACAACGTGTCAGCCATGGAAGCATGGTAGAGGAGCAAGTCCAGGATGAACTGTCATCTCCACATTAAATGCCCACAGCTAACTCCCTGACGGCATTAATGAGGAAGTGACATCTGAATAGTATTATTGCAGCCTTGCAACCACCCCAGAAAGACTTCTAGAGGGGGCTGATGGGACAAGTATCAGCATAAACCATTAACTATCCACGTGAAGGGTAGAGATGAAGGAAGATATGTAGTATAAATAAGGGTAGAAACTTAGAGAAAAGGGGGGCTGGCAATTGAGAGAGAAAGCATTATAGCAATCTCAACAATTCTTGCAACCATTATCATCCAATATGTACTAGAACAGAGTTCCTCGGATTGTGCCGAGAATAAACTTCCTTTGTTAAACTCAGTTCATCTCTGTTTGATTGTCATGAACATCATATTAATTGTTATCCATGCACTAAATCCTAGCTCTTTGACCCACACTCTACAAATTCATTGTACTGGGCTCACTGGGCCAAGATCCCATACATTTTGGGGCCTGGTCTGAAAATCGTGTCCCTACAATTGGCGCCGTCTGTGGTGAGAGCTTGTGTGATAATGAGTGCAACGGTTAGTCGTGGTGGGATCAAGCTCCCATCAGCAAGAGTCCCTGGAGAAGGCCATTTTGGCGGTGGTGCATGCTATATAAAAGCTTCCCCATTATTTCCAAGAACACATATAGTTGTTATCATAACTCCACTTCTGCTCAGGTCTACACTTCGAAGTATTGATTACGCGGGGAGGATTGCTAAATGGGGCACAGTTTTAGGGGCTTTTGACATCAAGTGTATGCCCTGTACCTATGTCAAGGGGCGAGTTCTTGTGAATCTGGTGGCCGAGTTTGCTGAACCTCCACAAAAGGAAGTGGCAGCAACACAAAGCAAAATCCAAAGAGGACAATACCTGCTACTCGGGGCTGAGCCTTATAAGGCACCCAGGGAAAGTGTTTAAATGTGAACCTTAGTCATGCTTGTAGTCCTCGGACCAGATGCTAAGAGGAAGTTAACACTCTGTTACTACTGCTACACATGCGAAGTAGACCAAGTCTTAAAAACTGCTACCTCATGTTGTGGTAGTGCACTCGGGGCTGAGCCTTATAAGGCACCCGAGGAAAGTGTTTAAATGTGAACCTTAGTCATGCCTGTAGTCCTCGGACTAGATGCTAAGGGGAAGTTAACACTCTGTTACTATTGCTACACATGCGAAGTAGAGTAAGTCTCAAAAACTGCTACCTCATGTTGTGGTAGTGCACTCGGGGCTGAGCCTTATAAGGCACCCGGGGAAAGTGTTTAAATGTGAACCTTAGTCATGCCTGTAGTCCTCGGACCAGATGCTAAGGGGAAGTTAACACTCTGTTACTACTGCTACACATGCGAAGTAGAGCAAGTCTTAAAAACTGCTACCTCATGCTGTGGTAGTGCACTCGGGGCTGAGCCTTATAAGGCACCCGAGAAAAGTGTTTAAACTTAAACTCAATCATGCATGTAGTCCTCGGACCAGATGATATGAGTTGGTTAACACTCAGTGGCATCTCTTCCAAGTGTTTAAACTTAAACTCAATCATGCCTGTAGTCCTCGAACCAGATGATTAGAGTTAGTTAACACTCCAGGCCATCTTTTCCAAGTGTTTAAACTTAAATTCAATCATGCCATTAGAGATAGTTAACACTCCAGGTCATCCTCGCCAAGTGTTTAAACTTAAACTCAATCATGCCTGTAGTCCTCGGACCAGATGATTGGAGTTAGTTAACACTCCAGGCCATCTTCGCCAAGTGTTTAAACTTAAACTCAATCATGCCTGTAGTCCTCGGATCAGATGATATGAGTTGATTAACGCTCAACGGCAACTTTCCCAAGTGTTTAAACTGAAACTCAACCATGTCTAAGTCCTCGGACCAGATGATGTGGGGAAGTTAACACTCTGGCATCTCTCTAAATGATCAAATAGAACCTTAGTTATGCATGGATCCTCGGACCACATACTTTGGGGAAAGTAACGTTCCGTAATATCTATTTGTTTCTCAGTAAGTGTCAAGATAGACCCAAGATCATAACCAACTCCTCAGATTGGTAGTTTTGAAAGGAGCAAGTTACAGTACAAATATAGGGCGCGTGAAACGACACTCCCACAGGTGTAAATCAAAGGATCAAGTAGAATTAACTCTTAAGAATTCAAAACCCCACTTTTCTCCTCGGATGAGAGGAAAAAACTGGAGTTTTGAGGGGCTATTGTGGGGCCAAAGAATTAGGCAACCCCGACCCAGTTCGTACCAAGCCCAAGGCCCATGCCGAGGAGGATGAAACACCCGAGGACGAAGTGAGAAGGTCCAAATTGCCTAGGGACGTCACTGAGGATAATCCTGTCCTCGGCCAGCCGAGACCATGGAATGGAGAAGCAACAGGCCACCAAAGGCAGCCTTCCAGAGCATCCAAAGAGAAAGAACAAGTACAACGTGTCAGCCATGGAAGCATGGTAGAGGAGCAAGTCCAGGATGAACTGTCATCTCCACATTAAATGCCCACAGCTAACTCCCTAACCGCATTAATGAGGAAGTGACATCTGAATAGTATTATTGCAGCCTTGCAACCACCCCAGAAAGACTTCTAGAGGAGGCTGATGGGACAAGTATCAGCACAAACCATCAACTATCCACGTGTAGGGTAGAGATGAAGGAAGATATGTAGTATAAATAAGGGTAGAAACTTAGAGAAAAGGGGGGCCGGCAATTGAGAGAGAAAGCATTATAGCAATCTCAACAATTCTTGCAACCATTATCATCCAATATATACTAGAATAGAGTTCCTCGGATTGTGCCGAGAATAAACTTCCTTTGTTAAACTCAGTTCATCTCTGTTTGATTGTCATGAACATCATATTAATTGTTATCCATGCACTAAAGCCTAGCTCTTTGACCCACACTTTACAAATTCATTGTACTGGGCTCACTGGGCCAAGATCCCATACATTTTGGGGCCTGGTCTGAAAATCGTGTCCCTACACTTTAAAAATCAAATTATTCATATCTTTATTTTGTAATACAAATAAAATCTAGAATTGACCTTAATTACTACAGTACTTTTTTTCCACGGCAAGTATGTGTCTTGCACGTGCTGCCCTAACTAGTTGTCTATTAAGATGTGAAGAGAGAATATTAAGGACCCTATTTTATCCAGAACACATAAGTATTTTTTTAATTAGTATTAAAACATTTTTTTTAAAAAGATATTTTGAACTAATGACATCTGCTTTTAATGGTTACTCTTTATCATTAGAGCAAGACGTCAATTTGTTTTTGGTGTAAGCAGGGATCAAATCTCAGATTTATTATTCAATGATAAGAGATTTTATTAGTTGACCTAACTAAAATCCACAATTATTATTAAAACATGAAGAGAGAAAATTTAGTGTCACCAAGTGTCCCAAAACATGTGAAGAGACAAAATTAAAATCAAACAAAAGACTCCTAACAAAATTAAAATCTCAATTAATAGCAGACAAATTAGTTAATAAAATCTAATGTTCATATGCCAAGAAAGAGTATATATATCTCTAATAAAAAAATAAAAAATAAAAACAATTTCACTGTATCTTTCCATCTTAATTCTTGAAAGAATTAAATCCCAAAAATTTTTCTCATTGATCACTTTTTTTATTTAAATTTATAATTCATTTCCCTCTTTTTGGGGTTGATTTATTCACAAATCTATTGGATTGTATAAAGGCCAAATTGGATGAGTGCAGGTGAGAGACACTATTACTTGGCTATATGACTTGGAGGATAATTTGGAGTGGTGGTTGTTAAAAATTAGCTCTATAGAAGAAAGACCCTAATTATTTATGGAACTCGAGTTTGATAACTCAAATTCTAGAAAGAGTTTACATAACTAAATAATTTCAACTGCATGTTATTCTCCTAAAAGTTTCCTTAAAAAGTACAATTCAACGAATTTTGCCCCATTTTTTCTTTCTTTTAAGGGAGTTTAATGACTTTATGGAATTACATCAATGATATTTAGAAGGATGATGGCATAACCACTGGTTTACTTTTTATCTCTTGGATTTATTAGAAGTTATTGATTTAAAAAAGATGTAGCACTGTATAGGTGCAACTCTCTATACAAAGATGGGTTGAAAATTTGGCGTTTTAGCGTAGTAGTGGCTCGGTAATTATTGAGTACTTTGAGAGTACTATAAATGTATATTCCTTCCTCTCACAATTGTGAGTCTCATTAATTAAATTTATAATAAGACCCATAATTTATGTGAGAGAAAAAAAATACACATTTATAATACTCTTAAAATATTCAATAATTTTCCAGAATAGCTACTCTATCCTTGCAAAATAAAGTCTCCCATATTAAAAGTGTAGCGTCGGCTAGCCTACAATCTACATGGTATGTCATTGTCAACTATATTTCTAGTGTGTTTATTATTAGAATGTCATTGTCAACGATACTTTTTATACAATTATAATTGACTTTAAAAAGTTAATTATAAAAATAAAAAAAGTTACTTTAAAGAGTTCCATTATTTATTTTGGAAAACTCATTGCTTTCAGGTAGCCCAATATTAGGTTTATTCAGATAAATAGTAAAAACATTGATGGGACTAGGAATGGCAACGGATTAGGTTCAGACCAGATTTTTTGATATTTGGACCTGACCCGTGGGTCCTCTCCTATTATCCATACCTGGCCAGTTTAATAAATGGGTCTTTTTTTTAGCCCCAAACCCGGCCCATCAGGTCTCTGCGGGCCCCGTCTAGCCACTTCTGAGCCTAATCCATGGCCCAATCCGACCCAATCTTATATATATATATAGGCACTTAACCACAAGAGGATGGGAGAAACCACTCTTATCCAAACCACCGACCCTAGATCTAAGATTCAGGTAGCCAGAACCCTGAAATGGTCCGAGGTCACCTTCCCTTCAAACTGGACTTTAGAGAATGAGAATTATCCTCTACAGATCCAAAATCCAGCCTAGAACCCAGACTTAGACTTTGTCCAGCAACTAGCCGATGGTACGGTTAGATTAAGTCTAGGTTTAGAACAACTTTAGATTCACCCTCACCAAATGATGAATCCCGGTTTAGATCCCCAATAGACCTACACCAATCCATTAGGCAGTCACCTATCTTCCTTAAAGATAGACCTGCATCCCAGTGTAGCTCAACCAGACCTCTAGCACCCTTTCCAAAGTCTAGAAGAGACTTAGGACTAGAGCTCCAAGGAGTCAAGACCAGATCCTAGGTTAGCACCCCTTGCTACACAGCCAAACAGGACTCAGTTGTTGATCAAGATGATGACAACAGTCAAAAACTCCCTTCCCCATCAGGAACAAACATGGAAGATCCCTTTCAGCAAGAAACTAAAATTGATCACCAGCTCATGGTTATCAGGAAAGAGTTCACCCCTGATCCAGTTGCCTTAGGTAAAGAATTTGACTTAAAAGAGAAGCCTATAGAGCCAACCACACCAGGGAACAAAAGAAAGAAGTTTTGGAAAAATGGAAAGAATTCATGAAAGAGATAGGCAGTAATGTCCCTTTCTTTGAATACTTTGAGAACCATTTTAAGTGGCATAAGAAGTCTTGTGTCATTACCAAAACCAACTGGACCATAGAAGACAACAAAGGTAACAAAGAAGTTGTTAGGTCTAGTCACCCACCCCAAAAAGCCATAACCTTCAAACACCGTGGAAGTGATATAGTTGCCTCTCCCTTCAAGTATCCCACAGCCGAAGAGAAGGTTGTCAAGAAAGTGATAGAGCAGAATAACTATACCAACCAGTGTTTAGGTGTTATAGGA
Organism: Quercus aquifolioides; assembly: GCA_019022515.1. Classification (NCBI taxonomy): domain Eukaryota; kingdom Viridiplantae; phylum Streptophyta; class Magnoliopsida; order Fagales; family Fagaceae; genus Quercus; species Quercus aquifolioides. Next base: position 7,359,883 of record CM032331.1, on the reverse strand, counting down.
AAACAACTTGATAGGATAGAAGATAGGATAGACAACAAGGTTATCCTCCAGCCAGGAAACCCTAGCAAACCTGTCCAAACCCTAGAAAAGCCTTTAGTTAAGCTCCCTACAACTAGGCAAACCAGTCTTAGTTATCCTAAGGATAAAACAACCTTAGAGATAGTCACCCAAAAGCTTGAAGAACTAGTAAAGAAGGAACCAGTTACCCCTTCACCAGTTACTACTTCAACTAGCAAAGACCCCCGTCTAGATTCCAGACTTGTTGCTTTAGATAAGGCCAAGGACCCAACAGCCTTAGAAATTGTTGAACAAAAGCTTGTGGAGCTTAAGAAGAAGGAACCAGTCACCTCTTCACCTAGAAAAGCCCCCCAGCCTAAAGTTTTAGATATCCACACAGCCTCTAGGAATTCCAGTAGAACCTTCTCAGATAATGAAAAGGAGATTGGACAACTACAGAACGGGTTTCCACTCGTAACCTGTAATCAGATGGCCTCAGTCGGCCTTTCTTTTCTACATTAAGATTATTTTCATGAATATATCTCCTGATACATATATTTTGTTTTACATCTATTTTCTGATAATTCTTCCACTACCATTTATTGTTTTCTTCATCTATTACATTTTCTTCAGAATTGTTCTTTTGGTGGTAAGCCGAGCCTCCCTTCTTCACTAATCTGTTTACTATTCTGTGATTATTTGTTCAAAGTTGATAAATTATTTCCCAGTTATCTACTTTCTCTATATTCTGTTTTTAGCCTTAAAGTTTGTTGCAGATGTGTACTGTGTTAGCCGTGTGTCAGGCGTTTAGGGTGGTCCCTCAGTGGAAAGGATTGTGGCAATAAGAGGTTGTAGTTTGCACGTGATTAGGTAATCGTCTTGTAGAACACCCTGTTTTAGATCTGAAGGTTAGATCCAGTTTATTTAGGATAAAGGTAATTAGGTTTAGATTGTTTAACCTAAGCTTTTAATCCAGAACAATGAATAGGCTGTTTAGAAGTAACTCGTCTACCAGCATTAGATCATCCCTCCTTGAGATCCCTCAAGATGATGGAATTCTCAATTCAAGTCCTATGAGTTATCAGATGTAGATCTAAAACTAGGAGATTGGAATATCCCTAAGGTTCCCACCCACAAGATCTATAAATCTTCATGGTCCTTGAAAAAGGCTTTCAAGACAAATTACCATGTTAGAACTGTAGAACAAGTTTATGGTATAAACAAGGAGTACAAGATGTGCTACTTGCTTTCACCTTCAGCCTTGTTAGCGCATCGGAAGGAAGGACACAATTACTTGCACATAGGAAGGACACAATTACCTGCACATAGGTTTAGTCCAGGTCAGAGTTAAACCTTTGATCAGAGAAGGGTTGAATTGTTCAATCCTCATGGCCCTTAGAGACACCCATCACATCAGGTTCGACGACAGTCTCTTAGGAACCATTCAAACCGGTCTTAGTTGTGGACCAGTTCATTTTGACTGCTTCCCCAACTTCACAGTTTGCCTTTATGACCCGCATATCATGAAAGCCTTTACCCTTAATATCAAGACCCAAGGAACTCTCATGGTACAAGGTGTTTACTAGTTAGCCTTGATATATAGAATATACTATAAGTGCGTCAGGACGAACATGAATGTTCAAGCACTTAACCACAAGAAGATGGGAGAAACTACTCTCATCCAAACCACAGACCCTAAATCTAAGATTTAGGTACCAAGAACCCTGAAATGGTCCGAGGTCACTTTCCCTTCAAATTGGACTTTAGAGAATGAGAATTATCCTCTACAGATCCAAAACCCAGCCCAGAATCCAGATCTAGACTTTGTCCAGCAACTAGCTGATGGTACGGTTAGATTAAACTTTGACCAGTCCAGGTTTAGAACACCTTTAGATTCACCTATTAGACATGATGAATCTAGGTTTAGATCCCCAGTAGATCTACACCAACCCATTAGGCAGTCACCTATCCTCCTTAGTGATAGACCTGCATCCCAGTATAGCTCAACTAGACCTCTAGCACCCTTTCCCAAATCTAGAAGAGATTTAGGACTAGAGCTCCAAGGTGTCGAAACCAGATCCCAAGTTAACACCCCTTGCTACATAGCCAAACAGGACTCAGTTGTTGATACACTAGTTTTCTAGCTATCCAATCTCCTTTTCATTATCTGAGGAGGTTCTACTAGAATTACTAGAGGTTGTGTGGATGTCTAAGACTTTAAGCTGGGGGGCTTTTCTGGGTGAAGAGGTGACTGGTTCCTTCTTCCTAAGCTCCGCTAGCTTTTGTTCAACAATTTCTAAGGTTGTTGGGTCCTTGGCTTTATCTAAAGCAACAAGTTTGGAATATAGTCGAGGATCTTTGCTGGTTGAAGTAGTAACTGGTGAAACGGTAGCTGGTTCCTTCTTTACTAGTTTTTCAAGCTTTTGGGTGACTATCTCTAAGGCTGTTTTATCCTTAGGATAACTAGAACTCATGTGTGCCAGGACAACACATGTTTCAAAACCACATTTGTCCTTGTCAAGAATATGACAAATAGGGTCATCTTAGGAAACCCGTTCATGTGTCTGTTGTATCCTTTCATCATGGATAGTGAAGGAATCACTACCCATCCCTTTGGCCAACCAGTCAAGTTTAAGTTTCTTAGGAGCCCCGAACCTAGAGAAATTAGTAGTCTCCAGGACATTTCCGTCTTTAAGACCCTTAACCTTATTCAAGCCAAAATATTTTCACCTAATGTCTCATATACTAATCAAGCCAAGAACCTTGATCCACTTGTATCCACCTTTCTACTCACAAAAGATGATTTTGTCGACCTAATTCAGTTCCAAATATCATCACAGCATTCCATATCATTTATTCGTCATAAAAATATTTGCTTCATGCCATCTTATGTTTTTAACAAAAGTATTTTTGGAAACAAGAAAATTCATCCTGTTCATTTAAACTGTCATTGGCAGGAAAAGAAGCAAATAAGTATCAGTGCCACTAGTAAGTGGAAAATGACTTCTTCGGCAGAGAAGAGGAACAAGGGGAAAGCACCTGCACAGGGCTATCCTCAAGACGAAAGGCTCCCAGCATCGGGACAGTCTTTTGTAATGCATAAAGATGCATCCTCTAAGGGAAACCAAAGAGGATCAACATCCCTTCAGGATTATGTCCCGGTAGAGGTGACATACTCCAGTGGTGACATGGCTATTGTTTTGCGAAAGTTTTATCTGGGTCTTTGCAGTGGAACAAAGGAGTATATGCAGATTTACCATACTCCATTAAGCTTATCCTAGACAACCTCCAAGCAGCCTTCACCCTAGACAGAAAAACTCTTTTCCGAAGAACCCTCAAAGCACTAGAAATTCACCTAGTAAACCTTGAGGCAAGAAATGATGCCATCAATAGTCTACTCTCTGGCAAAGAGGAAACCCATTCAACGGGTAGTAAGACTACTATTATGGGCACTCACTATGCTAGGCTCAGTCTTAAGACTCAGGCTACCTTAAGAGTTGCCATTGCCAACTTGCCCCCTGAAATACAAACCAGTATTTTAGGCAGTAAGGCTATGTTCGAATCATTTGACCAATGGTTTGGATACTTCAAGATACTGGTCACTACTACCTTCCCTGTCTATGGTGATAATTCAAATGATGTGGATGACATCCTCTTACAAGCAAGATGGGAAGAATACTTCGGTAGCAATCAAAGGGTTTATGAAAAGAAACATCCTTTTTCCCGGCATCTTAATCAATTATGAAGATGGGTCTGATGAGGAGGACAGAGATCCCTATTGGCTTCCTAAAATGTTTGAATATGGCTTCATCCGACTTATCAAGTTAACAAGCCATAATCAAACTATTAAGTAACTGGTGAAGAGGTAACTAGTTCCTTCTTTACTAGTTCTTCAAGCTTCTGGATGACTATCAGAACTTTTCACTGGTTTGTTCTTAGACCATATCTGCTGTAGGGTTAACAATTTCATCAACTTCATCATCAGAAGGGTTCTGAATTGAGGGACCATCCTCACTGCCTTGATGAGAAGTATTTTCCAAATGTTAACTCCTTGATCAACCCTAAGAATGGTTAGGTCTTGCTTAAGGGTTCTAACTTCAGACTTGGTTTCCTTGATTTCCTTTTGAAGGTCATTGACTGTAACTTCCTTCTTGGTTTTGGTAAACCTATTGTAGATCTTTTCTAGGTCTACTTTGGGTTCTTGAATTCTTAGCTCGGGTTTACTGGTTTCCCTAACTAAGGTTTTATGGAATTCACTAAGTCTTTGAACTTTGATGACTGGGTCTTCGATCTATTCTATGAGATCTAAGAGGAGCTCTTCTTGCTAACTAAAAACATTGATAGTCTTGTTCCTACAACAACTATCTTTGCATGGTATGGGGGCATTCGGGCCACTAGAGTTACTAAAGGAGGCTCTAGAGGTTTTAGAGGATGACCGGTCTAACTGGTGGATCTCATTGTCGCTGGAACTACCAAATGACTCACTTTCTGTGTGGTTGAGTTCAAGGAGTTTGAAGATCTCATCCTTATTGGTTTGGTCACTAACAAGGGTATTGATAAGGGATTTGGCCTTAGCTTTACACTCTTTCCTGAAATGACCTCTCTTTCCACAGTTGAAGCATTTCCCTGATGCTTTTGGAATGGGTTTTCCTGTGGACTTGGATTTACCTTTCTTATAGAAATCATCTTTGCTGTACTTTTGTTTTCTGTAATACTTGGTTGTTGTTTTCTTCCTGTGGAATTTCTCAGAGGATTCTTTGCCTTTGTATTTGGATTTTCTCTTGGAATGGGCAACAGAAGGTAAGCCATACTTGTACAGAAGTTTCCTACTTCGTACTTGGCTTTGCCTTTACTGGCTTTGCTCTGGATTTTCAAATCTCTGCACATCTTCATTCCTTCACTTCGAATGGTGCTAGAGATATCTCCATATGTTAGGTTATCATAATCTATGACACCTAAGGGGCTACAAAGGGTTTCTTTGATCTTTTTGCCAAAAAGTGTGGGTAAGCCATTGATAAACTTCTCCTTCCAAAATGGAGAGTTACAATCGCTTCTGTGCATGACTCTAGTGGCGAACACATCTTCATACCACCTGAAGTCTCCTAAGGTTTTACATCTAAGGTTACTCAACTAGTCGTAAATCCTAGACATGATGAATCTAGGTTAGATCCCAGTAGATTTACACCAACCCATTAGGCAGTCACCTATCCTCCTTAGTGATAAACCTGCATCCCAGTATAGCTCAACCAGACCTTTAGTACCCTTTCCCAAATCTAGAAGAGATTTAGGACTAGAGCTCCAAGGTGTCCAGACCAGATCCCAAGTTAGCAACCCTTGCTACACAGCCAAACAGGACTCAGTTGTTGATCAAGATGACGACAACAGTCAAAAACTCCCTTCCCAATCAGGAACAAACATGGAAGATCCCTTTCAGCAAGAAACTGAAATTGATCACCAGCTCATGGTTATCAGGAAAGTGTTCACCCCTGATATAGTTGCCTTAGGTAAAGAATTTGACTTAGAGAAAAATAGAGTCAAAAGAGAAGCCTATAGAGCCAACCATACCAGGGAACAAAAGAAAGAAGTTTTGGAAAAATGGAAAGAATTCATAAAAGAGATAGGCAGTAATGTCCCTTTCTTTGAATACTTTGAGAACCATTTTGATAACCTAACTTATGGAGACATCTCTAGCACCATTCGAAGTGAAGGAATGAAGATGTGCAGAGATTTGAAAATCCAGAGCAAAGCCAGTAAAGGCAAAGCCAAATACAAAGTAGTAAACTTCTGTACACAGTATGACTTACCTTGAGTAGCACCTTCTTTGTCCTTCTCATCAAACCCATCTTCATAATTGATTAGGAGGCCGGGAAAAGGATGTTTCTTTTCATAAACCCTTTGACTGCTATCGAGGTATTCTTCCCATCTTACTTGTAAGAGGATGTGAATTCCATAAAACCTTAGGGAAACCAGTAAACCTGAGCTAAGAATTCGGGTTCCCAAAGTAGACCTAGAAAAGATCTACAATAGGTTTACCAAAACCAAGAAGGAAGTTACGGTCAACGACCTTTAAAAGGAAATCAAGAAAACCAAGTCTGAAGTTAGAACCCTTAAGCAAGAACTAACCATTCTTAGGGTTGATCACAATTTCCTTGATTAAAGAGTTAAACATTTGGAAAATACTTTTCATCAAGGCAGTGAGGATGGTCCCTCAATTCAGAGCCCTTCTGATGATGAAGTTGATGAAACTGTTAACCCTACAGCAGATATGGTCCAAGAACAAACCAGTGAAAAGTTCTTAGAAACCATCAGTAGGATTAACTTTTGGAAATGGCACTCCAAAGTTAGGATTGTCATTAGCAAAGATTTTGAATTTGAGGTTGTAGTCTTAATAGATTAAGGCACTGATCTCAACTGCATTCAAGAACATTGATAGTCTTGTTCCTACTACAACTATCTTTGCATGGTATGGGGGCATCGGGCCACTAGAGGAGGCTCTAGAGGTTTCAGAGGATGACCGGTCTAACTGGTGGATCTCATTGTCGCTGGAACTACCAAATGACTCACTTTCTGTGTGGTCGAGTTCAAGGAGTTTGAAGATCTCATCCTCACTGGTTTGGTCACTAACAAGGATATTGATAAGGGATTTGGCCATAGATTTACACTCTTTTCTGAAATGACCTCTCTTCCATAGTTGAAGCATTTTCCTGATGCTTTTGGAATGGGTTTTCTTGTGGACTTGGATTTACCTTTCTTATAGAAATCGTCTTGGCTGTACTTCTGTTTTCTATAATACTTGGCTGCTATTTTCTTCGTGTGGAATTTCTCAGAGGATTCTTCGTCTCTGTATTTGGATTTTCTCTTGGAAGGGGCTACTGAAGGTAAGCCATACTGTGTACAGAAGTTTCCTACTTCGTACTTGGCTTTGCCTTTACTGGCTTTGCTCTGGATTTTCAAATCTCTGAACATCTTCATTCCTTCACTTCGAATGGTGCTAGAGATGTCTCCATAAGTTAGGTTATCATAGTCTATGACACCTAAGGGGCTACAAAGGGTTTCTTTGACCTTTTCACCAAAAAGTGTGGATAAGCCATTGATAAACTTCTCCTTCCAAAATGAAGAGTTACAATCACTTCTGTGCATGACTCTGGTGGTGAACACATCCTCATACCACCTAAATTCTTCTAAGGTTTTACATCTAAGGTTACTCAACTGGTCATAAATCTTAGATGTGATGTTGCTAGGTTTTCCTACGAAGTGTTTCATGATCGTATAAATCCGGGTGTTGACTCCGTCGGGAATTCCTCTACCTATGCGTTCGTCAAAGATGGGGGTTCCTTCCTCATCTTTTTGGATTGCATTCTTGATGTCTTCTCTAGACTCTTCTGTTAGGCAGTTGTTCCAACATTACAGAAGTTTTCCTGTGAATCCTAAGGCTATGAGCTCTATGACCTCTGTGTGGGGATGTCCTTCATTTAGGTAGTTATTGGCTACCATGGTCATATGGTGGATCTTGTTTAGGATTTCCTGTTCTGATAAACCATCTTTGTTCCACTCATAGAGTTTACCGGAAGACATTGAGAATTGGTTGCTAACATTCCTTTCCTCGAACTGGAGGTTAGGAGGGGTAGGTCTGGGATACCAATTCCTGGTTAAGTTGGTTGGAATTACTCTGGGGTGTAAAAGCTTATTCACCTGTAAGCCCTTAAACTAGTTTTCTAGTTGGGGTTACTCTGGGGTGTAGAAGCTTATTCACCTGTAAGCCCTTAAACTGGTTTTCTAGCTGTCCAATCTCCTTTTCATTATCTGAAGAGGTTCTACTGGAATTACTAGAGGCTGTGTGGATATTTAAAACTTTAAGCTGGGGGCTTTTCTGGGTGAAGATGTGACTGGTTCCTTCTTCCTAAGCTCCACAAGCTTTTGTTCAACAATTTCTAAGGCTGTTGGGTCCTTGGCTTTATCTAAAGCAACAAGTCTAGAATTTAGACGGGGGTCTTTGCTGTTGAAGTAGTAACTGGTGAAGGGGTAACTGGTTCCTTCTTTACTAGTTCTTCAAGCTCCTGGATGACTATCTCTAAGGCTGTTTTATCCTTAGGATAACTAAGACTGGTTTGACTAGTTGTAGGGAGCTTAACTAAAGGCTTTTCTAGGGTTTGGACAGGTTTGCTAGGGTTTCCTGGCTAGAGGATAACCTTGTTGTCTATCCTATCTTCTATCCTATCAAGTTGTTTTCCTATAACACCTAAACACTGGTTGGTATAGTTATTCTGCTCTATCACTTTCTTGACAACCTTCTCTTCGACTGTGGGATACTTGAAGGGAGAGGCAACTATATCACTTCCACGGTGTTTGAAGGTTATGACTTCCTGGGGTGGGTGGCTAGACCTAACAACTTCTTTGTTACCTTTGTTGTCTTCTATGGTCCAGTTGGTTTTGGTAATGACACAAGACTTTTTATGCCACTTAAAATGGTTCTCAAAGTATTCAAAGAAGGGGACATTACTGCCTATCTCTTTCATGAATTCTTTCCATTTTTCCAAAACTTCTTTCTTTTGTTCCCTGGTGTGGTTGGCTCTATAGGCTTCTCTTTTGACTCTGTTTTTCTCTAAGTCAAATTCTTTACATAAGGCAACTAGATCCGGGGTGAACTCTTTCCTGATAACCATGAGCTGGTGATCAATTTCAGTTTCTTGCTGAAAGGGATCTTCCATGTTTGTTCCTGATGGGGAAGGGAGTTTTTAACTGTTGTCGTCATCTTGATCAACAACTGAGTCCTGTTTGGCTGTGTAGCAAGGGGTGCTAACCTGGGATCTGGTCTTGACTCCTTGGAGCTCTAGTCCTAAGTCTCTTCTAGACTGTGGAAAGGGTGCTAGAGGTCTGGTTGAGCTATACTGGGATGCAGGTCTATCTCTAAGGAAGATGGGTGACTGCCTAATGGGTTGGTGTAGATCTATTGGGGATCTAAACCGGGATTCATCATTAGGTGAGGGTGAATCTAAAGTTATTCTAAACTTAGACTAGTTAAAACTTAATATAGTCGTACCATCAAATAGTTGCTGGACAAAGTCTAAGTCTGGGTTCTTGGCTGGATTTTGGATTTGTAGAGGATAATTTTCATTCTCTAAAGTCCAGTTTGAAGGGAAAGTGACCTCGGACCATTTCAGGGTTCTAGGTACCTAAATCTTAGATCTAGGGTTGGTGGTTTGGATAAGAGTGGTTTCTCCCATCCTCTCTTGGTTAAGTGCCTGAACATTCATGTTCGTCCTGATGCACTTATAGTATATCCTGTATATCAAGGCTAACTGGTAGACTCCTTGTACCATTAGGGTTCATTGGGTCTTGATATTAAGGGTAAGGGCTTTCATGATATGCGGGTCATGAAGGAAAACTGTGAAGTTGGGGAAGTAGTCGAAATGAACTGGTCCACAACTGAGACTGGTTTGAATGGTTCCTAGGAGACTGTCATCGAACCTGATGTGACGGGTGTCTTTAAGGGCCATGAGGATTGAACAATTCAACCCTTCTTTGATCAAAGGTTTAACTCTGACCTGGAATAAACCTATGTGCATGTAATTGTGTCCTTCCTTCTGGTGCGCTAACAAGGCTAAAGGTGAAAGCAAGTAGCACGTCTCGTACTCCTTATTTATACCATAAACTTGTTCTATAGTTCTAACATGGTAATCTGTCTTGAAAGCCTTTTTCAAGGACCATGAAGATTTATAGATCTTGTGGGTGGGATCCTTAGGGATATTCCAATCTCCTAGTTTTAGATCTACATCTGATAACTCATAGGACTCTGAATTAAGAATTTCATCATCTTGAGGGATCTTAGGGTGGGATGATCTAATGCTGGTAGAAGAGTTACTTCTAAACAACCTATTCATTGTTCTGGATTAAAAGCTTAGGTTAAACAATCAAAACCTAATTACCTTTATCCTCAATAAACTGGATCTAACCTTCAGATCTAAAACAGGGTGTTCTACAAGACGATTGCCTAATCACGTGCAAACTACAACCTTTTATCGCCACAATCCTTTCCACTAAGGGACCACCCTAAACGCCCGACACACGGCTAACACGGGCTGACCAACACAGACAGGAGCGGATACTGGGACTAACTGGGTTGACAAACAGCACAGATCTGGTCTTACTTGTCTCAACAGTACACATCTGCAACAAACTTTAAGGCTAAAAACAGAATATAGAGAAAGCAGATAACTGGGAAATAACTGATCAACTTTGAACAAATAATCATAGAATAATAAATAGATTAGTGAAGAAGGGAGGCTCGGCCTACCACCAAAAGAACAATACTGAAGAAGATGTAATAGATGAAGAAAATGATGAATGGTAACGAAAGACTGAAAATAGATGTAAAACAATATGTATGAATTAGGAGATATATTCATGAAAATAATCTTAATGCAGAAAATAATGGATAACTATGGCGGTTGAACCTGCCAACTTGATTGAAAATAAAATGTAACCCAAACACAAACACAAACAACAACACAAATCAATCAACATTGTTATCAATCTTGTTGAAATGAGATTCTTAGACAGAAAATAAATAATAAATAAACACAAAAAATAGAAGAAATAAAACTCCATTTATGGACCGATTTTTACATTAACACAAACATCAACTCCGATTCACATTTTTTGAAGTTATCTCAAGCGCTATAGTTAACTAAACCAACACAAAATATACACATGCATTACATTCTATACAGATTGAATCCTCAAACAAATATCCAAAAACAAAAACTAGTGAGAGAGGAAATGAACCCGAAAAAAAAAATTGAAGAACTCAGACCACTAAAGCTCCATCGGCGGTGCTCCAATCTAACAACACGACCACATCTCTCTCCGATCTAACAATCCCATGCTTCGATCTATGGATTTCGTGCTGAATGTTCAAATAAGTGTATAAAACACTTTGAACGTTTAGACCCCTAAATTACAAAATACCAATTCAAGCTTATTAATAAACAATGTATGTGAGGAATATGGAAATAAGCTAAAACAAAATTGATAAAACAATCTAAACCATAATTAATCACATCCACAGCAGTAATTAAATGGCAAAGATAAAGGGAAGAAAGATGCAAACATAAAGACAACATAGCGATGTGCTATCGAAGAGGAAACCGAAGTCCTCGGCGTAAAACCTCTCCGCCGCCCTCCAAGCGGTCAATAATCCACTAGAGAATCAAGTTGGGATACATGAATAGCAGAAGACCCTCCAAACCTAATCTACCAAGTGTACCTAAGCCTTCCAAGCTTCTTGCTCCGAACCTTTGTCTTATCTAGCTTACCGGATTCCGCTATAACCCATAGCATCAACCAATATCAATTGGTCCCTTTCTAACTGCTTCCCAATCTCCAAATAACCTTCTCACAAATATGGGTATGGTGAGAAAAGGATTTGGCTAAATGTACCTCTCAAAGATGTATCAATAGAGAGGGTGAGAGTAGAGGAATTTGGAGAAACAATAATGAAGATTGTGGATGAGTCAATCTTGTTTTTCTCTAGGGTTTTTCTCTCAAAATTCTATCTGGAATGTGAAGAGTCAGTTTTTCAAAACAGAGTGAACTGGTGACTTGGCGTCATGATTTGACTGAGTCGCGAGCTAACAGAATGGCAAGACTGAAAGTTTTGTCCTGTAGTACTCCAGCTGGTGTGACTCTTCAGCTCTTCAGCATGCTTCACACGTGTGCCAGTTGTGAGATCTAGTCGCGAGGCCCTGCTGAGTTGAACACTCTTGAACTTTTCTTCACACTCACTCACACACTACCCTTACATGATTCCTACCTAAATACAGGATTTCTAAATGCTGAATTATAAGCAAATTGGCACGGAATAAAGCCAACAGAATTGTTGATTAAATTCAACCTTACTCGTGCTCCTCCGTGACAAACGGCGACCACCACGAGATCCGTGCTCCTCCACGAGGGTGAGGGTGGGTCAGTGAGTGAATGAGAGTGAGGGTGAGAATGAGATGTGAGTGAGAGTGAGAGTTAGTGAGGGTAAGGTGAGAGAGGTGGCTAAGTTAAGAGAGAAATGAGTTTTAGGGTTAGAGTTATGATATATATATATATATATAGGTAGGTTTTTTTTTGTAATTTTACATTTATCTAACCGGGTTGGGTCGGGGTTCAGGCTGGGTTTTTACCAAAACCCAGACCTGACCTAGACTCGCTTCGGGTATTGTTTTTTAAACCCAAACCCGACCCTATTCTTTATTGGGCCGGGTAAAATCTGACCCATTAGGATCAGGTCGGGCAGAAATTGCCTTCCCTAGATGGAACAATGTTTTCCAACGAACATCTTGTACCCTTTAGATGTGGAGTATTAAGTTCTCAATTCTTTTTTTCTTTTTTTGGAGAGTTATTAGGTTCACAATTAGATTCAAAGACTTGGTTATGCTGACCAATAAAGTACATGGACAAAATTTAGATACAGTACCTTAGGTACCCCTTTTAAAATTAAAACACCTGTCCACTTACTTAACAGTGAGATTGTCGTTTTCTTCTTCGTTTATTTCTTTTCCTTCTTTTATTTTTCCCTGTTTCAGACTATGACTTCCCACGAGAAAACCCCAAAACTTTTTTCTTCTCTTTCTTTCTTTCTCTCTCTCTCTCCCCTTCTCTCTCGCTTAAATTGGATGAAATATTCACTTTCTTAACGTCTTCTTCCCTTCCATTAAACTGAAGCCTTTGCTGGTAGCTAGAGAAAATATTAGAAAATGTACATTCAAATTTTATGAACACCAAGTACTTCTCACATAGCAACAATCAAACCAACAAAATATCAATAAACCACAAATTGATGTGTTCATCAGAGACAAAGGGAGAGAGAATGAAGAGGAGATTAAGCCAACGGCGGAGTAGATCGAGTGGTGGTGGCCAAGTTTCATGTAGCCAAACCTTAGCCGCTGCCAACGACCACCGCAAGCCACAGAAGGATGGCTCTCTCTCTCTCTCTCTAATCTTGCAGGTTTCTCTCTCTTAAGCCTGAATCTCTCTCAAGCTCAACCATTCCAGAACCTCAAGAGTACAGCCACCATACACGGCAGCACAGGTCAAAGGGGTCTCCACCACTAATGGCCGCCATTCTCTCTCTCTTTTTGTTTTATCCTTTGGTTGATTTGGTGATTAGGTTATGAAAGCTTGAGAATTTCATTTGGTTTTGGGAAATGAGGGCTTGTAGATCCGTGGGTTTTGATATGTGCCCTGTTGAAATTGTCTGTGTGTTTTAGAATGGGTTTTTAATTTGATTTGTAATTTTTTTAGTGTTTGTTTGGATAGAAAATCTTGATTTCTTGAGAAAATTTTGAATGCCCAAAATAGTTTGAAACATGGGAAAAATAAAAGAAGGAAAAGAAATAAACGGAGAAGAAAACGGCATTTTCACTGTTAAGCAAGTGGACATGTGTTTTAATTTTAAAAGGGGTATCTAAAGTACTGTACCTAAGGTACTGTATCTAAGTTTTGCCCAAAGTACATACTATCATTTTCAAAAATAATTAAATTTAATGCAATTATGTATTTGAATAGAACCGATGAAGCTAATGTATTGTGCCTAAAATATTGTGTCAGTTTTACCATATTATTTATTCATTTCACTTTTACCGGTAAATCTTCAAGTGAGATTTTCCAATTTATGCTCTATAATGTTTCAAAGGGAAAAATGTCCATACACCTCCTAAAATTAAAGGTAGTGGCCATGGCATCCCCTGAACTTTTATTTTAACCAATTTATTTCTTGAACTTTACACAACTGTCAAATTAACACCTCTATTAGTTTCTCGTTTAAACATAAACATAATACGTGTGCATCTCAGGTGAACTTTAAACCACCAAGGCACCAAGTAAGGGCTGAACCGCATGAAAGGGAGAGAGACCTTTGGCTCAATTGAGGGGGTCTATAAGCATTTTTTCCTTTTTCTAAGCTAAAATATACTTTACCGTCTCTTTAAAAAAGAAGAAAAAAGAAGAAGGAGAACTTGACTTCCTTCAATTTTGAGATTATATCTAAATTAGTCATCAATTTTTAAAATTTACAATTTACGCCGTCAAGTATTCCAAGGTGTGACCCTTCCATCAGAGTCTTTCGCTTTTTTGCCACCAAACCTAGTAAATAAATAACTCCATTTTCTATTGAAAAATTAGAAAAGAATATAAAGTTAAAACTCTGTTTTTAAAACATTAAAAAATGAATTATAACCACACCAATTTATTAGTTCTAATACTTGTACTTCAACTTCATTAATTTTTTCAATCTGTCAAAACATTAAAACTTCGACCACCGCGCACTCGTGGTGCAGTGGTCACTCTACAAGTATAAATACTTGTGGGATGTGAGGGGTAAGAACCAGGGTTCAAGTCTCCAGAAAAGAGCTTCACACACATATACACTTAGATTAGGCTAGAGTAGAAATTTTATCTTGTAAAAAAAATAAAAAATAAAAATAATATTCAACTTAATTCTTTAACTAAAAACATTGAAGAAATTTCATTTTTTTTTAGTTATATTTATTTGATTATTTCTATTTTACTAAACAACTTAATTTTTTTGTTCTCCCTGTTTCGCCAAGTGAATGAAATAAATCACTTTTTTTTTCAATAAAAATTGAGGGAAATAATGGCAAAATATCCCTTTCTCCCAAAAATTTCAGCAAAATGCCCATGTTCTGAAACTAATTAGGAAAATGCATCTGTTTCGAAACTCGATTTGGCAAAAATCAAGTTACTTGAAAAAAAACTACATGGAACTCAAGTTCCTGGCGAAAATCGAGTTACTTGAAAAAAACTACTTGAGTTCCTAGTGAAAATCGAGTTACTTGAAAAAAACTACATGGAACTCGAGTTCCATGTAGTTTTTTTGTTTTTAGTTTGATTGTCTATAACTCAATTTTCTAAAAATCGAATTTTTTTTTAAACTCAATTTTTAGAAAATCGAGTTTAAAACATGGACATTTTCTTAAATAGTTTTAGAATAGGGCATTTTGCTGCATGTTTTGCGCGAAAGGGGTATATCCCCATTTTAGCCAAAAATTGAGTGAAAAAGATGATTAAATGAAATTAGGTGTTGGTTTTAGTCACCTTAAAAAGGTACATGCATTAACTTTCTTGAGTCGAATGTACTAATTACATACTTCTTAGCGCATGCATTAACCTTCTATGGCGCCAAATGTACCAAGTATGTGCTTTAACCATCTTAGTAACAGATATTTGTTAACTTGTTTTTTACGGCACTTTGAAAGGCATGTTTGTTTACTCTGAAATTCAACGTTTTAAAGCTAATGCTCTGCATGCTTTAGTACTATACTGTTAAATTCAAATACCTTCTTGCATTGCCATTAAGGCATTAACCAATAAAACACAAATATTATTATTATTATATAATTTGCTAAAAATATAGTCTTACACGGTTACACCCCTTGATTTCTTCATGTAGCTTAGGGTACTATATTGTTCAATTACTATTGTAAAGTATGGAGCTTTTCCTTTCTCTTTCTTTTCCCCCTCAAGTTTTTTAAATAAAAATTTCAAAATAATATGATTTACATAAAAATCTATTATTAAAATTTTCAGTAACTTTATAGAATTATTCGAGTTGAAACTCTGTCTTTTATAAACATAAAAAGGGGGAAAAAAAAAATTAAACCACACCAATTTATTAGTTCAACTATTAGTTTTTAGTTTACTTCAACTAAATCATTAATTTTGTTTAAACTTGTTAAAAAATTAAAAGTTAATCTCAATTCTTTAACTAAACATTGATAATTTTTTTTAAGTTATATTTATTTTATTTTTATTTTACTAAACCATATCAATGTTTATTTTTAATTTTCTGTTTTGCTAAGTGTAAGAACTATGAAGTAAACTACTTTTTCTTTTTTGGTCTAAGAAAGTGAGTGAAATAGAAGAGTGGATAGAGTTAATAGGTTTTAGTTTTAAGTTCTGGGCAGATTAACCTTCTTGTGCGCCAAATGTGCAAAGTAAACCACCTATGAACGCGCTTCTTGGTACCAGAAAATGACTCTCCTATTGAGAAGAAATTAAACTAGCTAACCCTTAAAGAGAATAGTCAATAGAGAAAAAGAGAGGGCTAGTTGGGTTTTGCTTATTAAACTAGGTTGTGTTTTGATTCATATGAAATTAGCCCATAAATTGCGCATAAATACTATTGAAAAATGAGCCAAACAAGTCAAGTCTGACCTCATAAATTGCGCATAAATACTATTGTCTTACGTAAATTCTTTGGTTACAGTTAGATAGGGCTAAGAACAACACCAACTTATCCTTTATCATTTAACATATGATTTGTACATTATTTTGCTCATATAATCTGACATAAGGATTTTTTTTTTTTTGGGTAGTTTATTTCACTTATAGCTAAGTGATATTGTTTGGTCTTCTTATAAAGAGAACTAAGCTTCAAACCTTCCTCCCCAATTATTTTAATATTTAAATTACAAAAAAAAAAAAAAAAAAAGTAATGGTGGGAAGAAACTAGGAAAATAGAACATCTAATAAGCTAGCTACACCACTCTACCAGAAATCCAGCTGAAAGGAATGGTGGGGGCTTTTTGGGCCTTTGCCATAGCTCTCTCCTCTAGCCTTCTCATCCTTTGAGCCAACCTACATACATAGTCCTGGGCTTCTCGTCCCTCACTTGTAAGTCCAGTCGATCAGCTTCTGTACCTTCCATTTAGTCACCAAAAGTTCCACAATTTCTCTATAATCCCTAGCCGTGTAGACCCCAATCCTTGATGCAACGATAGCAAAGTGATCAAAAAGATCACTACAACAAAAGTGGGCTATGGTGACAAAATCTAGTGAGGATAAACAATTTCGTCACCAAATGATAACATTTAGTGAGGAACAGAAGAATTCGTCACCAAATATTATAAAAATTTTAAAATTGGTGACGAAATCAATATTTTGTCACCGAAGTTGTACCAATTGGTGACGAAATCAATATTTCGTCATCAAAGATGTACAAATTGGTGACGAAATATTTATTTCGTCACTATAGGTCATGAAAAAAAGGCAAACCTAGGGTGATGAAATATTCACGTCACCAAAGACTTACCAGAGGTGATGAAATTCTAAATTCGTCACCCAATATTAGGATGTATGTGTTTTTGGTGATGAAATAAATTTTCGTCACCTATTGTTTAACCAAAGACTAACTAGAGGTGACGATATTCCAAATTCATCATCCAATATTAAGATGGAGGTGTTTTTGGTGATGAAATAAGTGTGCGTCACCTATTGTTTACAAATAATTAAGGATGGCCATGGGCAGGGTATACCCATATATACCCGACCCAATTAATTTACTCATGGATATCCAATTACCTTACCCAATCAGTATCCATACCCAATTGTTACCCGGTCTGTTTATCCATAGATATCCATACCCTACCCAAAGCTGATTTTTATAAAATCACTAAATATGCTCAAAAACCACTAAAATGACCAATATATCCTCAAAATCTCTAAAATAAGCAAAATACCCATGAAACCTTTAAAATGACCAAAATACTCCTACAATCTCTAAAATCACCAATTATGCTAAAAACCCACTAAAATGACCAAAATATCCCAAAATCTCTAAAATGAGCAAAATACCCATGAAATAACCTAAAAATGACCAAAATACCCCCAAAATACCAAATATGCTCAAAAACCACTAAAAATTACCAAAATATCCCCTAAACCTAATAAATGACCGAAACCCCCAAATCCTAAAAAATGACCAAAGTACACACGAAACCTAAAAAATGACCAAAATACCCTTGAAACCTAAAATTTGGCCAAAATACCCCCGAAACAAAAAATTACCAAAATAACCCCTAAACCTAAAAAATAACCGAAATAGCCTTGACGTTTGAAAATTACCAAAATACCCCTAATCCTTAAAAAAGACCAAAATACCCCTGAAACCTATAAAATGACAAAAATGGCCCTAAAACCTATATGATGATAAAAATACACCCTAAACCTAAAAGATGATTGCAATACCCTCAATAATGGCCCTAAAACCTAAATGATGACTAAAATACCCCTAAACGACCAAAATACTCATTTTTATAATTTCTGGCTATTTTGGTCATTTTTTATGTTTAGGGGGCATTTTGGTATTTTTTATAAGTTTCAGGGGTATTTTGGTCATTTTTAAGGTTTTGGGGAGTATTTCGGTCATTTCTTAGGTTTAGGACATATTTTTGTCATTTTTATGTTTCGGGGGGTATTTTGATCATTTTGAAGGTTCCGGGGGTATTTCGGTTATTGTTTAGGTTTATGGGGTATTTTGGTATTTTTTTAGTTTCTGGGGATATTTTGGTAATGTTTTAAGTTTTAGGGGTATTTTGGTAATTTTAGAGGTATTTCGGTCATTTTTTAGGTTTAGGGTGCATTTCGGCAATTTTAGAGGATTTTAGGAGTACTTTTGTTATTTGCAAGTTTTAGAGGTAATTTGGTAATTTTGATTATTGGGTAATTGGGTGTGTTGGGGTTTACCCATAATAATTTGGTTGAGTTAGGTTTGTGTTAGATTTAATTAGTTAAATGGATAATAATGGGTAAATGGATAAATTACATCCGATTGGCATGAAAATTGGCATGCATGTTAAGACCATATAAAACATGTAATCCAACGGTTGGATTTTCAAAATATGAATTCAATAATAAGTTATTGGATGGAGTCACATTTTTTAGAGTTACATTAGTTGTAAGTTGAACCTAACCCTATATTTCTTAATTTGATGCGAATTTTGAAAAATCTACCGTTAGATTACATTATCTTCATCTATTTTTCATGTTTACAAAATTTCAAGGTGATCAAAGATTAATAGGCATGTCATCAATCAATTGTCTAAATTCAAGTTTTTGTAGTCTAAAATAACGCATAAAAGATGAGTTTAGAGATCAAATGATAAATTACACCCGATTGACATGAAAATTGGCATGCATGTTAAGAACGTATATATCATGTAATCCAACAGTTGGATTTTCAAAATATGCATTCAAAATTAAGTTATTGGGTGGTGTAATATTTTTTAGAGTTTCATCAAGTGTAACTTGAACCTAGTCTTATATTTCTTAATTCGATGTGAATTTTGACAAATCTACCGTTGGATTACATTATTTTCATATATTTTTCATGCTTACAAAATTTCAAGGTGATCAAAGATTAATGGGCTTGTCATCAATCAATTGTCTAAATTCAAGTTTTTGTAGTTTAAAATAACGTATAAAAGATGAGTTTAAAGATGAAATGGTAAATTACACCCGATTGCCATGAAAATTGGCATGCATGTTAAGAACGTATATATCATGTAATCCAACGGTTGGATTTTCAAAATATACATTCAAAATTAAGTTATTGGGTGATGTAACATTTGTTAGAGTTTCATTAGGTGTAACTTGAACCTAGCCTTATATTTCTTAACTCGATGTGAATTTTGACAAATCTACCGTTGGATTACATTACCTTCATATATTTTTCATGCTTATAAAATTTCAAGATAATCGAAGATTATTAGGCACGTCATCAATCAATTGTCTAAATACAAGTTTTTGTAGTTTAAAATAACGTATAAAAGATGAGTTTAAAGATCAAATCGTAAATTACACCCGATTAGCATGAAAATTGGCATGCATGTTAAGAACATATATATAATGTAATCCAACGGTTTGCTTTTCAAAATATGTATTCAATAATAAGTTATTGGGTGGTGTAACATTTTTTAGAGTTACATCAGGTGTAACTTGAACCCAGCCTTATATTTCTTAATTCAACGTGAATTTTGACAAATTTACCGTTAGATTACATTATCTTCATATATTTTTCATGCTTACAAACTTTCAAGGTGATCAAAGATTAATAGTCATGTCATCAATCAATTGTTTAAATTCAAATTTTTATAGTTTAAAATAACGCATAAAAGATGAGTTTAAAGATCAAATGGTAAACTACATCCGATTGGCATGAAAGTTGGCATGCATGTTAAGACCATATACAACATGTAATGCAACGGTTGGATTTTCAAAATATGCATTCAATAATAAGTTATTGGGTGGTGTAACATTTTTTAGAATTACATCAAGTGTAACTTGAACCCAACCCTATATTTCTTAATTTGATGTGAATTTTGATAAATCTACCGTTAGATTACATTATCTTCATATATTTTTCATGCTTACAGAATTTCAAGGTGAGCAAAGATTAATAGGTATGTCATTTATCAATTGTCTTAATTCAAGTTTTTGTAGTTTAAAATAACGTATAAAAGATGAGTTTATAGATTAAACGGTAAATTACACCCTATTGACATGAAAATTGACATTCATGTTAAGAACGTATATATCATGTAATCCAACGGTCGGATTTTCAAAATATGCATTCAAAATTAAGTTATTGGGTGGTGTAATGTTTTTTAGAGTTACATCAGGTGTGACTTGAACCCAACTCTATATTTCTTAATTCGATGTGAATTTTGACAAATCTACCGTTGAATTACATTATTTTCATATGTTTTTCATGATTACAAAATTTCAAGGTGACCAAAGATTAATGGGCATGTCATCACTCAATTGTGTAAATTCAAGTTTTTGTAGTTTAAAATAACGTATAAAAGATGAGTTCAAAGATGAAATTGTAAATTACACCCGATTGGCATGAAAATTGGCATGCATGTTAAGAACATATAGATCTTGTAATCCAATGGTTTAATTTTCAAAATATGCATTCAATAATAAGTTATTGGGTGGTGTAATATTTTTTAGAGTTACATCAGGTGTAATTTGAACCCAACCTTATATTTCTTAATTCAATGTGAATTTTGACAAATTTACCATTAGATTGCATTATCTTCATATATTTTTTATGCTTACAAAATTTCAAGGTGAACAAAAATTAATAGTCACGTCATCAATCAATTGTTTAAATTCAAGTTTTTATAGTTTAAAATAACACATAAAAGATGAGTTTAAAGATCAAATGGTAAATTATATCCGATTAGCATGAAAATTTGCATGCATGTTAAGACCATATACAACATGTAATCTAACGGTTGGATTTTCAAAATATGCATTTAATAATAAGTTATTGGTCGGTGTAACATTTTTTAGAGTTATATCAAGTGTAACTTGAACCCAGCCCTATATTTCTTAATTTGATGTGAATTTTGATAAATCTACCGTTAGATTACATTATCTTCATATATTTTTCATGCTTACAGAATTTCAAGGTGAGCAAAGATTAATAGGTATGTCATTTATCAATTGTCTTAATTCAAGTTTTTGTAGTTTAAAATAACGTATAAAAGATGAGTTTATAGATCAAACGGTAAATTACACCCGATTGACATGAAAATTGACATTCATGTTAAGAACGTATATATCATGTAATCCAACGGTTGGATTTTCAAAATATGTATTCAAAATTAAGTTATTGGGTGGTGTAATAGTTTTTAGAGTTACATCGAGGTGTAACTTGAACCCAACCCTGTATTTCTTAGTTCAATGTGAATTTTGACAAATCTACCGTTGGATTACATTATCTTCATATGTTTTTCATGCTTACAAAATTTCAAGGTGATAAAAAATTAATGGGCTTGTCATCAATCAATTGTCTAAATTCAAGTTTTTGTAGTTTAAAATAACGTATAAAAGATGAGTTTAAAGATGAAATGGTAAATTACACCCGATTGACATGAAAATTGGCATGCATGTTAAGACCATATACAACATGTAATCCAACAGTTAGATTTTCAAAATATGCATTCAATAATAAGTTATTGGGTGGTGTAACATTTTTTAGAGTTATATCAAGTGTAACTTGAACCCAACCCTATATTTCTTAATTCGATGTGAATTTTGATAAATCTACGGTTAGATTACATTATCTTCATATATTTTTCATGCTTACATAATTTCAAGGTGAGCAAAGATTAATAGGCATGTCATTTACCAATTGTCTAAATTTAAGTTTTTGTAGTTTAAAATAACGCATAAAAGATGAGTTTAAAGATTAAATGGTAAATTACACCCGATTAGCATGGAAATTGGCATGCATGTTAAGAACGTATATATCATGTAATCCAGCAGTTGGATTTTCAAAATATGCATTCAAAATTAAGTTATTGGGTGGTGTAACATTTTTTAGAGTTACATCAGGTGTAAGTTGAACCCAACCCTGTATTTTTTAGTTCAATGTGAATTTTGACAAATCTACCGTTGGATTACATTATCTTCATATGTTTTTCATGCTTACAAAATTTCAAGGTGATAAAAAATTAATGGGCTTGTCATCAATCAATTGTCTAAATTCAAGTTTTTGTAGTTTAAAATAACGTATAAAAGATGAGTTTAAAGATGAAATGGTAAATTACACCCGATTGACATGAAAATTGGCATGCATGTTAAGACCATATACAACATGTAATCCAACAGTTAGATTTTCAAAATATGCATTCAATAATAAGTTATTGGGTGGTGTAACATTTTTTAGAGTTATATCAAGTGTAACTTGAACCCAACCCTATATTTCTTAATTCGATGTGAATTTTGATAAATCTACGGTTAGATTACCAAATTTTCATATATTTTTCATGCTTATAGAATTTTAAGGTGAGCAAAGATTAATAGGCATGTCATTTATCAATTGTCTAAATTCAAGTTTTTGTAATTTAAAATAACGCATAAAAGATGAGTTTAAATATCAAATGGTAAATTACACCTGATTGGCATAAAAATTGGCATGTATGTTAAGGATGTATATATTATGTAATCCAACGGTTGGATTTTCAAATATACATTTAAAGTTAAATTATTGGGTGGTGTAACAGTTTTTAGAGTTACATCAAGTATAACTTGAACCCAGCCCTATATTTCTTAATTTGATGTGAAATTTGATTGCTCTAACAACTGTGACTTTGGGATCATTTTGGCATCTTAACAGGTACGTTCAAAAACCGGTTGAGCCGTCTTGGTTTTCAGTTTTCACGGTTGATCGGCCGGTTCCTAGTTAATCCTGGGTTTTTACTATTTTTCGGTTTTTAGTTATAACCGGAGTGGATCAGTGATCGGTTCCTAGTTGAATCAGCAAGTCTAGTCTAGTTTTTAAAACCATGATAGTGCCAATTGTGGTTTTAAAAACTGATACGAACAAAGAACCAAAAAAGTGACTGGTTACCAGTTTTTTTTTCCAACCGGCGACGTCATAAATATTTATTTTATAATTATAAAAATAAAAATATAATAAGTTTATTACTAATAATATGTAGGTAAAAATTTGCAAAAGATTTATGTGGGTTTTCACATCTTATATTTAGAAAATAAAAATAGCAAAATGTAAAAATGTAACATTTAGTGATACTTTCATTTAGATTTAATTATTTTTCTTCAAAATAAACCATCACATATGTTGAATTGTAATCTTAAAAATAAAATGTTTATTATTTATTTATATGTGTGTGTATATATATATTATTGAATTAATGTTAGAGAAAAATTAAGTACTTTTTAAATTTATTCACTTAATTAATTAAAACTACTATTTTTTTTTTCTAATCATAATTATCATAAGAAGAAAAAAAAAACTAAATTCTATGAATATCTAAGCTAAATCATAATTATCAAGTAGTAGTGGTAATATATATATATATATATATTATATTATAAAGTTCTTGGGAAGTAGTACGTAGTACAATGTACACTTAACAAAGTAGTATAATGTACAGAGTTGCAAGTAAAACAAAAACTAAAGGCTTAAAAAAATATTAAAATTATGTGGCTCTCATTCATTCTATATTAAAAACTAAAAAACAAAGGTGTGGATCTCATTGATTTGTTGTGTATACAAATACCACTAGCAAACTATCAAAGCAGTGAAGCACACAGTTTGTAAACTAAAAGTTGATATTCAGTTTTTTCTTTTGAGCGGTGAAAAGCACGTAGTGAATTTTTTTGATTTCTTTTTGCGCGGTGGTGACCAAATTTTAGGCGGGTTCTAAAATTTTCAGGTTTCTTTTTTATTTATTTATTATTTTTTATTAGATAAAGTTTATGTAAAATATTTTAGATGGTGTTGCTTAAGCTAAGTCTTACTCTTCTTCTCAAAAAAAAAAAAGAAGCTAAGTCTTACTCTTTTTTATTGTTTATTGGTGTAAACAAAATACTGTTACTCTCTCTTTCTCCTCCCATGTACAGACCCACGCCTCTCAGCCTCTCCCAAAAAGACTAGTAAGCTCTCTCTCCCATCAATCCTCTCTCTCTCACCACTCTTCTCTCTATCTCTCTCTCATGTTACCTGGTGACTTTGTGGATTATTTTTTCTTCTTTCAGGATTAGCAGGATATTGATTTTGGGATTAGAGAGGGTGTTGATTTTAGGACATAGCTTTTGGGATTGGAGAAGGTAATCGAGTCTTTCCCTATTGATTTTTTGAGATATGGAACAACAATCCCTATTGATTTTATAATATTTAAACTCAACAACAATTCTATTTATATCATTATGGATTCTAGACATTCTTTTATAATTTTTTTCCAATTCATGCGTGTGCATAAATGTGTCTATTAAATAAATGCAATTTTGTGACTTGATATGTTAGATTTTGAAGTTTAATTTTTGTGGGTTTTGTTAGTTTTGTTTGGTGCTAAATCTGGGTTTTCTGGGACCTTAAAGATTAAATCTTTATTTATTCTTTTGAGGCTGATTTTTGTGTACCCGAAATGCTTGTTTTTTGGGTTTCTATGTTTTTGTGTGCTTACTTTACTTGTCAGTAACACTGGTTTACTTGTTAATATCATTTTCAAACTAAGCAATATTCAGTCAAAGTGGTGCACTTTGTTTAACAATTTCAGTTCTAGTCAACTCTTTAAGTGTGTTTTTGGTGCTTACTTCGTCTGCTAATGCTAATCCTTATGACTTTGTTTTCTATATAAAATGTGAGGGTTGATTAGCCAAATGGGGGTTTGTTTGGTTGATTGAGATGCATGATACTCCAGTCCTCAAGCAGTAGGTCTTGCTTAGATTAGGTGATTCCCATACTAGATTTTTTAATAAGTGTATACTTAGTGTAATTGTAATTGGATAATGATCAAAATATACTTATAATAGGATTGATTGAAACATTTTGGAGACATTGGAATGGGCTTGGGTGCTTCTCTTAGGATTTTTGGCATTCTGCTAATTGGTACCGTAAGCACAATTAAGATTATTTCTGTGCCTTCTTTTTTTAAATAGAATAGCCCTGTGGCTAATAGCTTCTGTTAAATTTTTTAGAGATTAACATGTCCTAATTTTGACGGATGTGATATAGCACCAACTGGTGTAGATTGAAAAGTTTATGTTGAAAGTTATTTTTTTTTTGGTTGAATTGACCTCTCAAAACACATTAAAGGGTCCAATATTCTTTATTGATCTAATTGTAGATTCCTCTAGTACACTCTGACATCACCCTAAGCAGTTGGAACTCCAATCCTGCCCAATCATCTTAATCTAGCTCCCTGTAACTTTATTTTGGACTTTAAATTGGGGAAGAAAAGAAAAAAAAAAAAAGAAATTGGTGTCTGTAATTCTTTCATCATGTATAGTGCATGTTTCTCTCTTGGTTGATGTTGCAAACATTATTTAATTTGTTTTCAATGTCTCTATGTCATAATGCGTGTAATTACAACAAATATTTTTGTTCCTATGAATCATGCTTTCATTAATTTTTCATTGTAAAAGCAATATATTGGAAGAATAAATGAAGCTAACTTGTCAAATAACTTTTACAGAACACATATATAAAAGAAATTTCTAGCATGTAGTTTGAGATGGTTAGATTAATAAGCTGATGAAATTTGTGGTCTTAATTGTTTTGTCTTTATAGATATTTTGGAGACAAGAGTAACATGGCCACCACATGTTCATCTTTTGATATTGTCACCATCCTTAAGAAAATGCCTTTTGAGTTCAACCCAAATAAATTTCTAAACTTGATGTCAAAGATGTGTTAAAACCAATCTTATTATGTAGAAATACAGAAATGTGAATATAATGGAATGCCATAAATACAAAAGGTAAGCAAGGGAAGAGAGATGGCTGACCATATGGCTATCAAAGGTGGCTTTGCTGGCATTAAAGCATGGGAATCAAAATCCATCTCACCAGATGAGACCTGAAACTGAAATACTTGTGGTGTTCGATTTTAGGAGGAATATGCTTAGTTTGCATCTATCCTATATCTTGAAGTTGTGGTTTTTAGGTTTTGGCAGAGCCACATGTGTAGTCCTATAATGTTGAGACATTTCCTAAAGTGATTGGTGCATGCAAGGCTTGTTGGAGATGCAACTAAAACTAAATCCTCCTACATTGGTCTGTTTCGTATAGACTCCTTACATCGGCCTGTCTCATACAGTCATACTCTCTCATATAGGATTTATTTATAAATCCAACAAGACATTGAATAAATTTGATTTTTTTTTATAGATAGTATGACAATTTATGTGAGCTATGCGCCCTCCATGTTAACATAAAGTAATTTGGGTAGGGTACGAAATGTAGAGCTACTGGACCAACAAATTTTTTTGAAAGGGTTAATTATCTATTCAGATAACAAATAATATGCATGCTAAGCTTTGTTGAATTACTTTATGGAGAAATTGTTCAGTACTTGTGGAGGATCACATCAGCAATACTAGTGGTCTTCCACTCCAATAATAAAGTGGAGGACCATTGGATATTGCTGATGTGGTTCTCATGAGGACTGAATAATTTCTCCACTTTATGAGCCAAGAGTTTTCTAACTCAATTGGTTGACACCTATAAGTGTTTCTAACATAGACATCTAAAATTCAAATTCTCCTTCCCATAATTATTGATTTATTAAAATAATAAATAAATAAAACTACAACGGTACGTTTCCGACTTCTTCTCTCTCTATCCCTTTAGTTTCATTTGCTTTCCTTTCTTTGGGTTGCTTTTTAGGTTTGTGATCGACAGCTAGGCATGTGTACTTTGCGAATATAAGTTTGAGAATTTCTTACAAAAGTCTTGAGCCCCACCTTCTAATCTAGCTATAGTCTTTAGAGTTTGTGAGCTAGCTAGGCACGTGAGCTTGGTACAATTTTATTGCTTTTCTTAATTTGTATCATCTTATAAATTTTTTTTTTTCATTTATGCATATTGATGCTTTTCATATATATTTTTAAAATGGTTGTTATTATTATTGTTATGTATATGGGCTTGACATTGATAAATTATTAGATATTAACTAAAATATAGATTTATTGTTTTAATTGGACTATTGTAGTTTTTTTTTTTTTCATTTGTGCAAGGTTGAGTTTGCTTGGCTTTCTGCGAGTATAAGCTGAGGTAAGGATTTTGGGTCTTTTAAGACTAGTATTAAATTTTTTTGGCCCTAGGGTTTTGTCTTCTAAAACTTAAATTGAAGTGTACACGTTGATCTGGACTGGAAATCTTATTTAAACTTGTTTAAGGAAGTTGGTGATGCTTGATATATCTGTGGGTTGTTAATTTGGAGCAAGCGGTATGGTGGTTAAGTTGATATTGGGAGTGTTGATTTCTTTGTGTATATCTTTTTAGTTTTGAAGTATATCTAGAATTGAATACATAAAGTATTTATCAATTTTTAAACTTTTGATTCTTTTTGGACTAAAAGTAAAGGAGTGTAAGAATGAAATTGTGACTCTTGATATAATGTGTCACTCCAAAGTATATTGGAGGTTTAGATGCTAGCTTAATCATGTAGGTGAGGAACATAAACTCCAAAAAATATATATATTGAATGACGTACCCCAAAAAAGGTGTTCCCATGAATTTAGACTAAAACTTGTATAGTTTTATTATTAGCTCAGCCTACAATGGGAAAAAGGAGAAACAAAATAAATATATGAAAAGTAGGGCTAGGCTTATTGGCTTAGTCTTGTAGTTGTGGGGCACCCTAATGCAAAACCAAGGCGCACCACAGGTCCTTGTACTTGAATAGTTTAAACTGGGCCACTCTCTAATTTTTCATGTGTTTTATACATACATACATACACACACACACACACACACACACACACACACATATATATATATATATATGGGCCCTCAGATCAATAGAATGTGAAAAGAATTATTGGACCCACATGTAGAAAGAGAAATGAATGAGCCCACAAATAAAAAAGAAAAGCAGAGGTTTTATATAGACCCACCTAATAGCAACTACATTACCTATGGTTTTCCCACTGATCAATGTGCACTTCTCCCATTTTTAGGTGAAACTTCACATTGTAGCCAGCTATTGATTGTTGGCTATGTTTTTTGTATAATAGTGGTGGTGGGTTTTTTGTTTATGGTGGTGGCTGAGTTTTTGTGTTAATAGTAGTGGCTGTGTTTTTTGTTTAATGGTGGTGGCGGGTTTTTTGTTTATGGTGGTGGCTGTGGTTTTTGTTTAATGGTGGTGGCTAGTTTTTTTTTTAATAGTGTTGGCTAGATTTTTTATTCGTTGTGGTGGTTGGGTTTGTGTTTATGATGGTGGCTAGGTTTTGTTTTGGATTTCACTTTATTTGTTTTGTTTTAAATTGAGATTTTTCTGCATTCTTTATTTGGTTTTTATTTGATGAGAATGTTGTGGGTCTTCTTTCTTTGATAGTTTGGCTTCATATGATGTTGTATTATGATTATTTTGTCTAGTTTGTTATTGGGTATTCTTTGGACATTTTTTGCATTGTCTTACTAATAATAATCTTTTTTTTTTTTTTTGGGTAGTACATCTTATTAGGGATATAAGTTTGCAGTCTAGTTTGTTATTGATGTATTTTCCTTTATACTTGTGCAGATATGGGATTGGTGGCAAAAAGATAGCTTTTGTGGGGCTACTTGAACTCAAATAATTTTATGTAAAGTTTAGAAGCTAAGACATATATCATTTGTATATAAATGGTTGTAATTACTTTGTGAATATCTTTATTGCATTTTTAGATTGTATGGTTTTTATTTTTATTTTTATGGATTTGATTAGAAATGAATGGATTATTTATTTATTTTTGATGGATTTGGTTATAAATGAACATGTTAATATAATGGCAAGTAAATGTAAAGAATATTAATAAAAAAAATAAAATTGGTGACGATAATTTTCTTCACCATATCTGACTATAAGCAAAAATTGGTGACGAAATAATTCGTCACTTGATCTATTGAAATATAAAAAATAAAAAAAAAATAAAAAATCGGTGACGCAAAACTTCGTCACCTAATCTATTGAAATTGGAAAAAAAAAATACATTTGGTGACTGATGAAGTGTGAATTTGTCAGTCACTGAGTGTTGCCAGGTGATGAACTTAGCCTCCTGGAAAGAAGTTTCTTAGAGATGGTCACCGGTGTGGTGCCTGCCACAACACCTCCGATGCTCAAGTTAGAGTCAAGAATGGCACAAGAATATCTCAAGATAGTATAATTCTAGCAAAAATATCGTACCTCTTTCATGGGAGAATGTGGAGTATATATATATATATATGTTGTTGTAGGTTCTAGCCGTTGTACCTTTTATGGAGGCTTAACTTCCCTTCAGGTAACGCTTCCTGGCCTCATCATGTGGCTTTAATTTGGTCCCAACGGTCTGTCCAACAAAGAGGAAGTGGGCTCTGCAAGAGGTAAATCATACCGACGAGAAGAGTCTTCAGTGACGAGGAAACACGAGACTGACGAGTATAACATCCTATTCAATGACCTTAATAAATAACAATGACAGTTACAGACCCAGCTGGACAGACCGTTGGGACCTAATTAAAGCCACATGATGAGGCCAGAAAGCGTTACCTGAAGGGAAGTTAAGCCTCCATAAAAGGTACAACGGCTAGAACCTACAACAACATATATATATACTCCACATTCTCCCATGAAAGAGGTACGATATTTTTGCTAGAATTATACTATCTTGAGATATTCTTGTGCCATTCTTGACTCTAACTTGAGCATCGGAGGTGTTGTGGCAGGCACCACACCGGTGACCATCTCTAAGAAACTTCTTTCCAGGAGGCTAAGTTCATCACCTGGCAACACTCAGTGACTGACGAATTCACACTTCATCAGTTTGGCGCCGTCTGTGGGAAACGACATTTTTTCATTCAGTTGCGAAAAGGTAGTTTCCTGTCAAATACTTATTTCATATGGAGTCCAATCAAGATTCTGCAGCCTTGGCACAACAAATTCAGGCCCTGGCAGCAACCGTCGAGGAATTGTCCAAACAGAATGAGGAAATGAAGCAGAGGCTTCAGCAGGAAGAGCATCGGTCCAAAGGAAATCGAGAGGACGAGGGAGATAGTCATAGAAGAGTCGACCATCCAAGGCCTACCACTCCAACTGAGCAGAACTCGAATATACTCCAGGAGATGAGGAAGGAGATGGACGAGCTCAGAAACGCCATCAAAGAAAAAACAGAACGGAGTGTGGATCGACTGGTCAGGGCAACAGATTCACCATTCACTGTGGCCGTCCTCGACTGTCCAGTGCCGTCAAAATTTCGGCTGCCCCAACTCGAACCGTTTGACGGGCTAAAAGATCCCCAAGATCATCTTAACACATTTAAGACGACCCTGGGACTCCAGCAGCCCCCAGACGAAATTTTGTGTCGTTCCTTCCCAGCTACTTTCAAAGGAGTCGCACGGGAATGGTTCACAAAGCTGCCCACATCGTCCATCGACACCTTTGAATAGTTGAGCAATGCCTTCCTGCGTCACTTCATTGGAGGACAACGACCAAAGAGAACCGCGGATCATTTACTCACCATCAGGCAGGGAGAGAGGGAAACTTTGAGGTCGTATGTGAAACGCTTCACCCGGGAGACACTGGAGGTAGACGAGGCTGATGACAAGGTGCAGTTAACAACCTTTAAGGCTGGTTTGAGAACCAGAGAACTCGTCTCGTCGCTAGCAAAAAATCCCCCGAAAACAATGGCTGAAATGCTCCTCAAAGCACAGAAGTACATGAACGCGGAAGACGCACTGGCCGCCATCGGGGACATTGAGAGGCCAGGAGACAAGGGTAGAAAGGAAGACGACCGTAGGGGGCAAAAGCGTGAGCGTCCCGATCGCCGAATCAATGACGGAAGTAGAAGAAAAGAAGATAAGAATCCTCGGACGGTAAAATTTACTCCTCTTGTAATGCCTGTTGATAAAATCCTAACGCAGATTAAGGACGATCATTACCTAAAGTGGCCGAGGCCGTTACACTCGTCTCCAAATGTTCGTGACAAGAACAAGTATTGCCGGTTCCACAAAGACCACGGCCATTACACCGAGGACTGTCGGGACCTCAAAGAGCAGGTAGAAGAGCTGATACGAAAGGGGAAATTGCAGAAATTTGTAAAGAAGGGTGAATATAGTAGATCTCGAGACGGGAACAAAGGTCAACCCGATGCTTCTTCACGAGGTAGTGACCGTCAGTCCCAACCTCCTCAGAATGTAGTCGGGGAAATACAGACAATTACAGGTGGACCCGTTACCGGAGGTTCGTTCAGGTCCCTCCAAAAAGCATATCAACGTCAGGTGAACAGCGTCCATACAACTCCCCCGTTGAAGCAGAGACGAACTGAGCAAGACATGACTTTCAATGAAAATGACGCCAGGGGAGTAAAACAGCCCCACAACGATCCCCTGGTCATAATGCTTACCATAGAAGGGTTCAACACGAAAAGGATCCTCGTGGACAATGGTAGCTCTGCTGACATCATTTACTTCCCTGCATTTCAACAGTTGAAGCTGGACCCCAGAAGGCTACGTCCTTTTGACTCCCCCCTCGTCAGTTTCAGTGGTGACAGGGTCTACCCCAAGGGCATAGTGACGCTAACAGTGACAGTGGGAACATACCCAAAGCAATTGACCCGTCAGCTGGACTTCTTGGTGGTGGATTGCCCCTCCTCCTATAACGTCATCATTGGAAGACCTGCCCTCAACAAGTGGAAGGCGTCCACATCTACCTACTGCTTAAAGGTAAAGTTCCCTGTGGAAAACGGGGTTGGTGAAGTTAAGGGGGACCAAGTCTTAGCTCGAGAATGCTACCAGGCCGTGTTGGCCGCAAAGGAAAACCACACCTGGATAATTGAAGAGAAGCAAGAAGAAAAAGTGGAGGCTCTAGAAACAGTGCAACTAGTTGAGGGAGAAACGACCAAAACAACCAGAATAGGGACGACCTTGAGCCCCGAAATGAGAACCAAGCTCGTCCAGTTTCTTAAGCAAAACCTAGATGTCTTTGCCTGGAGCCATGACGACATGCCAGGTATATCCCCGGAAATCATCCTACACAGGTTGAATGTAGACCCAGAGAAGAAACCCGTCAAGCAGAGAAGAAGAGTCTTCGCACCAGAAAGAGATCAGGCAGTCGCCGACGAAGTAAAGAAGCTCTTGACTGCAGGTTTCATCAGGGAAGTGTACTACCCAGACTGGCTGGCCAATACTGTTATGGTAAAGAAAGCAAATGGGAAGTGGAGGATGTGCGTAGATTTCACAGACCTGAATAGGGCCTGCCCGAAGGATAGTTTCCCCCTTCCAAGAATAGACCAGCTCGTAGACTCCACAGCCGGGCACAAGCTATTGACGTTCATGGATGCTTTCTCAGGATACAACCAGATAAAAATGGCTGACGAGGATGAGGAGAAAACGGCCTTTGTCACTAGCCAAGGCCTCTACTGCTATAAGGTAATGCCTTTCGGACTAAAGAATGCAGGTGCTACTTATCAGAGGTTAGTGAACAGAATGTTCAGCGGGCAGATAGGCAGGAATATGGAGGTTTATGTGGATGATATGCTCGTCAAGAGCAGGGAAGAGCTTACCCATCTGGACGACCTCAGTGAGACATTTGCCACTCTCAAACAATACCAAATGAAGCTGAATCCAAGTAAGTGTGTGTTTGGCGTAGCCTCAGGGAAGTTCTTGGGATTCATGGTATCCCAGAGAGGAATAGAGGCAAATCCGGAGAAGGTTCAAGCCATAATCAACATGGCGTCACCCAAGACCGTCAAGGAGGTCCAAAAGCTCACAGGACGGATCGCCGCCCTTAACAGATTCGTCTCTAGAGCAACGGATAAATGCCTCCCCTTTTTTAAGACCCTGAAGCAGGCCTTCGCCTGGACCGACGAATGTGAAGCGGCTTTCCAAGAGCTCAAACGCTACCTGAGCAATCCACCTCTCCTGAGCCCGTCAAAAGAAGGAGAGAACCTGTATCTATACCTAGCTGTTTCGTCTACAGCCGTCAGCATAGCCCTGATCCGCGAAGAAAACAGAGTACAACTCCCCGTTTATTATATCAGTCAAGCCTTCCAGGGGGCTGAGTCCAGGTACCCAAAAATCGAAAAAATCACGTTCGCGTTGATAATTGCCTCACGCAAGCTCAGGCAATATTTCCAGGCAAATCCAATCTGGGTAATGACGGACCAGCCTATCAAGAAGTCCATGAGCAAACCCGAGGCAGCAGGGAGAATGGTCCAATGGGCAATCGAACTTAGCCAGTTTGATATAGAGTACCATCCCAGGGCAGCCATTAAAGCACAGGCTCTGGCAGACTTTATCGCCGAGTTCACCTTTCCGGACGAACAAAGCCTTGCCAGTGAGGGCAAACTTTGGGTGATACAGACTGACGGTTCGTCAGCCCAAAAGCGGGGAGGGGTAGGGGTCGTCATAACTACCCCCGACGGAGAAGTATTGAAGTATGGAGTTCAGCTGATATTCCCGGCGACGAACAACGAAGCCGAGTATGAGGGGATTCTGACGGGGTTGAGGTTAGGGAAAGTTTTTGGAGCAAAGACCCTGTTAGTCCAAAACGACTCAAAGCTAGTAATCGGGCAGATCAAGGGAGAATACGAAGCAAAGGAAGAAAGAATGCAGAAATACCTCAGGTTGGTGAAGCACTTGACTCAAGAGTTTGAAGAGGTAGAGTTCATCCAGATTCCCAGAAGCCAGAATATGGCAGCAGACGAAGTATCGAAGATAGCCTCGTCGAAAGAAACAGGGTTGAATGCAGACCTGATGATGGAAGAACAGAAGAACCCCAGCATAGAAGAAATTTCAACCTTTGCAATCCAGAGCACAAGTAGCTGGATGTCACCCATTGTATCCTTTCTTCAGGATGGACACCTCCCTCAAGACACAAATGAAGCCAGGAAGATCAAGAAGAGGTCTGCCAGATTCACAATTCTTAATGACACTCTGTACAAGAGGGGTTTCTCCATGCCCTATCTAAGGTGTGTGAACGAAGAAGACGCTGAGTACATCCTAAGAGAGGTCCATGAAGGAATCTGCGGAGATCATGCAGGCCCTAGATCATTGGTAAGCAAAATTATGCGAACAGGTTATTTTTGGCCTACTATGCAGGTGGACGCAATGAAGTTCGTCAAGAAGTGTGACAAGTGCCAGCGGTTCGGGAACATTCAACGACTGCCAGCCGAAAGACTGACGACGATAGCGTCCCCTTGGCCATTTGCACAGTGGGGAATTGACATCGTTGGCCCATTACCCTTGGGCAAAGGCCAGGTAAAATTCTTACTCGTCGCTATAGATTATTTCACAAAATGGGTTGAGGTAGAGCCACTGGCAACTATCACCGAAGCAAAGATCCGGAACTTTGTATGGAAGAACATAGTCTGCAGATTCGGGATTCCACGGACGATCATATCGGACAACGGATGACAATTCGACTGCCAAGGCTTCAAGGACTTCTTCTCTGGTCTGGGCATCAAGAACCATTTCTCATCACCAGGCCACCCTCAAGCAAATGGACAGACAGAAGTGACGAACCGGACTCTACTCAAAATCATAAAGACGAAGTTAGATGACGCAAAGGGCTCTTGGCCAGACGAGCTACCCAACGTCTTGTGGGCCTACAGAACAACAGCAAGAACCCCGACGGGAGAAACCCCGTTCAGGCTTACTTATGGAACTGAGGCAGTGATCCCGGTCGAGGTCGGAGTGACCAGCACTAGGCGAGAGATGTTCAGCGAGGAAGACAATGACGATCACCTACGAGTCAACCTGGACTGTCTAGACGAAGTCAGAGATAAAGCCTGCAGCCGGATAACAGATTACAAGAAAAAGATGACAGAATATTACAATAAAAGGGTGAAACTCCGATGACTCAACATCGGCGACCTCGTCCTGCGCGAAGTAACTCTGGCGACCAAGGATCCAACTCAAGGGAAACTTGGCCCCACATGGGAAGGACCGTACCGGGTTATTCATTACTCCAGACAGGGAAGCTACCACCTTGAGACTCTGGACGGACAAAGACTCCCGAGGCCATGGAACATTGAACACTTAAAGAAGTATCATCAGTAGACGTAACTCTCAAATGTACTTGTTATCAAAATCAATAAAGAATCTATTCAGCTGATATCATTCTGTGAGTAGGTGTATGCAACCGAAGGTAACTGACGAAGGAAATATCCCTAACACGGGTATAAGTCACCTAAAGCCAAAAATGGCTAAGTAGTAAGATTCCGCACTGACGGATGTAAACTACTGACGACAACAAATTAAGTTGTTGAAAAGCCAAAAATGGCTAAGTAGTAAGATTCCGCACTGACGGATGTAAACTACTGACGACAACAAATTAAGTTGTTGAAAAGCCAAAAATGGCTAAGTAGTAAGATTCCGCATTGACGGATGTAAACTACTGACGACAACAAATTAAGTTGTTGAAAAGCCAAAAATGGCTAAGTAGTAAGATTCCGCATTGACGGATGTAAACTACTGACGACGACAAATTAAGTTGTTGAAAAGCCAAAAATGGCTAAGTAGTAAGATTCCGCACTGACGGATGTAAACTACTGACGAAAACAAATTAAGTTGTTGAAAAGCAAAAATGGCTAAGTAGTAAGATTCCGTACTGACGGATGTAAACTACTGACGACAACGTACTCAGCACAGCATGTGAGGCCAGGTCAAAACTCATCAGATACATAAACAATCAGGAAATGCAAGTAAGCTTGTTATAAATCTAAATAAGCATGTAATATTCAGTAAAGGTCCCCAAACCAAGGGCAAGTTCCATTTGTTTTCACAATAAAACCCATAAACACTGGGCTGCTAATATTGTTGTCAAAGTAAACAAGCAAAATTGTTCAAAGGTTGGGCCCGAAAACACGATGGGCACCCATATATAAAAAAATTTTTAGCACAACAAAATTTTTTTAAGTATCAGGATCAGGCGTTGGCAGCCTCGTCACCAGCTGGAGCATCGTCAACGGGGGTATCCTGACGAGCAAAGGGAACAATGGCAGAAGACTGGCCAGCCTCGTCAGCAGACATTTCCTGGTCTATCTCCTCCAAATCCAGCTTCTCCATGTCCACTCCAGTAGGATGTTTTAACAGGTACCTCCTCAAGAGCTCAAACCCTTTGAAGTACCAGCTGAACAAGACGGTGCTGTACTCATCAGTCGTCTGGAAGGCCTCAACCGACCTCGCAGCTATCGTCTTTAAGGATTCCCTGGCATTTGAGAGCTGCTCGTCCTTCTCTTGCGTCAACTGACGCTCCACCTTAATATCGTCTTCTAGTTTTTTTAGCTTCTCCTTCAGGGAAGCAGACTCGCCCATAGAGTCAACAAGACTTCTCCGCAGTTTGGAGTTCTCCGCTTCCAAGGTCTCCATCCTGGACGTCATAGAGGCTACCTTCGTCTCCTGAGTGAGATACTCTGAAGCAATGTGCATGCTCTCACCCAGTACCTAAAACAAAATTTTTTTTCCTCAATAAAAGAAATGGAACGAACAAGAGGACGAAGGAAAGAAGGAGCAGAAATAAGCTAACCTATACGAGCTTGTGAATATGTCGAGCCGCCACATCATTAAACGGGACACCCGACAAAGGCTTCAGGTCCCCAGCGGTCACCACCTCGTGGGCCCTATCCACAGCCAGCCTCTCGTCATTCCAGAGGGTGGATGGACGAGGGACGCTCTTCTCCTTCTCCTTCTCAGTCATCCTCGGTCTTTTTGAAGATGGAGTACCCTCGATCTCCTCCACTGAAGTCGTGGGAGAAGCAGTCCTCGTCGTTGCCACCCCCGACACGACTGGGCTGACGGAAGCAATTGGAGGCGCCAAGCCACTCTTCCCAGTGACACGCACAGCCTTTTTTCCCAAGCTGGACAGGGGCTCGTCCTTCTTGGATCTCATTTTGGCATACATCTCCTTGTTAAATTTTGTCATCATCTCTGCAAGAAGGAAACACTTGTTAAAAAAAAAACTGCTGCGTAAGAGACAAATACTGACGAACTAAATACTTACTCCTTTTTCCTTCAATTTCAAGATTTTTCCGAACAAAGTCAGACGGATCTGGCCCAAGACAATAAAAGGCAAGTGTCCTGGGGTCAATAAGGTCGTCCCAATTTTCGATCGTCTGAGCGTATTCGATCGCCTTCTGGACCCGACTCCTGTACCTGCTCTTCAATTTGGGTCGTCTCTTAACTGCACAGAAGAGGAGACAATAGAGTCAGTGACGATAAAGGTAAAGTTGCAGAAGATTAACATATCAAAGGGAGTATTAACGCACCTAAAGTCGGGGTTCCCCACCGACGATGCAACCTCGGGAGATCACCCCAAACCTCGCCCGAGGGAGTTTCAAAATCGTCCCCAGATACAAAGAAAAATCTGGACTTCCAGTATCTGAAGGACGAAGGTAAATTCTTGACGATCCTAGTATTCCTCTCCCAAGGCACCAGTTCATAGTACCCGTGCTCCTTCGACGCTTTCAGGCGATACAAGTAAGTGAACTCATTGACCCTAAGCATATCTCCGTCCAGGGCAGCCAGCCATATTCCCATACAACTGACCAATATTCTCCACGAATTTGGCATAAGTTGCCCGGGAGCAATGCCAAACTGGTTTAGCAGCTCCATCACAAAGGGGTGAACGGGAAACCTTAACCCACAGACGAAGGCGGACTCATAAAAGCACACCTCGCCTGGAGAGAAGTGGCAAGCCCGTTCCTCTTTGTTGGGCAGACGAACCCTAACCTGATCTGGGAATTGGAATCTATCCCGAAATCTCCTAAGGGTATCATCGTCCAACCCACACCTCTCCTCCAGAGCATAAAAAGCCCTAACCTCACGAGAGACAGAAATGGCCGTATCCCCTTCTACTGGGCCGCCGCTAGACGACAACCCAGTCTCAAGCTCGCTAGACCTGACCACTGACATCGTCCTTTCCTTCACTAATTCCTCAAACCACTCGACGGATTGATGTAGGATTGGCAATAATTCAGCCAACGCTACAGCCAAACTATTGCCTTCGTAAACAAAGTTTTCTAGGTAAGGAAAAGTTCCTAAACCCCCTCCTAATCGAGCGAAGAGGAATGAAATTGAAGGGCACCCTAACTTAACCTCAGAGCTACTAACCATGAAAAAGCTAGAAAAGCAAAGAAGAAACAGCAAGCGAAGAAGAAAAAGCAAGCAAAGAAGAAATAAAAAGATCAGAAATTTATAATAGCAAAAATAAACAAGGTAAAAAGGAGGCAGAAAAGGAAAAACTCACCTCAGAAAAGGAAACTACGCAAAAAACCGCAGAGAAAAAAGGTGGAGAAGCTGAGAACCAGAGCGACAATGGAGGAGTTCTTTTTTTTTTTCAGAAAGTAAAGAGAAAATAATGAGGAGAGGGGAGTTTTAAACCAAAAATTGAGAACCTGAAAAACCAGCGGGAAAATCAAGGAAACTCATCATGTGAAGCATTAATTCCTCCAATCAAAAAGCGCCACGTGGGCCACAACCCAAAAGGAACTGCCACAGCACATTAAATACGGCTCGAAAACCCAACCGCCTACTGCCTAGAAACTTTTCACCTTCCGTGGTCGTCACGACACGTCTTGACGACCTCAGAATCCGGGGGCAACTGATGGGACTGACGAAGTGGGCTCTGCAAGAGGTAAATCATACCGACGAGAAGAGTCTTCAGTGACGAGGAAACACGAGACTGACGAGTATAACATCCTATTCAATGCCCTTAATAAATAACAATGACAGTTACAGACCCAGCTGGACAGACCGTTGGGACCAAATTAAAGCCACATGATGAGGCCAGGAAGCGTTACCTGAAGGGAAGTTAAGCCTCCATAAAAGGTACAACGGCTAGAACCTACAACAACATATATATATACTCCACATTCTCCCATGAAAGAGGTACGATATTTTTGCTAGAATTATACTATCTTGAGATATTCTTGTGCCATTCTTGACTCTAACTTGAGCATCGGAGGTGTTGTGGCAGGCACCACACCGGTGACCATCTCTAAGAAACTTCTTTCCAGGAGGCTAAGTTCATCACCTGGCAACACTCAATGACTGACGAATTCACACTTCATCAGTGACGAAATATTTAGTCACTAAAAATAAGGTTTAGTGACGAAAATATTAGGTGACGAAAAACGTTTGTCACCTATCATTTTTTATTGGTGACGAAAAAATTTCGTCACCTATCATTTTTTTATTGGTGACGAAACATTTTCGTCACCAATACATAAGGTGACGGAGCTTAGGTGACGAATGTTTTTTCGTCACCATTTCGTCACCATATGTATTCGTGACGAAATAAAGACATATTGTGACGAAATGTTTTTGTCACCATAGCCCACTTTTGTTGTAGTGGATTATGGTCATGGCCATCATACATCAAATGGGCTGGCATTGAGATTTTCCTCTTCATCATGTCTGCAAAGGCTATTACCATTTCATTTGGATCGAGCTCAAAATGCTTCTCAGCAATTTTTGTATAAGCAGTTTCATGGCGTTTCTCATCTGAGACAATTATGCCACATACTTGGGCAAGTTTTACGTCCCCATGTTGCATGGCCAGCTTGGCTGTGTTCCCATGGG
Source organism: Quercus aquifolioides (assembly GCA_019022515.1). Classification (NCBI taxonomy): domain Eukaryota; kingdom Viridiplantae; phylum Streptophyta; class Magnoliopsida; order Fagales; family Fagaceae; genus Quercus; species Quercus aquifolioides. Next base: position 7,320,022 of record CM032331.1, on the reverse strand, counting down.
AGATAAATGTTGCTCGTTCTTGGAATGATGTGTAAATGGTCCAAAGGTATGGATTATATCCGGTGCCAATATCCTAGGTCCAAAATGCATTAGACATTAACATGTTGAACTACATGAATTTTGAGAGTATAGATCTCTATCCAATAACATTATAAATTTGAAGAGCATTTCATGTGGGAATAATATAGCAAGGCTTAACTCGTCAATGTTAGGTTTTAGATTTAAACTCAATGTGACATTGTGTTAAAGGAGAGTTGTAGCTATTGTATTTGAATTACGTTAGAAGTTTGGACAATTAAAAAACTGACCGCAATTTTGAAAACCAATAATTGTTTTGATTGGAATTGCACCTATTTGATAATCAAATCCGATAATTAGAATAGTTAACCCCTAAGAAGCATGGATACTTCAAAACTTCTGACATGTCCGTGTCGGACACGCTAGGAACACTTTTGCATGCTTGTCCTCATTAATTTGATATATTTTTAAAATTTTGATAATTTTTATTTATTTTGATAACTTACAAATATAAATGAAATATGCCTATAAGTAAATAAAATTACCTAATATATTAATTAATTGTGGTATCTCGACCATATCGAGTCTTAATTTTTTTTTTAAGAATTATCTTGTCATCATGTCTCATGTCTTCACAAAAAATATATGTAACTATTTAAAACTTTTTTCTTGCGGACAATACGTGCTTAAGACTAGATCATGTTAATTGTTTGATCCAATAAATTTATTTAATTTATTTTTATTTTATATTTTATATTTTAAGAAGGTGCAAAAGGAAATAATTTTTAAAATACTAGTTAAATTATTAAAATCGTCTCATGTCTTCACAAAAAATATATATAACAATTTAAAACTTTTTCTTGCAGACAATAGGTGGTTAAGACTAAATCATGTTAATTTTTTCTCTCATGAATTTCTTTAAGTTTTTTATTTTTATTTTTTATTTTTATTTTTTTTTATAATTTTATATTTTAAGGTGTAAAAGGAAAAAATTGTTAAAATACTAGTTATTAAAATCTTCATTTCTTAGAAAATGAAAAAGCTTTGAAATTCTTATGTTGCATATCTTACAATTCCTGAACCAATCAAGTATTGAGTTGTCTTCTCAATTTGCTTCATGTCCACTTTTCCAGAAAGAAAAAAGTACTTATTGAGAAGATCACCATGCCTGCAGTTTTCTTCTGCACTCCATGCCCTAGCCCAAATTGCCCAAGGTGTGTTATCTACACCCATTTCATCATGAAAATTTTTTGTGGAATTAATTTGAGTTTGATAAGTTGGAAGGGCTTCTTCTGTGATCATATCACCAACTAAGGCAACAAAGTACTCGTTAGGAATGTCTCTTGTTTTCTTCCTTAGTTCATTGACTTGCTCAATAAATCCATCTGAGGTAGGGTCTAGCAAAAAATCTTGTAGTTGCCAACATTCCTCAATTGGTTTTAGGAGAGTTAGGACATTGTTTTTAGCCCAATCTTCCATAGATTTGAAAATTTCAACCGCCTTAGGTGGCATGGGACGGGCTTTGTTCACATTGAATTCACTAGGATGGCCTAAATGCATTTTTGCTCCTCTAAATCCAAAGTGACAGAAGCAATTAATGTTAGGATGTTGAATCTAAAATACAAACTATGGTCAAATTAAATACTTATGAAAACAACAGTTTATTGATGTATATCAATTTGGTACAAATTAATTTTAGCTTTATGAAATTATAGTTGTCTAAAAAACTTGTACCTAGATAATAAAAAATAAAAATAAAAAGTTTGTAAAAGTTGTATCATGAAAAAAAAACTCTTTCTAGATGTCCAATAGAGGCTAATGATACACGGCGAAGAAAACTGCTCAATGACATAAATTTGCAAGAGGCAAAACAGATTAAACAATACTTTCAATACCTATTAGTGTCAAATACAAAAAAATGATGAGGAAAGTAAAGGAGATGGAAAAAGAAAGAGAGAGCACTATTGTGCTACCACTTGTACAAAATACCCTTAAGAGCTGTAATCTTAGATGGTCTTAAGTGATTGAGTAGAGTAAGTGTTTTAGGTAAGATGGATATTAATGGTTTATTAATGCAATGCTTTGTAATAAATTTGAGATGCTCCTAAGATCCATGAAAGGATGGCAAGCTTCAATTTTGTTTTTGCATAAGTACTAGGGTGAGCTGGATTAATCATAATTCAAATAATTTTTTTTTACTAAACTTGATTTAATGAACCCTTTTATGCCAAAATGGCACTTAGAGAACCCATTAAATCTGCCAAAGCTTGTTAGAAATCATTAAACGAAGTTGGCATGCTTCTCATTGCCAAATGCGGTCAGGCAGAATTATTAGTCACATAGAGCAACTTGTGAAGGTATCCTTTTGTGTGTGAATGGCTAGCACATGGGTTTATTCATGGTTGTTCAAATTTTGCAAGTGTCACCGGCCCACTTTGGAAGCTTTATATCTTGGGCCATGTTAAACCCAAAATAGACCTAATCTTTACCCTCCGTACTTTACCCTTTTGCTTTCCCTCATTAAACTACATGGGCTTGGGCCATGTGTAGGATGAAATAAGATATTACAAAACAAATATAATTGGTCCTAAGGGATTAGGCTTTGCTTCTTATGGACTATCAGGTCTTTTGCAAAAATAAGCATCAATATATCTTTCATAATTTCTAAAGAATTAAGTATGGAAAAAATTTAGGAATAAAATTGGTATTAGCCTAAAATTACAACCTTACTCAATAATTTTTTTATTAGAGGTGAATTTTAACAAATCCATCATTAGATTACATCTTTTTCGTATATCCTTCATACTTGTAAAATTTCTAAAAAATTAAAGATCAATAGTTATATCATCAATAAATTATTTAAATTGCAATTTTTTTGTAGTTTAATAATATGTATAAAATATAAGATTATTGATCACATGGTAAACAATATCCGATTTATACAAAATTTGACATGTTTATTAAGAGCATAAATAACATGCAATTCAACAGTTAAATTTTCAAAATATATAGTAATATTTATTTTATCGAGTAACGTTGTAACCTTAGGTTACAACCAGTTTTGTTTTGTAACTAAACTTTATCCATTAAGTAATCATATCAATAATAATATAATAAAAGTGATCATCATATTATTATAACTTTGTATGCATGCATATATACCTTGTCTAAAGAGCAAATATAATAAATCATGATATTATAATACATGGTGTGAAAATCAACAATTCAACTGATTTATTGATCCATCTTTCATTCTAATTATAAAAAAAAATGTTAATTCTTGTGAAAAGATAAGAGAATTTGAAATTTAAACTCACTTAGTGTTGGAGAAGATGGAGGAAGTCATAGAAAATTTAGGAGATCTCTGAGTTCTCATCGCTGGGAGAGAAAGTCTTGAAGGAAAGGAGTGAAAGTTGAAGAAGCTGAGTATTAAAGTCATGTCTTCTCTCTAACCTCAGCTCTGGAACACTAAGCACTGAGATAAAGAGTGAACTGTTAGTACATAGCTATTATGAAATCAGGAATATATAAATTCTTTTTATTGTGGTTCCTTGCCTAATTAAGTCTCGCATAATAGTCTTTCTCTAACAAAAAGTCTCCCATATTAGTAAATCTAGTGCCGGCTAGTCTACAATCTACATGGCATGTCGATTATATTCTAGCGTGTCTATTATTAAGGGGTGGAAATTAGGCATTTTTAGGACGTCATCTAGTTAAGATAAGTTTTAATTTTTGATTAGTCCAATTAAGATAAGTTACTTTAACTTGTTAATTATGAAAAAGAAGAAAGTTACTTTAGAAAGTTCCATAATCCATTATTACATGAAGCTATACTATTTAGGATAAAACTTAAGTATAGCCCCTTTGATGTAGTGTATTAGGTTCTCAATTAGATTTAAACACTTGGTTACCGTGGTGGAGCTAGAGGAGGAGGCCATAGGCAGCCATGGACCCCCTTAGCTTTTTGGAATTCTCATTTATAGTAGTGCTAAACTTAAAAATTATCTAAAACCATCTCTAAATACACTTACCCACCCACGCCCAGGAATTTGAAGGAAAAAAGAAATACTGGTTTGGGTTTCACTCAAATTTTAGAATTGGTTTAGAAAACAACCCAAAACATAATACAAAAATGATGGAACTCAAAAAATAAAATAAATAAAATAAAATTCCAGCCCATTCATTAGCCCATAGCTCCTTCAAATAGATACAAACAATAATAACATCTTCAGCGAATCCCAATTCAGCAATATTATCTGGGGGAAAAAAAAAAAAAAAAAAAAGTCCCTTACTCTGCTCTACACACAGTATTGCACACTTTGCCTCAACGACTTGCCAGTAAGCCCACGCCTAAGCCATAGACGGACTCCAGTTCAGTCATTGGTGTGCTGTGTGTAGTGGATTATCTCTCCGTGTTTATGCTTTTTTATTTATTTATATATATATATATATATATATAGATCTTTGTGTTTATGCATTGGCCCGTTTGATAATGGTGTTTAAACAACGAAAACTGTTGTTTAAACACTATAATCACTTCTTCACACACACATATTTCTACAAAACTTAAACAACGTTACTAGAAATCTCTTACTAAACCACCTATGTTCTTGACCTTGAGACTTTTCTAGCTTTCTGTACATTTTGTTGCGGTTTACACTTCCAGCTTGCATAGTTAGAATGTTATATTATTTTATATTTAGTGTTGATAACAGTGCAATCTCTTTTCAATTGTAACTTTTACATTGTGTTTGGTTTGGGTGATTTTAGGGAGGATGGAAAACTAAAGGAGGAAAATATGGTGGAAAACAGTGTTTTTCACTGTTTGGCAACTGAAGGAAAACACTGAGGAAAGAAAACCCGGGAGAAAATTTTCTCTCCCGGGCCCACAATTTTCTTTCTCCCAAATCGGGAAGAAAATTGTGGGGAGAAAAGTGGACTTATGACATTTTTACACAAATGTCCTCTCCCACCTACCCTCTTCACAAACACAATGGCTGTTTTGGAATCAAGTTTAAAAAAAAAAAAAAAAAAACAAAGAGCGAGAGCTAGAGAGAGACTTGAGAGAATGAGAGCACTTCTTGAATGAGGGAGAAAAAGAAAGAAAAGAAGGGGGAGATAAAAAGAGATAAGGATGAACGTGTATGTAGAAGGAAAACAAAAAAACAAAACAAAAACAGAGACCGAGAGCTGAAGAAAGACCTGAGAGAATGAGAGCCCTTCTTGAATGAGGGAGAAAAAGAAAGAAAAGAAGGGGGAGATAAAAAGAGATAAGGACAAACGTGTATGGAGAAGGGGGGAAAAAAAACGTATGGATGAAATGAAATGAGAGAAAGGAGGAATAATATAAAAAATAAAAAATCCTAATGGAGAAATGTTATCATAATATTTTCATAATAAATTTTAAGTAACAGATTGTTATTAGTTAATATTGGTGAGTAAAAAAATAATTTCAGTGGTGGGTTCAAATCAGAAGTAACAGTGTTTTCCACATAAATTTTATTGTGAAAGTATTGCAAAAAATGTTGTGGACTTCTCATTAAAAAATATAATTGTTGGTAAATTTTATATTATTTAATGAGTACAAATAAATCTATTTCTTATTTCTTATGTAATAATGGTATAATAGTCAATTTATATAAACTATATTTTCTATCATCCTACTTTTCTTTTCAACAAAATAAAAGAGTTTTTCCACCTTCCCACTTTTCCAACCAAACACACACAAGAGAAAACTAAATATTTTCCATCCTCCCATAATTTTCCACTCCTCCAACCAAATGGACCCTTAAAGTCTAAAGAGTATTTTTAGGATTATAAATTATTTCATAATTTTTTTATCACAATTTTGACATGACAGTCTATGAGCAGTTAACCATTACTTATTCGTGGATCTATAATTTTTTCTTCACAAATCATACTCTACCATGTCACAGTTATGGTAAAAATTTGTAAAAATTTTTGTGGCCCTAACATTTTTCAAATTTAAATAACAGTGTGTATGTTTTGTGGTTTACAACTACCCCTATTAATGTTTATAATTTTAATTTACATTTAGTTTTTTGTTTCGTTTATTTGACACACGCATATATATTGATAATAGTGGTTTGAGTAATTAAATTAATTTATTGTTGTAATAATATATTAATATGCTTGTTTATGATATATATATATATTTTTTTTTTTTAAATAGTAATATGTACTTATCTATTTATTTTATTGAAGTAATCTAGCAAACGCAAATTCCCTTTAACTGTTTGGTTTTATTATAAATCATTTTTGCACTATAGAAGAATGTTATTTTTTTCATACAATAAATTTTTTTTAGGAGATAACACATTTTGGACTTTTTGTTGTTGTTGTTGTTGTTGTTGCTGTTGTTGTTGTTGCTGCTATTCTTAGCTTGGCTTCCCTAGGAAAAATTTCTAATTCCGCCACTGCTAGTTCCATTGACCAATAAAGTACATACAGTGGTATTACTTTTAAAAATAATTAAATTTAATGCAATTATGTGTTTGAATAGAACGAGGAAGTTCTTGTACTACACCTAAACTATTATGCCTAAGTTTTATCCTATAATTTTTATGACTTTTGCTAACGGATATCGTCTGGCACTCGGTTAAGTTTGCATTGGCACCAGTTAAGATTTTTATATATTTATTTTAGAATCAAGTGGTAAGATCGTTAGAGTTGATTTTTAAGGTTAACTGAGTTTGTGTTTGTGAGAAAAGAGAGAATGACAGATTCCCTAAAACACTTGTTAACTGGACCATTTATTTATTTATTTCACTTCTACCAATAATAACCATTTTCAAGTGTATATTTTTAGGGTATTTCCTAGTCTATCCTCTATAAATTTTTTAAGCTAAAATACACTTTACCCTCTCAAAAGAAAAATGCACTTTACTTCCTTCAATTTTGAGATTACTTCTAAATTAGTCCTCAGATTTTAAAATTTACAATTTACACCATCAAGTATTCTAAGGTATGAGTGTGAGCCTTCCATTAGTCCCCTTCATTTTTTTGCAACCAAAACCAGTAAAAATAACTCCATTTTTAATATTAAAATTAGAAAAGAAATAAAATTTTATATAAAAAATGAATGTAAAGTTGAAACTCTATTGTTAAATCATTAAAAAAAGACATTGTGTGAAATTCTTAGAGCATTCTCATCAGCTGTTCTATAAATATGCCATTTTGACGCACTAGAATGTCTACTTTATTATTTTAGTATATCATTTTACAATATCCCCTGCATCACATGTTTTATTTTTCAATTCTATACGTTAAAATAATATTTATAATACATTAAAATAATATATTAACTCCTCAATTCATAATACAAGTACACAACCAGTGTGGTTGTGGCCACCAACAACAACCACTGCCACAAACATACCACCTTGACACAAAACCATACCACTACCACAACCATACCACCACGGGCACAAACCCATTACCAAACTCATACCCACAACAAACCCACAACCACTAATGCCACAAACTCACAGCCACCACCGTCAGAATCCTCCCACAAATTAAAAAAAAAAAAAAAAATAGAGAGTGGTTTGAAACCCCAACCCAACCAATCAATCAATGACCAAAGTCAACCAACCATTAGCTTAAAACCCTAGCCCAACCGACCCAAAACCCACATAACATCGCTGAATGCCGATCCAAAATGTCGAATCCACAACCCACACAACCACTGCTAAATCCACCATCAAATCACAAAAAAAAAAAAAAAAAAAAAAAAAAAAAAGAAAAAAAAGAAGAAGAAGAAACCACTATGATAGAGATTGGCCTAGCTTGATACTCCAGCCTGAGTTTCGTCGGAAAGGGAGACAGAGACGTCGAGCAGAGGAAGAGAGAAAGAGCAGAGAAATGGTCGAAGGCTAAGAGCAAGAATGAGAAAGACAGAGAAGAAAGAAAAAATAAGAAGAAAAGAAAGCGGGCCCACCTGAATAAAAAAATAATATAATTTTTACAATTCGTGAACAGTGCGATCTTAATTTTGAGATTGCATTGTTCATCAATGCCAAATATTTTGGCATTTAAAACACCTGATGTGAGTGGGTTTTTAGTGTTTAGTGTGTCAAATGCTAAATATTTGGCATCTAAAACACCTGATGGGAATGCTCTTAAGCATCCCCATCCGAAAATGCCATCCTATCCTATTTTACTATCCTAAAAAGCTACTTTATTAATTATACCATACCATTTTACAATACACCTAACATCTCAAAACTCTATTATTTTACCATTTTATTAAAATATTATTTTTTAATTGTCCTGGAGCTGAAGGTAAACATAAAAAAAAAAAAAAAAAAACATTTTTTTATTCATCCTCTCTCATTTTTTTTTCATTCCTCTCTCTCTCTCTCTCTCTGTTATCTGGGTTTGATTGTGCTCCGGTTCGTGCGTCTGTGAGATCGTGGGTCTGTGCTCCGGTTGTGGATCATGGGTTGTGGATCGTGAATTCGTGATATGGGTTTGTGAGTCTATACTCTAGTTGTGATATGGGTTTTTGTTGGTTGTGCTCTGATGGGTTTTTGTTGGGTATGGGGGTTTGGCCGTGCTTAATGGCGTTGCCGTTAGTTTGGCCGTCGATCGTGGGTGTCACCGTCAATGTGGACGTGGGCCATGGGTCGTGGTTGTGGTGCTGGGTTTTTTTTGCTTGGGTTGATGGGTAGCGATGGTGCAATGTCTAACTATATCGGTGGTTCAGTGGTTGGTTGTGTTTGTGTTGTGGGTTGCCGTCTGATCTGTGGTGCTAGGTTAGTTATGTTGTGGGTTGCCGTCTGATCTGTGGGTTCAATGTTGTGTTTATGAGATGAGTAAATGGGCAAAGGGATTTGGAGATGGGTGAGGGTGAATCGGTAGAGACATTTGGAGAGAAAGAGAGGAGGCTTGGTGAGAGGCTTCAATGATGGCGAGAGAGAGAGAGATGGGACCGTGTGAATGAGAGAGAAGAGAGAGGCTTGGCAAAGCTTCAACGATGGAGAGAGAGAGAGACGAGAGACGTGTGAATGAGGGAGAAAACCTGATATTTAGAATAAAATATTAATATTTTCTTTTACAATTGAGCTACAATGCGATTCTGCATTTAGAATCGCACTGTAGCACAATTGCAATTTTTTGTTGTTGCAATAGTTGGCTTTTACAAGTCTGGATGGTGTGGGGATTTTGGGCTTTTATGCTAAATTTTCCCTATATATAGCATATGTCATTCCCAATGTGAATGCTATAAAGAGAACTAAACTTCAAATCACCCTCCCCAATTATTTATAATATTTAAATTATCCACACAAAAAAGCAAGTATAACAGAACCCATCAATTCTAGCTACGCCACTTTACCAGAAATCCAACAGAAAGGAATGGTGGGTGCTTTGTGGGCCTTTGCAGTAGCTCTCTCCTCAAGCCTTCTCATCCTTTGAGCCAACCTACATACATAGTCCTGGGCTTCTCGTCCCTCACTTGTAAGTCCTGTTAGCTTATCTACTTCCATTTAGCCACGAAATGCTCCACTATTTCTCTATAGTCCCTAGCCGTGTAGACCTCAATCCTTGCTGCCACAATAGCAAAGTGATCAAAAAGATTATGGTCATGGCCATCATACATCAAATGGGCTGGCATTGAGATTTTCCTCTTCATCATGTCCGCAAAGGCTATGACCATATCATTTGGATCAAGCTCAAAAAGCTTTTCAGCTATTTTTGTATAAGCACTTTCATGGCGCTTCTCATCTGAGGCAATTATGCCACATATTTGGGCAAGCTTTATGTCCCCATGTTGCACAGCTAGCTTGGCTGTGTTCCCGTGAGAAATAAATGTTGCTCGTTCTTGGAATGATGTGTAAATGGTTAAAAGGTATGGATCATCCCCAAAACCAAGATCCCAGGTGCAAAAATTAACGATTGTTTCAGCATATAAAAAAATTATATAACTATTTAAAATCGTTTCTTGAAGATGTAGTCGGTTGAGTCTGAATCATGTTAATTTTTTTTTTCTATTTTTTCTATCATAATTTTCTTTTAAGTTTTTTAAATATATTTTAAGAAATTGCAAAAGAAAAAATTATTAGAAATTTTTTTAAATGATTAAATTCTTTATTTTTTTATAACTTAAAATTTTGGAAGAATTAATAATGTATTAAAATTAAAAGTTATTTTTTATTTTTTAAAAATATTGCATATCTTACTATTCCTGAATGAATCAAGTACTGAGTTGTCTTCTCAATTTGTTTCATGTCCACTCTTCCAGAAAGGAAAATGTACTTATTGAGAAGATCACCATGCCTATTTTCTTCTGCACTCCATGCTCTAGTCCAAATTGCCCAAGGTGTGTTATCTACACCTGTTTCATCATGAAAATTTTTTGTGGAATTTATTCGAGTTTGGTAAGTGGGAAGGGCTTCTTCTGTGATCATATCACTAACTAAGGCAACAAAGTACTCGGCAGGAATGTCTCTTCTTCCTTAGTTCATTGACTTGCTCAACAAATCCATCTAAGGTAGGATCTGGTAACTAATCTTGTAGTTGCCAACATATCTCAATAGGTTTTAGGAGAGTTAAGACATTGTTTTTAGCCCAATCCTCTATAGATTTGAAAATTTCAACCTTCTTAGGTGGCATGGGAAGGGCTTTGTTTGCATTGAATCCATTAGGATGGCCTAAACACTTTTCTGCTACTCTAAAAAGAAAAAAAAAAGAAAAAAAAAGAGAGAAGTAATTAATGTTAGGATGTTAAGGCTAAAATGCAAGTCGGATTCAAATCTTCTAGATTTCTTAGAGTACTCTATCAAATAAATTTCCTTAAATCTTAACTATTCTTTAATGATTTAATGGTTTAGATTCTGCCATGTTAGCATTTCACTAACAATAATCTTAAAATAATAAAATAATGTTTACATATTTTGAAAATCTTACAGTTGGATTGCATTTTTTTTTTTAATGTTTATAACATGCAAGTCAAATTTAGTTCAAATCGGATGTTATTTACTATTTGATCTATAAACTTATATTTCATACTTAATTTTATACTACAAAATTTGAAATTTAAATATTTGATTGATGACATAAATATGAAATATTTTGAAAATTTTGCAAGTATGAGGGATATAAGAATAAAATATTATCCAATGATTTATCAAAATTCAACAAAGTTGGTTGTAGACTAAGGGTGCAACACTTAATATTTTTTTATTGGATGTGAATTTTGACAAATCCACCATTAGATTACATTTTCTTCTTATATCTTCCATACTTGCAAAATTTCAATAAAATCAATAGCTATGTCATCAATCAAATATTTAAATTTTAAGTTTTTGTACTCTAAATTTATACATAAAAAATAAGTTTATGAATCGAATAGTAAATAACATCCGATTGGCATGAAATTTGACAAGTGTTTTACACTCCGTTTGTTTCGACGTAAAATATTTTCATATTTGTTTTACAGTAAAATATTTTGTCAAAAGTAAAATATTTTTAACCAAATTAACATAAGCAAAATATGTAACCATATTAATTTGTTTAGTGAGAATAGCAACTAAGTTTTTTTATTTTATTTTTATTTTTATTTTTAATTTGGTTACAACTAAGTTTATAATCAAATTCTTCTAAAAAAAAAAAAAATTGTAACTTAATCTACAACCAAGTTTGTTGCGAAACTTGGTTAAAAAAAAAAAAAAAAAAAAAAACAAACAAACAACCCTAATGATGGTGTACAAGGCAAAAACGTAGCGTTTTGGTTTTGGGTGATCACCCTCACAGAAGTCTTGTATCTCGGAATTGGAGCAAATGCAGTGGTATCTGGTGGCGTCTCTGCTGACCATTCTGACCAGCTTTCAGGTCTTCTCTTCTCTTATTAGCAAATGTCTTCATTCATTCTGACTGATTTAACGTGGACTTTTATATATTTGTGTGACTCCAAAAATGAGAAACTAACAATATACTTAACTGTAACTTTTCCTATAACCAAATTTGGAGATTACACTTTACAGCACCAAAATATGAATATCTTCTTGTTCGACAGGGAATTTTGACGACGCTTTCAAAGACTAATGCCAGATATAGGTATGACTACGCATTGCAACTGTTCCGTTTCTGGCCGAAGTTTTATAGGTACTTTTTTTTTTTTTTTTTCTTTGACAGTAATTTCAATTTAAAAGTTTAGAGAGAGTTTTTATTCTTCACATTCTTTGAGTGTATATTTTTTTAAGTATTTCAATTTGACTATACAGAAGTAAAAAACAAAAAAACAAAAACAAAAAAAAAATCTCTTGTATAGGATTATCATAGTGAATGTAATCTAGAAGTACGAACATTTCATTTGGGCTGTTGTTATAAATTTTCAGAAATTGTTCGTGTTGCTGTGTCGTACCCATACTCGTATTTGTGTCCATGCTTCCTAGATTGTAATCCACATTTTCACAATAAATAATAAAAATTTGTTACATATTTTTCCAGTCAATTTTCAGACTAGAAACATATTGTCTACACTGTCAAACTAATTCCTTGCCTGTTAATATTTCAGCTTCTGGTATCAAGTTTTCTTCTTTGGAAAAAGATCCAGAAGTCACCATGCCACCTCCAAAGATGACTACAGATTGGAAGAGTGTTCGTTTGTTCCCTATTCCTTCAATCATATACCTGATCCACAACAATGTTCAGTTTGCTACCCTGGCATATGTGGATACATCCACATATCAAATCATGGGAAATATCAAGATTGTCACAACTGAAGTATTGTTCAGGTGCTTCTCTTAGTCTTTTAAGGAGCTACAGCTGATCAACTATTTTTGCAATTCAAATTGTCTTCATTTATTGATCATTGAGATTACTTTAAAGGCAAAAATACCATTTTTGGTCCTTATATTATGGGGTCACTGTCAATTTGTTTATTATATTTTGGTAGCAGTCAATTTAGTCCATGTTATTTTCAACTTGTAGTCAATTTGGTCTCTACCGTCAACTGACTAATGGAAATTGACTGCAAATTGAAAATAGCAGGACCAAATTGACTGCTGCTACTAAAATATAGGGACCAAATTTACAGTGATCCCCAAAATGGTTTTTTGCCTACTTCAAATTTATTGTAGTTTTTTTTCTTGTTGATGTTGATCTAATTTCACAAATTAGCAGATATTTTTATTTCCTGTTATAGGCTATTCTTGAGGAGAAAGCTTTCTAATTTGCAGTGGATGGCAATTGTTCTATTGGCTGTTGGAACAACTATGAGCCAGGTGCTGCTAAATCATTTGTGTGTATCCTTAATTTTCTGTTTTATACTGTAATTGCCTTTAATCTGATCTGCCCCTTATTGATTTTGTCTTAAACCATATATTATAGATGCTCAAGGTGTCCATGAATATTAGTATGCTTGAAATTTCTATTTCACATGTTACATGCATATCTGCAGTCATTATTGTTTTTGCAAAGCAGCTATCGTATTACTGTTGTTGATCTGACCATCTAATTGTAGCTCTACAATCAATAGTGTTTATATTGAGAAACATTTTGTCTGTTATGAAATTGTAATAATAACTAAAAGAGAATTGATGACATCAATTCACCAATGCGTCAATCAACTCTTATATATCACCATGTAACCAAGGTATGAAATTGGAAAGTGCTATGTTTCTATGCCTATAATTATTGGCTTGCTCTCAATCAATAATAAAATGTAGGCACTCTATATTGTAAATGTTTCCATGTCTATAATTATTTTGCATTTTTTTACTCTAGGTGGAGGTTACTAATTGTAATTTGTAAATAATTACTTAATAATAATGATAAAAAGTATAGAGAACAATTAAAAACCTTCAGGCAGAACAGCTAGCTTACATTGTCCATAGATTGAAAAATTGGAATTGTGTGGTCCTTGTGGCTTATTAAGTTTGTACCTAAAAGAATTGGATTTGTGTTTGATCTTTACAACAATATTAAGATTTAGCAGTGTCCTCATAAGTACTCCACCTATATTTTTTGCATGAGTTTTCCTTAGGTATCAATTTAAATTAATTTTAATGGTCAGGTGATGTTTGCAAGATGTTTTGCAAAACAACAATGGGTAATACAGATCTTCCCTGCAAAACACCCTTGGCACCTACTTGTAAAAAGAGCTCAATTTCTATCTAGTTTGGTAAAAATCCTCATTTTAAGAATTTGAATAAGAGGAATAGCTATAATCTATCTAGGGATCGTAGTGTGGCATTCTGATGCCAATTTCTAAAATTGCAAAAAATTATAGAACTATTATTTTCCCTTGCAGATAATTAAATAAAGGCTAAAATGCAAAACTGCCTCTCTAAGTTTTACCTTTTGTCATATCAGTCCTTTAAGTTTTAGTTTTTCCATTTCAGTCCTCTAAGTTTTAATTTTTGTCAATATAGACATCTGTTAGTCTTCTGTTAAGTCCTCCGTTAGTAGCCATTAGTCTCCTTGCAAGAAAAAAAAAAAAAAGAAATTGGACAGTAAGAAACAGAAAAATTATCTATAAGTATAAAAACTTTTTGGGATGTTAGAGAAGAAAAAAGAAAAAGGAATTAAGATAATAGAACTTGTTGAAAGACGCACTTAGATGACCACCTCTGGAGATTGTTTTTAATTGGCTTAAATGAAAACACTATCTTCTCAACAAACAAACAAAAAAAATGGAACACTACAGAATAGAAACTGTTAAGCTATTTTCGTTGGTTTTAGTGAGATACCAAGTTGTCTGTTTCAACAAGAAGATTTTGACTTGCCAACCTTCGCTATGCCGGCGGCTCCACGAGATACTACAAACCGAATAGTTGACGCCATTGATTTTTTTGGTTCCAAGTTGCAAGAAGACTTTTTTTTTTCTTGCAAGGAGACTAATAGCTGCTAATGGGAGGATTTAACAGAAGATTAACAGAGGACTGTATTGACAAAAATTAAAATTTAAAAGACTGAAATGACAAAACTGAAACTTAGAGGACTGAAATGACAAAATGTTAAACTTAGAGGGCCAGTTTTGCATTTTAACCTTAAATAAACTTGTTTTGGAAACATTAGATTATGTTACATGGTCACTTGTCAACTAAAATGTTATGACTTTCAAGCTTGTGAAAGTTGATTACCATAAGCAAAATGCCTGTAGTTATTAGAAGCTTTGGGCTAGAAATAATTCAGAATGGTACATATTATTCCAGATTTGGGGCTATTTTCAATATGGCACAGCTTCTCTTGAATGATTTCAGAAATGAATTTGAGAAAGGGCCAGGAGGCATCGCCTTTTCAATGGATACAGTATCACAACCTGGCTGGTGGTGTTAAATCTAGGTTTTGTTGGGCTTTATGGAGCCTAGTTATGTTTAATCCGGATGACGACCCGACCCGAAATGATATTGCGTGGTTTTTAATGGAAGATGAATGTTCAATATGTGTGTAAAACACCCTTGAACGTTTAGACCCCCAATTACAAAAATACCAATTCAAGCTTTATATCAAACAATGTATGTGCGGAAAATGATAACAAGCTTATAACAGAATTGATAAACAATCTAAACCATAAATAATCACAATCACAGCAATAATTGAATGGTAAAGATAAAGGGAAGAGAGATGCAAACACAAGGACAACACGCGATGTGTTATCGAAGAGGAAACCGAAGCCCTTGGCGTAAAACCTCTCCGCCGCCCTCCAAGCGGTCAATAATCCACTAGAAAATGTAATTGGGATACATGAACAGCAATAGACCCTCCATGCCTAATCTACCCAGGTACCTAAGCCCTCCAAGTTTCTTGCTCCAACGAGGTTGCACCGAACCTTTTTCTTTTCTAGCTTACCGGATTCCGCTATAACCCATAGCATCAACCAATAACCATGGGTCCCTTCCAAACTGCTTCCCTTAGCACCAAATGAACATTCTCACAGACATGGGTGTGATGAGAAAAGGATATGGTCAATGACCTCTCAAGGATGTATCAATGGAGAGGAAGAGAGTAGAGGAATTTGAAGAGTCTCTTAGCGAAGATTGGGGATGAGACAATCTTGTTTTTCTCTAGAGTTTCTCTTACAAAATTCTCTCTGGAAGCTTTTTACATTTCGTGAGTATAAGGGTCTATATATAGTGGTGTGTGTTTTAGAATACGAAGAGTCAGTTTTTCCCAAACATGGCTGGTTGGCGGCTTGGCCTCGCGACTTGTCCAAGTCGCGAGATAACAGTCTGGCCAGCCTGGGACTTTTGTCCTGTAGTGCGACAATTGACGTGACCCTTCACCTCCCCGCATGCTTCTCATGTGTGCAGCAGTTGGCGGCTTGCAAGCCGCGAGTCAGTCGCGAGTCCCTGCGTCTTGGCACAAAGTTGAGCAATTCTTCGCACTCTCTTCACATACTACCCTTACCTGAATCCCACCTAAATACAGAGTTACTAAGTGCTAAATTACAAGCAAATTGGCACGGAATAAAACCAACAAGATGGTTGATAAATTTCAACCTTACAGAAGATTTTCTGAGGCTTAGTCCATAGAGCGGAGGATATAGAAACCGTTGTTTTGGTGATTAGGGTTTTCTTGATGCAGTTTTTGAGAGAGAGAAAAACTGTACTGCCGCATTTTTTCCTAATAATAGTGAAATCCCTACAACTCCGTGGACGTAGGCAAATTGCCGAACCACATAAATACTGTCTTGTGCGTGTGATTATTATTTTTTTTTTTGGCGTGTGTTTTCTCTATTTTGTTTTTCACAGGTTTTGAAATTTCATGTTAATTCCCTACAACTGGTATCAGTCCCTAAGGTTAGGTTTGAGTGGGAGCAATGGCAAAGGAAACAGGAAAGGCGTCTGGAATATAAACGTTTGATGGCACAGACTTTGGATTTTGGAGGATGCAAATTGAAGATTATCTTTATGGGAAGAAGTTGCATCTGCCACTTATAGGGGAAAAACCTGCAATTATGAAGGATGAGGAATGGGCTCTTCTTGACAGACAGGTACTGGGAGTCATCAGGTTAACTCTATATAGGTCTGTTGCACACAATATTGTAAAGGAGAAGACCACAGTAGATCTGATGAAAGCTTTTTCTGGTATGTATGAAAAGCCATCAACAAAAAAAAAAAAAAGGTGCATCTGATAAAGAAACTATTCAATTTGAAGATGGCAGAGAATGCATCAGTAGCACAACATCTGAACGAATTTAACACTATCACAAATCAATTGTCGTCTGTAGAAATTGATTTTGATGATGAGATCCGTGCATTGATCGTTTTGGCTTCTTTGCCAAAAAGTTGGGAGGCAATGAGGATGGCAGTAAGCAATTCTATAGGAAAAGAAAAGCTGAAGTACAATGACATACGAGATTTAATTTTGGCTGAGGAGATTCGCAGAAGAGATGCAAGTGAAACCTCAGGATCTGTTTTTGCCCTAAACCTTGAGACAAGAGGCAGAGGTAATGACAGAAATTCAAATCGGGGTAGATCAAAACCTAAAAATTCTAATCGGAACAAAAGTAAATCTAGATCAAGCCAACAAGTACAATGCTGGAACTGTAGAAAAATGGGTCACTTTAGGAGGCAATGCAAAAGTCCTAAGAAGAAGAATGAAGATGATTTTGCTAATACTACAACAGAAGAGGTATAGGATGCATTAATTCTTGCAGTAGACAGTCTACTTGATGATTGGGTTTTGGACTCAGGAGTTTCAGTTCATACCACTCCACACCAAGAAATCATACAGAATTATGTTGTTGGTGATTTTGGCTAGGTGTATTTGGCTAATGGTACAACCTTGGATGTTGTGGCTATGGGAGACGTCTGGATATTGTTGCCCAATGGTTCTGTTTGGTTACTAGAGAAGGTTCGACATATTCCTGACCTGAGGAGGAATCTAATTTCTGTTGGACAACTTGATGATGAAGGGCATGCAATACTGTTTGTTGGTGGTACTTGGAAGGTTACAAAGGGAGTTAGAGTATTGGCTCGTGAAAAGAAGACTGATACTCTATATATGACCTTAAGTCCAAGAGACACAATTGCAATTGCTGAAGCAAGTATTGATACAAGCCTATGGCACCGCAGACTTGGTCACATGAGTGAGAAAGGGATGAAGATGCTGCTGTTAAAAGGTAAACTACTAGAATTGAAGTCCGTTGATTTTGACATGTGTGAAAGCTGTATCTTAGGAAAGCAGAAAAAGGTGAGCTTCTTGAAAACTGGTACGACACCGAAGGCTAAAAATTTAGAGTTAGTACACACTGATTTGTGGGAGCCTTCTTTAGTTGCATCCCTTAGAGGTTCGAGATATTACATCACTTTCATTGATGACTCAAACATAAAGGTATGAGTTTATTTTTTGAAAAATAAATCTGATGTATTTGAGACTTTTAAGAAGTGGAAGGCTATGATTGAGACAGAAACAAATCTGAAAGTAAAATGTTTGAGGTCAGACAATGGATGAGAGTACATAGATGGAGGGTTCAATAAGTATTGTGCTGCACATGGAATCAGGATGGAGAAGACTATTCCTGGGACACCACAGCAAAATGGTGTGGCTGAGCGCATGAATAGAACTCTCAATGAGCGTGCTAGGAGTATGAGGTTGCATGCTTGATTACCAAAAAATTTCTGGGCTGATGTTGTTAGTACTGTAGCTTACCTGATAAACCGAGGACCATTAGTTCCCATGGAGTTTAGACTTCTTAAAGAGGTTTGGAGTGGTAAAGAGGTAAAGTTTTCCTATTTAAAAGTTTTTGGTTGTGTTTCTTATGTTCATATTGATTTTGTTGCTCGTAGTAAACTTGATGCAAAGTCTAAAATATGTTTTTTTCATTGGCTATGGTGATGAGAAATTTGGCTATCGGTTTTGGGATAAACAAAATAGAAAAATCATCAAAAGTAGAAATGTGATATTTAATAAACAGGTTATGTACAAGGACATGTCAACTATAATGCTAGATGTTACAGAGATAAATCAAAAGAAATCTAAGTTTGTCAACTTAAATGAATTGACTGAAAGCACTGTCCAGAAAAGGGGTGAAGAAGATAAGGAGAATGTAGATTCACAAGTAGATCAGAGTATACCTGTAGCTGAAGTCCGTAAATCTTCCAGGACCATTAGACATCCACAGTGTTATTCACCTGCTCTAAATTATCTCCTGTTGACTGATGGTGGTGAGCCAGAATGTTATGATGAAGCCTTGTAGGATGAAAATTCAAGCAAGTGGGAGTTAGCCATGAATGATGAGATGAATTCCTTGTTGGGAAATCAGACATGGGAATTGATCGAATTACCAGTAAGAAAGAAGGCTTTGCACAACAAGTGGGTAAATCGAATAAAGAATGAGCATGATGGTAGCAAGCATTACAAGGCCAGCTTAGTTGTCAAAGGGTTCCAGTAGAAGAAGGGCATTGTCTATTCAGAAATATTTTCTCCAGTTGTGAAGATGTCAATAATCAGACTGGTACTTGGAATGGTGGCTGTAGGAAATTTAAATCTTAAGCAGTTAAATGTGAAGACGGCATTCCTTCATGGTGACTTAGAGGAAAACATTTACATGATTCAGCTAGAAGGGTTAATTGTTTAGGGACAAGAGAATCTAATCCGCAAACTGAGAAAGAGCTTGTATAGCCTAAAACAAGCTCCAAGATAGTGGTACAAGAAATTTGGCAGTTTTATGCATAGAATTGGGTTCAAGAGATGTGAAGCTGATAACTATTGCTATGTTAAGTTATTTGGCAATTCTTACATCATTTTACTGTTGTATGTGGATGATATGCTCATTGCAGGGTCTAGCATTGAGGAGATTAATAATTTAAAGAAGCAATTGTCAAAACAGTTTGCAATGAAGGATTAAGGAGCTTCAAAGCAAATCCTTGGTATGAGAATCATTAGAGACAAAGCTAATGGTACATTGAAGTTTTCACAGTCAGAGTATGTGAAGAAAATTCTCAGCAGGTTCAACATGAATGAAACTAAACCAGTGAGCACACCTTTGGGTAGTCATTTCAAACTAAGCAAAGAATAGTCACCGAAAACAGAAGAAGAAAGGGACCATATGAACAAGGTGCCCTATACCTTAGCTATTGGCAGCTTGAACATGCAGTAGGAATTGTGAGTAGATTCATGAGTAGGCCTGGAAAGCAGCATTGGGAGGTAGTCAAGTGGATTCTGAGATATCTGAGGGGTTCATCAGATACATGTCTTTACTTCACAGGTGCAAGTTTGAAATTGCAGGGTTATGTAGATGCTGATTTTGCTAGTAATATTAATAGTAGAAAGAGTACTATTGAGTTTGTATTTACTCTGAGTGGAACAACTATATCATGGGCTTCAAATCTACAAAAGATTGTTACTTTGTCTACTACAGAAGCTGAGTATGTTGCAGCAACTAAAACTGGAAATGAGATGATTTGGCTACATGGCTTTATGGCTTTTTAGATGAATTGGGTAAGAAGTAAGAGATGGGCATTCTATACAGTGACAGTCAGAGTGCAATTTTTCTTGCTAAAAATTCAATTTTTCATTCAAAGTCGAAGCATATACAGACAAAATACCACTTTATTCGTTACCTTGTTGAAGATAAGCTGGTAATACTTGAGAAGATTTGTGGATCTAAGAACCCGGTAGACATGTTGACTAAGGGTGTCATTATTGAGAAGCTGAAGCTGTGTGCAACTTTAGTTGGTCTTCTAGCTTGAGGACAGGAGGATGAGTTGTAAAGATGAGATATTGTTTTTGGAGGATTACGGTTGATGTTAGTGATTGAACTAGTCTCCAAGTGAGAGATTTGTTAGGCTTTGTGGAGCTTAGTTGTGTTTGATCCAGATGACGACCCGACCCGAAATGATATTGCGTGGTTTTTAATGATGACCCGTTTTGTAGCCCATTGTAAATCCTGTGCGCAGGATATAGAAACCGTTGTTTTAGTGATTAGGGTTTTCTTGATGAAGTTTTTAAGAGAGTGAAAAACTGTACTGCCGCACTGTATATTTTTTTTCTGATAATAGTGAAATCCATGCAACTCTGTGGACGTAGGTAAATTGCCGAACCACGTAAATATTGTCTTGTGCGTGTGAATATTTTTTTTTTCCTTTGGCATGTGTTTTCTCTATTTTGTTTCTCATAAGTTTGGGAATTTCGCGTTAATTCCCTGCGGGTTCAACAAGACTTTTGGTCTCTCGCATTCCTCTTAATTGTTGTTTATTTATTTATTTTGCTTTAGGTGTATTCCACATCAATGGCAATGCCACTGACGACGGTTCTGTCTCGATTTCAGGCCAACGTTCCAGGTAAGATTCCATGTCTACGAAATTGGTTTCTTCTGCATTTCCTATAATTTTCTTATTTTGTAGTAAGCATTTGAGTACTACAACTGGATTGAAATTGTTTTAAGTTCTATAGAAATTTTTAAATCAATGTTTTGCCATTCTTTAGGACTAGTTTATGCCCTTAAATGCTATGAAAACATATAATTGGTTGGAAGTTTCAATTCATATTTTCGCCATTCATGGATAACAAGATCCTTTTTTTTTGCTAAACTATGGATAACAAGATCCTTGTAAAACTTAACTGTTTATCTGATGCTCCTTGTGTCACATTCACTTCCCGTTTCATCTGGAAATTGCCAAATAATAAGTTTTTTTCTTGTGCTGCTGCAGCTTTTCTTGGGTATTGTTGTTTGCATGATGTCACTACACATGTATTTTGCCCCTCCAAGTATGCTAATCGATTTTGCCGAAGATGCTAAATGAAGATTCAGAAAGTCTTCTTGAAGTTTGTGTTGAGCGAAGAACAGATTCATCATGATAATTTATCTCTAAGTGGAGTGCAACATTCTCTGGTATTTCTTTCTTGAAAGGAATGTATGTATATATATAAATAAATATAAATATATATATATATATATATATCAGTATTGTCTTTTACTGTTTTACATTGCCTGTTAGGATGTCTGAGTTTAGAAGATTTAGATGGAGGGAATCGTAACAAATGTCCATTAACATGTAACTGGTCTTCTGTATTTCTTATAGTCTTGATTGAGCTTTACTTTTAAGAAAAGCATTCAATGTATCTGAGCATATCATTTTAAAGTTCTTTGCATGTAGTGTGATGTAGCACAACATTCTAAAAGAAATTTGTAGGGACAATAAAACAGAAAAAGTATAAATAAATAAATAAATAAAAAAGAGGGATGGATAAGCCTGAGAATCAAGGCCTTAAGATTGTTTAGAACCAGCATCAAGCGGGGAAAAGAAAAGAAAACATTGGAGTTGGCATCTAGGGCTGCCTGAAGTCAATGACAAGCCATTGGAGAAAATTCCAACAGTTCTTTTTATTAATCAGGCGAAGAAACCAATACTAAGTTTTGGGGCCTTTAAATAGGACTCCCAAATTTCATCAGGAAAGGAACTAACTTGCTAAACAAGCAGGGAAGGCCGGAAGGGAAATGATACTTTGTTAACCAAGTAAGAAAGGAAATAACTCTTTAAGTAATTACATGAAATCCAATAATATTAGAATTTAAGACTTTAAGTCGGACCCAACTGTCCAGTCATGTGATTGGGGTCTGCATATGGTGTCCGGATTGCATACTCTTTCACCTCCTTTCACAAAAGAAAAAGAATAAAAAAAGAAACATAAATAAATAAATAAATAAAAGTTAGATTTTACTAATGTTTGCTCTAAGGGCACACAATAGTATACAATTTTGGGAAAAAAATTTATTGGGAATTGAAAAAGTTTTGACAGTTTTTTCAATTCCCGATAAAATTTTTTCAAAAATAGATTTGTTAATGTATGCCCTAAGGGCATACATTAACCGGACCCATAAAAGTTTAGATGCCTCTTCTTGTGCTGTGAGTACATCATTGATTATGGTATCTGGAATATTGTCAGGTTTGTTGTGGACCAGAAGTGGTGGTTGTCATGTGGTAGCCACAAAAGGGGCTAATGATGGTTTTGGTTGTGTACAAGTGGTGGTGCGGCCAAAATGGCCAAGTACCACAATTTGGAAAAATATGTATAAATCTACCACTGTTTGTAAAATAATTAGAGATTTATCACTTTTTTTAAACTCGAATTTGTGAAACTCGAGTTTACCATGTAATTCGAGAGTTTTATGAAAACTTTTTGATGTAACTCAAGTTTTACAAATTCGAGTTTCATAAAAAATAGCACGGCAAATTTGAAGGTAATTTTTTCAAAGGACTCAAGTTTCTAAAACTTGAGTTACACGAAAACTCGAATTTCAAAAATGTGGTAAATTACTAAATATTTTACAAGTAATGGTATGTTGCTAAATATTTTGCCAAAATATATGTCCATCTTGGCCATGGTGGTTCTGTGTTTACTGTTTTAAGTTACTTGACTTTAGTCTACTTGACAACTACTCACTTTATATTGTTTTTATTATAAGAGAAGAGTCTAGAAGATATTAGTAATTTGAATGTAATCAGACTCAACCAACCTTGAATACACACTGTCACAGTCACATACTCTGACTCACAGTGACAGTGGGGGTTTCTTGTTATGATATTTTCACATTTTTGTTTAATAAATTCATCTATCCCTAATTAAAAGTTGGTAGCGGAAGTTTCTGCTACCGTAATAGCAGAGTCAAGGGCAGAGCCACGTTGGGATCATGGCTCCCTAGTGTTTTTAAATTTTTTGTTAACAGTAGTGTGGATATGTTATAAAACCACTTACTCAACAAAAATTTACTTACCAGCACCCCTCAAATTTTGATTAGAATTTGGCTTGCTTTATTATTATTATTATTTTTTTTTTTTTTCAGAATTTGACCTATCAAAATGTAAAAGTTTTACATTTGTTCCATCAAAATTTTGAAGTAATCTAGAAAACCCAACAATTAAATTGCTAAAAAAAATTAAAATAGGCCCATTTCTTAGCCTCATGGCCTTCCAAATACTACAAAAATCCAAATTCTTCTTAAGCACATTCCAAACCACCTGAGATCAACACCACCAAAATAAGAAGAAAAAAAGTTACTATTTCTTGCGCTGCCAATCTCTCTCTCTCTCTTTATTTGTTTGCTACTATTTTATTTTATTTATTTTTTAATGAAAGAAAAGACTTTATTAACTAAGTAAAAAAGCAAAGCTGTACAAAAGAACAAGCCTCATTTCTAATAACAGACTTAAAACAAGAGGGGTATTTACCTGCATCAAAAGAGCTGAAACCATTACATTTGAGAGACCACTTAGCTTTTACTAAAGCGTAAATACTAAAAGGAACTGAATTTAGATTTCAATTTTAGATTCTTTAGAACCAACCAACTAACTAAAGTAGTTTTAGTTGGAAAAAATTATTACTGTTTGCTCACTACTCAATGCTGTGTTTGGTACAATTGTACTGCCTATCCCTTTTTTCAAGTTTTAAAAAAGTTTGCTAACTTTCAATTAGTGGCTTCTTTTCTTACTTACTTTAAAAAATTAATAATAGATCCTTTTACATCTCTATGTTATCTTTATATAATAAAATATATAACCTTGTAATCGACCGAAAAAATAACAGTATTGTTAGGAATGAATGTTATTAGGGTCATATTTATTATGTATTGGTATTTTTTTGACAAAATTCATTTTACTTGTAATTATGTAGACTTAAGATGTGTTTAGGATATTAAGAAGTGTGTTGATAAGACAAAACAAATGGTATTATTAAAGACATGAAGATTGAATCAAGAAACAAATGAAGAAAAGCTAAAACAGTGAAGCTCGACACCAGCATCTATCTAGACTTAATGAAGAATTCTCGACACAAGCTCGACACCTCTTGATCTATCGTGTTAGGACATATGTGAAACATGTTATGAACATATGTCATTTAGAATTGGCTAATCCTTTGATAAAACACTTGTAATTGGGTAAATCTATGATGGTTTAAATCTTCAAGAAGCATGTTGTTTAAGTCAAGAGTTAAAGTCATGCAAATCTATTAAAGAAACAAGTGAAAAAGTGTTGTATTTTAAAGTTCGACAAATAGCCCGACAGATTGTATCTATCGAGGTTTAAAGGGAAACTTTAGCCCGCTGCTCGACAGATAACCTATCCATCGAGAATTACAAAATTCAGATTTCCAGATCTATTTTTCACGCATATCCAAGCTATGTGTTTAGGTTTTCTTTTCTCACAACCCTAGACATATATAAGATTATTTTAAGGGCCATCATAAGGTTGTTGCACTTATTGTTACATGCATATTGTGACCGGAGACAATCTGTCTTAGTTCATCTTTCTCTTAAAGAAGTTGTTACGTTTGTATGCCATAGGGTTTTGTGACCAAGGAGCTTCTTGATCTTCATTGTGTAAATGAATTGAAGAACTTTGCAGCCAATATCTTTCTAAAGTTGGTGTGTTAGTCACGTACTAGGAGCCGTGCATCAATTGGTTAGTCACGTACTTGGAGCCGTGCATTGAAAGGAGAGATTGTCATTACATTACAAGTCCAATTATGTATTGGAGTAAGGGTTCAACTGTAGGTTGGTAAAAAGTACTAGGATTGCTTTACTTGTAATCGTTTGTTTTGGTAATAGTGGATTATGGGGAGTGGTGACCTTAAATTCACCCGGTGGGATTTTGCCTCGGTGATTTTCCCCATTCGTAAACAAATCACCTGTGTCAAATTTATTTTTTGATGCATTTAGTTATTTGGTGATTTGTTTGTGTTACCATCCATATTGCATGTTAATTGACTTAATTAATTCACTTGGCTAATTAATTGGTTAATTTACCTAAAGGGTCAATATATTCTTGGCCTATCATATCGAGTTATGCAGATTCAGAATTCTCAATTTAGAATTTCAGCCTATGATGACTTGGATTGCTAGGGTCTTGTTCGTTAAACTCTTAGAGCATATAAAAACTTTATTTTAAAGTCATCAAAGACACAAAGAGTTAGATTAGAGAACTCATATATTCTTAGAGAAGCTATTGCTTTCTTGTACACATTAGGGTTTTATAACCAAGTGCTTCTAGATCTTCAACGTGCTTTGAAGTGAAGAACTTTGCATCCAACAACAAACATCAGTTGCTGGGAAGTCAGATATGTACTAGGATTCATGCAAAGGAAGAAGTCTCTACAAGATCAAGTCCAATTGAGGATAGGAGTAAAGGTTGAACTGTAAGTTGGTATTTTGGGATCCAGAGTAGTGATAAAATTCCTTATACTTGTAACCGCTTGTTCTTGATTAGTGAATTCTTGGGAGTGATAACCTGAAAATCACCCGGTTGGGTTTTTGCCTTGCGAGATATTTTTCCCATTTGTTAAAAAATCATCGTGTCAATTTAATTTCCATTGTACTTTAGTTTAATTGGTGATTTGTGTGTGCTTCTACGATTTGCATGTAATTTGAACTAATTAATCAATTTGAGTAATTGAATTAATTAACCAAGATCAATTTATAACCCAACAAATGTCATATAATATTTAGAAAAAATAGTTTATATATATATATATATATATATGATAATCTTGTTTGTTTATTATATATTGATGTATTGTTATTTGGTTTTGAGATGCAAGGGAAACAATTGCTTATAATTGTTTGGTTTTATTTAACTTATCCAAATAGTAGTTTGCACTAACGTTCACACAATTTTTCTTTTTCTTTTTCAATTTGTTCTATAACTAGTTTACAAAATTTAGAAAGGGTCAAAGTTTTTTTTTTTTTTTGGTTAATTGAAACTGCCAAAGTTGTTAACCTAAGAATAGATATTGTTTTCTTAGAAAAGGAGTCTGGATTATGACAATTGATTTGATAATGTCTCGTAAATCAATGTGATGAAATCTGTCAAACACTTCTTAAAGCTTGGTCCCCCTTAGAAAAAATTCATGGCTTCGCCACTGAGTAGAGTGATGTGCAAGATAAAGGCATCGAAACTAAATAGGCTTTCACATTCTTTTTAGAATATTCCTTGTTTTGGAAATTTAAACATTCAAAGTTGTCCCAAACTTTTTTTTTTTTTTAGATAAGTAGATAGTGGGAGAGGGGGGAGTTGGGGTTTAAACCTTAGATAGATGACACTATAAAGGATTGTAGGGCCCTTTTGTGCTTTTGGGCTAAGGCTTTCTACAGTGAGTAAGAGAGTTGGGGTTGGCTCGTTATTTCCGCAGAATTTGCTCAAAACCAGTCTGGCACAAGACAAGTCACTCTGCATGTGCATTAAGTGTAGTATACAAAAGGTCAAAATGTAAAATTAACCTTCTAAGTTTCACCTTTTGTCTTCCCTCAAAAAAAAAAAAAAAAAGCTTCACCTTTTGTCATTTTCAAGTATAGTCAATTCAGTCATCCGTTAGTTTTCTGTTAAGTGCTACTGTCTATTTACCAAAACGACGCCATTTTGGAATTTTTTTTAAATTTCTTAATTTTAAAAAACTGAAAAACATTAATTTAAAAAAAAAAAAAAAAAAAACCTAAAGGGCTTAGGGGAATGACGTCATTCGTAGCCCACTAAATATCAAAAATCATCCTCACCCCCACCGATACCCTAGTAGCCCATGACTTGAGAAATTTGAGGGACTACGGGAGAAAGGAAAGAGGGGGAAAGAGAGAGAGTGAGAAATCGACAGGTTGAAAGAGAAAGATTGAGAGATCAAGAGAGGGAGAGACCAAGAGAGAAAGAGAGATCAAGAGAGAGGGAAGAGAGACCGAGAGGGAAAAGAGAGATCTGCAATGGCTTTGCTCCGCTCATTTGGGCTAGGGTCTACTCGGCGGCTCCGGCAAATACAAATTTGGGTAAGTTTTGAAAACCCAATATTTTTGCTTTTCAGTTTGAGTTGTGTTATTTTGGCAGGTAAAAAAAAAAAAAAAAAAAAAAAAAAAAAAAAAAAAAAAAAAAAAAAATCTCAACAAGATGATGTGTTACTTAATCGCCAAAACTAACCAGGAGTGGAGTTTTGCTAACGGAATCAAACTTCAGGGTGTAAATTTAATTTTCTCAAAGTGTAATAATGCTAAATTTCAAGGGTGTATTTTGCAATTTACATTTAAAAAAAAAAAAATTAATTTGGGTAAAGGGGTAAAGAAGACTTAATTAAAATATACATATAAGTATATTATACTATAACATAATCTAAGTATATATGTGTGTGAAGTTCCTTCTTAAAGAATTAAATCCCGATCCTTATCCCCCACACTCCACAAACACTTATATTTATGAAGTGATTATCGCACTAAGAATGTGCTGCACCAATAGTATAGCAAATTGAACCTAAAATATTTAGAATTTACGACTCGTACCAATGAATTTTCCCTTGAAAGTAACGAAGTAACCATATGAGGTTCATTTTCTCAATTTATGGCTTTTCTAAATTTCGGTGGGTTTTGGCACACATTAGCATCTGCTACTGCTAGTGTCGCATTTTTCTCAATTTATGGCTTCTTTGTATTTCGGTGGGTTTAGGCACAGTTTTAGTAATAGTATCTACCTGCTTGTCGCTTCCTACGTATTAAATCGTGGACAATGGACTCTTTTTTTTTTTTTTTTGGCTAGAATGGACAATGGACTCATCGTCCTAGACTCATACACCTAGTACATTTTTGATGTACCAAACTTCCAATATTCAATGGGGACCGCGGAGACTTTTACCTATATAAAATATACCAAGAGCGAAATGACTTAGGTCGAATACATCAATGCATTAGACCAAAGCCAAACCCTATATAAATATGCTAAAATTGAACTTAGATCCAATTGTTTCCCAAAAAAAAAAAAAAAACTCAAACCTAAGAATATTGGTCCCCTAAGAAAAATAAATCAACTCAAACCTGACTCGTTGAAAGGCCAAGTAAGGTTAGACGAGATGATTTGATTTTTAAACAAAAAGATTAAAAAAAAATTTACTTTTTTTTTTTAGTGGACAAAGATTTCCTTCAAACCGACTTAGAAGAATCTTTTTAAACTTATCAGACTTATAAAATGATCAACGTGCATTATTTAAAAAGGTCACATGATTCATTAATAAATAAGTCATGTGACTAAAGTATTCGTGGATGGTTTTATCAATTGTCATGTAGTGGGTTAGAGGAATATTACTCCAAAACCGGTTTGGAGTTAAAGTTTTTATCTATTTATTTATTTGAAGGTAAAATGCAAAGTTGGATGTTTTCTTTGGGTGGAAAAAAAACTACATTCAATTTTCTAAGCACTTGCTACTTTATAGCACACGATCTCTATATCATTCCTATAACTCTAGTTGCTTCTAAATCAAATTTTATATTAGAGGTACAATTCTTACTCAATATTGATATTAATTCACTTTTATTTTAATATTTTGTTATTTGCTCTATTATTTGTATTAGTAGAAAGACAAAGACATAATAATAATAATAACCGTTCCAAAATTTTGGGATGTTCCAAAATTTTGTTCCATTTCTAAAATTAACAGTTAATAATTTACCAAGTTTTCTGGAAAACCATCCCATCCAAAATAGTGCTGAGATCCATGAGGTACGAACGGCCCTGAACCGATGGCTCGACGCTGAAAATACCATGTGGCACCAGCGTTCGAGGAATTTGTGGATTACGGATGGTGATCGAAACACTACTTTCTTCCATCAAAAAGCTTCAAACCGCAAGGAAAGAAACTCTATACTAGGCATTTGTGACTCGGCGGGACAATGGCAGGAGGATGACCACACCACTGAGACCATCATCTTGGAGTATTTTGAAAATATTTTTCGCTCGAATGGACATACAGATACTTCAATGCTCATTGATGCGGTCCAACCAGTAGTTACAGAAGAGATGAACACGTTTTTGACTCGAACGTTCACGGCAGATGAGGTCCACAAAGCCCTCAAGCAGATGCATCCCAAAAAATCTCCCGGCCCCGATGGTATGCCTCCCCTCTTTTATCAGCATTTTTGGTCTCTTACAGGTGAGTTTGTCACCAAAACTGTTCTTGATTTTCTGAACCACGGTATTATACCTCCAAATTTCAATGAAACACACATTGTCCTAATCCCCAAGGTTAAAAATCTCACAAAAATAACCCAATATAGGCCCATAAGTCTATGTAATGTGCTTTCTAGACTCACATCCAAAGTTATTGCCAATAGACTGAATAAGTTTCTGCCATGTATTATTAGTGAAAACCAGAGTGCCTTCATGTCTGATCGCCTCATCACTGATAATGTCATCGTTGCCTTTGAAACTATGCACTACCTCAGCAAAAAAACTAATGGTAAGATTAGTGAGATGGCCTTAAAACTTGATATGAGTAAGGCTTTTGATCGTATTGAATGGAATTGCCTAGGAAGAATTATGAAAAAAATGGGCTTCAATGACAAATGGGTTAATCTTATGATGCAATGCATTACCACTGTTACTTACTCTGTCAAAATTAATGGGCAACCCCGGGGTCACATAACTCCTTCTAGGGGCTTGAGACAAGGGGATCCCATCTCCCATTTCTTGTTTCTTTTCTGTGCAGAGGGTCTATCAGCACTTTTAAATCAGGCCACATCAACTAGAATTCTTAGAGGTGTATCGGCTTGTCCCCGTGGCCCACGGATCTCCCAATTATTCTTTGCAGATGACAGTATTATTTTCTGCCAAGCCACTCTGGAACAATGCAGCCATCTTAAGAATCTTTTGACAATATATGAACAAGCTTCGGGCCAACTGCTAAATAAAGAAAAGACTGCTCTCTTCTTTAGCAGGAACACTCCACAGGACATGCAGGAAGAAATCAAGAACTATTTTGGGGCGGAGGTTATTCACCAACATGAGACCTATTTGGGACTACCTTCTCTGGTGGGGAGATCAAAACAGAACACATTCAGGGCTTTGAAGGAGAAGCTTGATAACAAGCTATCGGGTTGGAAAGAGAAATTACTTTCTCAAGCAGGCAAAGAAGTACTTATCAAGGCAGTTGCACAAGCCATACCAACCTACACCATGAGTGTCTTTAAGCTTCCTGACTCTCTTTGTGACGACATGACCGGGATGATACACAGATTTTGGTAGGGCCAGAAGGATGGTCAGAACAAAATGGCAGGGCTTAGCTGGGAAAAAATGTGTGCTCCTAAGGAGAAAGGTGGGCTAGGTTTCCGGGATTTAAAAGCATTTAATTTAGCTCTCCTAGCCAAACAAGGGTGGCACTTGCAAAATAATCCCCACTCCTTGGTCCACAGGGTCTTAAAAGCTCGGTATTTTCCTAACACAGATTTTTTGCATGCTGAGTTGGGCACGAAACCATCATACGCATGGAGGAGCATCCTCTCAGCCCAGCCAGTCCTAGAGGCAGGCTATCGTTGGCAGGTGGGAGATGGTGAAAATATAGGCATTTGGAAGGATCGATGGCTACCGAGACCTTCAACTTTTAGGGTGTTATCTCCACCAACTTTTCTTCCAAACGACACCAAGGTGAGCTCTTTAATTGAGCCAAACAGTGGGGAGTGGAATGAAAGTCTAATTAGCCAAATTTTTTCTCCGGAGGACACAACATGTATTCTTGGTATTCCACTGAGTGTACATAAGCCAAGGGACCGTATAATATGGGCATATACTCCAAAAGGAAAGTGAACAGTGAACAGTGCATACAAAGTGGCCATGTCCATGACTCAAGGAAACTTGGATGCGGAAGCCTCCCATGGCGAGCTTCAAATCCGTTTTTGGAGGCAGGTTTGGAATCTCCACATTCCGAATAAGATTAAGCTTTTCACTTGGAGAGCGTGCAAAAATATCCTCCCCACAAAAGCAAACTTATATCACCGACATGTCTTAGATAACTCCACGTGTGAAGCATGCAACCTTGACCCGGAAACTACTAGACACCTATTTTGGGACTGCCACCTAGCTAAAGAAGTCTGGACTTCAGCTAATTTGCCTTTTGATAGAACCGGGATTAGATACAGAGATTTCATGGACTTCTTGTGGGACCTGCTCTTCAACCAGCACGTCGGCACCGAGATTATTGAGCTTACCGTCACGACGGCATGGTGCATTTGGTTTGATCGGAACAAAACTCGGTTTGGAGCCGCCCGCCAGTCACCCCGTGACATCCTGGTACGTGCTCGAGCTATCCTTGGAGAGTACCAGCTTGCTCATCAACGGCCCTCCAATTTCAAAGAAGATACTGACATTCGGTGGACCCCACCAAAGTTCCCATGGTATAAAACAAACGTGGACGCTGCTGTCTTTCCAAGTCTTGGCATGATAGGGGTCGGGGTTATTATTCGAGATCATAGAGGTTCCGTGGTGGCTGCCATGAGTAAACGCATGCCCCTCCCTTTAGGTCCTTTGGAAGCCGAAGCAAAGGCTTTGGATGAAGCTACTATGTTTGCTAGAGATATTGGAGTACAGGACGTCCTTTTTGAATCAGATTCACGTATTGCATGCCATGCACTTGCGGACCCCACCAATGCTCCAATATCTATCTCTACTATAGTGGCAGGGACAAGTGTTAGGTTGCATGAGTTTAGGACCTTTGATATTTTGCATGTACGGAGACAGGCCAATAAGTCCGCACATGCTCTTGCAGCATATGCAAAAGACATTGACTCTCTTGTAGCTTGGGTGGAAGATTGTCCACCGTTCATTGAATCTTTGGTGATTCAAGAAGCCATGTATTTTGAATGATTTTCAAATAAAGTTTACGCATTTCCCATCAAAAAAAAAAAAAAAGTTTTCTATTATGCCTCTACCAATGACAAGTACTTTAAATGATAAATTTTTTTGAGAACTTTGTTTAAGGGTAATTTTGGAAACTTTTATTTATTTTTAATTAAGAGACAAGGTAATAAATGATATTCTCTTTAAAATGTGAGGTTTTTATTTAGCATGACCAATAATTTGGGACGAAGAGTATATATAATAAGTACTCTGTAATAATTAGGATAGAGAGCTAATTTTAATATGGATATCTTAAAATCTTAGTTAGATTTTATCACATCATTGGTATTTCATTCTCAAAAACAAAAACATCATTGGTATTTAAACTAATCCATTTAATTTATCCATAATATGATATAAAATATAATCCAAGGTGAATATACTTTATTAACTTTAGAGGGTATTAGTTGGCAATAACATGAAATCAATGTCTTCAAAATATATATATATATATATATATATAATTAAAATATGACTTTTTGGTGCCCATTTTCCACAATTTTCAAAATATTTTTCATTTTTGGTTTAGTTCAAATTGATTTCCCCAAAAGCATAAATCAAGGGGTAAAATGGTTGAATTAAAAAAATCTCTTCAAATATATCTCACTTCCTACCCCAATTTTATTCATAGTTCAAATTATCCAAAATTTTAAAATACGTTCCCATCTAGATGGTTACTTATTTTTGAAAGCTCGAAAAATGTGTTGAAAACACACGAGCTGTTTAGACCCCCTAATTAAAATTATGGCTTGGTTGATTTTACACTAACTTAATACAAGTGCGGAATAGTGTAAACACAAGCGTATAAACAAGAAGCTACTCTAATTCATAATTAAAGCAACACAGCAGTAATAATGAAATTAAACAAGAGTAGGGAAGAAGGATGCAAACACGGAAAACACCGAGACGTGTTTTCGAAGAGGAAACCGAAGAACTCGGCGAAAAACCTCTCCGCCACCCTCCAAGCGGAAATCGATCCACTAGACAATCAGTTGGGATACATGAGTAAGCAAGAGACCCTCCAAGCCTAATCTACCCGATGTACCTAAGCCCTCCAAGCTCCTACTCCAACAAGGCTTCTCGGAACCGTGTCTTGTCTAGTTTTTCGGATCCCGCAACAAGCTCCATGTTGCATCTACCATCCTTGGCTTCTTCCAATGCTTCCCAGCAGCACCAAAACGTCACTCAACACTCTCAAAAGGTGTGGTAAGTGTTTGGGCTATCAACCTCTCAATGGTGTGGAAATGGAGAGGGAAGGGTTGAGGAGATACCACAAGCAAGTGTATAGAGAAAGGTGGGGATGACAATCTCTAATTGCAAATGTGTTTGGCTAGGGTTTTCTCTCTGAAGCATACCTTAACATTTGTGGGTAATGGGGGTTTATATAGGATAGGTGCAGAATGTGTGAGTCAATCAGTATAGGTTGGCAGAACAGCATGTCTCGCGAGTGTCTCGCGGGAAGGCCTTACCCGCGAGATACTCGCGAGAGACAGCTGTCTCCATCTGTCCTGACTCTTCGCATTCCAGCATGTGCAAGGCACATGCTTCACTTCGCGGGAAGCTTAGTCGCGACATACCCGCGAGATTCCATCAGCTTCCACTTTGCTTGAGTCTTCACACACTCTCTATCACACACCCCTTACATCAATTCCCACAACAAATACAGGGTATAAACAATTGATAGTAATTACAATCAAATTTGGCACGGAATAAAAGCCAACAAAACACATAGTTGTAAATCACAACTTTACAATCTCCCCCTTTGGCTATTCCGTGACAAAACCCTAAAACAGACTCTAGACTTAAACATGAGTTTGGGAACACAGGCAAAACTCACTCACACTTAATTCTAGATTCTGATAAGCTCTTGAAACATATGAACAAGTAACTCCTGAAACACAACAACAAAATATTATCATTGTATGCAGAAAACTTGAAAAACATATGGAGCATTAAAAGCATGATCAAGCAAGATGAAATAGAAAACACTAGATCATGGTAAGATCAAACAAGTAATCACTATACATAAGCAATTACTATGCTCATTCACACAAGGAATGAACATCCGGATATGCAAGATGATAAACTCATATGAAGAGTACCATTTGCAAATCCAACACTCAACCAATGCAAAATACTCAAAGTATTTGCATCTAGGAACAATCCTACATGGGCACAAGAGTGTTCATCACTCAACCAATGCATAGAACATATATGCATCTAGGAACAATCCTACTAGGGCACAAGAGTGATGTATTGAAGTAAATGTATGACATTAAACTTCAAAAACACAAGCATAAAGGCTGCATAAGCAAAGTGTTGCAAATACATGGCACAAACCATAAAAGCCTACAAAAATGCAATGAACCAAATAACCCTTAAAGCTTACAAAAGCAACATGGCTACATGCAAAGTATGCTACAAAGCAAAGAGAATATCACAAAAGAAAACATCTGAAATAATACTTAAATAAAGCGTAGTATCAAAGCTTTAAAGACAAAAAAAATAAACAGGAACAGTTGACTTCTACTCCCCCTATCTCCATACTCCCCCTATCAATGACATCATCTCCCCCTTTTTGTCATGGAATAGCTAGTCATCCCCTTCTAGCTTCCGTTGAATTTCGTCCATCTGAGTTTGGAGAGATGTAAGCTGTGCATCAAGACGTCGGTGGTGAGTGTACATGATAGTCCCAAAGCCGGACATCTTTGTACTCAACTCTTGAAGAGCAGTAAAGATATTGTTGATCTGGTCATCATTGATACGAGCTGCAGAACTCGAGGAACCCGATGGTGCATGAGATTCTTGCTTGGGGTTCTTCTTGGCATGGCTCATACTAGCATGGAGAGACCGAATGTTGATTGGACTTGGCCTTGGATATGGACGTTCATCATCCAATGGACGGACACCTTTGAGCTTCAAAATCTTTGAAATAAGGCGAGAGAAAGGAAGACAATTCCTTGAAGCTGTCCGGTCAACTGTTTTGGCCAAAATGTGAAAGATGTGAGAGCACACATCAATCTCGACATCCGTGATCAGATCGTTCAAAAACAAAGCTCGTCCAAGGTTCATATATCCGGTGCTGGACAAGGGATAGAGATTGCTACACATGATCATAGATAGAAGACGTAGCTCGGAAGAAAGAGATGCCACATTGATGGACTTTCTAGTGGATGAGAATTCCAAATCAGCTCCTAAAGACTGTCGGAGATATTCTTCATCGGGGTTCAGCTCATCATATACCGGCGGTATGGGGAGTATAGGCCGGTTAATGTGTAGAATTTCCGCCAAGTACATTGGTGTGACAGAAAAGCTCTTTCCTCGAACCCAACATTTAATCTCATCGCCGACGACACTGGCATTGGCATAGAATTCCTTAACCATGTTCTCATATGTATCCTTGAAAGTTGACAATAGATAGTTCCAATCTTTCGTGGCAAACCAAATAGGTATTTGTGTGTCTTTGAGTGATGGCTGGTCAACCCCCCTCTCAACTATCAAAGGAGCACCCTGAAAGTGGTTCTTGAAGGATTCAAAAGCAGCATGAGACTTGAACAAGTGAGGATCAAAAGTTCCTGTTGAGCCACGAGTTCGCTTCGGTCTAGGTGAATCAGCATCAACGTCAATGATCGATTCTTTCCCTTTGTCGCGGCCTCCTTTCACAGCTGAAGTCTTGAATGGAGACATCTGTGCACCATAGCACACAAAACACACAGGAGACAGGAGCATAACCCATAGACCACAGAGCACAGAACTTGATTAGAGTCAAGTGAGGTCAAAACAGAAGTAACACTGCTGAATGTATAGACACAATGTATGGATCTCAGCAAATGGGCATGAGTATGTATGAGGGAGCAAGTGCAAAATGCATGTGACACACTATCAATGACCAAATTGAGTGAAATAAGGTCAAACAAGTGAAAGTCCATAGATTGAAATCACTTGATATCAAAATAGCACAAAAATGTCACTCGGACATTTTGACAAACACTTAGTGTGCACAACATCAAAAAAGACATGAGCAATGCATGAACATGGGAAAATCTACCCTCAATACAAGATAAAATGCCACAAGGGGCCAACACAGAAGCAGAAACAACCAATGGGACACAGCCCAAGCAAAAGATTTGACAAAAAATCACCCAATTTTGAAAACCAACCCAAAGTTTCGAAAATCCCCAATTATCAAAACCCTAACAAAAATTCTGCATAATCTAAGTAAAAACTTGAAAAGAGATAGTTGAGAAACATACTTTGAAGAAGAAAATGCAGAAAAAGTGCTTGGATTGAAGGGAAATGAATGGAATAGTGATTTTGGGTTGAAAAACTTTGAGAGAGGTTGAGCGAGGGAAGTTTGATGGTTTTGAAAAACTGTCACATCAGCTATATAAAAACTGAAAACACGCGTTTTTCGCGGGTTAGAGAGTGGCGACACAGTCGCGAAACAGTCGCGAGAAGAGCCACTGAAGCATAAAATTTTTCGCGAGAAGCATTAGGTCGCGAAACAGTCGCGAGACAGTTGCGGTAACTTCTGTCTGAAATTGGAAAAATCCAATTTTAGCCAAACAGTATTTCACGAGTAGCTTTTAGTCGCGAGACAGTCGCGAAACAGTCGCGAAAGTTTCTGTGTGACATGTTAAAAGAAAAAAATTCCCTCAACTCCTTTTCGCGGGAAGCTTTAAGTCGCGAGCTTCTCGCGAAACTACCCCTGAACCAGTTTTTGAAGAAACACAAAAACAAGCATTTAAATCAAAAACAAAAGACAAGAAAGTATAAAATCACTTTCAAAAACAAATAAAACACTCAAAAATCTTTTTGGGTTTGAACAACAAAAATTGAGCATGTGAAAACACATTTAATCAAGTACAATCACACAAATGAACAAGGCATTCATTGAACATAGACTTGTGTGTTGTGTGTGGATATCAAAAATGAGATAATCCTTAGTCCAATGTGAAGCTTCAATGATCAATTCAATCAAGGCATACACAACTAGCACTAGATTATTTGATCTATCTCAATTATAGAAACATGCATATATGACCTCCCACACGTACTTGACAATAATTCATTGAAGCTTTTCATTTGGCTCCATATTTAACATATCATTTGCAACTTTTGAGCAAAGAGAATCTCATTTAGAGAAAGATGCCTGAAATTTTTGATATTTCAATTTATGAGTTAGCCTTTGGCTTGTTGGGCATCATACATTTTATTTTGGTCGCTTTCCCTTTTTCCTAGTCGAATACTAGTTTGTGCGACAGGCTTTTGCAGCTCTATATCTCTTTTCATTTGGAGATTTACAATTAGAGAGCTCTTTTAAGCAAAAAAAATAAAAGTGGGAAGATATATAGGCATGAGTCTATGCATGTCTCAAGATCAACAAAACCATTCACTAATCATTCATGACAAGGCTGAAGATCTATTTACAACAGTCACAAAGATTTCAGAATTTCTTCCACAATGATATGAGTGCATGAGAGACAAGCTAAGCTCGTTAAATGCACAAAGCCATAAGTACAAAGTACAAGGCAAAACATGCTTTGAGACAAAGACTCAACAAAGTGATCAAACTTTTTGGATCTTCTATTTTTTTAAGCGTTTTTGAATTTTTGAACACACCCAAAACAGAACAGGAAAATAAAGATTAACAAAGACAACCGGTACAAAATAACAATATTAAAAATAGAGCAATGCATGAAAAAGATGCAACAGCAAATGTCCCTAAACATTGAAAGAATTTATGCGTGGACATGTTATAATGCTTATGCATGAGTACCCCTTTTCACCCACACGTCACGTGCGTTTGGGGTGATATCCTTAACGGATTGGGTACGAGAATTTGCACTATCAAACCTTCTGGTGAAACTCTCCAAGCAGGTGGTGAAGGCACCAATCATTTTCATCACGTCCATCATGCCAGGATCACGATTCTGACTTCTTGGTTGTTCACCACCCCAAGACCTCATGTCATTTCTCCTTCCTCGTGACCGAGGTGCGCTTGAATTGTTGTCTGATCTCAGCTTTTGACAGTTGGGTCTGGTATGTCCTTGCATTCCGCAGTAATGACACACATAGTCCGTTCTAGGACTCCGTTGTGATCTTGGGAGAGATCTTCCTTTGGTTTCATGTCTACCCATGGAGTGATTTCGGGGCTTATTCACCATTCGTTGCTCACTCACATTCTTCTTCTCAGCCTTAACATTCTCAGGGATGGTTTCTTCTACAATAGGCACTGCGGCCTTCACAAACTTCACTTCTTTGGTAGCTTTGGCTGATGAGCTGCTTCCTCCGGTGTATCCCAACCCGGACTTGTCTGACGAAGGTTTTTGAGATGAGATAACATCATCTAACTTCTGGGAGGAGACTCTCTCTATCTTGGCATGAGCTTGTACTACCTCTTGCTCAAGAAACCTCACCTTCGTATAGGCTTCAGACAACTCGCCATTTAATGTCTCAATTTCGCACTTAGCCTCTTTATATCTGACCATGAGACTTCTGTAATCTTCCTCAGCCTTCTTCATTTTCCTCACAGCTGCCTTGGCTATTCTGGTATACTCTCCAGACTTCTCAAGAAGTAAAGAGTAATTTTCTTGAAGATTAACTGTATTCTCTTCTTCTTCTTCAGCATCTGATTCATCCACATTCCTAATAGACTCTGAATCGGAATGCTCACCAAGCTCCTTCACAAGAGCACCCAAGTCATCCGATGACTCCACATGAGCAATGGTCATGAATGCGGAGTAGTTTCCCTCTCCGTCACAGCTCTCTTCCGAGTCAGAATCAGAGGATTCTGAATCACTGAGTGTCGTGGCATAAGCTTTGCCTTTTCCCCTTAGAAAATTTGGACACTCCTTCTTTAGATGTCCATGGCCATTGCACTCATAGCATATAATTTCTGAAGAAGGTTGAAACTCCCTCCCTTCTTTTCTTGGAAACTCTTTCCTATCACCTCTTGAAGATGAAAATTTTCCTTTGTTGAATGGTTTCCCACTGTTCTTCATCTTCAGAAATTTTCGGAAGTTTTTCGCAAGAAATGCTACTTCCTTCTCCACCCCCATCTTCTTCAGAGGAATCACCCATCCTTTCGGTGATGGTTTTAAGAGCAAGTGATTTACTCATCTTATGGGAAGGCAGTCCCATCTGATATGTTTGGAGAGACCCAACTAATTCTTGAATTTTAATCTCATCCAAATCCTTGCTTTCCTCTATGGCTGTAACTTTTGCTCTAAAACTTTCAGGTAAGGACCTCAATACTTTTCTCACCACCTTAGCATCTTCAATCTTCTCCCCAAGATTGAGTTTAGCAATTACAATTTCATTGAGCTTCCCATAGAATGAATCAAACGGTTCATCATCACCCATCTTGAGCTCTTCAAATTTGGTGGTAAGCATCTGAAGCTTTGTGTCCTTAACTTTCTTTGTACCCTCATAAGTGGTCTCCAAAATCTCCCAAGCTTCTTTGGCTACCGTCATGTGAGAGATCCTGTGGAATTCATCAGGAGACACAGCACAAAATATAGCATTTAAAGCTTTACTATTAGCATTGGCTGCTGCAAGAGCCGCCTTATCCCAATTAGCCTTAGGAGCTTCCGGCTTAGTCCAGCTGAGCTCTACCGCATCCCAAACGGTATCTTCTATAGAGCATAGAAATGCTCTCATTCTGACTTTCCAGAATGCGTAATTGTTCCCATCAAAAAATGGTGGAACATTGAGCGATTGAGACCGGTCCATCTCAAATAGGGTCAAGGATCACACTAAGGTATTTAAACCAAGCAAGTGTACCCGCTCTAATACCAATTGAAAGCTCGAAAAACGTGTTGAAAACACACGAGCTGTTTAGACCCCTAATTAAAATTATGGCTTGGTTGATTTTACACTAACTTAATACAAGTGCGGAATAGTGTAAACACAAGCGTATAAACAAGAAGCTACTCTAATTCATAATTAAAGCAACACAGCAGTAATAATGAAATTAAACAAGAGTAGGGAAGAAGGATGCAAACACGGAAAACACCGAGACGTGTTTTCGAAGAGGAAACCGAAGAACTCGGCGAAAAACCTCTCCGCCGCCCTCCAAGCGGAAATCGATCCACTAGACAATCAGTTGGGATACATGAGTAAGCAAGAGACCCTCCAAGCCTAATCTACCCGATGTACCTAAGCCCTCCAAGCTCCTACTCCAACAAGGCTTCTCGGAACCGTGTCTTGTCTAGTTTTTCGGATCCCGCAACAAGCTCCATGTTGCATCTGCCATCCTTGGCTTCTTCCAATGCTTCCCAACAGCACCAAAACGTCACTCAACACTCTCAAAAGGTGTGGTAAGTGTTTGGGCTATCAACCTCTCAATGGTGTGGAAATGGAGAGGGAAGGGTTGAGGAGATACCACAAGCAAGTGTATAGAGAAAGGTGGGGATGACAATCTCTAATTGTAAATGTGTTTGGCTAGGGTTTTCTCTCTGAAGCATTCCTCAACATTTGTGGGTAATGGGGGTTTATATAGGATAGGTGCAGAATGTGTGAGTCAGTTAGTACAGGCTGGCAGAACAACATGTCTCGCGGGTGTCTCGCGGGAAGGCCTTACCCGCGAGATACTCGCGAGAGACAGCTGTCTCCATCTGTCCTGACTCTTCGCATTCCAGCATGTGCAAGGCACATGCTTCACTTCGCGGGAAGCTTAGTTGCGACATACCCGCGAGATTCCATCAGCTTCCACTTTGCTTGAGTCTTCACACACTCTCTATCACACACCCCTTACATCAATTCCCACAACAAATACAGGGTATAAACAATTGATAGTAATTACAATCAAATTTGGCACGGAATAAAAGCCAACAAAACACATAGTTGTAAATCACAACTTTACAATTTTGAACCAAAATATTATTATACAATAGAATTTACAAAGGGGGAAAAAAGAAGAAGAAGAAAAAAAGAGAAGAACTCCTTAAGCATGTGCATTAAGCGTAGTATACAAAAGGTAAAAATGTAAAATTAACCTTCTAAGTTTTACCTTTTATCCAGCCTCAAAAAAAAAAAAAAAAAAAAAAAAAAAAAAAACCTTTTATCATTTTCAAGTATAATCAATTCAGTCATCCGTTAGTCTTCTATTAAATGCTGTGGTCTATTTACCAAAATGATGCCATTTTGGAATTTTTTTTTTAAATTTCTTAATTTCAAAAAACTGAAAAACATTAATTAAAAAAAGAAAAAAGAAACTAAAGGGTTTAGAGGAACGACATCATTCCTAGCTCATTGAATATCAAAAATCATCCC
This sequence comes from Quercus aquifolioides, assembly GCA_019022515.1. Taxonomy (NCBI): domain Eukaryota; kingdom Viridiplantae; phylum Streptophyta; class Magnoliopsida; order Fagales; family Fagaceae; genus Quercus; species Quercus aquifolioides. The sequence goes on along the minus strand of CM032331.1, from coordinate 7,278,125 downwards.
CACCCCACCAATACCCTAGCAACCCATGACTTGAGAAATTTGAGGGACTATGGGAGAAAGGAAATAGGGAGAAAGAGAGAGAGTGAGAAATCGACAGGTGGAAAGAGAAAGACTGAGAGATCGGGAGAGGGAGAGAACAGAGAGATCGAAAGAGGGGGAAGAAAGACTGAGAGGGAAAAGAGAGATTTTGCAACAGCTTCGCTTCGCTCAATTGGGCTATGGTCTACTCGGCGGCTCCGTCCAATACAAATTTGGGTAAGTTTTGAAAACCCAGTATTTTTGGTTTTCAGTTTGAGTTGTGTTATTTTGGCAGATTAAAAAAAAAAAATGTCAATAAGATGATGTGTTAAATCGCCAAAACTAACCAAGGGTGGAGTTTTGCTAACGGAACCAAATTTCATGGTGTAAATTTAATTTTCTCAAATTGTAAAATCCAATAATGCTAAATTTCAAGGTATTTTGCAATTTACCCTTTTTTTTAATTTAATTTGGGTAAAGGGGTAAAGAAGACTTAATCAAAATATACATATAAATATATTGTACTATATTAGTTAAAAGAGACGTATACGCTGGAGCCTGGAGCAGGCTTGCAAGTCTTTGAACTTTAGTAATTTATTTATTGATGGGACTGACGAAGTGGGCTCTGCAAGAAGTAAATCATACCGACGAGAAGAGTCTTCAGTGACGAGGAAACACGAGACTGACGAGTATAACATCCTATTCAATGCCCTTAATAAATAACAATGACAGTTACAGACCCAGCTGGACAGACCGTTGGGACCTAATTAAAACCACATGATGAGGCCAGGAAGCGTTACCTGAAGGGAAGTTAAGCCTCCATAAAAGGTACAACGGCTAGAACCTACAACAACATATATATATATATACTCCACATTCTCCCATGAAAAAGGTACGATATTTTTGCTAGAATTATACTATCTTGAGATATTCTTGTGCCATTCTTGACTCTAACTTGAGCATCGGAGGTGTTGTGGCAGGCACCACACCGGTGACCGTCTCTAAGAGACTTCTTTCCAGGAGGCTAAGTTCATCACCAGGCAACACTCAGTGACTGACGAATTCACACTTCATCAGTTTGGCGCCGTCTGTGGGAAACGACATTTTTTCATTCAGTTGCGAAAAGGTAGTTTCCTGTCAAATACTTATTTCATATGGAGTCCAATCAAGATTCTGCAGCCTTGGCACAACAAATTCAGGCCCTGGCAGCAACCGTCGAGGAATTGTCCAAACAGAATGAGGAAATGAAGCAGAGGCTTCAGCAGGAAGAACATCGATCCAAAGGAAATCGAGAGGACGAGGGAGATAGTCATAGAAGAGTCGACCATCCAAGGCTTACCACTCCAACTGAGCAGAACTCGAATATACTCCAGGAGATGAGGAAGGAGATGGACGAGCTCAGAAACGCCATCAAAGAAAAAACAGAACGGAGTGTGGATCGACTGGTCAGGGCAACAGATTCACCATTCACTATGGCCGTCCTCGACTGTCCAGTGCCGTCAAAATTTCGGCTGCCCCAACTCGAACCGTTTGACGGGCTAAAAGATCCCCAAGATCATCTTAACACATTTAAGACGACCCTGGGACTCCAGCAGCCCCCAGACGAAATTTTGTGTCGTTCCTTCCCAACTACTTTCAAAGGAGCCGCACGGGAATGGTTCACAAAGCTGCCCACATCGTCCATCGACACCTTTGAACAGTTGAGCAATGCCTTCCTGCGTCACTTCATTGGAGGACAACGACCAAAGAGAACCGCGGATCATTTACTCACCATCAGGCAGGGAGAGAGGGAAACTTTGAGGTCGTATGTGAAACGCTTCACCCGGGAGACACTGGAGGTAGACGAGGCTGATGACAAGGTGCAGCTAACAACCTTTAAGGCTGGTTTGAGAACCAGAGACCTCGTTTCGTCGCTTGCAAAAAATCCCCCGAAAACAATGGCTGAAATGCTCCTCAAAGCACAGAAGTACATGAACGCGGAAGACGCACTGGCCGCCATCGGGGACATTGAGAGGCCAGGAGACAAGGGTAGAAAGGAAGACGACCGTAGGGGGCAAAAGCGTGAGCGTCCCGATCGCCGAATCAATGACGGAAGTAGAAGAAAAGAAGATAAGAATCCTCGGACGGTAAAATTTACTCCTCTTGTAATGCCTGTTGATAAAATCCTAACGCAGATTAAGGACGATCATTACCTAAAGTGGCCGAGGCCGTTACACTCGTCTCCAAATGTTCGTGACAAGAACAAGTATTGCCGGTTCCACAAAGACCATGGCCATTACACCGAGGACTGTCGGGACCTCAAAGAGCAGGTAGAAGAGCTGATACGAAAGGGGAAATTGCAGAAATTTGTAAAGAAGGGTGAATATAGTAGATCTCGAGACGGGAACAAAGGTCAACCCGATGCTTCTTCACGAGGTAGTGACCGTCAGTCCCAACCTCCTCAGAATGTGGTCGGGGAAATACAGACAATCACAGGTGGACCCGTTACCGGAGGTTCGTTCAGGTCCCTTCAAAAAGCATATCAACGTCAGGTGAACAGCGTCCATACAACTCCCCCGTTGAAGCAGAGACGAACCGAGCAAGACATGACTTTCAATGAAAATGACGCCAGGGGAGTAAAACAGCCCCACAACGACCCCCTGGTCATAATGCTTACCATAGAAGGGTTCAACACGAAAAGGATCCTCGTGGACAATGGTAGCTCTGCTGACATCATTTACTTCCCTGCATTTCAACAGTTGAAGCTGGACCCCAGAAGGCTACGTCCTTTTGACTCCCCCCTCGTCAGTTTCAGTGGTGACAGGGTCTACCCCAAGGGCATAGTGACGCTAACAGTGACAGTGGGAACATACCCAAAGCAATTGGCCCGTCAGCTGGACTTCTTGGTGGTGGATTGCCCCTCCTCCTATAACGTCATCATTGGAAGACCTGCCCTCAACAAGTGGAAGGCGTCCACATCTACCTACTGCTTAAAGGTAAAGTTCCCTGTGGAAAACGGGGTTGGTGAAGTTAAGGGGGACCAAGTCTTAGCTCGAGAATGCTACCAGGCCGTGTTGGCCGCAAAGGAAAACCACACCTGGATAATTGAAGAGAAGCAAGAAGAAAAAGTGGAGGCTCTAGAAACAGTGCAACTAGTTGAGGGAGAAACGACCAAAACAACCAGAATAGGGACGACCTTGAGCCCCGAAATGAGAACCAAGCTCGTCCAGTTTCTTAAGCAAAACCTGGATGTCTTTGCCTGGAGCCATGACGACATGCCAGGTATATCCCCGGAAATCATCCTACACAGGTTGAATGTAGACCCAGAGAAGAAACCCGTCAAGCAGAGAAGAAGAGTCTTCGCACCAGAAAGAGATCAGGCAGTCGTCGACGAAGTAAAGAAGCTCTTGACTGCAGGTTTCATCAGGGAAGTGTACTACCCAGACTGGCTGGCCAATACTGTTCTGGTAAAGAAAGCAAATGGGAAGTGGAGGATGTGCGTAGATTTCACAGACCTGAATAGGGCCTGCCCGAAGGATAGTTTCCCCCTTCCAAGAATAGACCAGCTCGTAGACTCCACAGCCGGGCACAAGCTATTGACGTTCATGGATGCTTTCTCAGGATACAACCAGATAAAAATGGCTGACGAGGATGAGGAGAAAACGGCCTTTGTCACTAGCCAAGGCCTCTACTACTATAAGGTAATGCCTTTCGGACTAAAGAATGCAGGTGCTACTTATCAGAGGTTAGTGAACAGAATGTTCAGCGGGCAGATAGGCAGGAATATGGAGGTTTATGTGGATGATATGCTCGTCAAGAGCAGGGAAGAGCTTACCCATCTGGACGACCTCAGTGAGACATTTGCCACTCTCAAACAATACCAAATGAAGCTGAACCCAAGTAAGTGTGTGTTTGGCGTAGCCTCAGGGAAGTTCTTGGGATTCATGGTATCCCAGAGAGGAATAGAGGCAAATCCGGAGAAGGTTCAAGCCATAATCAACATGGCGTCACCCAAGACCGTCAAGGAGGTCCAAAAGCTCACAGGACGGATCGCCGCCCTTAACAGATTCGTCTCTAGAGCAACGAATAAATGCCTCCCCTTTTTTAAGACCCTGAAGCAGGCCTTCGCCTGGACCGACGAATGTGAAGCGGCTTTCCAAGAGCTCAAACGCTACCTGAGCAATCCACCTCTCCTGAGCCCGTCAAAAGAAGGAGAGAACCTGTATTTATACCTAGCTGTTTCGTCTACAGCCGTCAGCGCAGCCCTGATCCGCGAAGAAAACAGAGTACAACTCCCCGGTTATTATATCAGTCAAGCCTTCCAGGGGGCTGAGTCCAGGTACCCAAAAATCGAAAAAATCACGTTCGCGTTGATAATTGCCTCACGCAAGCTCAGGCAATATTTCCAGGCAAATCCAATCTGGGTAATGACGGACCAGCCTATCAAGAAGTCCATGAGCAAACCCGAGGCAGCAGGGAGAATGGTCCAATGGGCAATCGAACTTAGCCAGTTTGATATAGAGTACCATCCCAGGGCAGCCATTAAAGCACAGGCTCTGGCAGACTTTATCGCCGAGTTCACCTTTCCGGACGAACAAAGCCTTGCCAGTGAGGGCAAACTTTGGGTGATACAGACTGACGGTTCGTCAGCCCAAAAGCGGGGAGGGGTAGGGGTCGTCATAACCACCCCCGACGGAGAAGTATTGAAGTATGGAGTTCAGCTGATATTCCCGGCGACGAACAACGAAGCCGAGTATGAGGGGATTCTGACGGGGTTGAGGTTAGGGAAAGTTTTTGGAGCAAAGACCCTGTTAGTCCAAAACGACTCAAAGCTAGTAATCGGGCAGATCAAGGGAGAATACGAAGCAAAGGAAGAAAGAATGCAGAAATACCTCAGGTTGGTGAAGCACTTGACTCAAGAGTTTGAAGAGGTAGAGTTCATCCAGATTCCCAGAAGCCAGAATATGGCAGCAGACGAAGTGTCGAAGATAGCCTCGTCGAAAGAAACAGGGTCGAATGCAGACCTGATGATGGAAGAACAGAAGAACCCCAGCATAGAAGAAATTTCAACCTTTGCAATCCAGAGCACAAGTAGCTGGATGTCACCCATTGTATCCTTTCTTCAGGATGGACACCTCCCTCAAGACACAAATGAAGCCAGGAAGATCAAGAAGAGGTCTGCCAGATTCACAATTCTTAATGACACTCTGTACAAGAGGGGTTTCTCCATGCCCTATCTAAGGTGTGTGAACGAAGAAGACGCTGAGTACATCCTAAGAGAGGTCCATGAAGGAATCTGCGGAGATCATGCAGGCCCTAGATCATTGGTAAGCAAAATTATGCGAACAGGTTATTTTTGGCCTACTATGCAGGTAGACGCAATGAAGTTCGTCAAGAAGTGTGACAAGTGCCAGCGGTTCGGGAACATTCAACGACTGCCAGCCGAAAGACTGACGACGATAGCGTCCCCTTGGCCATTTGCACAGTGGGGAATTGACATCGTTGGCCCATTATCCTTGGGCAAAAGCCAGGTAAAATTCTTACTCGTCGCTATAGATTATTTCACAAAATGGGTTGAGGCAGAGCCACTGGCAACTATCACCGAAGCAAAGATCCGGAACTTTGTATGGAAGAACATAGTCTGCAGATTCGGGATTCCACGGACGATCATATCGGACAACGGACGACAATTCGACTGCCAAGGCTTCAAGGACTTCTGCTCTGGTCTGGGCATCAAGAACCATTTCTCATCACCAGGCCACCCTCAAGCAAATGGACAGACAGAAGTGACGAACCGGACTCTACTCAAAATCATAAAGACGAAGTTAGATGACGCAAAGGGCTCTTGGCCAGACGAGCTACCCAATGTCTTGTGGGCCTACAGAACAACAGCAAGAACCCCGACGGGAGAAACCCCGTTCAGGCTTACTTATGGAACTGAGGTAGTTATCCCGGTCGAGGTCGGAGTGACCAGCACTAGGCGAGAGATATTCAGAGAGGAAGACAATGACGATCACCTACGAGTCAACCTGGACTGTCTAGACGAAGTCAGAGATAAAGCCTGCAGCCGGATAACAGATTACAAGAAAAAGATGACAGAATATTACAATAAAAGGGTGAAACTCCGACGACTCAACATCGGCGACCTCATCCTGCGCGAAGTAACTCTGGCGACCAAGGATCCAACTCAAGGGAAACTTGGCCCCACATGGGAAGGACCGTACCGAGTTATTCATTACTCCAGACAGGGAAGCTACCATCTTGAGACTCTGGACGGACAAAGACTCCCGAGGCCATGGAACATTGAACACTTAAAGAAGTATCATCAGTAGACGTAACTCTCAAATGTACTTGTTATCAAAATCAATAAAGAATCTATTCAGCTGATATTATTCTGTGAGTAGGTGTATGCAACCGAAGGTAACTGACGAAGGAAATATCCCTAACACGGGTATAAGTCACCTAAAGCCAAAAATGGCTAAGTAGTAAGATTCCGCACTGACGGATGTAAACTACTGACGACAACAAATTAAGTTGTTGAAAAGCCAAAAATGGCTAAGTAGTAAGATTCCGCACTGACGGATGTAAACTACTGACGAAAACAAATTAAGTTGTTGAAAAGCAAAAATGGCTGAGTAGTAAGATTCCGTACTGACGGATGTAAACTACTGACGACAACGTACTCAGCACAGCATGTAAGGCCAGGTCAAAACTCATCAGATACATAGACAATCAGGAAATGCAAGTAAGCTTGTTATAAATCTAAATAAGCATGTAATATTCAGTAAAGGTCCCCAAACCAAGGGCAATTTCCATTTGTTTTCACAATAAAACCCATAAACACTGGGCTGCTAATATTGTTGTCAAAATAAACAAGCAAAATTGTTCAAAAGTTGGGCCCGAAAACACGATGGGCACCCACATATAAAAAAATTTTTAGCACAACAAAATTTTTTTAAGTAACAGGATCAGGCGTTGGCAGCCTCGTCACCAGCTGGAGCATCGTCAACGGGGGTATCCTGACGAGCAAAGGGAACAATGGCAGAAGACTGGCCAGCCTCGTCAGCAGACATTTCCTGGTCTATCTCCTCCAAATCCAGCTTCTCCATGTCCACTCCAGTAGGATGTTTTAACAGGTACCTCCTCAAGAGCTCAAACCCTTTGAAGTACCAGCTGAACAAGACGGTGCTGTACTCATCAGTCGTCTGGAAGGCCTCAACCGACCTCGCAGCTATCGTCTTTAAGGATTCCCTGGCATTTGAGAGCTGCTCGTCCTTCTCTTGCGTCAACTGACGCTCCACCTTAATATCGTCTTCTATTTTTTTTAGCTTCTCCTTCAGGGAAGCAGATTCGCCCATAGAGTCAACAAGACTTCTCCGCAGTTTGGAGTTCTCCGCTTCCAAGGTCTCCATCCTGGACGTCATAGAGGCTACCTTCGTCTCCTGAGTGAGATACTCTGAAGCAATGTGCATGCTCTCACCCAGTACCTAAAACAAAATTTTTTCTCAATAAAAGAAATGGAACGAACAAGAGGACGAAGGAAAGAAGGAGCAGAAATAAGCTAACCTGTACGAGCTTGTGAATATGTCGAGCCGCCACATCATTAAACGGGACACCCGACAAAGGCTTCAGGTCCCCAGCGGTCACCACCTCGTGGGCCCTATCCACAGCCAACCTCTCGTCATTCCAGAGGGTGGATGGACGAGGGACGCTCTTCTCCTTCTCCTTCTCAGTCATCCTCGGTCTTTTTGAAGATGGAGTACCCTCGATCTCCTCCACTGAAGTCGTGGGAGAAGCAGTCCTCGTCGTTGCCACCCCCGACACGACTGGGCTGACGGAAGCAATTGGAGGCGCCAAGCCACTCTTCCCAGTGACACGTACAGCCTTTTTTCCCAAGCTGGACAGGGGCTCGTCCTTCTTGGATCTCATTTTGGCATACATCTCCTTGTTAAATTTTGTCGTCATCTCTGCAAGAAGGAAACACTTGTTAAAAAAAAACTGCTGCGTAAGAGACAAATACTGACGAACTAAATACTTACTCCTTTTTCCTTCAATTTCAAGATTTTTCCGAACAAAGTCAGACGGATCTGGCCCAAGACAATAAAAGGCAAGCGTCCTGGGGTCAATAAGGTCGTCCCAATTTTCGATCGTCTGAGCGTATTCGATCGCCTTCTGGACCCGACTCCTGTACCTGCTCTTCAATTTGGGTCGTCTCTTAACTGCACGGAAGAGGAGACAATAGAGTCAGTGACGATAAAGGTAAAGTTGCAGAAGATTAATATATCAAAGGGAGTATTAACGCACCTAAAGTCGGGGTTCCCCACCGACGATGCAACCTCGGGAGATTACCCCAAACCTCGCCCGAGGGAGTTTCAAAATCGTCCCCAGATACAAAGAAAAATCTGGACTTCCAGTATCTGAAGGACGAAGGTAAATTCTTGACGATCCTAGTATTCCTCTCCCAAGGCACCAGTTCATAGTACCCGTGCTCCTTCGACGCTTTCAGGCGATACAAGTAAGTGAACTCATCAACCCTAAGCATATCTCCGTCCAGGGCAGCCAGCCATATTCCCATACAACTGACCAATATTCTCCACGAATTTGGCATAAGTTGCCCGGGAGCAATGCCAAACCGGTTTAGCAGCTCCATCACAAAGGGGTGAACGGGAAACCTTAACCCACAGACGAAGGCGGACTCATAAAAGCACACCTCGCCTGGAGAGAAGTGGCAAGCCCGTTCCTCTTTGTTGGGCAGACGAACCCTAACCCGATCTGGGAATTGGAATCTATCACGAAATCTCCTAAGGGTATCATCGTCCAACCCACACCTCTCCTCCAGAGCATAAAAAGCCCTAACCTCACGAGAGACAGAAATGGCCGTATCCCCTTCTACTGGGCCGCCGCTAGACGACAACCCAGTCTCAAGTTCGCTAGACCTGACCACTGACATCGTCCTTTCCTTCACTAATTCCTCAAACCACTCGACGGATTGATGTAGGATTGGCAATAATTCAGCCAACGCTACAGCCAAACTATTGCCTTCGTAAACAAAGTTTTCTAGGTAAGGAAAAGTTCCTAGACCCCCTCCTAATCGAGCGAAGAGGAATGAAATTGAAGGGCACCCTAACTTAACCTCAGAGCTACTAACCATGAAAAAGCTAGAAAAACAAAGAAGACACAGCAAGCAAAGAAGAAACAGCAAGTGAAGAAGAAAAAGCAAGCAAAGAAGAAATAAAAAGATCAGAAATTTATGATAGCAAAAATAAACAAGGTAAAAAGGGGACAGAATAGGAAAAACTCACCTCAGAAAAGGAAACTACGCAAAAAACCGCAGAGAAAGAAGGTGGAGAAGCTGAGAACCAGAGCGACAATGGAGGAGTTCTTTTTTCAGAAAGTAAAGAGAAAATAATGAGGAGAGGGGAGTTTTAAACCAAAAATTGAGAAGCTGAAAAACCAGCGGGAAAATCAAGGAAACTCATCATGTGAAGCATTAAATCCTCCAATCAAAAAGCGCCACGTGGGCCACAACCCAAAAGGAACTGCCACAGCACATTAAATACGGCTCGAAAACCCAACCGCCTACTGCCTAGAAACTTTTCACCTTCCGTGGTCGTCACGACACGTCTTGACGACCTCAGAATCCGGGGGCAACTGATGGGACTGACGAAGTGGGCTCTGCAAGAAGTAAATCATACCGACGAGAAGAGTCTTCAGTGACGAGGAAACACGAGACTGACGAGTATAACATCCTATTCAATGCCCTTAATAAATAACAATGACAGTTACAGACCCAGCTGGACAGACCGTTGGGACCTAATTAAAGCCACATGATGAGGCCAGGAAGCGTTACCTGAAGGGAAGTTAAGCCTCCATAAAAGGTACAACGGCTAGAACCTACAACAACATATATATATATATATACTCCACATTCTCCCATGAAAAAGGGAGGATATTTTTGCTAGAATTATACTATCTTGAGATATTCTTGTGCCATTCTTGACTCTAACTTGAGCATCGGAGGTGTTGTGGCAGGCACCACACCGGTGACCGTCTCTAAGAGACTTCTTTCCAGGAGGCTAAGTTCATCACCTGGCAACACTCAGTGACTGACGAATTCACACTTCATCATTTATATACAACTTTTTAAATCTCAGTTTTTTAAGGTATTATTTTATTTTATTTCAACTTTCAAAAAATAAATTTTTCAATAAAAAACTAACCTAAAGGAACATCATTCATTTTGGTTTTCACAATGGGACCCATCAACGGTGAGAATGGAGAGCATATACCCGATGAAGAGTATATTTTCCCCTTTTTCTTTTCCCTCGTTTTTTATGAGGTCACTGTATCAAATCAATCCTCACCTGCCTTATATATGTATACCATTTTAAAAATCATTTTTCTGGTTTAAAACTGAAAAAACTGTTATTGTATTGGAACATTAATTCGGCAAGTTCTATCCCAAAAACTTGTTTATGAGATAAATAATCAAAACTAGAAACTTTATTAAGCTTAGAAACGGAAAACATCATTTACTTGATCCTGAGAATAAGTTATTTGGAAGACTAATGAACAGTGTACATATTAGTACAGTAAGCACTTTTATAAAAAGTTTTTTTTTTTTGGTTTTTTTATTTTTATTTTTATATAATATAAAAATTTTACTATAATCTAATTTATGTGTATAAATCATCTTCCTAGAGGCTTGAACTCTGGCCTTACCCATCACGCTATATGAACTTTATACTTATGAAGTGATCATTAAGTCAAGAGTACATAACGGTAAAATCTATATGTTTATATATGTGGGGTATAAATTATGCCGACCGTGTCCATTGTTGCAATGTTTCATACTTGTGAAGAAAAGAAAAGTAAAAACTGTATTTATGTGTTTATTTGCGTATAAACTAAATTTACACTTTTTTTTTGGGTGCTAAACTAACTAAATTTACGCTTATTTTGAATATATATGGTTTTAAAATAATATGTTTGGCTTACCTTCAATACTTTATTAATAGGACATGTCATTTTGTTTTAAATAAACAATGACAAGTGGTAATGAGTTTTAATCATCACATTTTATTTAGTTAGTAAGTGATGTGACAGTCTCTTATCAAAACAAAAAAGGAGCTTCATTTTAAAAAGTACCGGAGGTAAGCCAAACCCTAAAATAATAACTTAGGCTTGAATATGATGCAATTGCTTTGATCTAGTTTAGTTTGAATTGATTTACTTCAATCTAGTTCGCTTCGATATGATGTACTTCAATTCAATTTAGTTTGTGTTTGTTTGTTTAGATCCCTTAAAGCAGATTGTTTAACCTAATATATTAGCCAAGTGATTATTTAGGTTAATTATGAGATCTAGGTTAAACAGTGAAAAATCATATCATTCAAACAATGGAAAAGTAAATAACACATAGATATGATCACCTAAGAAAACTGTTAGGTTCTAAAGATTTAGGAATTTATGTATTTAGAACTCTAATTTGTATTGTTGGCAAACCATGATCAAAACAAGTTGTTTAGTCTTGTTTAGGCTTGCTCAAAGTTGGGTCTTTCATGTAAAGTTGGAATCGAGAGGCTGCAGATGCATTGGTGCATTTCGGCCTGGCTCGATCGATCGAAAGAAAGACTCGATCGATCGAATCTCGACCAGAATGCTTTTTTGCAGAATTTTCCAACTCAACCCTAACTCATTAAACGTTTTGGGTTTTCTGTTTTTACTCTAGGTATATAAAGAAAAACCCTAGCCACGTTTTTAGAGTTGCTCCTGTTGTATTGTTGCTCATACTTTTCTATTTTGTGTAAATCTCTTGTGAGATCTAGAGGAGCTTTCCTTTACACAAAGTTTAGGGTTTTCAAGGTAGAGATAGTATCAACATCTTGATGATTAACTCGGTTGCTGCCATTGGAGCTTAAAGAATAACAAGCGTGGGTGCTTGTAGCTGATTGGAGAATCCAAGAAAGAAGGAGTCCGTGGATTCAGAGCTTGCACGTGGTCGTGTCAGTAAGTTCTACTGGTGGGTAGCATTAGGAAGTCAAGCGGGGAGCTTGTAAGTCCTTTTGTATGAACTTTGATTCTTTCGCATGGTGGATTTAATTTACCTTGAGGATAGCTAGGTCAAATCCTCCCCAGGTTTTTACCGTGTGGTTTCCTGGGTGATCATATCTTATGTTATTTATATTTCCGCTGCTTTATATTTTTGATATGATTGTATGTTTGTGATAACCTAGAATTGCATAATTTGACTAAGTTAATCACTTGGCTAATTAACTAGGTTAATCTGGTTGGTTTAAGGGGTCTAAACCGTTCAAGTGGTATCAGAGGGGATAGCTCTCTTGTTTGAGATTTTTTTTTTATCTCTGAGCTGATCCTTGACCCCTGTTGTCATGGAGCATGGACACTCTCTTGTTGTTCCTCCTCACTTTGATGGGAATAACTATGCTTATTGGAAAGTAAGGATGAAAGCATTCTTGAAATCTATTGATGAGAGGGTTTGGAATTCCGTTGAATACGGATGGCAGAAGCCCACTACTCCTGTGAGTGAGTGGCAAACTTCTGAAAAAGAAGCAGCAGGCTTCAATAGTAAAGCTATGAATGCCATCTTTAATGCTGTTTCTATGGAGAAATTTAAGAGAATCTCAAATATTAAGGTTGCTCATACTGCTTGGAAAATCCTCCAAACTGTGCATGAAGGCACAAAGGCAGTTAAGATTAATAAACTACAGAAATTAACTTCTAGATTTGAAAGCATTAGAATGTCTGATGATGAAACTTTTGATGAATTCTATGCTAAATTGAATGATATTGTTAATTCTGCTTTTAATTTGGGTGAAATATATGATCAACCTAAAATTGTTAGGAAGATACTTAGATCTTTAACTAAAAACTTTAGACCCAAAGTGACTGCCATTACTGAGAGCAAGGATGTGGACTCCATCCCTGTTGATGAGCTTGTAGGATCTCTTCAGTCCTATGAGTCTGACCTACCCAAAGCAAACAAATCCAAATCAATGGCTCTTAAGTCTGTTGATGATGTTGATGTTGGTGGATTTGATGATGAGCTCTCTGCTACAGAGATTGCGTACCTTGCCGAGAACTTTAGAAACTTTCTTAGGAATAACAACAGAAAGGCAAGAGGTACAAACACTGCTGAACCTAGAAACTTTAGGAAGAATGATCCCACTAAGGTTAATAATTTTGAAAAACCTAGAGAAAAAGTTGGTCAATCTTCAAACAATCCATTGGGTGCTTAGTGTTTTGGCTGTCAAGGGTATGGTCATGTTAAATCTGAATGTCCTACATTCTTGAGAACTAAGGGTAAAGCTATGGTTGTAACCCTTAGTGATAATGAGGTTTCTGATGATGAGGATGGAAACTTCATTGCTTTCACTACTACTGCTGTAGTCAATGAAAGTATATCTGTTGAAGAGAACCCTTCTGATGGGGAACTCTCTGAGGATGCAGATCTTTAAGAGGCCTATAATAAACTTTGCAAAGTTGCTGCAAAGGATGCTATGAATGTTGAACTTAGCCTGAAGAAAATTGATTCTCTTGAGCTTGAAAAGAAAAATTTGCTTGTTAAATTATTTGATGCTAATGATCTTTTGAATCATGTGAAATCTGAGAACATGCTTTTGCTTGATAAAGTTAAAACTTTGGAACATGATTTATCTGTTGCTAGATCTGCTAGTTCTAAACTTGATCAAATGTTGAATGTTCAAAACTATCCCTCTGATAAATCTGGTTTAGGTTATGTTGAAAGCATCTGTGTGTCTGCACCATGTGAGTGAGGTTGTCAAACCTGGAGAAGTTTCACCACCTAGGAAGATTAGAGTTGATCTAGGAGAGTTTAAACGTAAGGAATCTACCCTTTCTAAGGACAAGATGCATGGAAAACCTGCTTGGGTTTGTCATTATTGTGGAAAGTCTAGACACATTCGTCCTAACTGTTACAAGCTTAAAGCTGCAAAGAGAGCAAACAAACCAAAGGTGCCTGTGCCTCAAGCACAAGATCCTATGGCACTCATTGGTGAATTGGTAAAGGCGTTGAACCTTTATTCCAATCCTGGAGTTGGAAATCACTCGAACGTGAATAAGAACTCCAATGCTCGTGGTGCATCTAAAAGTTTTTGGATGCAAAAGACTCGATCTAATTGAGTCTTTCTAACATGGTCCTTGTGCTTCATTGCTCATTCCTCTGTGACCATTGTTCTTTGGTATTTGTGTTTTTGTGCTTTTTTCTAGGACTTGCATTGCATTACATTCATGCATTTCATTCTAGGATTTATTTGTTTTCTCTTTTTTAAAAAAAAAAAAAAGGAGAAAAACAAATTGTGTTGTGCACTATTTTTTTTTATCTTTGAAAACAAGGTTGGTCAATGTATTTACACAGAACATGTCTTGTGTACCTTGTTTAGCTTTGATGAGCTTATTTATTGCACTTTACTAGTTGAAGCTTTATAGTGCATGTTGTGTGGGAAAGATGTTTATGGTGTTTATCACTTAGTCTTAATCTTGAAGTCACATGTTATTTGACTGTCGGACTTGATCCTTTTGAGAAAGGCATAAATAACTATCTCACCACTGTTCACTAGCCAATCATGAACACCTTACTGCATATCATAAGATTTTGTGCTCGAGAAAGTGTAGCACATGCACAAAAAGAACATAAGGTGTAGCCTCAGTTTAATTGCTTAATGCTTAAAATTGGTGTGTACTATTAGGCTTGATGCCAATTCACTTAATTAAAACTGGTGTGTACTATTAGGCTTGATGCCAATTCACATAATTAAGAGGTTAAATTCAAGAAACTTACATGATTGCAAACTTATGTTCTAGGAGATGTGGGAGTTATATGATGTAACTCTTTGGGTGATAGTCTCTTTTAAATTCTGTGTGATGAATTTTGTAAACTTTGTGATTGATTTTTATTCACATATCACCTCACATGTATCTCAAGTTTTTGCTAGTTACACACACTACACAAGTTACTCGTTGCTAAACACTGTACATGTTATTGTGTGTATTTTTGGTCTGACCAACCAAGTTTGAAAATACCTTGAGTATTATGCAAAACATTTTTTTTTGCTTGAGAATTAAAAAGGAAGAATGGCTGAAATTTTCTTTGGAGAAACTGGGATTAAAATTTAGGTTTTTGAAAAAGCATTCCATTTCATCTCATACTCATGCATTTTGTTTCATTGATTTTAATGCTTTGAGGAGTTATTTTTTTCAAAAATTGGTTTGAGTTTTTTTTAAAAACTGTAGTTTTTCTCGAAATGCTGTGAGCCGCTGCCTGTTTTGATCGATCCAAACTGTTTTTCGATCGATCGAAAATACTTAAAATTCTTTTAAAAAAAATCTTGGATTGATTCGATCGATCGAAAGTGATTTTCGATCAATCGAAAGTCGTGAATCAGGTTTTTTAAAACACTGTTCTTGATTGATTCAAACACTTTTTCAAAAAGTTTTTCAAACTTTTCTTCTCTCTCCGACTAGGCAAGGCTCCACAGTCAATTTTTTGTCGTTTTCCTCCGAATTTTTTGCGAAGATTCTCTTTCCTCAAGCCGGTAAGTCTCTTTTGCCCTTCCTTTTGAGTTTATTTTCATTTCTCATGCATTTTTCATGCATTTTCACTCAAATTTTCGGACCTTTTCTATTTGGGATTTTTGTTGATTCAAGACCTAATTTGTGAAATTGATCAATGGGTTTTTGTGGGGACATGATATAAACATGATCTTGATAGTTTAATTTGATCAATTTTTGGTTTTGTAAAAAATTGAAATTCTAGGGCTTGTATTGAATCCGAATTGGGGATTTTGTTCAATTAGGTTGAAATTGATGAAATTGGCTTATTGTTTTGATGTAATTAAGCATTATAATCTGTGTGTTGTGTTGTGTAATGCTCAATTCATCAATTTGTTTCAAAAATTATCAAGTGGTTTTTCAAATTTTTGGGGTTTTTGTTAGAAACTCTATGCTCAAGCAAATTTTGTGAAATTGAACTTAATTTGAACTTTGTTTACTGCATTAGTACATGAATCATGACATTGTAACTGTTCATGCATCATATAGATTTTTGTTCTATAATTTTTTTGTGCTAACTTGCAGTCTGCCCTTGGTTTTTGTTTCTTTTGGTTTTCTCTTTGTGTCTTTGTCCTTTCCTTAGCACTATGCCTAGGAAGACTAGGGCTCGTTGGTCTATTCCCTCACCTACTCCTTCCCCTCCACCCTTTGACCGAGAGAGGTTTCCTAGTGAGAAAAATCAAGAGATTTATGATAAGCTGAACCTTAAGAGGAAGATATGGTTTGAGCGTTCTGTCATCTTAGATGAGCTTGATCCTGCCATTAGGGCAAACTTTGAGCGTAGGGGCTGGTTACCCTTGGTGGATATTTCTGATCCTCCTCCACCTGCTACCTTGATTAGAGAGTTCTTTTCAAACATCTATATCCGTGTCTATGATTCCAACACTTTAGTAAAGAGTTGGATACGA
This sequence comes from Quercus aquifolioides, assembly GCA_019022515.1. Taxonomy (NCBI): domain Eukaryota; kingdom Viridiplantae; phylum Streptophyta; class Magnoliopsida; order Fagales; family Fagaceae; genus Quercus; species Quercus aquifolioides. The sequence goes on along the minus strand of CM032331.1, from coordinate 7,261,629 downwards.
GGCGTAGAGTACACCATTACTCCTAAGGTAGTGGCTGATGCTCTACGGGTACCTTTGGTACAGCACCCTGTCTACCCATATGATGAGTCTTCTTTGTTGAGTGATGTCTTGTCTTACATCACTGGGTCTTCTATCTAGTGGGGTTCTGATCCTAGGATCACAACTGCTGAGCTTTCTGAGTTACACTATCTCTTCTTTAGGATAGCTTGTCACTATTTTTGGCCCATTTCTCATCTTCACACCATTCCTCTCGAGCGGTGTGTATTTTTGTATGCTTTTGTCACTGATGCTCCTATCAGTTTTCCCCATTTGTTTCTTCGTTCTTTGAATGAAGTTTATAGGAGTTCATCTTCTGCTCATGCCCTTGTTCATCCTATTTTCATTCATAGGATTTTGCTATATCTTGATTTTGGTGGCTTCCCTTCCTCTGAGCCCGTTTATGTGATTGCTCCTATAGGTGCGTCTTTTCTTAGACAGAGGGTTGCTCATCTTCGTGTTGGCTCTAAACACCCTAAGTCTAAGCCTTCTGGGTCCGCACCTCCTCCCTCTTCTTCTACAGGTCCTGCTGGTGAGGCTGTTCCTGATCCTGATGCTGCTGCTGCTGTTTCTCCACCTCCATCGGATGACTTTGATATCCGTCGTACTTTGGAGACTGTCATGACCATTCAGGCGGCTCATGGTCAGCTTTTGGTGGACTTATTTGACGAGATCCGTGCTTTACGTGTTGATCTGGCACATCTTCGTTCACCCTCACCACCTCCTTTTGATGATGGCTTGTAATTGCCCTTTGGCATTCCATCACAAAAAAGGGGAGTAGAGTTTGTAGAGGAGTTTTGTAGTTAGAGGGAGACTTTTTTGTTTTGAGGAGCTTGTGGAGATGTTAGATTGTATCTAGGCGCTTCACCTTGTATATCATTTTTGGGGCTATTTATGTTAGGGGGAGTAACATTGTTTTTGATATACATGATATATACTTGATTCTTGTTTTAGTTGGATTCACTGTTTATTGATTTATATTTATGAGTTATTCATTGATATATGTCTTTATTATGTGTTGTGTGAATCATACAAGAATGTTATACCTGTTTATATACTATTTTCTGTCACACATGCGTTTATGCGTTTGTTGAGTATTTCAGGAATATACAGGTTGATTCAATTGAGCTGCTGTCTACACTTGCAACTGATGGATAGTAGTTAGGATTGAATTTTAGTTTTTAGGAGCATTATTTATGTAAAGGGCTTTTACTTCTAAAACTTTGAGCTTTGTGTTTGTGTTTTGTCACGGATTGCCAAAGGGGGAGTTTGTTAGGTTCTAAAGATTTAGGAATTTATGTATTTAGAACTCTAATTTGTATTATTGGCAAACTATGATCAAAACAGGGTGTTTAGTCTTGTTTAGGCTTGCTCAAAGTTGGGCCTTTCATGTAAAGTTGGAATCGAGAGGCTGCAGATGCATTGGTGCATTTCGGCCTGGCTCGATCGATCAAAAGAAAGACTCGATTGATCGAATCTCGGCCAGAATGCTTTTCTGCAGAATTTTCTAACTCAGCCCTAACTCATTAAACGTTTTGGGTTTTCTGTTTTTATCCTAGGTATAAAAGGCAAAACCCTAGCCACGTTTTTAGAGTGGCTCCTATTGTATTGTTGCTCATACTTTTCTGTTTTGTGTAAATCTCTTGTGAGATCTAAAGGAGCTTTCCTTTACACAAAGCTTAGGGTTTTCAAGGTAGAGATAGTATCAACATCTTGATGATCAACTCGGTTGCTGCCATTGGAGCTTAAAGAATAACAAGCGTGGGTGCTTGTAGCTGATTGGAGAATCCAAGAAAGAAGGAGTCAATGGATTCAGAGCTTGCACGTGGTCGTGTCAGTAAGTTCTACTGGTGGGTAGCATTAGGAAGTCAAGCGGGGAGCTTGTAAGTCATTTTGTATGAATTTCGATTCTTTCGCATAATGGATTCAGTTTACCTTGAGGATAGCTAGGTCAAATCTTCCCCAGGTTTTTACCGTGTGGTTTCCTGGGTGATCATATCTTGTGTTATTTATTATTCTGCTGCTTTATATTCTTGATATGATTGTATGTTTGTGATAACCTAGAATTGCATAATTTGACTAAGTTAATCACTTGGCTAATTAACTAGGTTAATCTGGTTAGTTTAAGGGGTCTAAACCATTCAAAAACTAATGAAGCAAATCGTTTTAAGGTAAAAATCTAGGGAGAATTTGACATAACTATCTTCAAGGTAAACAAATCCACTAATAGAGAATTGAAATTTTTACAAAAGATTTAACCCTAAATCTATTGCTACCTTCAGTAGTAACTTACTAACACGACCACATGCAAACTCCGAATCCATAGACTCTTCTCTCTTGAATTTGCAGCACACAATCTCCCACACTTATGACTTTGAGATCCCACTCAAAGGTTTCAAATCACCACTTGTTGGTCTTGCAGCAACTAGATTTCATTAGAACTAGATTTCATTAGCACTTGATTTTAGTCTTGTTTCGGTAGACACTTGTAGAGTTAGAAGACACAGAATCTTTTTGATCTCACATGAGTAACTCACAAGTCTTCCAAGAGTCTTCAAAACATAGTTAAAGTTTTTCTTTTATACTTAGGAATGTTGGACTGAAACTCTAAAAGTTTTCGCGGGCTTGGGCCTGATTTAAATTCTGCAGAAATTATTTTTCTGCAATTTTTGATCGATTGAGCCTGATCTTCGATCAATCGAGCTTTAATGAAATTTAATTATTTTTCTTGCAGCTTGAATATTCTTGAGACTTGACTTGAAACACTTTGAGCAATGTCTAAAACTTATTCTAGACATATTTTTGTTCTTGGTTTGCCAACATATACAAATTAGAACTCTAAAAATTTAATTCTAAATCTTTAGAATCTAATAGTTTGATTAGGTTTACTTCAAATCAAAGCACTTTAATTCAATCTGTTTATAAGAAATAGGGTATTGTGGGGCACAAGAATTTACATAAGGTACCTGTGTCACATGTCGTATCCATGGATGAGGAGTCCATTATCGTGCCGAGGAGGCCACACGCTAGGACAGTAAAGCCAAGTCAGTGGCACATTGTTAGAGGAGATCCTACTATTGAGAAAAAGCTTCAGAGAGGGGGTTAGCCCTGACATGACTGAAGGGATGGTGGCTGCCCCCACATTTAATGCATCCCATCAACAGTGCTGTCTTGACTGCCACAACTCACAAGTGGTTTGAGAAGGTGTTTGATGGGACAAGCACTCAAGTGGTGGACTAGACGATTAACAAATGGAGGGTCAAGATCGCCTGAAGGGAGCTATATAATGTGAGAGACCCTCCAAGGAAGGGGGGTAGAAAATTTGTAGAGAAAACACTGTAGCATTAAGAATAGCAACTGTAATCAAATCTAAGAGAAATATATTCAAGAACTACTCTCCTCGGACATTGCCGAGGAAGAATTTCTGCGCACAACATTTGTATATTCATTGTTTTTCCTTGCTCCCTTACCATCTTTAGCCCATTGAGGGCGTTGTCTACTTCATTGAAGTCTAGCTTTTTGGCCCACTCTTTACAAATTTATTGTATTGGGCTCTTTAGACCTTAATCCATTCATCTTTCGAACTTAAGAACCAAAGCCCGCCCTTACAGGTATAATTCACTTTAAACTAGTTTACTTTAAGTTAAGCCATGGCTTTGAAATAATAGCATTGGAAATGACATAGAATTAGGAATTGCACTTTGTCTCTTGGTAATAGAAGTCACTTAGGATGTCTCAGCTTTCATTATTAACTTGTGTATTTTCTCAAAAATTCCTCTTAATTGAGGCATTTCCAAACCCAAACCTTAATCCTCAAAGTTAGATTTCACTTCAAATTGGGTTTTGCACCTCAACTCTCAAGTGACATGCAAACTACAATAAACGACCAAACATAATTAAAAATTAATTTCTACTCAAACATGTTATCTTATTTTATTTAATATGGTACGTGTTTAACATTATTTGAGCCTCAATAGTCAGTAGGATGCATTGTGGTACTATGTAAAGTTTTATTCTCAAGGTTTTGTTCAATTACTTTACTCTCATACAAAAAGAGAAGGTAACTCAGTTGCTCATAGTTTGACTAAATATGCTAGTAATATTCTAGACTTTTTAGTATGGATGGAGGATCACAATTTTATTCTTACTTCAGGTTGATTTAGCCCTTTTTTCTTAATTAAATTCAGTTTCCCCGTTAAAAAAAAAAAGTTCTCATTTATGAACAAAAAATGAACAATATCACTAAACTATAAGTTTAAATAAATTTAATAGACTAATTAAATCAACGAAATAAGAGAGAACCCAAAATATTATACTACTAAAATCTACTCACTGCCCTTCAACTTACAAAAACAATCAATGAGATAGAAGTATGGAACACAAAATAGTATGTCACATTAGTAGTTGGCTCAATAGAATGGAGTTTGTGAGTTCTAGTTAGCTTGACTGATAAAGTCTCTTGTTATCGAATAAAAGATATGAGGTTCAATCTTTGTCTATACTAGAAACCAATTGGTATCTTGGTTTGATGATAAAGAGCAATCATCAAAAGTGGACGCTATAAGTTAAAATTATTTCTTAAAAAAAAAAAATATTGGTGTTCAAAATACTTGTTAATGCTTAAAAATTCCATGCACATACACGTTTATTTTACTTATCTTTAGGTAGATTTGGGTGATTTCTTCACAAAATGACGGTAAGTGAATAAATGGGTCAGATCAACTTTGAACAAATCAATTTAATAATAAGGTCAGGTTATTAACACATATAATGTTAGGTTAGAAAAATCCCTCCACGTGCATGTTTATTCAATCTATTGGTTAGAGTGGGATAGAAAGTCTAGGTTAGGGATCAACTAAATTTTCTCTTATTAATACACGTTATATCTACCATTGGATTGATTCCTTCGCACTGTTTATAGTTAATTTTTTAGTAGAGAAAAATTCAAAAAAAAATCTCCCACTGATTTTCCTCTGAAACATGGAACTCGATCCCTTCAGATTTTGAGTATTACACTTAATTGTACTATTGTTTTATGTGTAAACTGTCAATATATTGTATAACACATTAACACTTAATCGCCTAGGGTTTTTGAGTATAATAGGAAACTCCCTAAAAGAAACCTTGCATACTTTTATATTTTGGAGTTGCAAGCTTACAACCTTTTTAAATAGCCATTTCACATAGTTCATGTTGGCCCATTTCCTTCGTTCCATTTAATTGTTATAGGCTTGTCACTAAAATTTCACATTTTCAGCAAGATGAAGTGAGCCTGATATGAATCTTGAAATACCTTAATATGAGTTTTTTTAGAAACACCTTAATATGATTTTTTTTTTTTTTTTTTAGAATACTAAATATTTAACACACACACATGAAGAGAGGGGAGACCCTCAATATGATTTTGATTATTAGCAATTGTCGAACCATCATAGGATATAGTATATATAACTTAAAAAAAAAAAAAAAAAGAGATTAATGACTAGTTAGTTCAAAAAAATGGAATAAGTGCCAATTTAGAAGCAATAAGTCTAGAGACACAATATATATATGCATGATATGTTGTGATTAGTGAATAATAAATGTGATATTAGTGGTGAACCTAAGTGAAAGTGGTGTTACGAATTACTTCAATAACAAAAGATTATACCAACAGTTATAAAATATCCAAAAAAAAAAAAAAAAAAACAGTTATGAAAAATGTTATGCTGCTAGCAATATTCTTTTGGAAGGGCTTTGGGTCTAATTGTTTCAACGGCTTGAAACAACACTTTTTTATAATATAGTTTTTTTGAAAAATCACCATTTCTTAGATATAACATTTTTAAACATCTGTAATATTTCTACAAAATAGAAAAAATAAGCAGTTCCAAAATGAATATAGAAATCGGAACCAAAAGGGATAAAATAATAAATTTTTATGGCAGGATATTTTTCTTTAAAGTTTTGCTCTTAATTTGGGAGGATGTGTTTTTGTGGAGCTAGGTGGAAAATCTCTAGCCATCCCCCTTTTCACACACCAAACAAAAGGAAAACCGAAAACTTCAACTTCTTTTTTGGGGGTTTTTTCTATTATTCTTTTTCCATCGTTCACTACAAGAAAAACGAGCAATTGCGGCGGGCCTATTGCGGCGGGTGCAAAAACTGCCGCTATATGTCGCCTATTACGGCGCATTTTTGGCCCGCCGCTGTATATAAGATCTATTGCGGCGTTTTTTGTGACTGCCGCTATAGGCAGGGTTTTTTGCGGCGTCCTACAGCGGCGGGACATAAAACCGCCGCAATAGACCCGTTTTAGCGGCGGTAACTGACATATAGCGGCACTCCAAAAATCCCGCCGCAATAAATATAAAATTTTGAGCAAATGCTATAGCGGCGGTAGAGAAAAACGCCGCAATATGCGAGATGTAGCGGCGTTTTCTATGACCGCTGCAATAGGGATCCTTTTTGCGGCGCCTTTTCTTAGTTATAGCGGCGGGTTGGACCGCCGCAATAGACCTTAAAATTTCTCAACCCCAAAATTTCCTTCTGTTTTTTTTTGCCTTCCCACTTAAAGATCAAATGGTAAACTACACCCGATTGACATGAAACTTGGCATACATGTTAAGAACATATAGAACATGTAATCCAACGATTGGATTTTCAAAATATGAATTCAACAATAAGTTATTAGTTGATGTAACATTTTTTAGAATTACAATAAGTGTAACTTAAACCCAACCCTATATTTTTTAATTCAATGTGAATTTTGACAAATCAACCGTTAGATTACATTATCTTCATATATTTTTCATGCTTACAAAATTTCAAGGTGATCAACAATTAATAGTCATGTTATCAATCAATTATTTAAATTCAAGTTTTTGAGGTTTAAAATAACGCATAAAAGATGAGTTAAAAGATCAAATGGTAAATTACATCCGATTGGTATGAAAATTGGTATGCATGTTAAGAACATATAAAAAATGTGATCCAACGGTTGGATTTTCAAAATATGAATTCAACAATAAGTTATTAATTGGTGTAACATTTTTTAGAGTTACATCAAGTGTAACTTGAACCCAACCTTATATTTCTTAATTCGATGTGAATTTTGACAAATCTACCGTTAGATTGTATTATCTTCATATATTTTTCATGCTTACAAAATTTCAAGGTGATCAAAGATTAATAGCCATGTCATCGATCAATTGTTTAAATTCAAGTTTTTGTAGTTTAAAATAACGCATAAAAGATGAGTTTAAAGATTAAATGGTAAATTATATCCGATTGGCATGAAAATTGGCATGCAAGTTACTAACATATAGAAAATGTGATCCACCGGTTGGATTTTCAAAATATGAATTTAACAATAAGTTATTGCTAGTTTGGTGTAACATTTTTTAGAGTTACATTAAGTATAACTTGAACTTAGCCCTATATTTCTTAATTCAATGTGAATTTTGACAAATCTACCGTTATATTACATTATCTTCATATATTTTTCATGCTTACAAAATTTCAAGGTGATCAAAGATTAATAGCCATGTCATCAATCAATTGTTTAAATTCAAGTTTTTGTAGTTTAAAATAACGCATAAAAGATGAGTTTAAAGATCAAATGGTAAATTACATCCGATTGCCATGAAAATTGGCATGCATGTTACGAACATATAGAAAATGTTATCTAGTGGTTGGATTTTCAAAATATGAATACAACAATAAGTTATTGGTTGGTGTAACATTCTTTAGAATTACAGCAAGTGTAACTTGAACTCAACCCTATATTTCTTAATTCGATGTGAATTTTGACAAATCTACCGTTAGATTACATTATCTTCATATATTTTTCATGCTTACAAAATTTCAAGGTGATCAAAGATTAATAGCCATGTCATCGATCAATTGTTTAAATTCAAGTTTTTGTAGTTTAAAATAGTGTACATAATATGAGTTTAAAGATCAAATGGTAAATTATGTCTGATTGGAATGAAAATTGCCATGCAAGTTACTAACATATAGAAAATGTGATCCAACGGTTGGATTTTTAAAATTTGAATTTAACAATAAGTTATTGGTTGGTGTAACATTCTTTAGAGTTACATCAAGTGTAACTTGAACCTAATCCTATATTTCTTAATTCGATGTGAATTTCGACAAGTCTACCGTTAGATTGTATTATCTTCATATATTTTTCATGCTTACAAAATTTCAAGGTGATCAAAGATTAATAGCTATGTCATCCATCAATTGTTTAAATTCAAGTTTTTGTAGTTTAAAATAACGCTTTAAAGATGAGTTTAAAGATTAAATGGTAAATTATATCCGATTGGCATGAAAATTGGCATGCAAGTTACTAACATATAGAAAATGTGATCCAACGGTTGGATTTTCAAAATATGAATTTAACAATAAGTTATTGCTAGTTTGGTGTAACATTTTTTAGAGTTACATCAAGTATAACTTGAACTTAACTCTATATTTCTTAATTCGATGTGAATTTTGACAAATCTACCGTTAGATTACATTATCTTCATATTTTTTTCATGCTTACAAAATTTCAAGGTGATCAAAGATTAATAGCCATGTCATCGATCAATTGTTTAAATTCAAGTTTTTGTAGTTTAAAATAACGCATAAAAGATGAGTTTAAAGATCAAATGGTAAATTACATCCGATTGGCATGAAAATTGGCATGCAAGTTACGAACATATAGAAAATGTTATCCAGCGGTTGGATTTTCAAAATATGAATACAACAATAAGTTATTGGTTGGTGTAACATTCTTTAGAATTACATCAAGTGTAACTTGAACTCAACCCTATATTTCTTAATTCGATGTGAATTTTGACAAATCTACCGTTAGATTACATTATCTTCATATATTTTTCATGCTTAAAAAATTTCAAGATGATCAAAGATTAATAGTCATGCCATCAATCAATTGTTTAAATTCAAGTTTTTTGTAGTTTAAAATAATGTATATAATATGAGTTTAAAGATCAAATGGTAAATTATGTCTGATTGGAATGAAAATTGCCATGCAAGTTACTAACATATAGAAAATGTGATCCAACGGTTGGATTTTTAAAATTTGAATTTAACAATAAGTTATTGGTTGGTGTAACATTCTTTAGAGTTACATCAAGTGTAACTTGAACCCAATCTTATATTTCTTAATTCGATGTGAATTTTGACAAATATACCGTTAGATTGTATTATCTTCATATATTTTTCATGCTTGCAAAATTTCAAGGTGATCAAAGATTAATAGCCATGTCATTGATCAATTGTTTAAATTCAAGTTTTTATAGTTTAAAATAACGCATAAAAGATGAGTTTAAAGATTAAATGGTAAATTATATCCGATTGGCATGAAAATTGGCATGCAAGTTACTAACATATAGAAAATGTGATCCAACGGTTGGATTTTCAAAATATGAATTTAACAATAAGTTATTGCTAGTTTGGTGTAATATTTTTTAGAGTTACATCAAGTATAACTTGAACTTAACTCTATATTTCTTAATTCGATGTGAATTTTGACAAATCTACCGTTAGATTACATTATCTTCATATATTTTTCATGCTTACAAAATTTCAAGGTGATCAAAGATTAATAGCCATGTCATCAATCAATTGTTTAAATTCAAGTTTTTGTAGTTTAAAATAACGCATAAAAGATGAGTTTAAAGATCAAATGGTAAATTACATCCGATTGGCATGAAAATTGGCATGCAAGTTACGAACATATAGAAAATGTTATCCAGCGGTTGGATTTTCAAAATATGAATACAACAATAAGTTATTGGTTGGTGTAACATTCTTTAGAATTACATCAAGTGTAACTTGAACTCAACCCTATATTTCTTAATTCGATGTGAATTTTGACAAATCTACCGTTAGATTACATTATCTTCATATATTTTTCATGCTTAAAAAATTTCAAGATGATCAAAGATTAATAGTCATGCCATCAATCAATTGTTTAAATTCAAGTTTTTGTAGTTTAAAATAACGCATAAAAGATTAGTTTAAAGATCAAATGGTAAATTAAATCTGATTGGCATGAAAATTGGCATGCAAATTATGAACATATAGAAAATGTTATCCAACGGTTGGATTCTCAAAATATGAATTCAACAATAAGTTATTATTTGGTGTAACATTTTTTAGAGTTACATCAAGTGTAACTTGAACCGAACCTTATATTTCTTAATTCGATGTGAATTTTGACAAATCTACCGTTAGATTACATTATCTTCATATATTTTTCATACTTAAAAAATTTCAAGGTGATCAAAGATTAATAGTCATGTCATCAATCAATTGTTTAAATTCAAGTTTTTGTAGTTTAAAATAATGTATATAATATGAGTTTAAAGATCAAATGGTAAATTATGTCTGATTGGAATGAAAATTTCCATGCAAGTTACTAACATATAGAAAATGTGATCCAACGGTTGGATTTTTAAAATATGAATTTAACAATAAGTTATTGGTTGGTGTAACATTCTTTAGAGTTACATCAAGTGTAACTTGAACCGAATCCTATATTTCTTAATTCGATGTGAATTTTGACAAGTCTACCGTTAGATTACATTATCTTGATATATTTTTCATGCTTACAAAATTTAAAGGTGATCAAAGATTAATAGCTATGTCATCAATCAATTGTTTAAATTCAAGTTTTTGTAGTTTAAAATAACGCATAAAATATGAGTTTAAAGATCAAATGGTAAATTACATCCGATTGATATGAAAATTGGCATGCAAGTTACGAACATATAGAAAATGTTATCCAACGGTTGGATTTTCAAATATGAATTCAACAATAAGTTATTAATTTGTGTAACATTTTTTAGAGTTACATCAAGTGTAACTTGAACCCAACCTTATATTTCTTAATTCGATGTGAATTTTGACAAATCTACCGTTAGATTGTATTATTTTCATATGTTTTTCATGCTTACAAAATTTCAAGGTGATCAAAAATTAATAGCCATGTCATCGATCAATTGTTTAAATTCAAGTTTTTGTAGTTTAAAATAATGTATATAATATGAGTTTAAAGATCAAATGGTAAATTATGTCCGATTGGAATGAAAATTGCCATGAAAGTTACTAACATATAGAAAATATGATCCAACGGTTAGATTTTCAAAATATGAATTTAACAATAAGTTATTGGTTGGTGTAACATTCTTTAGAGTTACATCAAGTGTAACTTGAACCCAATCCTATATTTCTTAATTCGATGTGAATTTTGACAAGTCTACCGTTAGATTACATTATCTTCATATATTTTTCATGCTTACAAAATTTCAAGGTGATCAAAGATTAATAGCTATGTCATCAATCAATTGTTTAAATTCAAGTTTTTGTAGTTTAAAATAACGTATAAAATATGAGTTTAAAGATCAAATGGTAAATTAAATCCGATTGGCATGAAAATTGGCATGCATGTTAAGAATATATAGAAAATGTGATCCAACGGTTGGATTGTCAAAATATGAATTCAACAATAAATTATTGATTGGTGTAACATTCTTTAGGTTGACCTTCTCTTAGTCTTAGGAGTATTTCAGTTGTTTTCACTGAATAATACATTATATTTCCTCCAATTTTGGTGTTTTCTTAGGATTCAAGGGTATTGTGGTCTTTTTTTTAGGTTTCAAAGGTATTTCATATATTTTTCTTGCTTCAGGGGCATTTCAGCCATTTTTTGGGTGGTAGGGGTGTTTTTGTCATTTTAGTAATTTGCAGTGAGGAATTATATTTTTTTTAATTTGAAGTATTAAATTAAAATATATTAAATTAGTTTGAAGTATTAAGTTCAATTAAAATTTGTTAATTTGAATTATTAAAATATATTTTTATTAATTAATATATTTCATTTTATTAATTTGTATTGTTAAATTATATTTTATTAATTTGAAGTATTAAAATATATTTACATAATTGGAAGTATTAATTATATTGTTATTAATTAGTAAATTATAACAACCAAAGCACTCCCAAGACCTAAAAATGACCAAATACTCCTGAAATATAGAAAAAGACCAAAATACCCTTGATGACTAATAAAAAGACCAAAATGCCTATTGTTATTATTATTATTATAAGAACTATATATATTATTATAGGTAAAATACAATTATAAAATGTTTGTTGTCTTAGTGGTAATTACGTGTGTGTTTCAACTTCAAGTCCCAGGTTTGAACCTTTAGAACAGCGCTTTTTTTTAATTTTTAAGTTTCTATCTAATCGACCGATATGTATTAAATATAAATATGTACAAAATATTTCTGGATGTGTACCACTAGTCTAGTTGTAAGACACGCGTGTGATTATACTTGGGCCAGGTTCGAATCTCGCTAAAAACATTTTTATATTTTATTTTTTTCTCTCCTACAAAACTACGTCGTTTTATACATCAACTTAAAACATTAAAAAAAAAAAACCCTACTCTCTACATTTCACTTCAGCCGCCTCATGCCCTCACCCTCATTCTCATCTTTTCTTCTCTACATTTCACCTCAGCCGTTCTCTCACGTCTCTCTCTCTCTACATTCCACTTTTCTTTAGATCCATTATTCAAATTTTCTTATCCTTGCCTTCAACTACGTCAGTGTCGCCGTCGGATTCTCCGCCGTGGAGTACACGCTCCGTATGGTCCCTTTGTCTTCTGAGCCTTTTGATTTGGGTTTCGTCGCCATGCGCTCCCTCCATCGCGTCCTCTCCGCTTCGCCTGAACTCAACACCTTCCTTGCTTTTCTTAACACTGTATGTGCTTTTTCTTTTTTTCTTTTTTAATTATTTTTTATAATTTTTTTTTTTTCATTTGATGGTATTCGAATCCCATGAAATGAAAAATATGAGTTCTTTGTGAGTTGTGAAATAACACCCTTGTGAGTTGTGATGTGATTACTTAATGATTACCGTATTTTCATTGTCCATGAAATCGGTTTATTAATCGCTTGAACCATAATTTGTAAGTAGAGGAGCCATTGTTAGTGATTTAGACGCGTTTTTTCACCTGTTCAGAATTGTGCCTAATTTTTTTTGTTGATAAAATTGTTTTGGAGCGGACTTGAAAGTAGGACAAATCATAAAAGTTAGACCAAACATATAAAAATAATAAAAAAGAAGATTGGCTTTAATAATGGTGGCAACTGGAAGCAACCATGTCTGATTGTTTATAGGTTTAGACTATTAAAAAGAAAAGAAAGAAGGGTCAGTCTGACTAAGAAATCAAAGCTAATGCATGTCACTCTCTGAAAGGACTACACCTTCCTCATATACTAGTTTTGGAATAATATTAGATATGGGCATGAAGAAAGAGCACATGACATTGAAAAAGCCATTCCGTTTTGGACAAAGGCTTTAGAGTCTCATGGAGAAACTTTACTGAATCTTTGATACAGGATTCATGATAATCATTAAGAACATGCATGCAAACTTCATTGGGAGATTTGTCATGATTGATGGGGAAGCATTTAGAAGTAAATGTGATCAACGCAATCAAACTCAAGATTTGATTTATGGGAAATGTTAATAAATATCTTCATGCATTAGTTTAAGAATTATTTTTAGAAGCATTTTAAAGAAAAATGATAAAACAATTAATTTTTCTATCCGCTTTTTATATTTTCTATAGAAGTGATGTTAAAAGTTTCCTAATATGATTTATTAACAATTGCTCTAAGGGCACTGTTAACATGACTCTTGATTTTATTTGGTTACTGTGATTTAACAAATTACTAGCTTGATTTTATTGCAAAAAACTTCTGAATCATTCTTGTATATACTCTCAAGTCCAAGCTAGACCCTGATCCCACTTTTTAATTCTTTGTCACGCTCACTCAAAAGTAAGGGTGATAGAAAATTAACTGTCCCCACCTAAAAAACTAGTACCATAACAGTAAAATATCTAAAAAAAAGTGTACACATTTTTTCCCACCCATTTTTTCAGACAAGACAGGAAAAAGAGAGAGTTGAATTTACCGGATTTTGTGATATACAAATATTAGTGTTAACCCTACTGCCACTACTTTTTATGAATTATGTGTGAGTGTCTAGTGTCTACTACACTTGACCAAGACTTCAAAAAGTTTTGAAGACTTCAATCGAACAATTGGATTGGATGGGAAGCTTAGGACCTCATATTATTAGCTTCGACATAGGTTATACATATCTGTTGAATTGATTATTCCAATAGTATAAGTACAATTAATGAAGCCTGGCCACTTATAGTGGAATCCATGGTTGCATTGATCTCACTTTTTTCCTAAGCCTTGTGATTGGAATTTCAAATTTTGAAATCCATTTTGATTGGTAACCTTAACCTCTTGCCTCTTTGTAGTGAAGAGTTCTATTTTTTGTTTTGTAACTTTGAGTGCATGTTAAGAGTCCCACTAATTACATGTTAACAGGTGCGGAAATTTTCTTTTTGGGGCTTGAATGTGCAAGTAGTGAACTTTTAATTTGCGATAAGCTCTCTCCCTTTGTCTCTCTCTTACGTCTGCAAAGATGAAGAAGGTATGTTAGATTTCTAGTCATGGTCAAACTTTCAAAGAATCAAATAAACTTCAGACGTGGTGCCATTATAATGTTTTTCATTAAAAACAGAAATACAATTATATTTTTATTAGTTAATTCATGGATGGATATATGAATGTTTACATGCATGCATGATGATCAAGCAGCACATTTGTTCTCACATCTTATTAATAGAGAGAGCATGTCGCTGATTGAGGCTAACAAGGAAATTTAAAATTACAAAAAAGGAGTAATGCTTGATATTGATGCCAAAAATATTATATTCGTAAAGTAGAAAATAGGTGATTCCTCAGAATTTGGAAAATAAAATATATTGGCAATTTGAATTGGAATAGTTAAGTAGATATTCCTGTAGCTATTTTACTTATGCAAGGACCCTTTTTAGTGCAATTGTTGAGATGCTTGTATTGGTTCAGTTATTCCTTATGTTATAGGCGTATGTAATGAAAAATGCTTCTTGCCATTTGACTTTCTGGGATGTACTTTACTCTTTAAATTGTGTGTGCCTGAAATTCTTTTACCCCTTATCTTGTATATTTCCTGTGTCATTTGTTGGATGGTTATGCAATGGTTTTATTGATTTACATCAGCATGTACTGGAGACGGGAAAGCCTCATGAAAGAAGCCAAATTATAAGCAAGTTGTCAGGACATATTGTACAACTGAGCCAGCATAAATTTGCATCAAACGTTATTAAGAAATGTTTGGAGTATGGTGGCCCCACTGAACGAGAACTATTAATTGGGGAGATTTTTGGGCATAATGAAGGAACTAATAATTTATTGGCAAGTTAAAGTATAGGTTTATGTTTGGTTATGATTAATTTGAATACTCATTTCCTCACCCAAAAAAAAAAAAAAAAACATGGAAGCAGTTCTCCTGGGTTTTTAATAGATGAAAATGTTCTAGAAGTGTTTGGAATAATTCTTAGTTTATTAGATTAAAATATGTAGTTGTAGTTGCTATTGATTGTCATTTGAATGTGCATGATTCTTATGCATTATATATATATTGGATATTGGGGGGTGGGGGTGGGGAGCATGTGCTGTGGCTATATTAGAAAATCTAGACTTGATGGCTGGGTGACATATTACTCTGAGTTATATCCCAATGATTCAAGGCAACGAATACTCATTTATAGTTCTTGTTAGCCATATGGTAAAATGCTTTTTTTGTTTGTTTGTTTTTGGTGTTTGTTTCAAAAAGGAAATAGGTATGGTACTATGGCTGTAAGACATACTTAGGGTGCTTCTGCAACTATGTTTTGACCCTCAAAAACATATGTAACATACCATTGTTATTTATCTAGTTTTCGTTTGAATTTTTTAAGTATTTATAAAAGTTTATATATATATAGATTTTTTTTTTATTTATCAAAAAAAAAATATATAAAGATTTTTGTTGTTAAATTTTGGGTATAGGAGCTTTGGGATTTGTAAGGGTTTATATTGTGTTGTAACGTGTTTAATTTTGTGCGGTATAGGCTGAAGGTTTCATCGGCACTTTTCTTCAATTACAACACCTCGATGGGACCGCCATATCGGGTTTTGGTAGATACCAACTTCATCAATTTCTCTATCTAGAATAAAGTGAGTGATTAGTAGTTTTATTCCATTTTATTTTAAATGGGTTTGGTTCAAAAAAATGCATAGTTTGAGAGAAATTTTTATTGTTCATGACTTACTGAATGTGTGTAATTACCAATTGAGAAGGAAAAAAATCAAAGAATGAGATAGAATTTCTTATTCAATTCTAGAGCTTGTTTTCTTCCCATTCATGCATTGAAGGATATGTTCTGGAAGCATGGATAAAAATAATAACTTTATGTATTTTGACTTGGTAACTTTGCATTATAATCCTAACTTATGCAATTTCTTTCATTGTTGTGTAGCTGGACTTGGAGAAGGGAATGATGGACTGCCTATATGCAAAATGTGAGTTTAGAATCAGTGGTTTCTTCAATTTAATGTGAATATTAATTTTCTGCAAGAATTGTTGTGCCGTGTTGATGAGGTATCCTAAGTTCAACATGGTTGTTAATGTGGTTTTATAACAAGCATTGAGTGCCATGTATCATTGACAAACACTTAAATATGTGTTGGTTGCTTAATGATATTTATCAAAATATTACTCTTGGTTGTGTGGATGTCCATGAGAATGCTTAAGGAATAAAATGAGGATCTTTTTTTTTAAATTATGATTTTATTGAATCCGCCTACCTTGTGGATTGAAGACACTCCTTGTATCACGCAATGTGTGATGGCACTCCTTTTGTGTACAAATGACCACATCTTTTTTTTTGTTAATTTTATGATGATGGTTATAGACATTGTTATGTATTTAATAATATATTTCTATGTTAATATAATGTTAGTTTTGAGACAATTGTGGTGTTATTTGGTTAAATTTGTGGTATTGTCTTAGTGGAGTTAAAATTATTACAGGATTATTTGTAATAGAAACTATTTGTAATAGAAACGTGATTTTAAAACCCACTAGAAAATGGAAAAAAAAAAAAAATACCTATAGCGGCGTTTCTACCCGCCGCTACAAGTGCAATTAGTATGTTTTGATTAATTGCCTATAGCGGCGCCGTTTGCCCGCCGCTAAAGATAGACACCAATAGCGGCGGACGTGACCCGCCGCTAAAAGTGCAATTAGTCCATTTTGATTGATTGCCTATAGCGGCGCAGTCTGCCCGCCGCTAAAGGTAGACACCAATAGCGGCGTACATGACCCGCCGCTAAAAGTCAATGCCACAAATTCTAAACGTGTATGGCGGCGGTTGTATGCCCGACGCAATAAACCTTCACCCGCCGCTAAAAGGTACATATATAGCGGCGCTTTTAGTGACCGCCGCAATTGACCTATAGCGGCACCGCAACACTGGCGGGACGGCCCGCCGCAATAGCACCCGCCGCTATAGGTCAAATGTACCTTTAGCGGCGCTTTTTTGGGCTTTAGCGGCGCTTTTGGCCCGCCGCAATAGCCCGTTTTTCTTGTAGTGGTTCAAGTTTTCCTTCTAACAAACCTGAACAGTTTTAGACCCCTTAACCCAACCAGATTAACCTAGTTAATTAGCCAAGTGATTAACTTAGTCAAATTATTCAAATCTAGGTTAACAAATCAAACAATCATATCAAGAGTATAAAGCAGCGGAAAAA
Organism: Quercus aquifolioides; assembly: GCA_019022515.1. Taxonomy (NCBI): domain Eukaryota; kingdom Viridiplantae; phylum Streptophyta; class Magnoliopsida; order Fagales; family Fagaceae; genus Quercus; species Quercus aquifolioides. The sequence goes on along the minus strand of CM032331.1, from coordinate 7,243,888 downwards.
TAAATAACACAAGATATGATGACCCAGGAAACCACATGGTAAAAACCTAGAGAGGATTTGACCTAGCTATCCTCAAGGTAAACTGAATCCACTATACGAAAGAATCGAAGTTCATACAAAAGGACTTACAAGCTCCCCGCTTGACTTTCTAATGTTACCCACCAGTAGAACTTACTGACACGACCACGTGCAAGCTTCGAATCCACGGACTCCTTCTTTCTTAGATTCTCCAATCAGCTACAAGCACCCACACTTGTTATTCTTTAAGCTCCAATGGCAGCAACTGAGTTGATCATCAAGATGTTGAAATAATTTCTATCTTGAAAACCCTAAGTTTATGTGAAGGAAAGCTCCTCAATGATCTCACAAGAGATTCACACAAACAGCAAAGTATGAGCAACAACACACTCAGAGCAACTCATAAAAACGTGACTAGGGTTTTGCCTTATATACCTAGGGCAAAAACATAAAACCCTAAACGTTTAATGAGGTAGGGCTGAGTTGGAAAAATCTGCAGAAAAACATTTTGCCCGAGATTCGATTGATCGAGCCAGGCTGAAATGCACCAATGCATCTGCAGCCTCTCGATTCCAACTTTACATGAAAGACACAACTTTGAGCAAGCCTATACAAGATTAAACAACCTGTTTTGATCATGGTTTGTCAACAATACGAATTAGAGTTCTAAATACATAAATTCCTAAATCTTTAGAACCTAACAAACTCTCCCTTTGACAATCCGTGACAAAACACAAACACTAAGCTTAAAGTTTACAAGTAAAAGCCCTTTACATAAATAATGCTCGTAAATACTAAAAATTCAATCCTAACTACTATCCATCAGTTGCAAGTGTAGACAGCAGCTCAATTAAATCAACCTGTATATTCCTAAAACACTCAACAAACGCATAAACGCATGTGTGACAGAAAAACAGTAAATCAACAGATATGTAAACTAACTTTCCCGTTAAGTTAGATACAACACAAATAAAACATTCTTGTAAAGATTCACACAACACATAATAAAGACATATATCAATGAATAATCTCATAAATATAAATCAATAAGCAGTGAATCACAAACAACAAGAATCATCCATATCAAAATAAATGTATCTCCCCCTATCATGAATAGCCCCAAAAATGATATACAAAGTGAATCACCTAGATACAATCTAAAATCTCCACTAGCTCCTCAAAAACAAAAAAATCTCCCCCTAAAAACAAAAACTCCTCTACAAGGTGTCAAAACTCCACTCCTCCTTTTTGTGATGGAATGCCAAAGAGCAATCACAAGCCATCATCAAAAGGAGGTGGTGAGGGTGAACATAAATGCGCCAAGTCAGCTCGCAATGCACGTATCTCATCAAGTAAGTCCACCAAAATCTGACCATGAGCCGCTTGAACGGTCATGACAGTCTCCAAGGTACGACGTACATCAAAGTCATTCGATGGAGGTGGAGGAACGTCAGCAGCACCAATAGGATCATCAACATCCTCACCAGCAGGACCTGTAGAAGAAGAGGGAGGAGGTGCGGTACCAGAAGGCTCAGACCTAGGGTGTTTAGAGCCAACTCGAAGGTGAGCAGCCCTTTATCTAAGAAAAGACGCACCTATGGGAGCAATCACATGAACGGGCTCAGAGGAAGGGAAATCATCTAGACCTAGATAAAGCAAAATCCTATGAATAAAGATAGGATGGACAAGAGCATGAGAAGAAGATGAACTCCTATAAACTTCGTTCAAAGAACGAAGAAACAAATGGGGAAAACTGATAGGAGCATCAGTGACAAGAGCATACAAAAAGACACACCGCTCGAGAGGAATGGTGTGAAGATGAGAAATGGGCCAAAAAGAGTGACACGCTATCCTAAAGAAGAGATAATGTAACTCAAAAAGCTCAGCAGTGGTGATCCTAGGATCTGAACCCCACTGGATAGAAGACCCAGTGATGTAAGACATGACATCACTCAACAAAGGAGACTCATCATAAGGGTAGACTGGGTGCTGGAACAAGGGTACCCCTAGAGCATCAGCCACTACCGTAGGAATAATGGTGTACTCTACGCCTCGTATCCAACTCTTTACCAAAGTGTTGGAATCATAGACGCGGATAGAGATGTTCAAAAAGAACTCTTTAATTAAGGTAGTAGGTGAAGGAGGATCAGAAATATCCACCAAGGGTAACCAGCCCCTACGCTCAAAGTTTGCCCTAATGGCAGGATCAAGCTTATCTAAAATGACAGAACACTCAGACCAAAATTTTCTCCTAAGGTTCAGCTTATCATAAATCTCTTGATTTTTCTCACTAGGAAACTTTTCTTGGTCAAAAGAAGGAGGGGAAGGAGTAGGTGAGGGAACAGACCTACGAGCTCTAGTTTTCCTAGGCATGATGCTAAGGAAAGGACAGAGACACAGAGAAAGAACCAAAAGAACAAAAACAGAACAAAAAAACAAAACCCAAGGGCAGACTGCAAGTTAGCACAGAAACAAAATAGAACAAAAGTCTATATGATGCATGAACAATTTTAATAACATGATGCATGTTCTAATGTAGTTAAAACAAGTTCAATTGAAGTTCAATTGCACAAAATTGACTTGAGCATAGAGTTCCTACCAAAAACCCCAAAATTTTGAAAAACCACTTGAATGTTTTGAAACAAATTGATGAATTGATCATCACACATGGTTGAAAACAGATTAGAATGACCAATTTCATCAAAACAACAAGCCAATTTTATCAATTTAACTCAATTGAACAAAATCCCCAAATCGGATCAATCTCAAACCCTAGAATTTTCAATTTTTCACAAATCACAAAATTGATCAAATTAACCAACAAGGATCAATGTAATAACATCCTAGGAACAAAACCCACTGATCAATTTTATAAAAAATGGATTGAATCATCAAAAACCCCAAATATGCATAGGTTCAAAATCCCTAAATTAAAATGCATGAAAAATGCATGAAATGTGAAAATAAAAGCAAAAAGAAGGGTAAAAGAGTCTTACCGGTATTTGGAGAGAGAAACCTTGCAAAAATTTTGGAAGAAAACGACAAAAAAATCGCTGTGAAGCCTTGCTGAGTCGGAGAGAGAAAAGAAAAGTTTGAACTTTTTGAAAAGTGACTTTGAAAAAGTCAGATCTGAGTTTTTAAAAAACTTGATTCACGATATTCGATTGATCGAAAATTACATTCGATCGATCGAATCAATCCGAGAATTCTAAAAGAATTTTAAGCAATTTTCGATCTATCGAAAAACAAATTGGATCGATCAAAACAGGTAGCGGCTCACAACATTTTGAGAAAAATTACAGTTTTGAAAAACACAAACCACATTTTTGGAAACAACTCCTCAAAGCATTAAAATTGATGAACAAAATGCACGAGTATGAGATGAAATGTTTTTTTTTTTTTCAAAAACCCAAGTTTTAATCCCAATTTTTCAAAGAAAAATTCAACCTTTCTCCCTTTAAATTCTCAAGCAAACAAATGTTTTGTATAATACTCAAGGTATTTTCAAACTTGGTTGGTCAGACCAAAAACACACACAATACCATGTACAGTGTTTAGCAAAGAGTAACTTGTGTAGTGTGTGCAACTAGCAAAAACTTGAGATACAAGTGAGGTGATATGTGAATAGAAATCAATCACAAAGTCTACAAAATTCATCACATAGAATTTAAAAGAGATTATCACCTAAAGAGTTACATCCTATAACTCCCACATCTCCTAGATCATAAGCTTGCAATCATGTAAGTTTCTTGAATTTTTGCCTCATAATATACACACCAATTTTAGTTTAAGTGATTTGGCATCAAACCTAATAGTACACATCAATTTTAAGCATTAAGCATTTAAACCGAGGCTTCACCTTATGTTCTTTTTGTGCATGTGCTACACTTTCTCGACTACAGAATCTTAAGATATGCACTAAGGTGTTCATGATTGGCTAGTGAACAGTGGTGAGATGGTTATTTATGCCTTTCTCAAAATGATCAAGTCCGACAGTCAAACAACATGTGACTTCAAGATTAAGACAAAGTGATAAACACCATAAACATCTTTCCCACACAACATGCACTACAAGGCTTCAACTAGTCAAGTGCAATAAATAAGCTCATCAAAGCTAAACAGGATACAAGTACATGTTCTGTGTAAATAAATTGACCAACCTTATTTTCAAAAACCAAGAAAAATAGTGCAAAACACAATTTGCTTTACCCCTTTCCCTTTTTTTTTTTTTAATTAGGAAAACACAAATAAATCCTAGAATGAAATGCATGAATGTTATGCAATGCAAGTCCTAGAAAAAAACACAAAAACACAAAAACCAAAGAACAATGGTCACAAAGGAATGAGCAATGAAGCACAAGGACCATGTCAGAAAGACTCAATTAGATCGAGTCTTTTGCATCCAAAACCTATTAGATGCACCACGAGCATTTGAGTTCTTATTCACGTTCGAGTGATTTCCAACTCCAGAATTGGAATAAAGGCTTAAAGCCTTCACCAATTCACTAATGAGTGCCATAGGATCTTATGCTTGAGGCACAGGCACTTTTGGTTTGTTTGCTCTCTTTGCAGCTTGAAGCTTGTAACAGTTAGGACGAATGTGTTCAAACTTTCCACAAAAATGGCAAATCTATGCAGGTTTACCATGCATCTTGTCCTTAGAAAGGGTAGACTCCTTAGGTTTAGACTCTTTCAGATTAACCCTAATCTTCCTAGATGGTGAAGCTTCTATGGGTTTGACAACCTCAATCACAGGGGGTTTGACAGTTTCACTAACGACCTCACTCACGAAAGGTTCAGAATAAGATGAAGGAACAAAGTTTGTGGAAGTAGAAGCAGTAGACACATTGATGCTTTCAATAAAAGCTAATCCAGATTTGTCAAAAGGAGTCTTTTGAACACTCAGCATTTGATCAAGTTTAGAACTAGCAGATCTAGCAACAGATAAATCATGTTCCAAAGTTTTAACTTTATCAAGCAAGAGCATATTTTCAGATTTCACATTTTTCAAAAGATCATTAGCATCAAACAATTTAACAAGCAAATTCTTCTTTTCAAGCTCAAGAGATTCAATTTTCTTTAGGCCAAGTTCAACATTCATAGCATCCTTTGCAGCAACTTTGCAAAGTTTATTATAGGCCTCTTGAAGATCTGCATCCTCAGAGAGTTCCCCATCAGAAGGGTTTTCTTCAACAGATACGCTTTCATTGACTACTGCAGTAGCAGTGAAAGTAATGAAGTTTCCATCCTCATCACATCCAGACTCATCATCAGAAACCTCATTATCACTAAGGGTTATAGCCATAGTTTTACCCTTAGACCTCAAGTAAGTAGGACATTTAGACTTAACATGATCATACCCTTGACAACCAAAACATTGAGCACCCAAAGAATTGTTTGAAGATTGACCAACTTTTTCTCTAGATTTTTCAAAGTTATTAACCTTAGGGGGATCATTCTTTCTAAAATTTCTAGGTTTAGCAGTGTTTGTACCTCTTGCCTTTTTGTTGTTATTCCTAAGAAAGTTTCTAAAGTTCTTGGTAAGGTACGCAATCTCTGTAGCAGAGAGCTCTTCATCAAGTCCACTAACCTCAGCAACATCAACTGACTTAAGAGCCATTGATTTGGATTTGTTAGCCTTGGGTAGGTTTAGCTCATAGGACTGAAGAGATCCTACAAGCTCATCAACAGGGATGAAGTCCACATCCTTGCTCTCAGTAAGGGTAGTTACTTTGGGCCTAAAGTCCTCAGTTAAGGATCTAAGAATCTTCTTAACAATTTTAGGTTGATCATAGACTTCACCCAAATTAAAAGCAAAATTAACAATATCATTCAGTTTAGCATAGAAATCATCAAAAGATTCATCATCAGACATTCTAATGCTTTCAAATCTAGAAGTTAATTGCTGCAGTTTATTAATCTTAACTGCCTTTGTGCCTTCATGCACAGTCTGGAGGATTTTCCAAGCAGTATGAGCAACCTCAACATTAGAGATTCTCTTAAATTCCTCCATAGAAACAGCATTAAAGATAGCATTCATAGCTTTGCTACTGAACCCAGTAGCTTCTTTTTGAGAAGTTTGCCACTCACTCACAAGAGTAGTGGGCTTCTCCCATCCGTACTCAACGGAATTCCAAACCCTCTCATCAATAGATTTCAGGAATGCTTTCATCCTTACTTTCCAATACGCATAGTTATTCCCATCAAAATGAGGAGGAACAACAAGAGAGTGTCCATGTTCCATGACAACAGGGGTCAAGGATCAGCTCAGAGATCAAAAGATCTACAACAAGAGAGTAACCCGCTCTGATACCACTTGAACAGTTTTAGACCCCTTAACCCAACCAGATTAACCTAGTTAATTAGCCAAGTGATTAACTTAGTCAAATTATTCAAATCTAGGTTAACAAATCAAACAATCATATCAAGAGTATAAAATAGCGGAAAAATAAATAACACAAGATATGATGACCCAGGAAACCACACGGTAAAAACCTAGGAAGGATTTTACCTAGCTATCCTCAAGGTAAACTGAATCCACTATACGAAAGAATCAAAGTTCATACAAAAGGACTTACAAGCTCCCCGCTTGACTTCCTAATGTTACCCACCAATAGAACTTACTGACACGACCACGTGCAAGCTCCGAATCCACGGACTCCTTCTTTCTTGGATTCTCCAATCAGCTACAAGCACCCACGCTTGTTATTCTTTAAGCTCCAATGGCAGCAACCGAGTTGATCATCAAGATGTTGAAATAATCTCTATCTTGAAAACCCTAAGTTTATGTGAAGGAAAGCTCCTCAATGATCTCACGAGAGATTCACACAAATAGCAAAGTATGAGCAACAACACACTCAGAGCAACTCATAAAAACGTGACTAGGGTTTTGCCTTATATATATACCTAGGGCAAAAACATAAAACCCTAAATGTTTAATGAGGTAGGGCTGAGTTGGAAAAATCTGCAGAAAAACATTATGCCTGAGATTCGATCGATCGAGTCTTTCTTTCGATCGATCGAGACAAGCTGAAATGCACCAATGCATCTGCAGCCTCTCGATTCCAACTTTACATGAAAGACACAACTTTGAGCAAGCCTAAACAAGACTAAACAACCTGTTTTAATCATGGTTTGCCAACAATACAAATCAGAGTTCTAAATACATAAATTCCTAAATCTTTAGAACCTAACAAAACCAAACATATCACTAGTGACACAATAAATTTGACTATTTGTTTTTCACAATTAATTGAGATGATAAGTTATAATTCTTGAATCATTATTTTCACATGTACCTATTATTAACATTATTTTTATTATATATTAATTAAGAAAAATGTCAAATTGTAAGATGTTCGTTAAGAATGAGTTATTGTGGAGTCTAATTAATAAAAAAATTAGATGAATTGATGATGAGGGAACTGAAAGTAATACTAAAATAACAATTCGAAGTCAAAAAATTATTTCTTATAGTACTTGTAAAATATCTGACATAAACTAAAAGAATTTGATGCAAAGCTATTTTTTATGGTTCTACACTGTCATTAATTAAATCAAATCACCTCAACAAAACAATAGTTATAAAAGAAAAAATTGTAAATTTGTTGCGTGACCAGATAGACTTAGAATATGGTGTAGAATACAAAGCTGATAGCTCCTCTAGACACAAGTTCATTCATAAAAAAAAAATAAATAAATAAAAAAAAGTTCACATCACAGCACATCCAGGTTTAAGACAGTCACTTCATTAATTGATTCTTAGTGAACAAATTTTTCTTTTTTTTGAGAAAAATTCTTAGTGAACAATTAAATAGCCGGTTTGGTAAGTTATAATAAATAAATACATATGTCCACCTATTTCGTGAGTCAAATATCTACAATTTGAGAATTTTGTTTGAACAACTCCTTTAGGTGGGGTTTGGATTCACGTTCACGTCTAAAGTTTGTGTTTTCAGCGTCTTTTTTTTTTTTTTTTTTTTCAGCCGCACTATTTTACTTGTCAACCAATTTTCAGTCATATTAGTGGGTCTTGTGCACTGTTTACAGGACCTACAAACTTCACTTTTCAGTAACTTTTTCATTAATAATAGATCACACGGTACTATTCATACATTTAAAATTATTTTGTTACAATATTTTCAGTTTTCAGTTTTCAATTTCAACAAAATAAGTTCTATCCAAACGGACCTTTAATATCACTAACAATACTCTTGTTTTTGAGCTACTATAATGTTATAACGGTCAATGGACTTACAGCTGCCGACGTGATATTTTGAAGGGTTTTGATTAACCGTACTCTTGAAAGTAATTGTCACTAATTCATTTTATAAAAAATTTGGCACAATTTTTATGAAAAATATAAAAAAATTAGTTTTTTTGTTTTAGTATAAAAAGTTTCTAAATCAATGTCTTAAGGCATCCATTACTTTTTCTGTTTTTCCTATCTTCAATAGTAGGACCTTTCTTCTTCTTTTCTTTGTTTTTAAAGGAGAGACATAATAGTTGGCCTAATAAACATATAATATAACGGTATCACGTCACGTCAAATTTCTAGAGTAAAACCTTTTGGGTTATCATCCCCCCATTCTAAAAAAAATCACCCCCCCCCCCTTCCAAAAAAAAAAAAACCTATTGATTAGGGTGATGAGACTATCTTATGAATCGTTACTCTCATATTTAATTGGTGTATCCCACGAACCAATGGGAATATATTTTGAGAGGGAGCGTTGTATAAATTGACCTCATAAAATTATATGTTGTGATTAGGAGCGTGCATAAATCGCCAAGTCAGGTTGATCGATTTTTTTTTCATCTAAACTACTTGGATTGATAAATCTCTAGTCCAATTCAACCCAATCTGTAAAGGTTGAATAGCCATGGAGTCTTTTTGTAAAGCATAGTAAAAAACTCTTCATAGTTTCATTTAACTATTTTTAAGCTCGTTATTCAATAAATAATTTCTATAAATTGGATCAAATATTTTAACTTCATCAAAACTAAGGATGTGTTTGGTAGAGTGGATTTTAGGGAGGATAGAAAAAAAAAATGAGGAGGAAAAACTTTTTGAAGGGTGTTTGGTTGAGAGGGGGAAAGGGGAAAATAACAGTGTAGCCCACCTGAACCCATCAAAAAATTTTCTCTCCAAAATAGGAAGAAAACTTGGTGGTGGAAAATCTTATGGGTGAAAGACAAAAATGCCCATGTGCAACTTGCACATGGGCTTCTGTATGTGTTGTGTAGTGTAGTGTTGTGTTTTTTTTTTTTTTTTTTTTTTTTTTTTTTTAATTTTAAAATTCCAGTTTTAATATTTGTATGATTTTTGTTCTCACTTTTTTTTTTCTTTGCTTTGCTGGGCTCCAGTACCCTTGTTAAGTGTTTCTTTTGTTCTCATTCCAGTTTTTTTTTTAAGGCATCATTTTTTTTTTAAATAAATTTGGGTGATTGTATTTTTTTGTTATTTTTTGTTTTGTTTTAATTGGGCATTATTTTTTTAATAAGGGTATATAAGTAGATTTATATAAATTCATTTTTTCCATCCTTCCACTTTTTCATTCCCAACCAAACAAAAAGGAGTGAAATTAAAATTTTTTTCTATCTTCCTACTTTTTCATCCTCCCATCATTTTCTATCTTCTTACTTTTCCACCCCTGAACCTAAATTCAAAATACCAAATGGACAACAAATCAAAGTTCAAGTGGTGCCATGTTGGGGGAGTTCATATTTACCCATATTTTCCTAATAGACTATATTCCATTTGACCCAAATGTCCCTGTGTTTTCACTAGGATCCACTTTTTGTGTGGTTCTACTTCTAGTGGTGCCATGGTGGGCAACTCTCTCTCTCTCTCTCTCTCTCTCTCTCTCATGTGTTACTTTTCTTTTTTAAGAAAAAAGTTTTGAAATGATTTCATGTGTATGTACATGTACAAAATTGGGTGTTTGGAATTTTGTTTGGGTGTAATGAAAATTAGAACTTCTTTATTTTTTGGGCAAATTACAACTTACCCACATGTGGTTTGACTAAAATTTAAGTGGCCTACCTGTGATTTGAAATTTAAAACTTTACTCACCTAAGGTTAGTTTAGTTAGAGTTTAGTAATCCATATTTGTTAAAAACATAGCTAAATATGTAATTTTGCTCTACTTCATGTTCATTTCCTCCAAAAACACAAAAAAAACAAAAAAAACAAAACAAAACAAAATCAAATAAGGTAAAAAAGAATCTAGTGGAACACTTACATCATAAGATTTCAAACCACAGGTAGACAACTTAAATTTTGGTCAAACTTCAGGTGGGTAAAATATCAAATTTCAAACTACAGGTAGATAACTTAAATTTTAGCCAAACCACATGTGAGTAAGTTGTAATTTTCTTATTTTTTTGAAAGATTATTATTTGTATGGTAAACAAATATGTTCGATTACATTTTATTTTTTATTTTTTTATTAATCTAAGATGTAACCAAGGTTCATTTGTCTTCTATGTACTGTGCACCGTGAAAGCTTGGTATTTTTGCTAGAACATAAGGTTAAGTTCTCAAACATAAAGAGAGACCCATGCTTTTTCTTTCTTTCTTTTTATTTATTGTTGAATAATACGTTTTATTCAAGAAAGTGACGGACCCAACCCTGGACCCATGCTTAAACGTGTTTATTATTTTTTTCCTACAAGATATATAAGATCACGTTTCTTAGTTATGTAATTAAGTGAAGAAGGAGATAAGATGAGACCACATTAATTCAATCGCATATATATATATATATATATATAGTTGGGTATCAAAGCCATCTTAACAAAATGGTGAGACCTAGATACTTTATAGGCTTAGAAGAGAGTATAATTAGCTTAGAAAAGCATTTACGTCCATGGAAATGGTGGTACTTGACGTTTGGCCATCAGTGGTTGATGATTTGATAGACTAAACCTTAGATGCTAATTCTTCTATAGGATCTTGACAGCTTTAGGCGTCTTGGTCTTATTTCAAACTTCAAAGGCAGGATCATGTTAGGTGCTTGGATTCAGGGACTTAGCCGTACTACCTACCATTATGATAATTGATAAGGGAGTCATTAGGAATGATCTAGCGGAGGCACGGCGTGTTAGCGAAGGGATCATATAACCTGCAATGTATTAATGTGCCTGAAATTCTCACAATATAACTTAGTTGGTGATGATGCCTGAAAAATCACCAATGAATCACACGTTGCTCACACGTTCAAAAAATCACCTGCACAGCAAGAAAAAAAAAAACCTGCAGAGAGCATTGGTGTGGTGCCGGCCAAATACCCTCCGAAGGTCAAGTTAGAATCTTTTACAACTCCAGAGTGCTAGAGATGGTCGATTATGCGTACCATGATTTGTGAGGGTATTGGGGTTTCTATAGTAGTCGAAAGTTGACATCTTTTCCGTGGAATCGAAGTCCTTTCCTTGTAGGAGTCTTCTTTCGAAATCCTAAACGTGATGGACAAGGCTTTTTCTTATAGAGAAGATCTCCATTAATGCACGCAGCTTCTAGAACCCTAATTGCGCTAGGACTCTATTTACCCTAAGATTCTGTCTGACACGTGGCCAACAAATCCGTTTAGGTTGTGGCTGTTTACGATGAATCCGTCCTCACTAGGTCTTGCACATGATGGGCCGGTCCATCAACTTTATTTGGATCTGTCAACTTATTTTCTTCTCTTCAGTTGCCCCCTCACCCTATGGGTCCGTCATCAATGAGCAAACGGACCCGTGGGGTGACGACTCAAACATTGGGATGATGGTTCAAAAATTGGGGTGACGGTTTTAACTTCATGAGCTACACATGCATCCGGATAGACTGTCAGGAACGCATTTATTACCCATAACACGTGTCGCGCTTCTATAGGCTGTTGTATCGGATCGAAGCGTCGCTTTGTCTTCCGTGCACTTCTTCTATAAATATCTCTCCCCTCTCTTCTTATTTCTCTACTTTCAGCAGAAACATATTGTCAGAGCGCAACCATCACCTGTGTCAGAGACCGATCCGTCCAGTTCCAGCATCCATCGCCCAGACCTTAATCCGTTCAGTCTTAAACTTGGTAAGTAATTTCTTCTCCGTCTTCTCTTTAATTTTTCCACCTCCTGGCAATCTTTATTTTTCTTTAGACTTTATGTCCCTGTCACCTTTTCCAAAGCCCGTCAGAGTCTTAGGCTTTGTCGTTACATGTAGGCAATGTCTAGTGCGTCAAGTAACTAGTCAGTCGTCCATGACGGGGCAAACTATGAAGAGGTATACCTGATAAGTCAAAAAGACCAAGACGACCTGAGCGAAGAGAGGAGTCCGTCTGCATCTTCCCCGTCCTCAATAAATGAGGATATGGAGATGGTCGAGCTAGAGGAGGGTTTCGACGACGGTGAAGATCAAAGAGTCAAGTCCGTCGTGGGTGCTGATGGACTTCGGGAGTTCATCATGCTACCAGAGTGGACGGTGAACGCTTTTACGTCCACCATCAAGGAGCCACATTTCAACACTCTTAGGACCAACTACCAAATCCCAGACCACATTCCCATCCGTCTACCCTACAAGTCTGAGAAGTGTTATTATAAAGGGGTAGACGGTGTTGAAGTGTACGAACAGGTGTTTAAGGCAGGCCTTAGGTTTCCCTTAAGCTCTCTGCACCGTGAACTCCTCAAGTATTTGGGATTGTCCGTCAACCAAGTATCTCCGAACGCCTGGAGAGTTTTCATTGCGATGGAGGTTCTGTACGGAGCCATGTTGAGTGGTAAACATAGGCTGACGGTGCGGGAGTTCTTTCACTGTTACTGTCCAGACGAGATAGACAAATTAAAAGGAATGTATAGTTTTGTCCCTAAGAGCCCCGTCCTGAAGGTCATTTATGAAACTCCATATTCAAATAGGGACTGGAAGAGCCGTTACTTCTTTTTAGAAGGAGACGGTTGGATGTGCCGTCCTGGGGAGACAGATCACATGCCTGTCGACATGACCTGGGGCATAATAGACGAGTCTGGTACACCCCGTCATATGACATATGAAGGTCTTAATTGATTTTTATGTTCTTTTTTGAACTTCCTAAGCTTTTGACGTCTGTCTTTTTTCTTTCCTTCTTTTTTTTTTTTAGTCCGACGGCGCCCTTAGGTAGAGCTTGAAAAGTTCAGTTTCTTGGAAAAGATTTTTAAAAAGAGTACGTCGAAGGAGAGGACCTCGGCAAAGTTGGTCACCCTTAATACCATTCACTGGTATTGTGACAGACATGAGCCTTCACCAGCAGCTAAGAAGTACGACGCCCGAGTTCGTCAACGTAAGTCCGTCATCTAAATTTCAAAGATTTCATCCATCCATCTTTCTTTTTTTTTTCTTTTTTTTTTTTTTTAACTTACTCCGTCTACTTTTACAGAGATGGATGACGCTAAAAGAAGGGCTTTAATCAAAGCAAATGCTGCTAAGAAAAAGGAATCCGTCGAGGCGGACCCCAAGGGGACGGGTTCAAGCCTTCAATTGAAAAGGAAAGTGCCGTCCAAAGGGGACCGTCCTCCAAAGAAGCCAAAGGTGTCTTTGGAGCCCGGCCTAGGACTTATGGCCAGGGGTGCCAAAGCCGTCACTCCCGTGAAGCATGGGGCTGGGAAAGGCCTCATGAAGGGCCCGTTGTCCCAGCAAGAGAAGGCGCCCGACCTGCTTCATGAGGATCCCAAGTACGCGCTGGAGAAGCTGTCATCCGTCATATCCCAAGATGACTATGAAGACTTGGACAACCACTCCACTGAAGCAATAGGGGAGACGGGCCTATTCAGTATTGCCTAGGTAATTGATCCGTCCACTATGCTTCTATTTTTTACTTCAGTGAGTGGCTAATTTCTTTTTCTGTATTCAGGCCATGCTCATGATGAAGGGGCTGATGGGATGGTGCCTGAGTCATGAGACAACTTTGGACCGTCTGCGGGAGAAGGCAAAGGCGACGGATGACGAGCTAACACAGCTGAGAGATTGGAAGGTCATCCAAGAAAAGAAGCTAAAAATGGCTGAGGAAGCAAGGGATGAGTACTTCAAGAGGACGGAGGAGATGTCGAAGGTATTGGAGGACAAAGAGAAAGAGATCCGTCAAGAAAAAGAAGCTGCGGTGCGTGAGTATCGCGACTCCGACGCCCTTTTATTAGAGCTCGGGTCCTCCTACAATGACGGTTTCGACGATTCCTTTCGTCAAGTGAAAGCCTTGTATCCAGACCTTGATGTGTCCTTTGTCACCATTAACGTTCCCGAGCAAACTTCCGTCCAGCCTGCCAGATCCGATGACACTGACGAGTTGTTTGGTTATGAAGCGCCTGTCAACAGAGCCCAAATAGATAGGACTGCCGCTGAGAGTGATCCAACGGATGTTGAGGTTCATCAGTAGGAGGAAAAAGGAGTCCCAGCCGCAGATTGAAATCTCTTTGTTACTTGTTCTTCTTGTCATGTAAAGATATTTTGAGAACACTGCCCTGTAATATTAATTTGTTTAACATTTTGTTTATGGGACGTAGTCCGTCCACTTTATTTAAAAACAAATTTGAATCCGTCTGCTATTTATGATTTATGATCGTGGCCGTCTACTTTGTTTGAACATAAATTTCATTTGTTGATCTTAGAATTACCTTACTGAGATTGGCTCGTCCAGTATTTTAGGCACCATTTATGCCATCCTGCTTTTGGACGGACCCTTTCAATCCGTTGAGAGGATCTTTTTATTGTGTTTATACTATATCCGTCTACCATAGAATAGTTTTAAATTACTTGGGGTAGTCCGTCCAACTTGTAGGTTTTATCCGTCCTCTGTGGGACTTTGAGATTTTCATCCTCCTAGGGTGATCCGTCCATCTTGTGGACAGTTTAAATCCGTCCATTTCTTTGGACTATAAATTCTCATCCTTTTGGGATGATCCATCCATCCTGTGGACTAAGCTTTATCCGTCCTCCATGGGACTTAGGATTTTTCATCCTCTTGGGATGATCCGTCCACCCTGTGGACTAAGCTTTATCCGTCCTCCATGGGACTTAGGATTTTTCATCCTCTTAGGATGATCCGTCCATCTTGTAGACTAAGTTTTATCTATCCTCCATGGGACTTAGGATTTTTCATCCTCTTGGGATGATCCGTCCACCCTGTGGACTAAGTTTTATCCGTCCTCCATGGGACTTAGGATTTTTCATCCTCTTGGGATGATCCATCCACCCTGTGGACTAAGTTTTATCCGTCCTCCATGGGACTTGTAATTTTTCATCCTCTTGGGATGATCCGTCCATCTTGTGGATTTAGAATTTTTCAGTAGAAAAAACATAGTCATGTCTAAATATTCCTCTTATAAATTAAAAAGAAAACCATGCGTTTTAAAAAAGTACCTGCCCCCTTGGGCTTAAAAAGGCACTTGTAGAAAGAATTGTTTGAAGTAAAAGCATGTGATAGCAAAACTAGATAATAGAAAAAATTGTTCGAAGTAAAAATTCATTAATAAACTTGAGACTGGGGGAGTGTCGATGCTCTTCAGGTCGTCTCTACTGGTAGTATCTTTGCAAGTGCTCCGTGTTCCATGGGTGCTGTAGCTTCTGTCCGTCCAGAGTTTCGAGGTGGTAGGTCCCTTTCCTTTGCCATGATGAGATCCTGTACAGTCCTTCCCAGTTGGGGCCGAGCTTTCCTTGCGAAGGATCTCTAGTAGCTCTCATTACCTTCCGTAGCACAAGATCGTCGATCTGAAAGTCTCTGTGTTTGACATTGGAGTTGTAATATTTTGCCATGAGGTTCTGGTATCGCGCCAACCTTTGCTCTGATGTAGCCCAGACCTCGTCCACCAAGTCTAGTTGAAGCCGCAAGGCCTCTTCGTTCTTATCCTCGTTGTAGTTCTCCACCCGATAGATCGTAAGCCCTATCTCCGCTGGAATGACAGCCTCACTTCCGTATGCTAGTCTAAACGACGTTTCTCCAGTGGGTGTTCTTACCGTAGTACGATATGCCCATAAGACGCTTGGTAGTTCGTCAGGCCAAATGCCCTTGGCCCCCTCGAGCCGGGTCTTGGTGATCTTGAGCAAGGATCGGTTCGTGACTTCGACTTGGCCATTGGCCTGTGGGTGCGCGGGGCGACGAGTAGTGATTCCTAATACCCAGCTCCGAACAGAAGTCCCTGAACGCACTGTTGTCGAACTACTTTCCGTTGTCGGAGATGAGCACTCTGGGTATCCCGTACCTGCATATGATATTTCTCCATACAAAACTTCGGATGTTCTTCTCTATGATAGTGGCTAGGGCCTCTGCTTCTACCCACTTAGTGAAGTAGTCGATACCAACTACCAGAAATTTTAGCTGCCTTGCTGTCGTTGGGAAGGGGCCCATGATGTCTAGTCCCCATTGGGCGAATGGCCATGGGGCCGTCATGGGTGTCAGCTCCTCGGTTGGCTACCTAATTAGATTACTGAACCTCTGACATTTGTCGCAAGTCTTGACGTAAGCCTGCGCGTCCTTTTGCATTGTAGGCCAATAGTACCCTGCTCGGATCAATTTGTGCACTAAGGACCATGCCCCTGAATGGTTTCCACAGATACCCTCATGGACTTCTCTCATTACGTAGTCTGCTTCCTCGTGACCCAAACATCTCAGGTACGGTCGTGAGAATCCCCTTTTGTATAAGACATCATTGATCAGCACAAATCGCGAGGCTTGGACTTTAAGTTTCCTGGCTGCATCTTTTTCGTCTGGTAGTGTGCCTGTCTTCAGGTAGGCTATTAATGGCGTAGTCCAATTGTTCTCAGAATTTACCTCCTGCACTTTTGTTCCGTCATCAATAATTGAGGAGACTTGGACAAACGACAATACCCAATCGGGGACTAGTATAAATTCTGATGAGGCTGCTTTTGCCAGACAGTCGGCACATTCGTTCTCCTCCCTTGGGATTTGAACGAATCTGACTTCGAGGCTGCCGATCCGATTCTTGACTTTTTCCAAGTACTTCTTCATCCTTTCATTTTTGCATTCGTAGACGCCATTAATCTGACTTGTTATTACTTAGGAATCGCAATGTACGACCATGTTTTCAGCACCTGCTGCCTTTGCGAGGTCCAATCCCGCCACCAATGCTTCATACTCGGCCTCGTTGTTGGTCGTCGGGAAGTCCAGTCGAATCATGCATTCGATTTTATCTCCGTTAGGGGTTTGGATCACCACACCGGCACCTCTAGCTTGCCTGTTTGAAGATCCGTCCGTGTAGATGCTCCATTGTCTGAGGGCGTCTGCCCCCTTGCCTTCTAATGGAGTATATTCAGCGATGAAGTCTGCCACAGCTTACCCCTTTATTGTAGTTCATGGGCGGTACTGTATGTCAAACTCGCTCAACTCTATTGCCCACAGAGCCATTTGTCCGGCAGCCTCAGGGCTGCTCATGGCTCTTTTCAGAGGCTGATCCGTCAAGACTATGATGGCATGGGCCTGGAAGTACGGCTTGAGTTTTCGGGCTGCAGTTACCAGTGCGAAGGCAAACTTTTCCATCTGGGGGTACCTCTCTTCTGCCTCCCGGAAACCCCTACTTATGAAATAGACGGGTAGTTGAGATCCTTCCTCTTCTCTTACTAATGCCGCGCTGACCGCCGCTTGCGAAACTGCTAAGTAGAGGTAGAGTTCCTCCCCTGACTTGGACGGGCTGAGTAATGGTGGAGAGGCAAGGTATTTCTCAGGTCATCAAATGCTTTCTGGCACTCGTCCGTCCACTCGAAAGATTTTCTCAAGGTGCGGAAGAATGGTAGACATTTGTCCGTCACTTTAGAGACGAACCTGTTTAAGGCTGCAATTTTGCCATTCAAGCTTTGCACCTCTTTCACCGTCCTCGGTGGTTTTAACTCCATGATAGCCCGTATCTTTTCCGGGTTGACCTCTATACCCCTTTGGGATACCATGAATCCTAGGAATTTTCCCGCCGTTACTTCGAACACGCACTTGATTGGATTCAGCTTCATGTTGTATGACCGAAGGGTGTCGAACGTCTCTTGGAGGTCGTCTAGGTGGTCATTTTCGCATAGGCTCTTTACCAACATGTCATCAACGTAGACTTGTACGTTCCTTCCAATCTGGTGCGTGAACATTTTGTTCATTAGTCTCTGGTACGTCGCCCTTGTAGCAAAAAAGTCCTTGGCTGGTGACAAAGGAAGTTTTCTCTTGATCAGCTTCCTTCATCTTGATTTGATTGTAGCCCGAAAAAGCATCCATGAAGCTTAGGAGTTGGTGTCTGGCCGTTGAGTCTACCAGAGTATCTATCCGAGGGAAGGGGTAGCTGGCCTTCGGGCACGCCCTGTTGAGGTCCATGAAATCGATGCACATTCGCCACTTCCCATTAGCCTTCTTGACCATCACTATGTTCGCCAACCAGTCTGCGTAATATACCTCTCGAATGAAATCTGCTTCTAGTAGTTTCCTGACCTCTTCCGCTATCGCTCTGTCTCGTTCCTGAGCGAACACTCGCTTTTTCTGTCGGACAGGCGAGGATGCGGGGTTCACGTTGAGCTCGTGGACCATGACTGATGGATCAATCCTGGGCATGTCCTCGTGGCTCCCCGCAAATACGTCTTGGTTTATCCTGAGGAATGCTGTGAGGGCTTGACGTATTGGCTGGCTGGCTAACGTCCCCATCCTAGTCGTTCGTTCAGGCCTTGATTCATCGAATGCTATCTCTTCTAATTCTTCAACCAGCTCCGCTATAGTCCGTTGCTCTTCGACACACATGGTCTGCTGGTGATCTTCCATTTCTAGCATGGCAATGTAGCATTCACGGGCGGCCACCTAGTCTCCTTGCAACTCGCCGACCCCATAATCCGTAGGGAATTTGACCATTAGGTGGTATGTCGATGTTGCTGCCTTCCACGAGTTAAGGGTGGGTAGTCCGATAATAGCATTGTACGCAGACGAACAGTCGACCACGAGAAACGTCACATCCTTTGTGATTTGCTGGGGATGGTCACCAACTGTCACCAAGATTGTGACCGAGCCTAATGGGAATACTTTCGTTCCTCCAAAGCCTACCAACGGGGAGCTCGTTGGTATCAGTCTTTCTCTGTCTATTCTCATTTGTTGGAAAGCTGGGTAGTACAGAATGTCTGCCGAGCTGCCATTGTCGACCAACACTCGATGTACGTTGTAGTCTCCTACACGTATGCTGACGATAAGTGCGTCGTCATGAAGATGATGAAGACGCCGCGCATCTTCTTCCGAGAACCCAATGATAGGGCTTTCCTTCCGTGCTATCTTTGATATGGGGCCCGTTAGCTGGACGTTATAGACTGACCTGAGGTAGGTCTTCCGAGCCTTTTTGGACGACCCTGTAGTAGCGGATCCCCCTACAATCATCCTTATGTCTCCAACAGGGGGTCTTTGACGCTCGTTATCCCGGCGGGGGGCGTGCTCTTGGGGATTTGGGTCCGTCTTCTCCTTACTGACGAACTTCTACAACTTTCCTTGTCTGATGAGGGCCTCGATTTGTTGCTTTAAGTCGTAGCAATCAGACATGTCATGACCGTGGTCACGGTGAAAATGGTAGTGCCTGTCTCTAGACCACTTACTTGGATCACTCTTGAGTTTTCCTGGAAACGTTAGAGCCCCCTCGTCCTTGATCTGCATCAGGACTTGGTCTATTAGGGCGTTCAATGGGGTGAAGCTTGTAAACCTTCTTCCTGAGGGCTTAAGGCGCCTTTTGTCCCTTCTGTCTCCTATTCTGGGTCTCTTCCGTTCTTGGTCCTGCCGTGTGTCTTCCTGTCGCTCTCTCTTCCTGGGCTTTTCTTCCCGAGCCAGCAGTGCGTTTTCCGCGTTCATGTACTTGGTGGCTCTGTAGAGCACTTCCGTCATGGTTTTCGGGTCGTTTTTGTATAGAAAGAACAAAAATTTACCCTTTCGGAACCCATTCATGAAAGCTGCTACCAATATCTTATCGTCAGCCTCATCTATCGAAAGGGGGCCTCCTTATTGAAGCGAGTTATGTAGGATCTCAGCGTCTCGTCCTGTCGCTGTCGTATGCTCATCAGGCACGCCGTGGACTTCTTGTACCTATGTCCCCCGATAAAATGTGAAGTAAACTGGGCGCTTAACTCCTTGAAAGTGCTAATGGAATTTGGTGTCAACCGGCTGAACCAAATCCTCGCGGCTCCCTTTAGCGTGGTGGGGAATGCCCAGCACATTATCTCATTCGCGACCCCTTGAAAGTGCATTAAGGTTTTGAACGTCTCCAAGTGGTCTAGAGGGTCTTTCACTCCATCATAACTGTTGATCTGTGGCATTCGAAACTTATCTGGTAGGGGGAAGGAGTTGACGGCCGCAGTGACTGACGAGTTTGTTCGATTGACCAAATCATCAAGGTCGTTGGATACTCACCCCTTCAGGGCGTTCATCATGACCTCCATTTGTTCCTTCATCGCTTGCATCTCCGCGATAATAGGAGGTGGAGCTACATCAATGAGGGATGGTAGGCTTATATTTTGCCGTTCTGGCCTGCTTGGGGCGTTACTTCCTTCAGGCCCCTCTCGATCTCCTCGCACGGCACTGGTACCTTCTTGTTCCCTCTGATTGTTTGGTGCCATGCTTTTCTGGCGCAGCTGTTCTTCTAGGTCGCAATTTTGCTTGGTGAGGCGCTCCACAGTTGCGGTGAGGGTTTGCACCTGTCTCTCGAGGGGAGTCATGGGTGGTTCCTCCTTTTGGATGTTATTGGTGGTTGCCATCGAGCGAGTTAGCACCATGTAACTCTTTTGTCTGGGAAGCGATAGTGCGGCTTTCGAATCACAAAAGAAATGCTATAGTTTCCCACAGACGGCGCCAACTGATGATGTCGAAAAAATCACCAATGAATCACATGTTGCTCACACTCTTAAAAAGTCACCTACACAGCAAAAAGAGAAAACCTGCAGAGAGCACCGGTGTGGTGCTGGCCAAATACCCTCCGAAGGTCAAGCTAAAATCTTTTACCACTCCAGAGTGCTGGAGAGGGTCTATTATGCGTACCTTGATTTGTGAGGGTATTGGGGTTTTTATAGTAGTCGAAAGTTGACCTCTTTTCCGCGAAATCGAAGTCCTTTCCTTGTAGGAGTCTTCTTCAGAAATCCTAAACGTGATGGACAAGTCTTTTCCTTATAAAGAAGATCTCCATTAATGCACGCAGCTTCTAGAACCCTAATTGTGCTAGGACTCTATTTACCCTAAGATTCTGTCTGACACATGGCCAACAAATCCGTTTAGGTTGTGGTTGTTTATGATGAATCCGTCCTCACCAGGTCTTGCACATGATGGGCCCGTCCATCAACTTTTACTTGGATCCATCAACTTATTTTCTCCTCTTCAGTTGGACCTATATAAACCTCCCATTTTAAATCAAAAATCAACTCAACTCTATTTTTTAATGTTGAAGTTACCTCGTTAGAGATTACAAAATGCCTTTAACACGCCCAAACCTCAACCTGCCTTACTCCTGTCCGATGTAGCTTGGGGACGGTAGGTAGGCACCACTGATCTAACCTCGTCCCATCTTGTTGTCATCCATAATTATAGTGCGAGACGTGTGAACAATTAGGAGAACTACCTCACAGTTATTGGCCATTTTAGCTTGATCAATTGCTAGCAAGAATTGCTCTCTTTTCATACTTAATTCTTGCCTCTTTGCTTTTGTCCTCGGCTCTGCTATCATAAATGAGGCCAAATTTACTCTATTCATAGGCAAAGGTTTCTAAGATTCTTGATTTTATCATTTATGGATTTGTTGATCGTTCTCAATCCAAGACAGTTACATGTCACACAAATAATAATTTGTTAACAGCACTTGTCTCACTTACACGGTGCCCAGGACACCAGAGTAAACCAAATCCAAAGCCACCTTGATCCAACCCGATCATCCTCAGCGAGTTATCTTAATGGGTAAACGGTGGCGACAGGCAAAAAACCCAGTCTAAGGTTGTATCATCCGCCTAAGTTATTTGTATTTTCTGGTTGGGTCCATGCCTTGAGCGGAATAAGAGAATTCCCATTAAACAATGTTACTGAAATTTATGAGAGATACCTCTAACTAAAGAGGACAGACTTATAGGCCCCATACTTAATTAGCTAGCGACCCCAGCAAGAAAAAGAAAAGAAAAGAAAAAAATATCGAGTTCACATAGGCAGATTGTTAATTTGGTTTCCCAGACGCATACTGATACACATTCACACAATTAGACAACACTAATTAAAGGTAAGAACATCGGCCAGCAATTTTCCTTTGGTAATGAGATCCAATATATTAATGAAAGAAACAATTTTTATGAACTTTCTTTTATTTCTTCTAAGAATTATCGTAAGTCTCACTTTTTATTTGTCAAATTTGGCATAAAAAGTGAGCATTATTACATTGGCCAGCACCATAGCTAGACTTCTCTACCAAAAACCCAGCTGAAAGGAATAATTTGCATTCCCTTGACCCTTTTTTCATTCTCTCCCCCAGCTTAATTTCTTATTCTTTGGGCAAATCCACAACATAATCCTTGAGCTTTTTGCCTTCCCTTGAAAACCCAGTTAGCTTTTCT
This sequence comes from Quercus aquifolioides, assembly GCA_019022515.1. Lineage (NCBI taxonomy): Eukaryota > Viridiplantae > Streptophyta > Magnoliopsida > Fagales > Fagaceae > Quercus > Quercus aquifolioides. The sequence goes on along the minus strand of CM032331.1, from coordinate 7,221,339 downwards.
ATTTCCCATTTATCCATTATATCAAGGTAGTCCAAGGGAGGAGTATAGTCCCCAATTTGAGTGGCAACAGTGGAAAAGTTCAGAAAAAGATTTTGATCATAGCCATAATATATATATATATATATATATATATATGTCAAGTGTTCTGGCATGGTAATTTTCCTTCTCACTATTTCAGCAAATGCCATTATTGTTTCATTAGGATATCGAGCTCGAAAAGCTTCTCCACTATTTTTGTATAAGCATTTTCATCATGGCGCTTCTCATCAGAGGCAATTGTCATTGAGCCAGACATATTTGAGCTAGCTTTGCGTCCGGTCCCAATGTTTCATGACAAGCTTGGCCTTGTTAGGTACCATGAGAGACAAATGTTGCTCTTTCTTGGAATGATGTGTAGATGATTCCAAGGTAAGGATTTGTACCCATGCCAACTTCCTATGGAAAATTATGAGAGCAAAGATATTTAATCAACTTTAGTCATGTAATTATAGTACTATAAGGGCCGTATATGCATCTTCTTTAGCAAATAAATAAAGGACCAAGAATCTTAGGTTTTTATTTA